>CM030370.1:16724259-17942745 GCA_003604175.2 Clonorchis sinensis
ATTTGGGTGTGCTTCTAGTGAGCGACCATGTTCTTGTTCGTAACCGGATTCGTAAGTAATAACCAAATATTCATTCAGAAAAGATCGCGTCTATGTAGCATCCTGCTGGATTGGTCCCATGAATGAATGTCATTTATGGGCGCTATTATTCACATGGGTTTTGTAGAATTCGATTTTTTAAAAGTGTATAACAAAGTGGGGCACATGCTTTCAAATCATTTCATGATCTTGTGGACTGAACTTGTCCCCCTGTGTTATCCCAGCTGCCCCAGATACCACCACACATTCGGCATAGGTAGGGTCAATGCACTTTGCACGCCAGTCTTCGTAGTGTCCCGCAGGGCTCTGTGCTCGGTCTTAAACAACAAACAACGAGAAACCCAACATGGGGAACGCATCAAACAAACGGTGTTCTTGACGTGTTTATCTACATAAGCCTGCACACTATGCGTGACAACCTGGCTCTCAGTGCCTTGAACTAATGATAGAATCATACTGAAGGAGTGAGTACACACAGGTAGACCAGACTTTACTGCCCTCTAGTGCAAGATCGGTCACACATTCATTAATCGGGTGGTGTTCCAGTGACTCGTTCCGGAAGAGAACACAAACCGCAGAAGTTTATGCCAATGACCGCGACCCCTCAAGCAACGCTGAGTCAGTGATACACAGAAGGACTTTAAAGCAGGAAATAATGCAGTCTAATGAGCTAACTTCATTCCATTTAGTCTAGTACCACAGGACTACTGCTGGAAGTCACCATTCAGGCCAGCAACCCACTCTTCAAAAAGGATCTCCTACAAGTTTAATCCATTTAATGTAAACCACGGAGAAACCTAGAGACCTAGCTAATGAATCTATAAACGAAGAACTAAGGAACATGACATCCACGGTCTTGCGTGTTTCTGGAACTGCCGAGTCTCATTCTTTTGGCCAAGTCATGTCAAAACTCAGGCACCTATACAGACCACCATTCATCTTCGGCAAGCAAGCTAACTAAACCAGCCAATCCCATGCTCTTAAGCACCAACGTAGTCCTCTACCACTCACGAAACGCACTATCCTACTGGGACTACTACCGGCCTGGAACGATGCTCCCCCGAAATATCGCCCGTTACAATGCCCCCAACTTCGACGCTATATTGGAGCACTTTACGCTCTGCCGGTCCAACGTATAAGAGCGTATCCCTAATTGAAGGGGATTTACCCGCTTTGTGGGCAGGCGCGGGTAACACCGATTTCTCCTAGAGAATCGTCGCCTACTACAGGACCTACTGCCTACTCACTTCCTGCGTGAACAGGGTTTGGTCAACAGGTTTTTCACCGGTGGCCCAAATAACACACGGCTGGGACGTGGTAAAATTTTCAAGATCAGAGCTCATAACTTTATTAGCCATCAATTTTTCTCATTTCGGGCAGTTTTTGCGTGAGATACCCTTCCTCCGACGGTTGACGCTGTATCTGCTATCCAGTTCAAGACAATTTTAGACTTTCTACGTGAGTCCACATGCTGGCGACTTACTGCCCCGTGATAAGGAATCAACCAGCAGTGTTACCATTTTGGGACGACGTCGGATCAATTGTTGACTACGCCAACCAAGTTGTCTACTCAGGACACAAGAAGGACGTAACCCTCATTGAGCGTGTCCATGGGGATGCTACGAAAATGGCTGCCGGCCTTAAATCCTTGGCAAGATTACTGCCCAGCGTTGAGGATCTAAAGAGCAGTGCTGCACCCTTTTGCTTGCGCCTTTCCGGTCAACACAAGCCGCTAAATGACACGAACAAACCCGACCCGGGAAGGCTGGGCGAAAGTCCCGATCCTGTGAATAAATTCGTGGTCCATGAATCCATGGAACAAACCACCCCGCATTCCGCCGTTTGCTTTACTCTGCCACAGTTAATGCGTACTGAAAAAGAAAAATTGAGAGTATGGAGAAACGATGAGATAACTAAATTTTCTCTTCTATTCCCGCTTATACCAGTGTCTTTCATCTTTACACACCTACATCTAAGTTATTGGAACAACGCCAACCTCGTTTTCTATATGCCATGGTACCAGCTGGACGAACAAGGACCGCATGATCGCCAACCTCCCGGTTCATTTTTATCAGACTGTACCTCCATCCGAAATGCATAACCGAGAATCAAGTGCACTACTGCCAGCAAGTTACTCGTCAAGCCCATGAAATCCGTTGGTTCTACCGAACCTGCCGTGTGGTGGAGAAAGACATGTTTGAGGAGGCCAAAATGATTTGATCTGGCTCTCTTCAAACATGTCCTTCTCACTGTCCTAGAAATCGGCCCAGAAGGCATTCGCCGTTCTACGGATGATTCGGCGCACCTTCTCCGTATTACGCACATGAACTTTCAGATGCTCATGAAGCCTATGTCAGATCACTCCTTGAATATGCCAACCAAGTTTTCTACCCAGGACGCCCTCATTGAGTGTGTCCAGCTGTTACGAAAATGGTTGCCGGCCTCAAATCCGTGGGCTAGTAAACGTGTTTCGTGGTGCTTGACCCATTTACCCTGGAGTATCGTCGCCCCGAGAGGACTAATTCTTACCCCTGTTTGAACACGGCTTGGCCAAGAGGTTTTTCACAGTAGGCTCAGCAAACATGACGGAGACATGGTAAGAATATTTTCAAGCTAACAGCGCACACTTTCATCAGGCAGAATTATCCTCATTCAGGATAGTGGCTGCGTGGAATAACCTTCCTCAGACGGTTGTCCACACTCCTTCTGGATCCCAGTTCAAAACACAATTAGAAACTTATCTATGTGAGTCCTCGCGCTGGCATACTGCCCCGCGCTGAGAACAAAGAGCAATGCTACATCCTTTTACACTTGTGCCTTTCAGGTGAACGACAGCCGCTGAACGAAAAGAACAAAGCGGACTCGGGAAACTTGGGCGAAAGTCTCGATCCTGTGTATCAATCCGTGAATCCCTGAAAATGCTGAAAATACCGACTGCTGAACTGAACGCAGTGCGCAGTTTACGAATTTTTTTGACGCGTCGGTTTTGCGCTTCCGAACAGCTAGTTAATCAATGAGTACTGGCAACCAACCGACTAAGCATGAAATCAGCACCGTTCTTGCAAAGCTGAAGTCTCTTCCGTGCAATAAGGTACCTTCCGTCAGCCTAATCATCTTCGCCCTAGCAATGCTTCGACTGTGGTGGGAGTAATCCGACATGGGCTAGCGTTACCTACGGTGTGTTCCTGTGCATTGATTGTTCCGCCGTTCATCGTTCTCTGGGGGTTCATCTGAGCTTCATAAGGTCCACGCAGCTGGACACAAATTGGACCTGGGTACAATTACGTGCAATGCAGGTCGGAGGGAACGAGAATGCCGTAAGCCTCCACAACTTTCATATTTTCTCCCTAGCGTTCATTCTTCAGTCAGCATAACTGCAGAACCACCGATGCTCAAGAAAAATATCAAAGTAGGGCCGCAGAGCTGTACCGTACGAAGTTGGAAAAACTCGCACTCAATGCAATGAAGTTGTACGGGACCAAGGTAAATCTACGACACCAGACTCAATGCTTTAGCTTCACATTGATGCTCACGAGGAGTCAACGGAACCCCAAACAGCCAAGGAGTCAGACTTCTTTCAGGAGCACACGTCCGTGGGAATCACTGACTTCGTTAGCGGTGCAGCCTTGAGCAACACGCAACGGGATAAAGATATCCTAAGTGAGTTACTTGATTCTCCCACGTGGCACGGGAGGCTTAGTCTTATGTTGATTTCCTACCGGTAATCAGGAACATGTTCTTGGTTGCCAGCTTCGGCATCACACAGCAATGATTATCAAATACAACCACCATATTTCTGGGCGCCGTCCTAGGCTGCTTATCCTGGAACCTTCTCGACAGTCGGTATTCGTCTGGTAGTACATCCTCTGCAGTGCCATTGTGTTCCTGTGATCCCTTGCGAACGGGTAACTTTTGTCACCTCTGTCTTTCCCCGTCGCATTGTGGAAATATGTGGAACCTCACCTGATCCCCGGATTCGAACATGACAGGGTCCGAGTCCGACTTTGATGAAAAGGTTGTCTCGGTGATTCTGGTTTAGTTACGTTTTGTAACCGTTTTTCAGCCCGAACAACATAAGACACCATACCACATACCAGTTAAGTACCGCGCTTACCACTGATATGTTTCTGTTGATGACAGCGATGATGACACCATAGAAAACAACCATCCGTTTTCAGAATTTTGGGACACTTGTAGGTACCGGTTTCAAAATCCGACTCCAGTGTTCGGCGCAGAAAACAAACCTGCGCCGCAGTCCTTGCGGATAGAAAGTTAGCGATCTTCCGATGCCGAGCTGCTATGCAACCCGAAGGAAACACGGGGGCTGGAATACCATCAGGTTGCCGAAGCTTAGACGGGCGCTCGAACTGCCCGGGGCGAGACGGCCCAAGTGGTTAGAGCGCGAACTTACTGACCGGAAGGTCCGTGGTTCGAACGCGATTTCTGCCTCTCGACTTCCCCTGTCTAGGCTTGGGCAACCTGGCAGTATCCCAGCCCTCGTACAACCTTCGGGTGGCATGGCAGTTAGGCACCGAAAGGATGTTACAGCTGAACAATTTTATTTTTTTACTCGAACTGTCCGCTTTCAACGGAACTGTAGCCTGTCATATTGAACACAATTCGGCCACAGAAGTGTCCGATTTTGTATCTCTACTCAAGCGTCATCATGCTCCTGGTCTTGACATCCTCCTACCTGCTCTGTTAAAGTGTGGCGATGAACTCCTTAGTCAGTACCTCTAGCCTATATGTGTCTATATGGGAGAAAGATACCGTTCCAGAAACTGGGGTGCTTCGATTCTGCAAATCAGTCAGTATTCCTAACGTACTTGCTCCATGGGGTGTGTCTCAGAAGTTTGTGAACAATCTGGTCCCCAGATCCACGTACTTTTGGCCGTGTAATTGTATGGTGAACTTTCCAAAAGCTACTCCACAAAAAGTGGTGTCCGGCAAGAATATCCACTCTCTCAGTTCTTGTTCAACTTCGTCGTTGACGAACTAATGGAGCGAACGCTGAAGAGTCTTCAAAGCACTGGTATTCAAATCGTTGCTGGTGAGAACCTTGTATTTCTGGAATACGCAGACGACGTCGTCCTCATTGAAGACGAAGACATACCGCGAGGGCTGTGGAATGAACTGATCACTGTCACCGCTTTTTGGGCATGGGCCTTGAACCTTCAAATTGTGCAGTCATGCTTCAGAATGTACATTCTCTTAACATAACATTCACAGTTCAAGGAGAACAACTGGAGGTTGGTAGCTGTTTTATCTCTGACGAAAGTGTGTCTCGGTCCACCAGGTCGAGATTCGAAGTATGTAAGCGACTTGTTCCCCAAATCTTGTACTGCTATGATAGTACGCCGGTACCTGCCCGTTGCCTTGCGGTCTGGCGTTTGGATAAAAGTTTGTTGAATTGCCCAGGTGTGGGTGTCATGACAGGTCGGAAACATGCTTTTGCTCATGTCTCCTTGCAATTTCACTTATTCCTTGTTCTACCCAACCTCACCTATTTGACTACTCTCTCTGCCGGTCCAAGCACTAGAACTCATCGTTTTACTCGCTGTGCATCACGCTAGCTACAACTATTGCGCGTCCGTCTTGTTTAGAAACCCTAAGCATCTTAAGTTCAGGTTTCAAGCTCCGATAGCCAGTCTACTTAGCTACCTTTAGTGTTCGTACACTGAAGCAAATAGGATAACAAGCGGCTGCTGCTTTCACGCCGTCTTCCATCAGAAATGATGTATGCTGTCTTATGGCAGCGAAGCATCAGTGTTGAAAACTGATGTTGTGCTATCGATGATGAGGATACCGTATGTCAGAAACATGGGCCAGCGAAGCATCAGTGTTGAAAACTGATGTTTTGCTATCGATGATGAGGATACCATATGTCAGAAACATGGGCACAGGATGCTAATACCGTAAAAGTTGTTACGTCATCTCACTTAGTGCCAAGATATATGATGACAAGACAGAGTGGATTTTTGGGATGAGAACGACTGCGAAAGGTCAATAAGCATTGGTTGAATTTTGACGAAAAGATTCGGAAGCAAGGGGTACGATAGTCTACAACAAGCTCTGAAACCGAAAAGTAAGAGTGTATCCAAAAGCACACTCAAGATGTTAAAAAGGAAAATTATGGTCAGAAATTGCAGTGCGATAGTATCCCGGATGCTGCGGAAGGCAAGAATGTGTGGATCACGTTGATTTCACGTTTTAATCCGAGTATTTTACCTATTGAGACTTCTAAGTAGCGTTAGGTAGGAAGGGAAAGTCTCCTTGTAGTTTGAGTTTTCATGTTATATTAGTGCGGGAAAGGCTCGCATCCCTGTTCAGGCTTGGAATGGTGTGAATTGTCTGAAAGCTGGTTTTGCTACGTTCATGCTGTGAATTGTCTTACTAAAGTAGTCTACCACCCAGGTGTTTATTGTTCTTGTTGTTACACTAGATTGAGGATGGGATCTATCTTTCTTTTAGGGCCAGGTGACGTTGCAGAAAAGGCTGGACCGAATGTGCATGATGGCACCGCACCATCCTTATCTGCGGATCGGCCATCAGTTATTGGGTCTAGAAAACCGAGAACTGCGAAGGTAAGTTTCCGTGAAACGTTATTTTGAGTTAGCATCCTCCGAGGATGTGATTCTAGTACGCCAATGTGCGGCTTCCTGTTAATCTTCGCTTCGATATTTAAATCCCAAGAGTGAATAGTTTTTTTGTAGTTAGTTTCTATTGTACAAGATCTGTGGACACGGATATCTGTGTTCTTGCACTTCTGATCCCGGCAAAGCCGAACTTATAGAGGCAGAAGCTCCAAGACATACACTTTGGCATTTTATCGCACATTCTGGGTAGATAGCATGCGCATGGTGGACCGAGAGTTTGCAACTACCAATTAAACAAAAGCAAAGCAATGTATATCGCCATGTTGGCTGTTCCACATGAAGGCAGTTTACTGGCCATGACTTCAACCGTTTTCTTGAACGTTGTGCTGACGCCTGCATTACTCATCAAGAAAGTGGTGGACTGACAGAAGTGTTTCCAACAACAGATTGGAATTGATTCAATCTGAAAACATTAGTTTCCAAGTTTAATCGAGCGGAAAGGACAATAATTCATTTGTCAGATTATCCAAGAAGACTGAAAGACAACGGTAAAATCGATGACAAGCAGTACAAACGGCTTTAATCTACAGAGACATCCCGCGTCTTGTAAGTGTACAAGACTCATACTGTCGTTCTCAGTGAACTCGGGAATCTTCCAACTTGCCGAACAAAGCCGATTTCCCTAGATGACCTTGTGGTTTAACCCGTAATCGATGTTCGTTTCTTCCTGCCCCAACTTAGAGTTTGATACTGATAAATTGCTTGAAAATTCACAATATCCTCGACAAATGGTCGAAGAACTTTTTAACTGAATATCGAGCAGTTTAGATGGTTATTTGTGCCTGCAAAAAGATCGTCTTTTTCCTATAGTTCTGTTTCTACTTGACGGGGTCATTGTCAACATGTCCACCCCAATTCACGTTGATTACTTCGGACGTATGCAGCATTTTCAGATTTATTGACTACTAGGTCTAGGTTGTACGTTCGCTGTTAAGTTGAGAGTGAAAACAGTTTTATATACGATTTCTGTGCAGTCAAATTGGCCAGCTCAGTGAACGAAAAAACGACCAGTGAAAACAGTCTCAACTAAGTCTGTGACCACAGAGCTTGTTTAATTATCAGTTCCTCCGTGAGGCTGGTGAAAATTCACGGGCAGTTATCTGACTAATGACTGATATTCGGACTCCTAACCAATGTCGATGCGTACGTTATGCAGAGCCAAATCAACATGTAAGGTGGGATCATTTGGGATCAGAACTCTCCACCCGTGACAGGGGATAGAAAGCAAACCAACCTATCAACAGAGCTAAAATTATCTACCAGAAAACCAGATGTTTTTAAGCATACAGCGCAAATTTGGGAAGGGATATTTTAATAACTGTTTTGGGTCACTAGACTCGAAATCTCACTGGATTTAGGGAGTTTTGAACACTAGTCTTGGATTCGCTTGTTGTGTCGCATCCGGTACAGTCAATGTGGCTATCGTTCCTATGCTTACTTGCATTTATTCAAAGTGTTCGCCAACGGTTAATGCCGGATCTCTACTTAGTCATGTGGATGCTATAAGAAGGGCATGGAAACCTTCGGCGCCAAGCGATCTCGAAGTCCTGCGAACATATTTTTTGTGGAAACCAGAAGGGCTCAGACAGAAGCAGTTTTAGACAGTCTTGTTCCGTCGTTTGTCAGATAAATAAAGCAATGTTGTGGAAGTTTATGATTATTATCACTAAGTAGGGAACAGGGACTGAAACTTCGTTCCTGAAGGTGCAAACATTGTTAAAGAAGAGTGATTAGTCGAAGAGCTGCGTTCCATCAAACTGCCAGTTATCGTATGACTGACTGACTTGGGAATAAAATCATACCCCCCTGTGCGACACGACTGGATTCGTAGACCCGTATATCCATATTTATGGAAGTAGCGATGCTGTTCTTCTCCCTAGGAAGGGCGGGTTGGAAAATCCGACCGCCCACTGGTTGGCCGTGATCTCCGGCGCATTGCTAATATTGTCGAAAAACCCAAATACCACCAAGGGTTACATCCATCTCAAACTTATCTATCAGGTGCAGCGGCTTCAGGATCCCGACTTGTATGACTTTATCTCCTGCACGCTAGTACTAGGTCAGCTTCCGCGGGCAACTTAGCCAGACTATTGGGTTATTGGCCCGGATGGGATCTCCGAACAAAATTCTGCGTTCACCCGCCCTGTGGATCAGGCTTTTGAGTCCCACCGAAAGTGGGGTGCCTCCAGAAACCTCTTCTTCGGTCCACACGACACGGGAGCACCGGACCTTTTTTAAACTCTGGCTATTCTCCCCACCAACACTACCACGTTGTTTTCTAGTCTCTTTAATTCAGCATTTCCAGCTTCCCACTCAGACAAATTAATGGCACTTGATGTCAACGCTGCTTGTCAAAATTGTCAACGGATATCTCGTGCTGATACATTTTCTCCCTCAAAATTGGTGTGTGCTGTGCACATACGAAACCTAACCAAGGTATTGCATCTCACCCTGATCCCTTTCAGCTCAGTTCATTTCTTCTTGGTCTTCATATTGAGTAGTACGTTATGAATAAGGTCGGAAGTTGATTGTATCCTTGGAACAGTCAACTGTGCGAAATTCCGTTGACCAGATTGTTGATATACACAGCCAGCGATCAAAAACTGGAAATCTGGTCGTCATTTCTTCATTTACAATGACGCCACCAAAGGGGTTTTTACGCAGAAACTTCCAGACCTCCTCGGATGGCAAGGTGCACGGATATCACAGCGATTTGGAAACGCAACTAGAAATAATCGGTGGACATGGATTTGTTTTTGGTGTGGACACCTCCGGAACTGACAACATTGATCAGTTCATACTCTCTGTCGTCAGCGGCACCTGATTTTTGCATGCCCCATACCCTAGCCTTCTGCCATCCACTCAAGGTTTTGTAAGGAGAGGCACCTGCCGGGTAATTGTGGCAATGTTGCTCGTATCCTTTCTCCAAAGGGCTCCACAAGGAATCTGGTCCATTTTCAGGAGCCAGCTCTCCTGTAAAATTTAACCCGACACCTGGGTGTAACACCTGAACCTGTGTGATCATTCTGGTTACTTTGGTGGCTTTCAGTTAATTTTGGCGCAGTGATTGATAAAAGACAGTCAATCGAAATTGAGCAAGTTCATCTGTCCGCTGCAGCTCAGCGAAGACTGTGAAATTATCGGTCGCTGTTTGTCGGCACCACCGGTGACCGGTAACCCGTCGGGAGAAGCTCGAGACGACTCAGTGGTTAAGGCGCGAACTCACTAACCAGAAGGCCGGCGGCTCGAACCCAGCCTCTGGATCTCGACCGCTCCTGTCCAGGCTTGGGCATTCTGGCATTATCTCAGCCCATTGTGGCGTGGCAGCTAGGCACCGAAAGGTTGAGGACGGCAGCATTAGAATGTATGGATGTGATCAAAGACAATTGGGGATGGAATTCAGACTGGATTTACATTTTTAAATTAGCACAATTGAATACGTTTATTTAGGCGTAATTACGTTCTTACTTCATAAGTGTGGGAAAGTGTGCTGCCGCGAGTACCGCTTGATTTCCGCTTTCATCCACTACCTATCCCATTTGGTCTTTCGATTTTAGGCTGCCGGTGCTAAAAAGGGTGGTTTGGGAGCGTCCAAAGTGAAAACCGATTTTGCAGCAATCGAGTCCGCAGCGGAGAATGCGGATTTACAGAAGGAACGGCAAGTTGAATCAGCAAACAAGCTAGCGCAAGAACAACTAGAGAAAGAGGCTGAACGCATGTAAGATTGTTGAGATAGGCTTTTTTCTTTTGTAAAATGTTACTTTATGCACTTTCTTTTAGATGAACGTTCTGAATTCATTTCCAGACAACGTTGACTATATATGCGTATGTTCTGGTTTACCTTTTCACTGGTTTATAAATTCAAGGCAGCTGTTTCAAGTGCCGCGGCTGCGGTAAATGATGAATCCATTCTGTTTTTCTCTGATCGTGGTAACCGCAGCTTATGCTTTGAGGCTTAGCTATTAGGTTTCAGGTGACCAAAACGCTTGTTGGGTAAAGTTTCACTTGCCTACATTTATGGAGGCATCCGACACCGCTTAATTTAAGCCTAATTAGGGGTGTGGATTCAAAACCCTGTTCGAATCATCCACTGATTTTTAGAACAGCTGAATACATATCGGGCTTCACACATACACGGTTTTAGTGACGGTAAGCTGTCACCGCAATTTACTGTGGTGCTAACCTCACTACGACATTCCTCTCATGAAGAAGAAAAGAATCAGCACCCCAAGAACCAATGCCTCTCGAGACTGCTTGCTTCATTGCTACACCACGGGACATGGGTTCATAATCGTCGGCTCCCTACTTCTCTCTTAGGGGTGGTTTTGTCATTCCCTGCTAATATCCCTTCGTCCGAGTTTGATGCTTTCGTTTCTGATAGAAGTTGTATGTCAATGATTCTGCAAAAGTATACGTTAGCGGATTAGCCTACCAGCAGCTGATTTTATTAACGGGACGATTTTTCAACTCCTGTGATATCTGCCCTCTCTTTGCGAGCCGTCGACCGGTGTCGTCAGTGTGTACCGTGGGAGAGTCCTTCACCTTCATTCGAGGGGAATTTAATGAGCTAAATTCTCACCAAAGTGATTCGTAATAGCAGGAACTAAGTTATTCTTACTACATGCTGCAATATCTGTTCGGCCATTGGATTCGTGTTACTTAGCTGAGTGGGAAACCTATTATGCTAGTTCAGCTTTCGACCTGTCTGGTGGCTCTTAGAGTACGTTATCTTTCTGACTTTAAGAAGTGATCGTAGCTTCTTGGAGCACTTTACTTACTTTCAGCATTGTCTGTGTATTTGCTACGGTAACCACGGACGAGACAGACTGGCCAGATAGTCAATGAATTGAGTCCGTTACCGAAATCCCTCGATTCGGAACTAGAGGACACAATGTATCTCCTGAATACACGCAAGTATCAGTCTTTGACATACTTTTGAGATAGGATCTCACTTGAATGACAGAATCAAGAACATTTTCCTTTGTTTTTTGTTCCTCAGTCCGAATTTCGCTGTTGCTGTCGGTAATGCGATATCGCAACGGCTTACGACATTGTCTGAAATGCAAATATCTCGCAGTGTGTCTTGCTAATTCAACCAAAAAAAATTAAGGGAATTCTTTTTTTGAAACTCACATCAAGCGGAGGCTGTACAAATGTTTGGCAGGAGACTCAACTGAATCCAGCCAAGTCTCTCGTTTACAGTGGTCTTCCAGTTTCGGTTTGGGTACAAGATAGGGTTGACTGAAACTCGGAAACTGCGCCTACCTGGTGAGTCCCAACAAGGGTGAAAACAGGCGGGGCTGTCAAAGAGTTTTCAGCAACCTTGTGAGTAATATGTTACATCTAGATACTGTACAAATGTTATTTTTGGCTGTTGATTGCGTTGTTTCCAAGGCAAATCGTCATCAGTACAATAACTTAACTTCGTAACTTCTGAACCACTTTCCTCACAATCGATGCCGACAGATTCCAATCATCGTTCCTTTTCTTCGTCCGCTAATTAGAGCTTCTCTTCGTCTGGCCTACAAAGAGGTTGTGGAGGAACGAGACAAACGCGAAACGGCGCTCAAATCCGTTGATCCCAAGCGTGCAGAGCAGGTGGAACGACTGGGAATGAGTGGTGCAAATCTGAACACAAGGTAAGCAGTTGTCGTTCCGCTAGGCAATTGCATTGTACACTTGTTGTCTGAACTCCAAACTTCAGGTCTTTGGTAGTCGATCACAATTCCTACTTCATTTTTTCTGACTGATTTTGGGGTGTTCCACCTGTTAAGTCTGTTTTCTATTCGATTTCATCCATTTAACTTGGTGTCTGAAGAACGTGTACAAACCTTCTACGGAGTCTGATAGACTGAAAAGATTTATGAGGTTTTCTGATATAGAGGCCATTTCCATATTGGAACCACACTTAACTGCCAATTCTCTTTATCAGTTTTGAAACTTATTTTAAGCTGTTTTCGGGGATCTTTAGTGTTTTGATTACTGTTGCTGGCTGTGGAGATGCATGGACAATATCTAGGACCCTCGGAAACATTCAACGGTAGATGTCCAACAAAATGTGACAGCCGCTGAAGGAAGCGCATGACCGATATAGCATCAGTCGCTACGTAAAGCAGTCACCTTCACGTGATGAGAGAGCTCGGGTTTTACAATTTTCCCGCGGGTTACACTGGCTGGAATCTCCTTCCACAAGGTGCAGGCATGCCAGGAAGGCCGAAGGGTCAGTCAGACTAAAAGCAGTGAGACCCCTCACTACGGGTAATCGTAATATGAGGTGATCCGGGGGGTAAAGTCATACTATTATCTGCGGTGGGAGGGTGAAGAAAGTAAGGTGTTTTCCCGTGTCTACTAGCATGTCCGTATTTATGGAGGCAGCAATGTTGCATTTTATGCCACCGAACAGGGTAGACTATCGAGTCGTCAACTCCGGGCATGGTCCCTCAAGAAAATCCTACTGCCCGCTTCCTCACGGGTCAGTCTTTTAAGTAGGAGACTAGAAGCAGGGTGCCCAAACAGCACCCTACATCCCCCTTATGCCTTGTGGGTCAGACTTTTGGGTCAAAGGTTCAAAATAGCATAGCTCAACTAAAAAGTTCTCGGTTTGGGCGGCCGTAAAGTGTTATTTTGCCCACACAATTCTTTGTTCACCGATGTCCCTAGCCAAATCCTTCCCAGGCATACCTCGCTAGATCCTTTGATTTGCAATTATTTGATGGATTTGTTGTACCAACTCAACTGCCCATAACCAATAAACAAAATAACACTGCTCGATAGCCCACGACTGGTTTCGCTATTCTTGGAATTCATCGAGTAGGAGCAGCCCCCGATTTTCTGTTTAGCTAAAGACGATATTTCAATCCGGACCGGGAAGGCCAGAGCAGCTTTCGTCAACCTGCATCATGTGTAGTCCAGGCATGACGTAAAGTTTTCTCTCAAGGGTCGGTTTTGGGATGCTGCGGTACACTCCATATTGTTGTGTGGGTCAGAAACATGGCCTCTGCGAGCTTAGGATGTTAGAAAACTTGCAGAGTTTGACCATAGGTGTCTTCGGAGCGTCTTCCGAGTCTGGTGGGATCATCGGATGTAAGTGCACTGGTTTCCGGAAGAAATAACTCGCCCACGATAGATGAACTGACGGCACTCTATAGGTTACACTTGCATGCCCACGTGCTGCGTATGCCAGTCGACGAACTTCCTCGGAGAGCCCTTTTCGTACAACTACGCGAAGATTGGAAATCAGCCAGTGGAGTTCAAGCGATGACTTGGTAACGAAGTATGGAAGCCATTACTAGCAAACTCAGCTTCACTGGTCATTGACATCTTCCTGGATGGGGACCCTGAGACGGGACAGATCATGGCCCAGTCACTCGCTCATTGGCGTGGGTGCATCCAAGCTGTTGCTATGGCGAACGTCAATAGATTTTTCCGTGATATGAACGTCCCCTTAAACAGACAGGACAGACTTGTGTATCGGAAACCAACCAAGCTGCTGCTACGCGTCACTTTCTCCGCACACCAGCCTGTCAAAATGCAGCAGCATTCAAGTCTTCATTGGGACGGACTGTGTACTTCAGCTTAGTACCGTCATACAATGAATGTGCAGTAATCATTGAGTGTTTATTCAAAGACAGCTGAAATCGGTGCGGACGGAATTGATGGTTGTAGCCATTGCTGCCTGTTGACCTGTTTGCGTCAGGTGCACCATGTTCTGATCAATGAGGCAAATCTAGTGGACCAAATTCCACGGATATACGGTAGTGGCTCGTAGAAATGAATCGATGCCTGCAGAGGTTGGGTAAGAGTGTGCAGTTTGATAGTATGAAAGTCGCGGTAGTTTGCTTAAAGCATGATATGGTATGTTGGAGATGGTTGCGTTTCTTGTTTCGCACAAATCTTGTGCCTACCATGTGCACAGTGGGAAAAGGGAACTTATCTTAAGGAAATCCTCTTGAGCCTTCGGTTTTAAGTAACCTGGAGACTGGATCCCTCAGTCTAATGAGACACAATGACGATTTTCAGTTCACGAGTCTTGCAAGTGGGGGCGAGACATCCAGGATACTCGGAGACCTCAAGGAACCCCACCTCTGCGTTGCTCAGCGTTTTACTCTATAGTCATTCCGAATCACCCATCAAATATGCTTCTTAAATCATCTGCTAGTGGTCTGAAATAACGGTTAAACCGGCCTCCTTACAGTGATAATCAGTAGTAGGTCAACCTAGCTAAGGCGCCAGATATCCGCCGTCGTCCCTAGCTTTAGTGGACACAACCCTGTCACGAGAAGACAGTGAATGGGACCCTTGGGAGTTACTGCGTAAATGACTTTTTAACTAGCACAGGGCCAATCGGTCACTCATGGCATGCCCCCCGTGGTACATGGGTACTTAGAAGCCCAAAGAAACAAGTTTTGAGAGGGCTTCTCACCAGTCTCTTGGATACAAAACTGAACGTTGCCAAAGTAGGGAAGGGGTTTTGAAAATCGACCTGGATACTAGGAAATGACTCCTAGTGTTCGACGCCATTGATGATACTTGTATTTCTTGTTAACCAAAGCACTACATTCAGTCCATGGAGAAATGAAAATTCCTCTCACGCCCCATTCTGTTACTCGTTCGGTTGCGACTTTGTCTACTGTCCGCCGTCTAGTTCTCTGTAGTGGTCCGATTGTTCATCCTGTCGACCGGCAAACGGATTGATCGACGAATATCATGAAACCCATATGTGATTTATATGCTCTGAGGTTACACAAAGTCTGATCAGGAATCACATCATAAATGCACATAATCTTATCTTCATCATCCGGTACAGCAGTACCTAATTATGCCCTTGAGCCTTGAATTGAACCAACCTTTTCAAAGCAGTGGGTATACTACCGATGTGTACTGGTAGGTTAGGACTGTATCTCAAGGCTGCTTAAACCAAAACTTGCTTCCATTATGTTTCGATTTAGTCTTGTTTTTTTTCACCGTGAACCCTTTACTTGGAGTACGATCGCTCGGAAAACTAGTTAATCTCTGAGCAGAGAGCCATCGTTTTCTTTATGATACGACGTATGCACAAAAGTGTATTTCAGACTTATTAACAAGCTCGCTGTCTTCGTGGATGCATCCCTCTTGGGAAGCAGTCGATCGTGCGCATTGCAGACGAATTTGGGACCAGGTCATTTCACCGTCTTTTGGGAAACACTCTTTCTTCGGGAACCACCTTGCAGGGGACATCAACATATGTACAATGTCTATATTTAGTTAGCCTTCGGATTGAATCTTGCTATGGCGCTTTCATTTCCCCTTCCTTTTTTATATGACAACAGAACTGGAATAGGACATTCTGCATTTTCCAACGTTCAGAAAATCGAGCAAGAAGGCGTTACTCCCACCAGCGCAATCAACGCTAATCGTTCGTCAGCCATCACATCATCTAACATGGATCCCTACTTCTCTAGCACTGGTTTCGGCCCCAGTAATCGGATTCTTGACTCGTACGGCGGATCGTCGCAATCGAAAGCTGATGATTTGTTCGGTATGAATGTGTGTCCGTGTGCATTCATACTTGCCTTCTGATGTGTTTGAGAAATATGCTAGTTGTTGTTTCGCTGTCAGCGCATTGTCACTCACATTTTTTAAACTGCGAAATCCACGTGTGTTCAATCTTACTTCGGTGAAATGCTGTTGTAACGAACAGCACTTTGCAACTGGTCCCTGTTTAAGATTCATACATCCCATCTAGATTTAATGGAGTGAGTCTTGGTTTTAGGAAAATACCATTTTTGCAGTATGATTCAGCTACTCACTCTGTTGTGCACATTTTACAGGTCGACAACCCAAGAGCTCCGCCAGTTCGTGGCTGGATGAATGGACCGTAATCAAAAGCCCCAACGAACCCGCTGCGCGTCTGGATGACTTCAATGACCGTTCAAGTGGAGACCGTACTTACTTCACGGGTTCGCAGGATAACGGTGTCACATCGGACTGGAGCCGTTCAGCACCTAGCAAACCTCGACCCGATCCTATCAGTTCCCGACAGGAAGCTTCGAGTGAGCAATCCGAAGCACTTCGAACTAAATTTGCTAACGCAACGGCCATATCTTCCGACACGTACTTTGGTCGAACCGAGGTAAAGACCATAGTGATGCCGAATTTTCCCATCTCTGCTTTGACTCATTCGTTCTCATGATGTCCGGCATCCAGGGCATATTTACTGTCGGTGTATGCAACTCCACACACTGCCATGGGCGTGTTTCTATTCCGCCAACCGTGTAGTTGTCTACGAATCCGATGAAAGCACTTCATAGGCTCACAAACTCCTCCACGAGAAGCTTGCACATACAACCCTTCATATGCCCTGTTAGGTTTGCTCTTGAGTTCACCTCACGTTCAGTCTAGTGAAAAAAGAAATCAGTTTGTGTTGCGACTATTGCAATCACGAAGAATACGTATTTCGAACTAATTTAATCCGAACTCAAAGTTAACTCGCAAATCGACTCAAAGAGGACCGCGTGGTCGGAGCCACTGGTAGATCCGTAGTTATGGCAGGAATACATGTTCTTCCCGCAACAGACGTAAACCAACCCGAGGTACAATGGTCGAAGGAATGAGCTTAAGCGTAAAATCCGGCCCTCAAAACGAAACTGTCTGGAGGTGAGGTAGGCAAGCGGTTGGAAGTGAAAACTGAGAAAATCTGAATTTCAACCAGAAAACGTTCACTTGGGAAGGAGAAATAAGGCGAAATTGGGAGAGTGAGAAAACAATACACAGACTTAACATTGTAAGCAATTTTCTGCTTGTTGACGAACATTAAACCGATGAGGAGGGCGCGAAAGAGGGAGGTCGATTTTCACGTAGTTTGCGTCCGATGGGTAACTGAAACCCACGGACTTATACTAAAGGGTCGTACTGCGTTCACAAAGGGGAAGTGGCGTGTCTTGTCCTGGTGATGGCAGGATTCACGGTACACGTTACTTGGTATGTGGTTTGTTAGATTGTAGTTATGTCGAAAGAAGGGAAATTTAGTCAAGTGGTTCAGCTGAATCGTTAGTATTTTGCATCCCGTTTTATTGGACGTACCAATATGGTACGCAATCACGTTTCAGTCGGTCGATCCCGATGTGTAAAACCCTCCTGTTTGTTTGATAGTAATTACTGTTCTTGTGTTTTCATATTCATAGCCTGGCGATCTGGATATCAGTCGATTTCAAGGCAGCTCCTCGATTTCCAGTGATGATTACTTCGGACGAGCACGGCCCCAACAATCATTCCAGATTTCCGACGAAATGCAGTCGATAAAGGATGGTGTCCGTCAAGGTGTTACCAAGGTTGCCACCCGACTGTCTTCTTTGGCTAGTGGTGTCGTCACATCGCTTCAGGTGAGCTCTTGCAAATGTATTTCTCACCACTTCGGTTGTGTAAAAAATAGCGTATTTGTTAACTAACACTTAGTTTAAGACAGAGCGGTGCAGATCACTTGTTAAACTATTCTAGGTCGTTATTTTCATGGTCTGAGAACGATCGACGAGTTCTGGCTTTGGTACTGTGGGCGTCACTTTTACCGGGCGTCCCATCCGAACAGGGGTAGTACTGTTCCACAGTGAGAGGCGTTTTGAAGCTGAGGACATTTGAAAAAAGAATCGTTTTCCCGAAACGCTGCTCCAAAATGAATCTCTTGGAGGCTTCGCTGGTATTCGAGGTGTTATCATGTATGGAATGGCTACAATATAGGGAGCATATGAGAGTTTTGTGTATTTTGGCAGTATACTGCTGACCTGTTGGCAAACGGATTGACTTTGACGCCAGGACGAATCTACAGTTTTGCACAGGTGCGGTGTATCCAGACCGCTAGAGGAATTACTCTCCAAAGGCTTGAAATTAGTTCGTCAGGTTCATTTGCCAGTCGGTCGCCGAAGCAAATCAATAGGGCAGACCGACATCTGTCAGGGCCCCTGACAGAACGTACATAGCCGTGTATCATTGTTTCCTGAAGGTGGGAGGTCAAACCGTGAAACGGACTTCCCTGTTGCCAAGCTCCTGCTGCAAACTGGTCACTAAAATCCGTTCCGACTGTTGTTACGCAATCAGAAACATCCAGACTTTTGTCTGCCATTGAGGCGATGCATACCAAAGTTTACCAACTGGTTCTGTGTGCACAGTAAGTTTTGAAGCAATGCATCTGGTCCTGATCATGTGACACCAGTTGGTACCTGCACGTTCAACTTTGTCGCTGGCTGTTTTTCGTAGATAACCGGCTTGTTTTGCGTCTTGTGGCTCAGGAGAGTGTACGGAATTTTAACTTCTGTTGTAAATAGTGCATTGGATATAGGTTACTCACTGTTCCCACTTTGTAAGCTAAACTAAGTAAATCCATGATTAGCCATTGTACGTCGGATGTGTTTCGTTTCCGCGTCATTTCGAATACACCCCGGCGATGTATTCGAAATAGACGGTTCTTTTTCCATCTGTTTCGCTACCACCATCTGTACGCGAGAGTTTCACGTCGAAACTCTCGGTGTGCTAAACCTTCAATGGTTCTAATGCTAACTTCCCATGATGATAATTCCATTAGTCAAACCATACAGTGGTTCATCGCCGTATGTCATTCGAGTGTTACTTTTCGTTTGTTTATTACGAAACCAGGTCACCGGTCTACCTGAGATCGGTGTCACCATGTTCAAGTAATCAATTGTTCTCATTTGGGTTGGTGACTGACTAGCCTTGAAACACTAAAATTCTACTGCCTAAGCCTGAGTCGTTGCCGAAAACGCCATTTTCTGACCACCAATGTATTGACCAGACCGCCTACTAACCGTAGCTAACCACCTAGCTAACCGTATCTGTTCATACACATCTGGGCTTCACTCACACTGAGCCAACCAGGGGTGTAGTTATCCCCATTTGATTCGATAATCAATAGCGATCAGGAGAATGTGGTAATGGCTTCAGAACTCCATCAAACTTTATCTTCGCCTAGCAGTTTAATTCCCTTGGAGTCATACCGACTAAAAGGCGTTCAGACGGTTGCGTACACAGTTCAGTGAATAGAGCACGGGGTCCTGCACGGGGTCCTTTGGCCTAGCTCAGTGTGACGGACGATCCCTAAAATGAGTGCCATCGTACCAATTAGAAGGCTAGCTTTAAGATAGCAAACAAATCCCGCAACTGCTTACAAGCATTCGAGAATAATCGATTCGTCTAAATAAATTACCATCCAACTCGAATGAGCCATATCTTATCGTCAAACTGAGCTACTTGGATTTCAATACTCTCTCCGTACAGTCGGTCGTCATATGTACACTGCGACGTTGTTGAGCTATCTTTAACCTTTCTTCCTAGGCTAACTGATAATATCGATTCACATGGGGAGGGGGGCTGTTTGTTGTTTGTCTAAGGAAACACCTCTCTTTTTATACAGATTCCTGTTACGTCACCTCATTTTCGCTCTCGTCTACTTTCTGCAGGATCGTTTAGGCTAACTTGCGAAAGCAGTCTTGGGACCATTGATTTCCGGAAACGCTCCTGTGGAGTATAATGTGGACTTCAACCATCATATCCGGTTCCTTTCCAATCTGGACTCGTTTTGGCTGTGTTTTCATCTCATTGCGGCCGCCCAACTATTCACCGGGTTAATTGTTTCTTTCTCTTTGGCCATGCTTCTATCGCCCTCTCCTCACCTTGTGTTTTCTTTACAATGCCTTCGAACTGCCGGTCCACAAACTATCCGGGTTTCAGTGTGCTTGTTTCGCTGAGTCACCGGGACCTAGGTTAGCCAGTGTATATCCGTTGTACTTGATTGGCGTACTTATTCGGTCTCGGATGAAAATTTGGATCACTACTTTGAATATACGACACAATTGACGATTATCTACATCCAGTTCTCCTAGATTTCGTTTTGATGCCTTCTTTCCTAACTTATGCTCGAACGCGTTTGTTTCACTTTCGGAAAGGGACATCGAACCAACTTTGTGGGCTAGTCATTTGGGGGGATTGTTACTTTTTCCCTAATTACACTGAAAACCACCGCTACGGATACCGTACCCAAATACCACTGTTTGGAATTTGCACCACCAACCTTTTACTTGGTCTATTGCCTTCACTGACCATTCTTGATACCGATCCTGTTTGGTAGCACCCGTCTATATTTTTCCCAGGGCCGTACTGCGTTCATGCACTTAGTGAATTGTCATCTGATTCCAGTGTCTGGAGAGTGATTTGTATTAGACCTAGAACGTCGGAGTGGAGGTCAACATTGCCGGGCATGAGCATGGCGAATACATCCCTGAGATAATTCCTGCGCGAATTAGCAGCGGCTGCGTGATGTGGCTCATTGTTTTTTATTTCGCTAAACTTGCCTTACTGTTCTATCGTACGAGTGTTTCTCACACGGTTACCCTATGCTGTGTACCAAACAACCGCATATCAGTAGATTGGTTGATTTCTTTACATAGTTACTTGCGGTCCATCTGAACTTCAAACCAGGGTCCCATCTTTAGTGCGGAAATCGATGAATGGTTGCGTCATCCTTGTTAGTAGTCATCAGCAGGACATGTCCAATGATTCTCTGGGGTGGTTTGAACCTGCGACATTCCGGTTAGTGCTTGACTATTATGTCATTCGGCCTCGAGCAGCTTACCAGCGTTGTGGGTAACTCACAGTCAGGCAAGACATAGCGCCGCCTATTCTTCATTTACGCGATTTATGTTTCGTGTTTTGATGTGAAGATTTCTCTGCGTTGACAAGTTCTCGGACTGAAGATCCATGCAGCTTTTAGGATTTTTATGCCTTCTAAGCAGATTGCTTGTGGTTTGTAGGTCGTGAGTAGATATTGAAGTTTCAACCTCCATTGTAAGTTAGTCTATAATGAAATGCCCAGAAAAATTGCACAACTGCATTCTCCTTGTTGGGAATTATCAGTGACGGTTGTAGAGCCATGCCTATACGCTCTCAGGCAGTCGTTAGGTATCCGTTGGTCAATGACGGGACGTCGCTTGTTGTGTGGCGTGGATGAATTATTCTGATTCGTTTGCCTAGTCGAGCTATAGATCCGTATTCAGGATGTGCACATGGGTGATACATCGCCCCATCTTACCGTCGTGTTTGATCCAGTATCATATAATAACACTTTCGAGGTGCATTTTCGGATGCCTCGAAACTACACATCCACCGGCCTAGGGAAAATAAAGGTAGATTGCATCTACAGGTCTCGTTTAAAATGAAGCCGGTTGGCAATCCTTCTTGTAAAAAAGCAATGACTGCTACAGATCTTGTAGGGAACTATTCACCTGTTCGGTTTTACTGCTGTGAATGCCTAGTGGTTATAGGGAAGTATTGGGATTATCCTTGAAAGGAGGGGATTTTCGATCATGGAAGCAATTCTTGCCCATTTATCAATATAGCAACCGTTCTGGGATGTTTTAACCTGTAGCACTCGTTTACAAACCTAAGGGTTACCGCGGCACAGCTGCCACTATTTGAAGACATGGTGAACACTATTTGTCATATATACATATGTGTTTGTTATATATATATATCCAAACCTGTCGGATTCTTTGACTGTGTTACTGTCCCTTATGTGATAGCTAAATTGGGTGGTAAAAGTTGCAACAACAGCCAAATTAGTGAATTTGCGCCAAGCTTTTGGGCATCCTCGGGTGCCGCCTAATTCTCTCCTGGTTTGCTGCGTAACAGATTCATGAGAGTATATCGTAAAAGTGTGGGGAAATGAACGTCTTCTTGTTTGATTGTGCTGCGATGGTTTCGTCGTAGTATTGGTATTGGCATTTTCACCGTACAGAGTTCGTACTCACGTATGCGGTCAAATTTGGCTGCAGTGGTCAAGTGGAGTTGACTTTTCTGGTCATTCTTCCGTGAAGTAAACGGTCCCAAATAAACTAAACGGGATTTCTGTTGCTTGTTAACATTCGTTTCGCAGAAATGTTACTGAATGTGCTTGGGGGTACTGTTATTATCTCATGCTTAACTAAGGAATCGATGGTGAGAGGTTTGTGCACCTTTTTGGATAGGTATGGCAGCGAAGCATCGGTGTTGAACACGATGTCATGCTGTCGATGATGATTTGGATAGGTTATTACTTGGGTGTCTGACGTATGGGTATAAGAAGTGACGACACAAAGAACAAGGATAGATATTTATTTTGGATACTACACAAACCAGAATGTTGTGCTTAAGTTGAGTCCTCAAATGATTGATGAGACGCACAACTACAAACAGCAACTTGTGTTCCTTATGCTAAACAATTTTATTTACGACACCGGAATTGGGGGAATTCCGATTTCCCTGTTTGCCGCTTTACTGACTCATCGCTCATCACTGATCACTGAAGAAGCTAAGTTCCACCTGCCCCTTTATGCACAATATAAAAACAACTTCGAGATAGGGCAAATATGCTCGTATTAAAGAGGCAAACCAACTTCAGAGGGACGAACGGGTTGAAGCTTGGTCGTATTGGAGAATTCGTCGCAGACGGGTTCGCTGGAGTCAATGCGTGGTTTCGAAGGGTGTCCTTGTGACATGTACAAAAAAGCAAACTGGCTGATTAAATAATACATAAAACAATAAAGTTCAGTGATTCTTCGAGAAATACACTCATTTGCAAATCAATTTAGTTTTTGCGAGAGACTCGCCTGGAACCCAGCTGAATCTCTCGTTTGTGATGTTTTCAGGCAACTGAATGTGCTGCACCAGGCCGCCTCATGTTCCAGTTGCTAAGATATTCGAGATATCGTGATACATGTATATTCGTAATGCACTACTCATAGGGTTGCTGAAAATTCTTCGACAGCCCACGACCGGTTTCGCCCTTCTTGGGGCTCATCAGTAGGCGCAGTCCCCGAGTTTCCGTCAACCTTATGTTCTACTTGAACCGAAATTGGACTGTTTTCGAGAAATACACTCATCTGCAAATCAATTCTTCACTCAGCAGCATGACTGGGAGACCGAACGACATTCTCTGTTACGTTGGTCCTCTAAATTTAGTTATGGTTTGACGACTGCGTCAATTACTGTCAGAAACATGTTCAGGACTGTTTACTCCTTCGGTCCTTGTTCAACTTTTGTCGGATTCTTTAACCATCTAATATGATCTGTCAAAAGAAAATGACTGGCCATTTTGAATAGCATTGACGGTTCCTGCAATATTAAGATTCCATTAGAATCTGTCAGTTTCTACTCCCGATTGATAGTGCACCCCATTCTCTTGGTATTGCCGTTTTGATCTTTATGATGTGGAAGCGATGCATGATTTTGCGGGTGTTTATTCACTATAATTCGCTCTTAAATTTATCTCTTATCATATTTGTTCCCCTAGAGTGACTGAGACCCTTATTCACGCACAAAAAACGCCTACTTTCAGTGTGCTACTTTGGGCTGTTATTAATTCGAGGCTCCGAAAGTGCTTCGATCAATGGCAATCAGACTGTCAGACCTGCTAGTTCTCATTCTACTGTTTACTGTTCATTATCAGTTACTCCATGAATGTATGTGTTTCACCAAGATCACACGGATGAACAAAACGAAAAGTCCGGGAGAGCTGCCGCGATGTGTGACTGATTCATTTACTAACCCTGATAGGTCTGGGGTGGGAAAGTTTTGGTTTTAAATGCTAGCTAACTCCTGATGCGTCGCAATCATACTATGTCAATTCCCTTCACTCGGCACTCATTTGCTATTTCTGTTCGCCTATCTCATTCACATAAATTGATTTTTGATCCAACATCATTTGGGATGTTGAAGATCACTCATTGTGAACTTCAGCTTACCTTACAATTTTTCTCAACTGTGAATCACACGCTACATAAAGAGCTGTGGATTGTTCAACATGATCTAATGTGGGTAGTGGATTCAGATGTTGGAATTTTAGTTAACTTTGTAACCTCTGATAAAGGTTTGGTTTTGAACGTTGCCTTTAGCATTCCGAACATTCACCTTACCATTTCGGGTGTATGCATAGTGAGTGTGTGCGGTATCCAAACTAAATAACTCTGTAGCATTCCGAACATTCACCTTACCATTTCCAGTTTATGCGTAGTGAATATGTGCGGTATCCAAACTAAATAACTCTGCTTATTTTTATGAAGGTAGCCGCTTTTCTGTGTTCAGGAGTTATGTAGCCGGTCAATAATTCAGACTTCATTTCTGACTACATCTTGCTCAACGGTTCGCCAATGAGGTGGCAACGGAAATATCTATTTGGTACTACGCCTGTGAAACTTGGAGCAGTTGACGGATGATCCCGATGCCGATGGCCATTTAGGCAGACCGATGAATTGCATCAGATCTCTGTACACTCGCCAGCGTTTTTTACTCTCCAGGGTCCATTTAGGCGCCGAGGGATTGCACCACATTTGATTCCACATAGACCAATCTCTGTACACTCGCCAGCCTTTCTTACTCTCCAGGGTCCATTTAGGCACCGAGGGATTTCATCACATTTGATTCCACATAGACCGTTTGTTAGTTTTCGAAAACGCAAAGGCTTCCGGCGAGTGAAACGCTTTCGACCAGCAAATCCACTTTGGATGGCAGTCACGTAGGTTCAACCCGCAAAGGCTTCCGGCGAGTGAAACGCTTTTGACCAGCAAATCCGCTTTGGATGCCAGTCACTTAGATTCAACAAACGTGGAAGTTTCACGAAGAGATCCTGTCTCATCTTTCCACAACCTACTTTAAACACCAGTATTCTGAAAGAAGTGTTTTGGGTACCTGTAGGGATGGTTTCGTTTACGTTTAAACGGGAGAAGCTTGCTTTTTGAGAATCGCTTTGTCAGTTATTTGTTGGTTACCTTTGATCTCATATGTCTGGCAACTGAGTATTTTCCAAACGGAGAAATCGATGTTTGGCTCAGGTAGAACAAGTTGATTTTGTGTGCTCTTAGGCTTTTTGTCGTGGGTAGTCATTTTGTCCAGTATTTTGGTTTGCACTTATTACTGGAATGTATTCGCATTTACTTTCCACCAACCAGTCGACTATGAGCAGCGCAACTGCTTTGTTGGGATGTGAAGAACGAGAGGACGGCTCTCTGTAATCACGCAAATGCCCTAAAAAGCCAACCTGCTCACAAGTGTCATCGAATTTGAGAACAGGCATGGGAAATTTCCAGCCGGTAGCGTTTGGCAAAAAATAAACTTAGAACATTGACACTGCATTGCAGTTGTCTGCCTTGCATGAGAAGTTAACTAAGAAGACACCTGATACTCTTTCAAGCTTGATGAAAAGCAATTTTCGCATCTTAATCAACAGTCCCGCTTTTGTTAACCACTTTGTTGCGGCATTTGAGGGCCTGTGCAGCACGTATGGACGAAATATTATATGGTACAAAGTAAGGTATGGTAGACCTATAAACGTTTCGAAAACTGATCGGTCACTTGGGAAAAGTGTGTTGTCAAGCCGTCATCCTACTTAATAGCTGCTACCATAACTTGGTGGCCGACCTGGAACGCCACGATAATTCTGCTTGCTTCAATGTTCAGCCGTATTAAACAGGCTTAAGGAAAGGGCAACCAGACAAGAAGCATCAAGGCCCCACAATCCAAGTGTACGAAAACAGTGTGCACTCATGATTTGTTTGCTTCTAACGACCGATGTTTTCATATTTGTGGAAGCAGTGACACTGCCTTCTCACCGAAGAATGGGTTCCTCAAAACCATTACTATCACCCTGCGGTTGATGACGAATACCAGCTCTTGGTTGAGTACGGTCGGAATGAATTTGAAAACCATGAGGTCGATGCTGGCTGAAACGTACTTGCCTTGTCCAATAGCAACAGACGTGACACGTTTATGCCGTACACACTGTGGCCTCTTGCTATGCCGATCAGATTACTCGACGTTTCCTTCTTCATGTTTCCCTAACGAAAATCGGTCAGCAGTTGCGTCGCTGTTTAGACCTTTGGTCAAAGGTTAGAAGGATTTCCGATAAAGCTACGTCCTGTTTATGTGTTGGAAACTGCCATCTCCACAGATAAGGACCCCGGGACAAGACAAACCAAGGACTAGCAACCGTGATTAATAGAAATATGTAAAGCAGCTAACAGCGATTCCTCGTCAAAGCTGCTTTTCTCTTGTACTCCGCGTTATATCTTACAAACAGAACCATCCAACCTCAATGAACTGGCTAACCTTGAGTCTCCAACAAGTGGTCCCATTTCCATATTCTCCTAGTCATCGGCGAACGAAGTTGTGGCAGCTATGTTAGTACTTCGTTACACGGTTTTAGCAGAAAAATGACTGACAGTATATTTCTTTGATGCTGAATATCGTTTTGCTTATTGTTGACCGGTCCAATCATTCGTAAAGTTATCAAATGAATAAACAGTTTTAGAGCTAAGCTGAATCTTCCAAATAAGGTTCCTGGACAATAATAGGTACTGAAATAGTTCTTTCCTTCAAGACGTTCTGAAACTTGTAGTGACGGTGTGAAGTCAGAACTGCCCAGAATCCCGATGAAAACTTATGCTCGAATAACAATTGCTTTCGAGAATTCAAGATGACCGGATGATAGCACCGTATCTTGTGAAGATTTTATGTACCAACCTATAGTGGTATAGATTTGGAGGACGTGATTGTGGGACATAAAACGAAATCTGTTGGTAGCGTAGATGGTTGTTGGTTTGTTTGCTAAGCTGCACAATTTCCAAACGTTTTATCGCCACTCGAGTTATTAGGATGCGTAGCGGTGGGTCGGTGCTGGTGTGCTGAGTGGTGTTGCGTGTGTTCATATTAGTGTTGCTGGTCCTGGGGCTGGCTTTTGATCACGATTGATTGTTCAGTCGGGCGGTTCCATTGGTCACTCGGTTATCCCGTGTGCTGATTGGTCGGTTACCACGTGACCTTTGAGCTTGGCCTCCCTGTTCTCTTACTCTGGTCGGTTTCAAAATGACTCCTGTCCTTCGTTCTGTTATTAAGGCCAATGCATGCTGGAAAACCGAGTAGCATTGTATATTTCCCCCCTTTCTTTTATGGTAATCATTAGCAGTTTTCGTCTCACGAAACTGGGAGTGTTTGGAACTCGCGACCTTCCGAACAGTGGTTGAACACCTAACCGTTCAGTCTCGAGCGGCTGAACAGCAACGTGATTAGCTCTCATCATTGCGAACTGTCAATATCGGCAATGCATTCGTCAGTTGCAGATAAAAAAGGTCAAATTTGCGGACCGACGGATTAGGTGGAAGACAGTTGAAATATTACGGTTCTCCTGCTCGCTGTCACCTCACTATAAGGGGCACGCTGTTTTCAAAGATACTTTTGGATTGGGTATAGGTCCGCATTTGTACCCTCATTGGAGTTAGGAGCATTTCAGTGAAAGTGTGCGAAGCAGTCCTATACAAAAGTCATCATCCAGAACGTAATTAAGGTCAGAGCCATTTGGTTTTTCGATAGCATGTTCCCTCTGTCAGCAATCCATAACTGATTCAGAAGGCCTCGAGTTTGATACAACTTGGTAAACCAAATGAGGAGACCAGTTCGTGTATGACTGAGCTTCAAAGAAGCCGACGACCTACTTTTCAACTTCAGGACTCAGCTTGAAGGGTTCTGTACGCGAGTATCTCTGCCTGTTAAATCAAATTCAACCGCTTTCTTAAAGATAGAGTGATTTGCAATGACTCCACGGGCGGAAGTCTTGCAGAGGAATTCCGGAGTTAATCAAACTGCTGTTCAGCTGCTCGAGACCGAACGGTTTTGTCCTCATGTCGGATCTCATTGGTAATTCTACAGAATCGCATTTTTGAACTTTCTCAATAAGGCTGAAACACCTGTACAATGCTTCTCTGGCTTTCGGCGTGCGTTGACTTCACCTATTGAATGAGAACTCTTGAAAATTTCGAGGTCACATACTACCAGCAAATCACAAGTAGCTCAGAGGAAGAATAGTTCACATGTATGAACCTTCCATCTGATGAGTCGTTATTCGGGGTATCAGCCAGCACGTGATCACGTGGCGTGAGTTCCGTGACTCAAGGATAAGTGATGCTATGGCCTCTATAAGTGTGAGTTACATTCACTGCTGAACAGCCTCTGACGTCCAAACTTTTTAGTTTTCAACTGCTAGCCGGGAGGCTGCGACTTCAAGTTAGCCTGGAGATTCTTGTAAATAAATTGGCATACTGGCAGCTCAGAAAGCTAAACAATATGTTGAATAGCTCTTGTCTGGAAGTGTCACTGCTTCTAGAAAACTGTCTTGTATTTCCGCAGTTAGTTCTAGGCAGCGCCAGCTATTCTTCTATCAGCGGATAGAAATCTTGCGGCATTTCGGATATTTCTATGGCCTAACACATCGCATTTTGTAATTACCCAGAAGCATCGAAGCCTATCCATATTTTGTAACCCGTTCAGGTGGTTTAACATCAATCTGACATTACAGATTTTGTGTATTATATGTTCTATGTTTTATGTATTATACTATGTCTCACAGGATGAATGATATTTTATCGAAATACAGGGACAAAACTTCCTTTTCGGTTATTCCTAAAATTGTAGAAGTTGCGGGACAAACCAAATACATTCTGAAACAAGCTAGACAGACAGTGCATAAAGACAAGATAATCTCTCAGATCTTATACACTTTTTGTGCCTAGCTGCCGTGTCACCCGAATGAGGCACGAGGGTTGAAATACTGGCAGACTGCCATAGCCTAGACAAGGGCGGTCAAGATGTCGAGGTTGGTCACGAACCATGGACCTTCCGGCCGGTAAATTCGCGTCTCAACCACTGGGCTATACCGAGCTGTTTGTACGGGCTGCATCTGTGTTGCTAACGCTCAGATTATGCCACTTTTTGGGGGATTGGACGTCTGTGCCCCACTACAGAGAGCTCACCCTTGGGAGTGACTACACTTTTTGCTCTCCTGAAGCGCATTTCAATGGTAAGGTGCGTTTTAGATTCCTTTGGTTCGGCTAGAAAATGATATACCAGAATATCTTCTTTAACGAACATTTTTCCATAGGATAGGAAGGTGACAGACTGTTTAGCCTCTGCATAAAGAGTCAACTCCTCAACGTTTATACTTACTATGCTATTGTATTGTGTAGCACGAATAAAAGTATACCCATCACTAAGAACGTCCCTTTTCATGCCACTACTAGGATGGTGGTCCCACCCCATTCATAACACGATATTTAACCAAAAACGACTATTGATGAAGTGATTTCTGGTAGTCACAATAATAAAATCCACAAGGCCATTCAGTAAAAGAAGAACGGAATTCAGATATAACTAAAACACAAATGGTCGTTTGATTAAGTTTGAGTGAATGATCATGTGCCTTTTCTGATTTCATCCAACACTTTTCCGAGGTGAGCTATCCGCTGAATCAGGATCCTCATTTACCGAGCAGCCAGCTGAGCATAATTCGGCGGCCAAGTCGAACCGTCCAATCACCTGAAGCGCTTTGTATAAGATTGCAAACTGAAATGCGAGAAAACAGCGTTGGTGTTAGACGTAGCTTCCGGGTTTTCGGGCGATTTAGAGCTGTCAGTGTACTCCTTACAAACTATCATTAATTGGATAAGGGGTGGAAGTTTTCGCTGCAAAATGGTCAGTCGATGAACAGTCAACGCTGGATGACTTGACGCGAACCCGTGTGATTGTTGAGAACAAGTTGTTCACGCTGCCAACCAGCCGCACATCATTACGTGATAGAGTTTTCAGCTATTAACCGGATGGTAGTGAGGTTGAAGCCTCTGCAACTGACGCTGGTTTCAAGCAAGGATGAAACGGTCCATAACTGCTTTTAGGTGTTAACTCAAAGCCTGACTACTGTTGCAAAGTGTAGTCACTAGCTTACTAGCTCGTCTACTGAACTACGGTAAACAACAACATTGTCTAGGCTCGGTACTTTCACTCAGGGCATACAGGAACACGACTGGCTGCTATACCCATAGTTTCGACCAACCGAACCAATGTTGATGTTAGACCGTCAGCATCCTGACCAGTCCTGTGTACAGAAGGGCTCTAAAATGTGGACAGCATGCCCTCAGCCAGGCAAAGATACACTGGTTACTGTATGTAAAAGCAGCTCTAAAAACTCTTGAGGGGTTTACACACTAGCGGCTGTTCATCAGGTGCTTCGTTATGGCACTCTTGACGCTTCGGTTGCCTAAGTTCTGAAGTTTGTTCGGCAATACGAATCCCAAGGCCCTTGATGGTTCGGAACCACTACCTCTAACTGAGCTTACCTAAATCGGACGGGAACAGGGTCTGGTCGGTTACCGCCAGGACAAATGGCAACTTTTGCGAACTATATAATGTGCAAGTCCATCATGGGTAGGTAGAAGTACCTTCGAGCAAAGGTCATTCCTTTTGTTCTAAAGTGCTTCTTGTGAATCTGGTTTTGTCTTTTTTTGATGGCAGCCTGCCCTTGAAGCTAAACACATTCGGCAGCCAGTGATATTACGCCACTTGGACTGAATTAAGTTTTCAACTAATCATGTCGCAGGTGCTCAGTCTTTGACTTCAATGGTACTTGATGATCTGCTGTGACATGGGATCTCAGTTCGTAGCCCGGTTGACCAGGCCAACTGTCGGTGTCCACTTCGCTTTTGGCTTCAAACGGATTTTTTCAATCGAGCAGTTAACTCAACCTATGTTGAGAGAGTCCTATACAGGTGCTTCGTCATTATTGGGAATAATCAGATTTGTGCATCGCGCTTAGCTACAGGGAGATTTGAACTCGCGACTTTGCAGTCATTAGGAAGAGCCTAGATCGTCATCGGCCATCAGCGGTGTCATCAACTACAACTGAGATAAAATATGCAACTATTCAATCTTTAATTAAGGATTTTACACCACGTGGTCCTGTAGTGATTGAGAGATTGTTATCACTACAAAGCACGCTAATTCCGGCATAACAAAGTCAGTGAAAAAAGATAGCGAGTCATCCTGGCTGGCTCAAAAGCTCGACTGTTATCTAATCTTGCAGCCGCATCTTAGCAACACAGTGGCCCAACACTGAAAGTGGTTGGTGGTGTTCCCCGGAGTCTGTTTCCGCGAGCCAAATACAGCAAGGATGGCTTGTAATCGACCACTAAGATGAATTGACGGCCGTACAGCATCTTGAGTTAGCAAACACGAGCGTTGGAGTCCAGTTTGTCTGTTGACGTCAAAGACCTGGCGGTGTGAATAAAAACCTTCTGGCTGTGATCGGAGAACACATGATGGATGACTATATCTCTTTCACATTTCGAAGCACCCGATACAACAACGTAGTGAGTGAGAAACAAGTAGCAACTCAGTATGGCTTTTCCAGAGTCGAAGGTGTTTTTGCATTCTGCTGACCGCGTCTGCTTCTGGTCTTTGGTGGGTGACTCATTCAGTGGGTTCTGATGGCGGTAAATTACTAGCTAATATTGGGGTCAACGTGGAAACCGAGTGCAACCAGCTGTGTTGAATTCAGTCTCATTCCATTTTAAAACGAACAGCAGGTGGAAAGTCGGTAATAATGACTCCGAACCAATAGGGACAAATACAAGGGCAGATGTCCCCATAATAAATTCGTCCTTTAATATTAGTGTTATCTCTCTCCTATCCCCGATCTAGTGCTTTGGTGCCGGAAAAAGACTAACGGACAAGGAACACACAGCTTTGTTGCAAACAAGTGAATGCGAAAGTACAACGGCCTCGCGCTGTATTTTTAAGGGCACTGTTTGACATTGATTCTTGTCTGATCGGCGTTTGGTGTCAGTTCTAGGGTGTCGGTAGGTTTCGGTTATTCTGGATAGTCTTCAGGAATTTGACCTTCCCAACAATTAGGTTTACGCTCGGTGCGGGCATTTGCAACTAGGCATTGCTCAGTGGTTTGAGACCACCGAGTACTTCAATGTGTAAGAAGTATAAGTAGGGAAGAGCATACCCCAGCGACCTTCGTTCCTACTTAAGCGTTAGACCACCAAACTCTTCATTATCTCGTTCAATCCTATAATCGGAAAACCTGAACTAAGATGGAGGTTCGAATCGCACATATACCAAAAATGATGAAACTCATGGGAACAGCGTATGCTATGGCTTTAAAGCTTAGTTATTTTTAGTGGGAAATTACAGATTTAGCGTCGCAAGGTCCCCTAAATTTCTACAAATCAAAAATGTTGTTAGCTTCTCCAAGAATAAAACTTACTCTATCTGCAGAGATAGGCAAAGTTTTGATCCAGCTTGTGAGCATTGCCAATGCTAACGGCTCCGCTTCTTCTCCAAATTTGGCACTTATGACTTGTAGACGACTTCGGCTCATATCGAGTGCGGATCCCAAACGTTGCCATGAATCGCCTGGCAACTTTTTGGCAAGGTCTTTCAAGTAAGAACGCGTTACAACATCTACAAACCAGAGAGAAGCGGGTAAGTGTCAACGAAATGAGTGGACGTGACGCGCAGTTAAACTCATCAGAATACAACGGGAACGAGTAGATCGAATTTTGCAGCTTTTCTATATTAAAATTCACAAATAAAACCCAGAAACTCGACTCGCCTTTCGGTTTGAAGTCGAATTCGGACTGATTCCAAGGCGTAGGGTTTGTAGTCAGTGCTTTGGGAAGGCTCACCACGAAACGAACCAATCGAACCGGTTCCTGAATGATTTGGTAGCGAGGCTTCTTAGTCTTTGATGGCGTGTTGATCGTTAATGGACCGCTTTGCATGCCGACTAGTTTGTTGCGTTCTGGATTGACAGGGATGCACACATCTTTTTCGCAATAAATGTCTAGCACGCCTTGGTGCTTTTCGAATCCAACTTGTGCAGACTGATCAATTGCCTCCACAACAAACTGAAAACATGCATGACGTCGAATAAATGCTTCATTCATTCATTCTAAAACGGGAGCTTACTTGGTGCGAGCATGTCTAGTTCCCTGAGGGCTGGATTTACGCCTGGAAATTCTTCAAATTGCTTCTGATAAGGACCGTATCACATTACTTTAGTGTATGTTTAGGTAAGATAGCCAGTCGTTTGGAAACAGTCTTCAACACAGGATCACCACCCATGACTAAATTCTATGTGGTCAGGCTGAATACCAGATTTTTTACTGCCTGTGGAGTGCCAGACTTCACACTGCTTATGTTCATACGGAACGTTTGTGCTTTCGACAGATAAATGGTGATCAGCTCAGAGGTGTAGGAGACTTTTGCGATGTTCGTTTCTGAGAGCACTTACACCAGATCTTCCGCTCAGACGGCCATTATGTTCGTCTGTTGTTTCCAAATGGACATTGAATCACTGACCAGCATAGTGGTGCGATTAGTATTATACAGCAGCTGATTCTACGTTTTTGGTTGTTCCCCTTCGGCCTTCCTGGAATAGTTAAACCTTGAGGAGTAAAGTCCGAACCTATTTAGCTCGCAGGATAATTACAACATACAACCCCGAATACGATATAATTTTGGCAGCCATTGTTTAGGATTGCTGTACGTAAGTAGGACAAGAGTCCTATCGGATGCCTCTTTATGAGAAGCAGACCTAGTTGGACGAAACTTGTGGAGAGAATCAGAGAACAGGCTGGAATTAGCAGGAGTGGATGATCAATGAAAATATCGTCTAGCTAGCTGAGATCGCTTGTTCCAATGCTTCCACGAACAACGAATCAACGGAACCGCTTGACTACGAAAGCCAGCACTTATAAGCAAGCTGATGCACCAAAGAAATAAGCCAAAGCATTACTACTTTTGCCACAGTTAACTTGATGCTTCCTAAACTACGATTTCATGACTAAAAAGACCTACTTCATAACAGTCAACATCCGTTGAGCAGTCAGAAGTCTTCAGAAATCTGTCCACTACATACAATTGGCACAAATGCCAATGAGCGATTGTAACTACAGTGATTTCTACTAGCGGTTACCAGCTAAATTGGTAGGCCATAGATTTGCAATAAGTATGGGGTATTTGGGGACCACTAAATGTAGGGTTTTGATTTATACATTTAATAATAAATGGAAGTCTTGAGATAGAAATCTCATTGCGATACATTGAACTTGATGGGCCGATAAAATTACATTAGTTGCGGCAATTGGACAATGCAGAAACCTCAAATTTTGAATCCGCACCCATCGAAATAAGCAAAGAAGCGGTAAAGTACTTCATAAGCGAGTCAGAAGAAATTCACCCCGACAAACTCACTGAGGAGATGTTTACGTCTAACTTCAAATTTGCAAAGCTTACCTTGTGTACATTAGGGTTGATAGAAGCGAGACTTATCTTCATCGTTGATTTCTTCAGCGACGAAGTTTTTTTGTTGCCAACAAGACGCAAGTTCGGACGGATGAAAATCTCCAACTTCTGACCTTCTTTCAACAACACTGGTCCATATGGTTTCTCGACTTCATGATAGGCTTCCTCATTCAGAGCTTTTATGCCTCTATCCAAATGGTCTTGTTGTCCAGATATCAGACATAACTGATTCGGACACTTCAGGTTTTGTAGCAGCGCGATGCGCACCAAACATTTTGATAAGCCTTCTTCAATCAGCGTGGCACAATGCGAAAGCGTTTCGGAGTCAACCATCCGTGACAGCTTTAGGACCAAAAATCTAAGTTTGTAAGGGATCGAGTGAAGCAAAGTGTTAAGGTCTCTAATTTGTGCATCCTCTCGTACGGGACTAAACCAGATGACTAAGCTTATTTGGCGTGTCTTTTGTGGATAGATGTCGTAGATATACTCTGGGCTGCATTGCAAAATTGTTGAAGATTTTTTCGAGTCTACTGAGGATTTTAGCAGTAACTTGATGGTATGTTAAAACTGGCAAGTCTGGGACCCTTAAGAAGTCCTGGTTAATAATAGGCTTGTGCTAATTCAGCGGAGCATCTGTCTTTAGCAATTAGGCTAGTGAGTTTTCTGCAAAGTCTAAGATCCTGTACAATCCAAGAAAAGGGGTAGGATCTATTCCTTTTGGGAGAGTTCTTGTAAACAATCAGTGGATCCATTACTGAGCAACGCTTCGCTCTTGATAGAGAAGTTTCGTCAGGCCAGTTGAATAGGTTACCAGGTTGGCTGAGTTTTAAAGGAATCAGAGAACCAATCGGCAAGATTTCTTACGACTAGCTGCATCTACCAAAATTTTCCCAGAAAAGCTGCATCTCCCGTTTGTTGGCTAGTATGGATGGGTAATACTTACGACAGACTGGGTAGGGGTGGGTTGTTATCAAGTTGAATCCGGATATTAGTGTCTTGCTCTTCCGGTCTAGGACACAGAAATGGAATGCCGGGACAATGGGACCAGGGTATGGAGTGGGCTAAGTGAATCTTACTATACTCGGATTTCACACTTTAAGCCCCAGACGATCTCAGTGCTAACCGCCCACCACCTCGTGTCATCTCTGCTGATCTAAAACCGCTCTCTACACGCTTGCCAGTTCTACGCCCTCTATTCTATTCACGCTGGGATGCTTGGCGATCTCCACTACCTCGGCCACCAGTCGCTGGGTTGTGAACTTTAGTCTCCTTCTCAAAATCTCCAAATTTTCCAAATCTATCCTGTACCCAGTATTCAATATATGCCTTGCCATTGCTGAGTCACTGACTATCACCAGATATTCATCTACGTTTCTGGATGGCCGTTTATGCATCGCTCATGCTCATCGATTCTGCTGTGCAACTCCCTGGATGTTTGACCTATATAAAACTTCGTGAAATCGTTACGTTTACTTTTGTATGCACAGTTCCTAGTCGTAGCAACTGGAAGCCGATCCTTTAATCGCACCAAAACTAAGCGCAGTTTTCCCCCTCTAGAACGCTACTCTGATGTTAGCCTTATTCAGGGCCCTTCTAATGACTTCAAATGTCCGTGTTTTGCGTTGGACGACTGCTGTTCCGACCCACTTCTTGTTGGGTCTTGGTGTTGGGACCAATGCCCGTCTTATCTGCCGCCTAATTAAACCCACTGCGTGTCCACTGTCTTGAAGTCGCTTTTTTACCTCAAGTTGTGCTGCTGTTCGGTTGGTCCCTGTGCACAGTGCTCCTAGTCTACTAAACTTTGCTGAAACTATAGAAGCGTATACTGCCTTTGGATGTGCTGATGAGCAGTTTAAGACCGCTTCGCTGTTTGCTCGTATCTGGTAAACCACCAGTCTTGTGTATCATGCAGTCAAGGAAGTGTACGGTACCCGATGAGGACTCTGTCTTCATGCTAAACTTAATGTGAACACCCAGAGTGCTGTCTTAACACTTAGTCAATCAACAAATGTGAACCTCAGACTTACACTCAACAGTGATCAAGTTGGCCAGTTGTAAGAAACCTCACCGACCGGTATTCTGACTGTCTTAGAACTTGGCAAACCTGGTAACTTATTCACTTGGTCTGACAGTGCTTTTGTGTCAGTAGCGAAACGTTGCCCAGCAATAAATACACCGATCGTTTAACAAGCCTGTTTGAAAAGATGACTGTTCACTCAGTCCCAAAACATGTATCTGATTAAAAGCACGTAAAATTTCACCTCAACGCCAGCTTAATGTTCTTTGACACAAGTCCTGAGAATTTTTATCCTGCTCAGCTGCGCGAGCTGCTGGTGTATCCTAAACTTCCACAATACATGTCCGTAGACAAGACTCCTGTGTGAGTCAGAATCATCCATAAGATCCAACGAAACGAAACAGATTACTCACAAGCATATCATGAATGCTCATGAAGGGTTAAGGTAGACGTCGTTGTCCAAGGCGAGTCATTGCAATGATCCTGTGCCTTGTACGTAGCCTTTAGTACCTCGTAAGACAGCTCTGATAAGAATATATTCCAGGACAAAATTTTTCTGCTAGATAAATATCATTCGTGCAAAGATATCATCAGCTCTCTAATTCCTGTAACTTTTTACAATTTCACATTGGACTTCACATAGAAGCTTAAAGAAATGAAGATCTGGGCTCCGAACCGAAATACAGTCATTTTAAACGATGAGAAAAACTGGAAAATTTAAGATAGTTACGGTCTGAAGAGCAAGCTCACAAACTTGGTAGATAGTTTGTGAGCGCATATACGTGGGAAATCTTATCAGCAAAAACCAATCGATGGATCTATTGGGAACATTCGCGAGCGAGCTGCAGGACGAATTTGGATGCTGAAAAATTCGTAATATTGCCTTTTGGCTTCGTACGAAACAAATTATTTCCCGTATATTCGTAATGCGCTAGTCATAAAATTGCTGAAAATTCTTCGACAGTCCACGACTGGTTTCGCCCTTCTTGGGGCTCATCAGGTAGGCGCAGTCCCCGGGTTTCCGTCAATCTTATGTTCTACTTGAACCCAAATTGGACTAATTTCGAGAAATACACTCATTTGCAATCAATTTGGTTTGCGAGAGACTCACCTGTAACCCAACTGAATCGCGTCTGGAAACATCACAACCGAGAGATTCAACTCGGTTCCAGGTGAGTCTCTTGCAGAACCAAATTGATTTGCAAATGAGTGTATTTCTCGAGATTATTTCCTATTTACGTTGGAACCGATTCCTGGAAAATAAACGTAGTCCATGGTTTTCCGAAAGCTGTCAAGATGAATCGGACCTATTGTGAACTCTACCGGTGAAGGCAAACACAATTTTCTCGCTTGCGATACTGGTGTGTTTGAGAAGCACGAGTTGCAAACGTTCAGCTGTAGCACCCTTTCGGTGCCCAACTGCCATGTTACCCGAAGGAAGCACGATGGCCTGGATACCGCCAGGTTCCTCAAGCCTAAACAAGGGAAGTCGAGATGCAGAGGTAGGGCTCGAACCACGGATCTTCCGGCTAGTACATGCACACTCTAACCACTGGGCCATCTCGTCCCTTGATGCAAACGATATATATATATATATATAACCAAGTGCGTAATAGCAACTAACCGACAACTTTCGATTTTTTGTAGACTGAAGGTCACCACACCGTCCGCCGTGTCAACAAGCTCGGCATCTTCACACACGGTCCAGTTGTCACCAGTCTTCTCGGAATTGTGCATTATTACAACTGCGGAAACTTCCTTTCTTTGACCTTTAGAACAAACACGCAAGAAAAACATGAAGTCATCATTCGTCGCCAAACCCCAAAAGGTCACCGAAACTAAAACTAATGGGTGAAACACTTGCCAGAAATAAGCTGCGCCAGGAGCAGTGACTTCTGGAAATTGTTGAATACCGTACCCTCGGAAGATCTGTATCCTATAATGGAATTTTTAACAGTAGTAAAAATAACAGGTAAATAATAACTGTTGCTTCGTTACCTAGCTGCTGTGCTATCCGAAGGAAGAATAAGAGCTCAGATACTGCTAGGTTGCTCAAACCTAGACAGAAGCTGTCGAGACGCTACTGGCTGGCTCCGGAATACGTACTTTTGCGACTTAACCAGTAAGCTGTCCGAAGCCACAGAAGTGTGAGAAAGTTACAAATAAGTCAAGAATAAGTACTACTTAGGTGGAAAAAATTCCATCTCCAACGGAAGGAGGACGCACATGATACAACGGCTGTTTAATGAGTGTTCGAATCTGGTTTCCTAATCAAGTCTTCCAAAAAATTAGGGTTATTTTGCAGATTGGGTGGCAATAATAAGGGCAAAAACGACAAGGATTACGATACTGAAACCAATCAGGATAATTGTAATGTTGATATTGATTAGCACAATTACGATGATGATGACGATACCAAATCGAACACAGTCTGACGAATTGCTGCGTTAAATTAGAGGAATCTCCTAGCTAATATCTCCGTGGGTACTTCACATGATCTTTCCTATATGTTTACCACACACAAGGCCGCTTACAAAAAACCTACCAATGCTTCCTGTGCCGTCGTCGCTGACCAGGGAACCTTTACGATGGTGCTCGTAGCGAACACGATGTAAAATGCTGGGATCCACGTTGCATCGTGATGGAGGTGTTTGTTCGGGAATTGGAAACGATATATGCACTGGTTTGAAGGTCGTTTTTCTCGCTGATGCTAAGAAGAAGTAACGAATTTTGAGATGGTCCCTGAATTTTGGTGTGGTTGATGAAAATAAAAGTAAACCACAAAGAATGTTATTACTGAGTTCCTTTTAAAGCAAGTTTTCGTCATTTTGAGTTTACATGCTACCTTGAGGCCCTGGATTTTCCACTAAGTTTTGCGATAAAAAAACACCACATATGTAGCCGTGAAAGAATGGGGCTTGGAATTATTGATGATACGTACAGAATATTAACGTCGGTAGAGAACATTTAAGTTGATCTTTTGAATCCGCCACTCTAGTTTGTTCTGTATCAATATGCATGCAATTTGTGGGCTTATGATCACTGTTCATGCACTCGATTTTACGCAGTCATGGATAACCTTGATGAACTGATCTGCTTAAGTTGGATTTCATTGGCGGAACAGAACAGGACCACAATTCCGAAACAAATCGATCTGAAACTGCAACAAACCGAAGTTTTGCAGAAACAAATTGATCTAGGTTTATTTCAAATGGATGTTTGAGCTTAAGTAATCTGTGAGAGAGAGAGAAAGTCTTTAACTCATCTTTTGTTTTTCCTGGACGTATCAAAATCACCGGCCAAATAATCTAAGCCCTCGAAATTGCCAGTTATATCAAACCTTGCGAAAGAACTTTCCGCGGGATAGGTAAGCCGTGTGCGTCTTTCACTGGTTGGTGTGTGGAGCTATTTAAATGTTTCATCGTAGATGTAAATTGAGACTCTAGATACGGTGCACAGCCGTTCAAACACATCCAAACCAGTTTGAGTTCCGGAACTATTTACTAACCGCGACAGTCTATCTTTCAACATGGAGGCCTCGAAATCAAACATCTACATTCAAACAACTTACTCAGGTAGACCAATGGGCTGCATGTAAGAAACTCTTTCATGAGCAGTTCGTTTTGTGCTTTAACAAACGACAGTTGTCGATAATCCATTTGTTTCACCTGGAAAGTGAATTTCAGGTATCAAATCCTATTTTATTGGATTGCGTGAGCAAATACAAGTAATGATGTGCTACACTGGTAAAACGCGTTTAACCAAATTTAGATGAAAATTTCAACGTAAACAGAAACGTAACTCGTGTACACCTCTCTTTTATTCAGTACGGAAATCTAAGGTCGTACCAATTCGACAGTGAATAGCAACGAGGTGCCGCACAACTGGAAGATTCTCTATCTTGCTGCACGCCGTCATCCAAGCTGGAGCGACTCAGATGTCCTGTTTTGAGCGCTCCGTGTAACATTAGCAACTGGTGATTCCGTCAGTCATCATCATCATCATCAGCTGTAAGAAACCGTGTACTTGTCGTACAGTGGTTGTAGCTGCCACAGTTTCGTCCGCCAATGATTTGGGGAGGTGAGGTAGGTAGCTGCGCATTGGAGGCGCGAGCTGCGTAAATACACCGCTGTCAATGGGCTGTTAAGTGGGGGAAATGGGAACGGAGCTGTGCATTGAAGGCAATAGCTTGGATGCATGAGCGCCAGTCAGTCATTGGAACAATGGTCCAATCGAAAGCTTTTTTCAAACCGTATTGCGCGACACAGGCTGTAGGGTTTTAGAGATGAGCAAAGCGCTGGCGAACAAACCAAACTAGTCCAGACTACGCATACAAAAGCAGTTGAAGCCCACAGTTTGGTTGCCTTGGCATTGACTAACCAACCAGTGCCTATTCAACATTATTTCTAGTCTTTATTTATTCAGTCTGTCAAAGAAATATTAACATGCAGCATCACTTGCATTCTGGCAGTTCTAATGAAATCTTTATTTCCATTTCTCATTCTGACCGAGCTGGGAGCATAAGATGAAAAAACAAAGGAATGTTTTTAGCCAGCATGCCTAAAGGCCGTCAGAGATATGGGGTGAAAATTCAATCCTGAAAGCAAAATAATATGCCCCATATATGCCGTTATTCTGGCAACAGTGGATTCGGGCCTGTTGCGAGTATAAATTATGATGCGTACCAGTATAGAGAGTAAGAGCTGCACTACACTTTCTGAAGGACTAAGTAAGACAGCCACAGTTACCACCACCGTTAAACTCGAATCTGGAACATTACTCACCTGCAGAGTGAACGGAAGCGAAACTTTTACAGCTGATTCAGGTATTTCCAAAGCAACTTTTGGCTCCGTCACACTGATTAGCCGACCACCAAGTGGGCCGATTTCAGCCGAATCCTTTCTAATTCTTGCACAAGGCGCCAGCGTTACAGGGTTTAGTCGACGCATACGGCATTCAAGATAATGTTTCCCATCAGCAACCACTTCTGTAGTTTGACGTTCCACCCATGAGACGAGATCTTTTGTGGGCTGAAGCAATGATAACACAGTGCAACTGACCATCACTTAATACCAGTAGCTTCAGTATAAAGATGTTCAAAACATGCTACGTCTTTTATTAGTAGGAGCACGGTTTTCTGCAGTATGCAGTATCCAAAACGAGTGGACATCTGCCTACGGAAGTAAACATTCTCCTTAATTTACCCGTTTTTATTTTTTGGAGAGTTGCAGTTGTACCGCATTGTCTAAGGGTTCAATGAATTGTTTGCGTTTACCAGCAGCAAGTATCACGACTAAATGTCACTGACCTGCAATGATCATTTTCTTTCAGGACAACAAAGTGTATTCGCGAAATTCTGCGAAAGTAGTACTTATTGGCTCTAATTTCCAATATTTAGCGTGTTTCAAAGAAGAAACTACGGGATTCGAATTTGGCCTACAGAAAGTCTTGGTTGTATCGATGAGGCAGACGGGACGAGTGACAGGATGATTAACATAGATGAGAGTTGATTTCGCCCAATACAAATTAACAGAAACCAAAAATCACTGGCTGTGTGATTATATCTCAGTTTTCTTGTCAACCCTCTTCGCTAGCAAACAATATGTCAAAAAATGTTGTCCTCTAGTTGTTACTCATCCTTCCTAAATTGGACAGAGAATTAATATCGAGTCTGTTATTTTAGCCCAAGTAAAAAAATAAATACAAATGATCCAGTACAACCGAACACCAGAAAAGTAGCTCCGCTGGCCGAATTGTAGAGTTTTGCAGAGCGTACAACTGAATTTCATGTAACAACCCGCACATCTATCCCAAGCTTGGCAGGAAATTCCGCTTTTGAGCGTAATGCGTTGGTATTCTTATAGTTCTTCAGAAAGGTAACACGGATGCCGGAGGTAGGCGCCTCAAATTACCATTTGTGTTTACAAAGACAAATGCATGTTATAAGCAAATGTTCTTGTTTGTCAAGTTTGTTTCACAGGCTTTTAGATAAATCGAAGGAAACCGAGAAATTCAGTGGTGGGTGAACCTAGTTGTTGCGCTGAAAACATCTTTGCAACTTTCTTGCATGAGCAGTGAGATGGTATCCTCTAGGAGCATACAAAACTCGGGCATTTTGCGTAGCTTTCCTACTGGCTTCTTGGCTTTTCGGTGTTGGCTGACCTTACCACGCACGACGTTTGAATTGGCTTTACCTTTAACAGTCATTTGCCATCTATTCTGCTTTGTTTTGTCATCCTTCCATATTTCGAAAACAACCCCCTTTGTTTCGGTAGATCAGCGATTATTACGAAATTTTTTGGGAACTTCGTCTTTTTGCTCAAACTCCAATTAACGAAATCAATCCGCCTTGCAGTTCGTCTAAGTATTCGCGATGCCTGAATTTCAGCCTGTTTTATTATACTCCCCTTGCAGTTGGATCGATTTCTACCGAACATCGGACTTACAGCTGGCCCTACAGTGTGTTTCTTCAAAATACTTGAGTGGTTGCCGGTTTGAAAATCGTAGCTGAAGCGCTATTTTGTTGGCGGTTTGGCTGGGATAAAGAACAAGAAACACAAAGGAGGCTTCCTCACTTTTATTCACTGGGCCATGAGCACCATCCACGGAATCTCCTTCAATATTCCTATGATGATACTGTATTTAAGGATGTATTTGCAAACCTAGAGTCTTAACACACTTGCTTAGAAAATTGTTTACTAATTTGTGAATTGCACCAAAATGTCACCAAATGCGATGGAGGAATTCTTGACGGCATCACTATTAATTTCATGCCAGCATAACTGGTAATCCTTCTGTCATGATGTGGTTAGTATTGAGCTTTTCCTTATTCTGTATACCTGTGATCCGTCTGAGGGGCACACAAGGTGGAGGATTCAGTTTGGTTACATACTTACAAACGCCCTTGATGTGCATTGCCGCAAGCACTGTACACATCCCATGATAACTCACTCCTTTTTTGCTATGAGAATACGCAGAAGTGACAGTCTAATTCACTTACTCACTTACATGTCTACTCAATTATTCAATTACGCGTTCACTTGCTTACTTACTCACCTACGCACTCATTCATTCACTCACTCACTCACTCACTCAATCAATCAATTGATCAACCAACCAATTAATCCGTCAGTTACTTAACTGATCAAGCATTCAACCACTGTATGAGTTAGTCGATTTTTCTATCTATCTATCTATCCATCCATCTATCTATCTATCTATCTATCTATCTATCTATCTATCTATCTATCTATCTATCTATCTATCTATCTATCTATCTATTTATCTATCTATCTATCTATCTATCTATACATCTGCCTATCTGTCCATCAACCTGAAATCTCCAGTAGAATTAACAAAATTTGCGAAGAATCTGCTGATAGTTTGCATGTACTTTGTTCCAGAAGACAAGCGCGCGTCGTTGTAACTTTCTGTTTTTGGATGCTGTTTGACTACACGGGTGTGGCAACAAGCGAACACTGAAATATCACAAAATTTTCATCTGATAAATTATCGCAGTAGACGAAAATAGCCATAAATAACAGTGAGAACACCCTATCAGACAATTCTAAGAAAAACGATACAGCAGATGTATAACAGCAAACAGACTCCCAAACCATCTTCTTTTATTGGGACTGTGAGAGCAAATTTGGCATTTAGCAAATTTCCGCATTTTTGCCCATTGTGGGACAATCGTATTTCAGACTGGATCAAATAAGGAAGAATAACACAAAATGCAGTCAGCCGTGAAGTATTTTCTATAAACCTGAGGATCAGTCAGCTGCTGCATAAAACTGAGGATTCCGTCGATCCTGTGAACAGGGATTTTCCTGTTAAAGAGTACCACATTGGTGAGTGTAAAAGGACTCTTACGCGTTAGTAAATTCGCATCATGACTGGTGCGTTGCACGTCGGCTGTACTGCATTCTAAGACTCCCAGTGAAAACGTACCTTCCACACTCAAAGCACAGAGATTATACCGATTTTCACAGATCTTACCGATTTCGTCCGCTTCTTATCGCTACAAATGCTACGTACAAGGACCATGCACGGATAACCACGTCAGTGATACTCACTGCATATAGCTCTAACCTTTGTTACACCCAGTGAAGACGAATGATTGACTATTCACGTCATTCCTCTTGTGACCCAGCGAGTAAGAGTGAACATCTTTGAGCCAACATAAGAAAATGGCCTACGGAAATCGAGACAAAGATTTGTTGCAAAACTGCCAACAAAACTCTGAAAGGTACATTTTTATGACCGGGTAAATGTGCTATTTTTCTGTTGCACTTACAACTTTCATTGGGTCCAAATCCAATGCAGATACTCCATTAGGTCCGGATTCTATTGTATAGATGACTGATTCCTTTGAAGTGGCTTTGTTGTGTTTTTTCGGAACACCGACTATCCACGGTTCGTCGGACTGATATAATGAAATCGGCATATAATCAGTCTATTTTACAAAAATGTACTGTACAGTGAGAATCGTTTGGTTACGTTGCGAAACTCAAATGATGACACGGTAACAATCCTCAGTGAGAAAAATGAGTGACGAATAGCCAGACAAGTCCTGGTTCGTTAAGAAACTTTTCTTGAGAGTTTTGTAGGTTAGACCTTAACCAAAAAGTTGCAATAACCACCAAGTCACCTTAAATAAATCAAATAATGAAAACTCACAATATCAGTGAATTCGTGAATTTTTGTAGTAATATATGGTCTAGTGTGTGCAGTATGATGTGTTGTCAACGGGTTCCAACCCCGAAAGCTCGTGGCGGTTTGGAATTGCTGACATTTTGGCCACAAGAAAATAGTTTTTCCGCCTATAGTGCTACAGAAACTTTCTGGATTTTGTAAGAAAATTCATCGCAGCTACTGTCGACCTGCTCATTGGCCATCTAAGTCACACCAGTGCTATTGAACGAACGTCACAGCAACCCACTTAGATCAAAAAATGCATCCTTTACGTTTTTTGTTGATGAAGCAATGACAACCAACTTCAGGTAACCCTTGTGAGGAATCGAACTCCGGTTCTCTAAGCCCAAGCCTACGATGCTTTTCACACGTACATATTGTTTGACCAAGCTTGTTCGTGCGTATGCAGAAGAGAAACTACACTGATTACTCTTAGAAATGTAAATAAGCGATGGGCTTCCTCGGCTTTTTCACATGGCGCGTGTTCTACAGGCCAAGTTTCGACCTCTACTGTAGTATTCCTTTCGTTCCTGCTTTCTTTGTTGAAAAATGTTGTAAAGGTTAGCCCTCGAGGTAGCAATTTCTTGACGTCTGATATATCCAGGGTGTAGGTCTTAGATTCTCCTCGTTTCCACCACGTCATTATACTAATGAGTGCACACTAAATATGAATGAACCTACTGATGGGCGCATACAGCATGTTGCACCGCCTTTTTTCTGCACTCGAAGATGCCACAGGATGAACAACGCCAGTTATTCCCAAAAGAAGCAAGAATAATGGCTCAAAGTTGAGGCACATGATTAATTTTTTTGTCATTGTGTGTAATTCCTCGGATCTCACCCTAAATAGAATATCTCTGGCCATGAAACATTCAACTGAGTTGATTCTCGGTATGGCTTTGGAAACCTGGCAGTATCCCAGCTTTCGTTTTTCCATCGGATGGCATGGTAGCTAGACGCCGAAAGGATGTTACAACCGAACGATTTATTTTTTTCAACACCTGAAAGATTTAATTTTGCTTCTGCTGGAGGAGAAAATAATCGATGCAGTGGAGTTTTGAAAACAGAAAACGAACAGAGAACTATCCTGGTCGGGAATCACATAGAAATAACATAGTCGTCTAATATTGTCTGTGGTGAAACCTACCCAGATAATGTTTTCTGTATCCTCAAGCGGTAGGATGGAAACCAATGGGCCGATAAATTCACTGTGTCCAGCAATTTTCGGCCAAGGCGCATCCGTTTCACTGAATCGGCACTCGATTTCAGCCTCATTTACAAGGCAGTCACTTGGCGCACGGATGTAACATATCTCTTCTCCGTGTTTGTCCGTGTATCTGGTAGGTGAGAGTGGTAAAAACAGTGTTACTGTCAATCTGAATAATTTATGCACCATTTAATTTAGGAGTCAACGTCGATTCACATCTGTCAAGAAAATGAGTAGTAGCTTCCATCCATTCATCCGATAAAAGACCGTGCTCTTTTGATCTGGCAAGAAAAGGCCAGATGAAACGTTAGTCACACTGTTTGCTTGTGATCGGAATATCGACACATTCAGTCTGCTGTCACACTGTCCGCGTCATGAATAGCGTCATCGACCGCGGAACACTTGTACTGCACTGGTGCACAGGCATGTAAATTTGTTCAAATAATAGTGTACAGCGGGAAAAAGTGTCATGGTTGAACGGAGAGGCCTGTCGTTTGCTACCAGGTTTTGCACGAGGTGTCTACACCTCGGTGATGCTGTCAAACAATCTGGATAAAAACCGATAGGTTGATAACATCAGTTAGTGTCCATGTAGATCACTATCTCCGGCACAAAACATGAGCATCATACCGGAAGTCGGAAAACACAGAGGCCGTATCATTAGGAAAACAACAAGGACGGTGGGTTAATCTGGACCATTAATTACACTAAAATCTTGAATTTTTATGTGCTCTGATTACGCTGCACAAATTACAATTTCTTAAGGAAGCCGTGTAAAACAGCCATGCGCATTTGACAGATTCTGTCGACATGCCTATTCATGTAACCAGATCTCACTTCAGAGCCACAAGCTGGCTCTACGTCTAGGTGACAGGCGACCTGGGGTGACTTGTGACTCGGATTCGGGCCTACAGGACACAGAAAATACAAAAATGCATAAACATCCTATGAAGAGGAATACTGGTGAAAGGAAGAATTCCTTCGCTGAGGAGTTGTCTAGTTGAGAACACCGACTTAACAGTTACAGACTATTGAACAGGAGAGCAAAACTCTCATATGCATCTCGTTTACAAAACTGAATATCCATCTTCTCCTTGAACGCGTCTTCCTGAACTTTTCTGGATATTCATTGACTGTTACTAAAATGCAGGCAAATGCTACAAAGAGACTCCACAAATTCCGTAATAGAGGCCTAAAGCGGATTTACTAGAAGACATGCTACTCGCATGCCTCATCATTAGTATCCACCGTTACACTCGTACGTCAGGTCGTGTAGATGGCCGTTTGTTTGTTCGCTGAACTGGCTAATTTGATTGCAAACGTTTCAGCACCAGTCAACGTAACATCGCCGATGTGTTGTTAAGGTGTTGAGAGTAGGTTTGGGTCAGTGCTTGTGTGTTGAATAGTGATACGTGTGCGGTAACATACGTGATGCTAGCAGGTTGGTTAGTATTTGGGTGGTAGGGTTCTGTTGGCTTGTCTGATTGGCCGGTGACCGCGTGAACTTTGAACCTGGCCTCTCCTACCCTCGTTCGCTAGCTGGTGCTCGAGTGACCTCTGACCTAGACCTCTGCTGATGTGACTCCAAGGAGTTTCCTGTTTCCTGGATTTTTAATCCGATAACGGGTATCATTTGGGTATTCTGGCTGAGATACTTGTCCTCTGTACATAGTGGTGCATAAAACGTATCGATAACCTTAGCCAGTAAGATTGATTTGAAACGACTGTTATTTCTTCCAACCTAGAGACATCTAGGGTGCCAATTATTGCCCGCAAAACAATGGATTTCCGGAAACGACAAACTATCTTTTCTGTGCTAATGCGAATAAAAGACGGTATCTGATTTCATGGAAACGAAAGCTACAGAATTTCTCACACAAGAACTCATGTGCCCCAAACATATGGACTGCGAAGAAACATTGTTGAATACTGGTCATCATCATCATCATCATCGACAGCATGACATCAGTGCTCAACACCGATGCTTCGCTGCCGTACAACCATGATTTATTTGAAAGCCTTATTGTGAAGAAAAGAATAAAGATGGACGGAAAAGGGACTTACTGCTGCCTTACTACAATCATTCCGAGGTGTCTACACCCCTAAACACTCATTCAGACAACCTGGATAGAAACTGACAACTAGATCGCCACTGAAATCGGTTGGCAGCCATATCTTGCAGCGTCTCCAACCAGGCGCAGTGGGGATCACGCGGTCCCCATCCTGGAAGACCAGTAGCACCGACAGCACTCAAACGTTTCGTGATTTCTTTCATACCCTTCTGCCAGGTCAAGGGTTGGTCACCTCTCTGCTTCGGCCACTCTGAATTGGGCGTGGAAAACAGCACTCTCTTCGGCAACCGATGGGTAGGCATGCGCAACGCATGTCCCAACCAACGCAACTTGTGGTGCTGGACACATTCTTCAATGGACATTACTACAAATTTCAGCAGTGAAGCGCAACAACTATACCCCAAAGAAAAGGTGATTTGGGAAGCATTGTCCGCTAATAATGCTCGGTACTATAACGAAACCGACAAGCACTGTACTGGGCCTTCACGCAGGAAATGACTGAAGCACTATAATCATCTCCATCGTCTTCAGCTATAGAAACTGCCTACGTGTTGTTCAGTGGTTACAGTCCACACGGTTTAATTTGTCCATAATCTGGGAGATCGGGGTGGAGGGCTACACATTAGAAGCGGTAGCTGATATAATCGTTACGCTAAGTGATAAGGATACTCGTGAACTGGATTGAATACAACTAAATATGTAGCAGCGTTACTAAGCTTGTGTGCGCCTGAACGCCAAGATTTCAACCCATATGTTAGATTCACCGTTCTCGAGAGGAGCGGTATCAAGGGGTGGTGTATTACGTCTATACATGTATCGCGATATTTCGAATATTGTACCAGCTGAAGCATGAGGCGACCTGGTGCAGTACATTCAGTTGCTTGAGAGCATCACAAACGAGAGATTGAGCTGGGTTCCTGGTGAATCTCCGGAAAAAAAAACAAATTTGTTTGCAAATGAGTGTACGTCGCTAATTTCGTGCAATTTAGGTCCAAGTAGAACTTAAGTTTGACGGAAACTTGGGGACTACGCCCAAGAAGGGTCCCAAGAAGGGCGAAACCGGTCGTGGGTTGTCGAAGAAATTTCAGCAGCCCTATGAGTAGTGCATTACGTGGAAACCAAATATTTTCCAGTCAGTTGTCAAACTTATTTATTTTAAGCTGCTGGTAAACTTATTCATTTGCCTAGAGGAAAAGCACATTCTATTCGACATCAGCTGATCGATTAGCCGGTTTAGTGCCCTCTGGTCAAACCTGAAATTAGGTAAGTGAATCTCACTATATAGTCTGAACACTCCAATAAACCGACCCACTTAACGGAAAACGATGGTGAAACTTTACTTGCACTCCGCCGAACGTTGGAAAAACTGCACTGCATGCGGATTGTGGAGGTGGGATGTGGCAGTCAATTATTCTGTACAAACTACAAAACGGACTAGGGAGAACATTTTCCAACGAGTGACTTGGCTGGTCGAAATTGCAATGAAAAATAAGCACGCAGGAGGAAAAATGGGACTAATTAGATCGCTAAGTTTCCCTTGTCCGCAGGTGGGATGGTCATGTTGGAAGGAACGCTGGCCTAATAAATGAATGACCCATAAAAGTTGCACCATTTAGCCACAACTTTACTCATAATTGATACTTCAAAGCCTGACCCGAGAGACCATAAATTGGGCTCCAATTATTCGGTTTCTGTACGTGTGCGAACTGCAGGAATTTTTATACCAAGGGCTTCAGCTTAATATCTCAATGCCATCAAGTTCATTTGCAAATGAGTATTTCAGTCAACTTACTTATAACTTTCATGTTCATCTGGGAAATAAGATTGAAGAACACTGAGAAACGACGCCTATCTGATGAGCACCAGAAGGTCGAAACTGATAGCAGACCGTCGAAGAGTTTTATTAACGTTACGAGTTGTAGACTGTCATGAAACTCGCAGACTGTTTTTTTTAGTTTCTTCATATCGTGAAGGCTTGTTTAAATTCACTAAAATGTGTATAGTACTTTAATCACGTATCAGGTTTATCTACTCTTGAGGCCACGTCAGCCATTCTCCCCAAACGGTTGGGGGGGGGTTAAAAATTGTGTTTTTAATCAAATGCACACATCTAAAGTAAGAGATTACTCATCAGGTTGCTGAAAACACTTGATTTCTGTCTGATGGTGAAAATCGTGTTGGGAACGTGAATGACTCACACATGTTTAGGCCAAAACTTGATTGGCTGACGTTCCTGTTCGATTGGTCGAGAACCTCTGTCTGGCCTTTGGCTTTGGTCCAACAGTGGTTGCTGGTTTTGCAAAGTACTCTCTGGCTCAGCGGATTTTCCGGTGTCCAAAACAGGCTCCTCCTGTGGTGTACGTTGGTACGACTCTTCTTGTTTGGACTCGATTGCTGTCCGATGGATTTGTGCTTGGGTGGGTCTGCGTAGTTGTGCTCGCTGCTTAATATCGTCATACTGCTTTTCAGCCATTTTCAAAGCTGACTGAGCCTCCCAAACTGCCTTGCTTGCATCCAGTCTCCAGGACATTAGTGGTCTTGTGATGACTCCAAGCTGTTTACTGTATTCGAGCTGCTTGCCTGCAGTTTCAACCAACAATTTCGCTTTCTCGACGAAGGCCTCACCTAACTTCAACTCTGCCTCATCTACAAACATAAAGCAGCAATTGAAGGGCAAGCTATAAATCAGTATATGGAATCCGGTTTTTTGAACTGATGCAACACTTACAGCTTACACTTACTGCAGGTTAACCACCTGCGTCAGAGCTACCATACCTGTTAAACTGAGATTATTCGCCTCATAGTTAAAAGTTCACTTGTTCTGTGTTCGAAAATCCGTAACTGTCTCTCTTCCCAGCTTTAAAAGCCGAGTTTACGTTGTACAGTGGTTAAAGCTGCCACGATTACGTTCTCTGAAGATCTGTCGGGGGATAGAGGTGGATAGCTACGGATTGGAGGAGATAGCCGGTATAAGTAATGCGCAATTACATGGATGTCATCGAACTGTTCGTTAGGAAGATCGGGAGGGGAAGTTATGCATTGAACGCAACAAATTGGATGCATGCGGGCCATTGAACAAATGGCTAGGCTATGTCTCAGTGCCCCTAAACACTGACGTGTCCCATCTCACAGTCCCATCTAGGGAGACGGCAATGGCTGGCGCAGCTGACTTTACTGTTACCTGATTTCATACTTGGGTGTCAAGTGATTGCTTGACTTGGCTTGTTCTCACCTTTTGCGTGGCCTGAAGATTTACGTGGATCGAAAATCATTGTCGACATGTACAGTCTTCTGTGCCTTGGTGGTTGTAGATTCGAAAAAACTAATCGTTGGTTGTTGGGTGACTCATTGTTGACCGTAACTAACCTTTAAAAACATTCACTGGATTTCAGTCAACTACGCGGCTATATATACACGCTTATAATAGAAACAAAGTTTCAAATGTGTCCCTACTTTGTTTCCAACCAAACAGTGACAACCTCCTGCACGTTTTCAACCTGCTCACCAGCAAAACAGACTACCGTATTCTCATGTGATTCGGTGTATGAACACTATGACCGAACAGGAGTGTCTCACGAATGAAGAAGTAATCCCACGTACCCCCCACCACCCATCTAATTCGTGCGGCAAAAGAAACTGTACTGTAGCCAATGACACTGTAAATGACTTCGGTCTCAATCATCTTCTTGGTCATCACCATCTCGACAAAAAATCCGAGCTTGAAATAGTGCGGCAAATGGCCTAACAGGAACATTGATAAAAATTCACTCAAACTAGTTATGCCATCAGAGGAAGCAATCTGATTTGGGGTCGAAAGTTGGTCAGTCTTAATCTAGAAGTATCAAGGCGTTCCTGTCCAACTCACAGCAAAAAAGTGCTTCCAAGAAAGCTATACAATTACAAGATTTCCGAAACCGACGTGAGCATATCACCGTTGACGGCACTTGGGTTTACTTTAGATCATTTATACTGGCTCTAATGAGAAACACGTTCGAACGGAGTCGGCAGAAATGTGGGGTCAATATTGTATCGTTACCGTGTATAGGGTGGTGTTCGGAATTCCTCACATTTTCAAATGTAAGTACAAACGTACGGGGACGAGCAGTCAGCTATTGTAAATAGGCTGCGTACATGCGCAAAAGACAGTCAGTACGTCCAGAAGGTAACGGAAACTGACTGGAAAGCGGGTATCGAGTGGATTTGACAGGAATTAAGCTACGTGCAGTCCGTATCTGGCAGCGTGACGAAGCAACACGTGCCACATATCAAATCGCAATGCATGCTTAGGCCCATTTAAAACAAAATCTCAACAAGTACTGTCAGGTTAGGTGCAATGCGAACGTTACGAGTCTGTCTGGCAAGTAGAGATGAAATAGTAGATGGCGCACTTATCTGCGGTTGGAGGGAAACCGGGTTCGGTCCCCGGAGCATACACTCAAAAGCAGGTAGAGTTGACACTAGATTAGAAGCAAAAACAGACAGACAACAAAATTTTGACAGTAGCAACTAGAGGCTAAGGAAACCTTAGGTAAGAGCAAAAACCCATGAAAAAAGCTACAAGGAAGGGTGGAAAGCATGCTACTCATGAGTGGTCAGAACACCTAGAAAGAATTACTATTGATTGCCGCCAATTCGCTGGAATAATCAGTGTATTAGTTAGCTGAACTCCAGTTGTCAAAAAAGCGAGATGATTACATTGTCTCACCATCAGAGCAGACGCTGGATGCATTTGAATTATGACACTTGAATCAGGATGAAACAGCTGTATAGTGTTTCTCGGTTTTTCAGCACACGTTGGTTTCACTTGCAGGACGAAATTTCCACTGAAAACTTTAAGGCTTCTGTGACATTTGTTGAAACCTCTTTGTCGAGTGAAGCTTACAAAACACGTACGGAACAACTCTTCTGTTTTCACGACATGCCACTCGTCCATATTTTGCCATAATAATCATGGTCTGCTTCTTACATTACGATTCTCGCTTCTCGCTTCCAAGAGACTTCACTTCCGCGTCGTATTGTGATGTAAGTGTGGATTGCACAATGCTGGATTAGCTCGAAAAGACTGTTGGACCTTCAGCTGAGAGTGAGCAAAAGCATCAACAAATCACGATTGTTACCATATATCGCGTGTGTATACCTGCAAACCTAGTTGCCGATGAACACATCTCTCTCGCGTTTGACAATTTCATGGGCGAGAATTTTTACTGTTTCCGGTTGTATCCACCACACACTATCAAAAATTAAGTCATCACTGATTAAACGGTTTTCCTGGATTATCAAAAGTGAGGTTTAGGAGCGCTGACTTTCGGAAGATTCTTCACAACAAATCCCGTAAACATCTACAAGAAAATCAAATGCTGACTTGCAGGCTTCAAGCGTTTGTGGTGGTACCTGACTGGGAAGTCCTGACAGGGAGATCAGTCGATCGTCACAACGAGGACAGTTGCTGGTTCGTTATTCAGGGAGTCGGGGAATTGGCCAAGTTGGGACCGGGTAGCGCCTAAATTAATAGCTAGTTTAAACTGAACCGGATCATATCGACAGCATCTTAAAAAGTTCACAATTAGAAGACGGGTGAGTGTCCGTATTGGATCAACTGCGGGACTCTGGAACAACTAGGAAGATAGTTTTGTAGCTCATAATGCATGGAACGGGGAGAACCGCTAGGGATCGTGTCGAAAAGATTTGGACATACTTTCATACGCCGATCTGGCAACATTTCCAGGAGGTAATGGGAAGATATATTACCGGAGAGGAAACATCCAGATACAACGTTTGGTGACAGTTAATTAAAGTTTCAACAGTCCACAAAGGAATTGCCGCTGAGCAATACACTATAATCGGTAGGATAAGGACGAGAATGGAAGATTTGACTGCCGATAAAAACTGAGTAGAAAAGATAGTCATCTGGTAGAAAACTCAGTCACTATATTCTCATAAATAAGTATCATACGCGATCATGCTAAGACGGGCTAGAGTGTGATCAAACTCAGACGGATTTCATACACTCTGCACGCGACATGAATCGACCGTTGAGGATCATTAGAGAGAGTGTTGGCCGTAAGACATCCAGCCACTGGTCTCGCCGAAGTTTAACACCCTTTTTTAAATTCGCACTTAGAGGGTTTCTTCGAAACCTGAGTTAGATATACTATTGGGCCAGTTTAGAATTAAGGGCTCGAGAGCGGTCCTTGTTAATGGCGAATTCGTCCATATATGTTCTTTTTACTCTACTTGAGTCCGCAAGTTGTAAGCTGCCAGTGTGCATCAGTGCCTTGAGACTTTTGGAGGAGCGAAATGCGGTCAGCTGAATCAAGTGCAACAAGTGTAACAAGTGTAACAAATGTGAACAGATTTACTTCGGCTTTCAGTGCTCTCGAAATTTAGTGCGTTTGACAAGCCACAGCGACAGTAGTTGATCTTTTAGGTTTGTGAGCAAACTGATATGCACTACATGAGACACTAGCGAACGTCGCGTCATAGTGAGTTTTATTACCCCTATCCACTTAAGGAGTACCGAGGTGCATGAGATAGGGTGGTATTTTGTTAGTCTGGAGGCTATCTATCCCATTTCGGTATGTGACTCCTTAAGTAAATGGGAACATCTAAGAACAGAAAGTACTGTGGCCCAGTGGTTTAAAATCAGTGGAGACAAATTAAAACTAACAAGTTTACTGGCTTAATCTGCAGTCTGATTCTTTAAGTTTGTTGTGCACGTCACCGACAGATTCAGTGGTAACTGTGGTATTCACACACCGCAACCAAATAACTCCATCAAAACCGCTAACGTTTTTGACTTTAGGTAAAACCGATAGCTTTAACCAATCGATATTCTCCGAGTGTTTGCTGCGTATTCCAAACTGATAGGGTTTCTTATTCTTCTAGGTATTTGTTCATTTTGGCCAAAAATGAGATCAACGTAAAGATCCTCCAGTGTAGAAATTTCGGCCTCAATAGCAAAAGAACAGTGTCTTGTCGTACCGCTGTTTCTCTTCTTGTGTGCTCTCAATAGCCACGAAGTTTTCTGACTGCAGGCGAAGTAGTTATATGTAGGCTGGGAAATAGGGCTTCCGGGATGCAGCGAAAACTGAAGCAGAACGCTAACTAGCCTGAGAGCACATCGCATTCAGCCGATAGGCCATCCTGGTTAAAAGCAGTAGGGTGTGTAGTTTCAAATGTCAGCTTTTGTTTCACCTTCGGATAATGCTGTTCTTCGTGTGGTCATGAGCAGTTTGCTGTCTTCCAAGAATAATTTAGTGAGACTTCTGAATACACAACAGTCCAAGGTCAATAAAGTGTTAGACAAAGCAGCCTGTCCGAGGAAGAGTTTGTCAGGTTGAATAAAGCGGCTGGATAACACGGAGAGATATACAAGTTACTATAACAAAATGTGTGTAATAGCTTAAGAATTTTGATCTACATTCGCGACCTCGTCCTGTAATTGAACTCAACCTATAGTGGAGAGCTAAGAAACAATCTGTAAGTGTTTGGTCCTTGTTGGAAATCATCACCGCGTATCTCACGGATCTCCATTGGGTTTCCAATCCACGACCTGTCTGTTAAAAGTCCGAACATTGGCTGGTCAGCATTGTTAGTAGTATGCATATCTCCACTCATCTTCCAACCAAGGAGTCTTCAAAAAGCGCCAATTGTTGACTGGCTTCTCTAGTAACAACTTATTAGATGGCAGTTTCATTTCATTTGCTTGCCATCAAAATAAATGCTTCAATACCTCCTTCCTTTGTACGGCCTCAGTTTAAAATTTCTTCGAAGCCAGACATCAAAATCCCAAAAAGGGCTGACATTTCAGATGACGCCACAAGGGCACTTCACAGATTTGGGATGAATACACGCCTACCTTAGTATTTGAAGAAAATATTGGTAGCCCAGGTTGAGCTGTGCAATTACCCAGCTTGGCGAACAAGCCAAAGACCACAAATCAATACGTAATTCCACTTGGTTAAATACGAAATTTTAGTCACGTAATCATCATCATCATCGACAGCATGACATCAGTGCTCAACACCGATGCTTCGCTGCCGTACAACCATGATTTATTTGAAAGCCTTATTGTGAAGAAAAGAATAAAGATGGACGGAAAAGGGACTTACTGCTGCCTTACTACAATCATTCCGAGGTGTCTACACCCCTAAACACTCATTCAGACAACCTGGATAGAAACTGACAACTAGATCGCCACTGAAATCGGTTGGCAGCCATATCTTGCAGCGTCTCCAACCAGGCGCAGTGGGGATCACGCGGTCCCCATCCTGGAAGACCAGTAGCACCGACAGCACTCAAACGTTTCGTGATTTCTTTCATACCCTTCTGCCAGGTCAAGGGTTGGTCACCTCTCTGCTTCGGCCACTCTGAATTGGGCGTGGAAAACAGCACTCTCTTCGGCAACCGATGGGTAGGCATGCGCAACGCATGTCCCAACCAACGCAACTTGTGGTGCTGGACACATTCTTCAATGGAACTACCCGTTGCACAATCCAAAACTCGCTTTCTGTTTGCGTCGTTACGGATTCGCCGACACCAACCCACACGAGCTATGGTTCTGAGAAAACGATTGTCGAACACCTGAAGACGTCTCAGTTCCGCTGCTCTAACAGGCCAAGTCTCACAGCCATACGGTAAAACAGCCCGCACTGCAGGCTGATACACACGTCCCTTGAGATTCAGGGACACACCACTCTGACACCATAGGTGTCTCAAATTAGCAAACGCAACCTCAGGCTTGCAGATTCGTGCATTGACCTCATCTGTCACACTACAATCAGAACTAATACAACTTCCAAGATGCCTGAAACGCTCCACAACTTCCAGTGCCTCTCCCTGGATTGCAAGTGACGTGTTCAGTGACTGCATGTCCACGAGCATGCCCTTACACTATGTGAGTGCGAATTGCATACTGAAAGACTTTGGTCGGATCACTCAAGGACACCTGCGCCTTCTCCTCCTATTTGAAGCTGAGAACGATGTCTGCATACTCTGTGTCGACAAGGTTCCAGATCGACAAGGTTTTCGTCACAGACCATTTGAACACCGCGGTTTTGGAGACCTTTCAGCATTCGTCCCGTTAACTCATCGATCAAGACTGGGGAGATTTGGCATCCCTGACGGACACCACTTTGTGTACGGGAGCTTTTGAAGAGCTCACCGTATACTCTCACACGTCCGAAAATCTTGGAATACAAAGAGCTTATTATGTTCACGAACTTCCAGGGCATTACTTGGTGGGCAAGCGTGTCAAGCAGAACAGACTGGTCAACCGAGTCAAATGCGCCTTCGAAATCTAGGAACACCAGAATCGTGGGTCGCTTATACGTATGGCGCTCTTCTAACACCCGACGGAGTGGGAAGATTTGGTCAACACAACCTCTACCAGGCCGGAATCCCGCTTGTTGCTCTCGAGTCAGTGTTTCACGAGCCACCGTAAGGCGACGAAGCACAAGTGACGCCAACAGTCTCGTTCCGACCGGGCTCAAGGTGATCTCCTAATTTTTGCCACATTCACTACGAGCCCCTTTTTTGAAACTGGGCACTATCACAGACTCTCCTCAGTTGTCTGGGACGGACTTCTTTTCCCAGATGCAAGCAAACAGATCAGATGAGTGTTGACGGAGGACCTCGCCCCCATCTTCGGACAATACGGATGGGAGGTCATTCGGACCAGAGGCTCGGTGGCGCTTGAGAGAATCTATGCAGTCATAAACCTCCGAGACCGAGGCTTTCATGGTGTTCAACAATAATGCCCAAATTCGAAGGTTCATTTTACCGAGGATACTCAAGGTCTGAATCGCCCAAGTTTCTCAATAACAAGGTAACGTATGTACGTTTTTTCACGTTCTAATTTTAATTTGCACTTCACACTTTGCACTTTTCGACTGGTGTAGACCTTGAACTACTGTAAACCGAAATACAAACCGAATGGGCTGATTTGACTACTACAATTGGTGGAAGAAATTCGATGAAAAATCACACAAACGCTGTGTATACAGTAGAAAAAGTGTAATTCTCCCATTTAAGTAGATCACTTTGTTAAATGTTTGAAACCCCACTCTTGCCTTTACACCTCTCATTAAAACTCTTCTAGCTATAGAAGCTGAGTAGCTTTAAGCAAAGAATGTACCAATTCATCTCGGAGGTCACCTCACCTGCTGGGGTATTTGACGATTCTTTTGACTTTACCGCATCTAAAGTGAGCTTTCCCAATTGTTCCAAAGCTTTTTTATTGTATGCAGTCAAGGCACTCAGTGCAGATTCCATGGCTAATGCTTTTTCAGTGTAATCTTTTGCATAAGATTCGAACATGCTAAGAGCTCCTTCGAATGTCTCCCGAAAGCGTTGCAGGAGTTCATCCAAATTATCTAGACACAAATCTTCCAGATTGGGCAGCTTTTCCATGACTGTATCTGTGACGCTTTGTAAAGATACTGGCTGCGTATCAGGAGCAGTTGTCAACATCGTTTCTGGTTTGTCTTCTACACTGGGTTGTACTGATTCCTCTATTTGCTGTTCCACATGTTCCGAAGAATCTTTGGCGGAATCTAGACCTTCCGTGCTGACTTTTGTATCCAGATTCTCTTTGTCGCTCCCTTTTTCCACTACTTCTCCGTCAGTCTGTTTTTCTGTTTCGATAGTACTCATATTCTGTTGTCGGAATTAAACGAAATTCGCTCAGTGTACACTTCAGATGAAATTCGGAAGAAATAAAGTGGCCATGAGGAGAAATAAATTCGAGTAGCTACATTATGCTGTATCTGAGTGCTGATCAAGTGCCTCAGTAAGGTATGGGCCGACACTATACTGATCTGGTCACGTGACAGAGTCAACATTGATTGCTAGGAATTTGAAAGATCATAAGGTTCACTGGTTTAATAGTGTTGTACAGCAGCGTCATATATCAGCTGGTAGAGTCAAAGTTTCCTCGGTCCTCGAGACCATAGCATATCATCGACTGATAACTGTCCTGTTTCAATGATACAACAGTTCCGGACGGGTCAATACACTAGCCCTCACCGTCTCCTAATTTGAAATTGAATAGTTTTCATTTACACCAGACAACTACTTTGAACTCTGCTTAAAAGTCTGTTAGATGTCCGCCGAAACCACACCTATAATATATCACTGGAATCGTTGGGGAACTACTACACATAGAGATAAACCAACAGCCTCTCAACCGCATTGTCCATTTCGTTGAATCTCTTATGGTTGCTGCTGCAAACCTAGTAAAATAAGCTTTCTTCAGAATGGCTAGAATGACACGAAACTGATATCGTTTGGGGAGCGCGATAACTGCTGAACCATGGACGTGACTAGAAACTGGCCTTCTGTGCAACCAAACTAACTCTTATTTCGTGATCGGCAGTCTATCTCCTGGTTCGGTCCCTTGCCTTGCCTTCACCATGTTTAGTCATTTGGTTCAGGGTCGAACGTAACAATACTAATACCAATACTAATACTAATAACGGCAATCAGGACAATGAAATATTAGCCTATATGATCTCTTAGTACCATTTCATCTTTTCCACACGGCTAACTGCATCTCCTCAGCTCTAAAAATTTAAGCAAACACTTAAATGCTTCTACTAAGTTACACTTCCGTGTACTTTTTACCTAACGAGAGAGCATTTTGATGCAAAAGGCCGCCAAGTAGGCGGCACTGCGTCAAGGATTAAGAACTGGACGTTAAAAGCTACACATATGGTTTTCGGTCGAGCCTGAATTCACTCGCAAAACCAAAAACCCAGTAAGATTTGAAATTGTTGTTCAGCATCTGTATGTATGATTTTAGCACAGGTGGAACCAAGCTTTAATAGATGTCTGAAAATTTTGTCAGCCTAGTCAGGAGCTTTAGTACGTTGTTTTGATTTATTGTACGTCGCTGAGTTCCGCACTGTAAGTGCCTCATTTGCCAGTAACGCATCGTTCACTAATTTCGCCAGTAGTTGAAATTATTTTGAAAAAACTGTTTTAGCGAGACTTTTACTTAAACCTTGTTTCATTTGCTTCAAATTGACTAATGTAATAAACACTCCAGTGTTCCACCCTCATTCTTCAACTTTGGCCAGGTTCTGTTATTCCCGCAAAGATAGCATTACAATTTTTCACAGCTAGGTTTTGGCCGAAATGTTATTTTGAACCTAGAAAATCAGCGCTGATCCTAAATTTTTGTTTCCTTGCCAGATGCTTACGAGATCCTCGTCGTTTTATTATTCATACCATGTCTATACCATCCAGTGTACACTGTGGATAATGAATTTTGCTGTCATGGTCTCAAGAAGTATAAGTCATCATTGTTAGCTGTAAGAACCGCGTGCTTGTCATACGGTGGTTGTAGCTACCACTGGTTTGTTTCCAGGTTATTTTGGGAGGTTTGGTAAATAGATACCGTTGGTAGTGGTGGTTGGTATTATTATGGTGTGGGGACGGGGACGCTTAAACCGACATGGACAGGGAAACACGGTTATTAAGTATTTTTATCCTTTTGGAAAACATGTCAAGCTGAAGCAATGGGCCATGTCTGACAATGTCTCTAACCATTGATGTGGCCCGTCTCGGGGTCCCCATCCAGGAAGACGGCAGTGACCAGCGCAGCTGAGTTTGCTGGTAATGGCTTTTATACTTCGCTGCCAAGTCATTGTTTGACCGCCTCTGGCTCGTTTCCACCCTTCACGTGGTTGTGCGAAAAGAACCCTTCGAGGAAGTCGGTCGACTGGTATGCGCAGCACGTGGCCAAGCCAGCGCAGCCTATGCAGTGTGATCAGTTCATCTATCGAGGGTGAGTTATTTCTCCCGAATACCATTCGACGTACTTCAGCATTGCTGATCCGGTGTTCCCACCAGATTCGGGTAATGCTCCGGAGACATCACTGGTCAAACACTGAAAGTCTTTTGACGTCCTCGGCGCGCATCGGCCAGGTTTCTGATCCGTATAGTAATATGGATCACATCGCAGCATTGTAAACTCGACCCTTGACGGATAAGCTGATGTCACGCCTACGCCACAAGTGACGCAGGTTCACAAAAGGTGCTCAGGCTTTCCCAATCCGAATGGAAATGTCATCTTTCGCGAGACCGCCGGGACTGATACAACTGTTCAGGCAAACAAATTTTTTCACTATCTCAAAAGATTCATCCGCAAGCATGAGGCTAAAAAATGTGTGAGTAATGGAGGTCACCGACATAATGAACTCGATCCATAACTAACCTGCACCAATACCCTATTGCTGAACCTTCACTATCATAAATAAGAGTGTATATTTTATTAGAATTAATAAGATCAAGCCGACTGTTCTGACAGAACACAATTAGTATCGGTCTTCGATTCATTTTGTAAACGGGATGAATCTTTTTGAGAAAACTGATAACGGATTCCTTCGGTATGACGTAATACAGCTCATCCATATAGTTCTTACGATGTTTGACTGATGTTTTAGCTGCCCTCCTCGCCCAGTTAACTGTCAGTCTCTTCAACCATCAACCCCACCATTTCAGCTGTCACATTAACAGCAACGGAATTCATCTGCACAATCAGGTAGGAATTGTGGCTTCTTCGTCATTATGGCTGCGTTAGAGGTCACCTGTTGGATGGATCTCGGAAGCTGTTTGGGTGATCAACGCGTATTTCCTTTCATTGATGGAAAATCAATTGTGCCCTCTTTATTGTCATTTGAGTGAGGTGCACACGTCACCATCAACTGATTGAAATAAGTCAGTGATATTCAATGAAGCGAATTCCTCAGTTCTGCTACTGATGATTTAAGGCATTATGAGTGATGCTTAAGAAATTGAGAGTTCATTTATTCTGGTCGTGCTCACGCCGGTGTTTGTTGCGAATAAACCCTCATGTGTGCCGTTGAATCAGACACACTCTCGCCTGTCTTTTACGTTCCCGAGGCTGCATCAAAGCACTAAATTTTCTGACGTAGTCTGTCGGTTGCTCCGCAACTTCTTTCTGAATAGCAGGCAAATTAACAGCTGTTAAACTTGCGAACAAGTGCACGTGTTGGGTGACAATCAGTTAGTGAGGAATCAGAGTTGGTGCTACCGGCAAGCCCCCCAATGCCGGGGCTTGGGAATCAGGGAATCAGGACAGTAGGTTGTCACACGTGGGCCCTTTTCCACAGTCGAAAAAAATGGTTGGACCGAGAAAGAATGCTGTGGTCTGAGTGAAATCACTGCTCAAAGTGCGATATTTCCAAAGTGAATGACTGATATTTAATGATGGAAAGAGAGAGGACCGACAACATTACCGACTGGCTCGCAGTGGCGAATTACATGAGGTTCGTCTGTCCACGACGATCCGTCCGACAGCAATGTGCAGTTGGCATATATGCCCGTCAGTTACTACCACTGGAATCAATTGCGATGGGTGGTCAACTGCACGTGTAAGCGTTGAAACGTTCAGTTGCTAATCTTGCGAAAAACGTGCAGGCATCTAGGCAAGGATGATAGTATAGTAGGCTCGCTTTGATCTAGCGATGGTGTAGCTTATTTCGTCCGTCTATCAAAGGTGATTTTTTTTCAAGAAACAAACACCCGAAATGAAAACATTCTGAAAAACAGCGTTGAAACTGGTCAACATATTGTCACGATAGCTCTGATTGGTTGAAATGTTGTGTCATGTCTATTGTGAATAAGTGTGTGCATACACATGCACATATGCGTCAACGGAAGTAGATAGGTGACAAGTTACAGTCCTGGGACAGTGTGGCTGGGTTGGGTGACGTAAGTCGTGTCTGACCAGTTTTTGTTAGGCGATGGAAGCCGGCCCAGATGGCACATAACTTGATAAGGTCGGTATTGTTGACCAGCGGCGCCACGTGGTATCATACAGATTCCACACATCCTTGTGCTTACAGATACAGACTACCGCTATCAAAAAGGACCCTGTGATTCTCATCCCAAGGGTGAAGAGTGGTCGATATATGACTCGAATTTGTCCGCTTCACCAGCACAAGTTTTCTCATCTGATTTCCATCGAATTGGGACCATTTCTTCCCTTCTGCCGGTCCCTGGAAATGTAACATTTGACACACTAGCAACGTCCAACCTTGTACGTAAAAGACGAATGAAAGTCTTCTGTGATTCTCTTGTGTTTTGCATTGCACCTAGACTCGCCTCTTCAGAAATTCGTAAACCTACTGCTCAGCACGGATTTTGGTCTCTGATGCGCTACACTGACTCAGAAAGTTAAACCACCAAGTTTGGCTGTATATGTTATTTTTGGTGTGCATTATCGGCACTTCGTAAAAGTATACACTAGATAAGGCAAAGGTCTCATGGAAAATGTGTTTTGGAGTGGTTCACCCGATATCCTTTGAAACCTAGGCTCAAAAGTAGATCATACTGTTCTGGTCAACGTTGTGAACACTGTGAAGTACTAGGGGGTGAGTGATTGGATGACAACTGACTTAGGTGGCAATCGATTCAGACTCACTGGCTCAGATCCTCAGCAGAAAACTTAGCGAAACGCGAAGCGTTCGTTCCATTACGTGAAATTTAAAATGCAGATCGTCTATCCAAGTGGAATAATATCAAACGATACTACCCCGTTCATACAGAGCCATTGAGGTTAATGATTGAAAGGGCTATTCTGTCGGCAGAAAACAATAAAGTCCCATAAGTTTTTGGTTGCTGCTTCCTGAAATCGCGTGAACTGGTAACGTGTACAGGAAATAGCAGTTTACTACTGCTGACTACCCGGGATCAGGGTGTCATCCTCAAATTCAACAACGGTTAAATTCCAAACCCTTGAAATTCTTCTTTCTGGTGGTCGACTAGCAGGAAGATTACTCAGACGCTTTATCTAGGGGCATTGATTTCGAGAGGAGATTTGAACGGAGTAGCTGTTCAAAATGGCTCACCTTCCTTTTCAGAGTGACGAAAGGCTGCCTTGAGTTGTAATTTTGGAAAAATATACCAGCTTCAGAAATAAGTGGATCACCAGAAGTGTAGTAAAACGTTTGTCTCAGCATTTCGATATATATATATATATATATATGGTATTATCAATTACCGCTCTGATTTTGCATTTCGCGTAATCATTTCACTATAAAAATTCTGGTCCGTCTCACGAACTTCTATTTGAATGATTCTCGTTCTATGTCCAGCTCGCGAGGTTCAAGAGGATGGAAAACCAACTTTTTAGAAATTTTCATAAACAAAACAAAGTGAAACGCTGTTAAATCGACTGCCGTTGTCAACCGCTGCAATTCCGCCTTGGTGTGCAAAAATAGGGCACAGTGGTCCTCAGACTGCAGCACACGAATGGCAGCACTTTAGTCGGAAAGCGCTTCAAACTCAATAAAATTTCAAAATGGCGGAACAATTCTGCGCAGGTGGTTGGTATATGGTAGCTGAACAATGCTATCACAACGACACAACTGTGCTTCACTATGCTATCGATTTCAGACTCGCTGGAGATAGTTATAAGGCCTTCGTGAAGTTTACATAAAGAACCACAGAGCTGCTCATTCTATTCAAGATATTTATGCCTGAATTACATGGAAAATACTTGAGCCAGTCTTTGACTGCTCCGAAATTTATATTGTTCTGCAGAAACGTTGTTTCCATAATGTAGCAGTCTTAGGTGAGCACGGACCAAAATCGTGGCTGCTATGCATACAAGGCTAATAGAGTAGTAGCTGTCCGTCTTCTCTCCCCTTATTGTCACATCACTGAGACATTGAAGAACGATTTCGTGGTTGTGTGGAAGTTCATTCTGTGGCGTCAGTATTCCAACCTCTAGCAGTTCCTTCAATTCTGCAGATAGTATATGTTTACCCTGAATCCGTATGTAATTCAGCCAAGTGGGTCATCATTCAAGGTTGGGACAGTTAAGCAGTACAGGTCAACTCAACATCATCTGGTTGACTGAGTAATGTTGAAAAGGGAAGGGAGAGCAAATCATGAGAAATATGCTGATCACAGAAGGTGATATTGCAGACACAGACGTTATCAACCTCAAGTGAATAAACGTGGTGGGTAAAACGTATACTGTAGTCCTTCATTGCCAAACACCAAATCTGACCTATGCAGCCATCTGGAGGCTGAATGTCTAGCATTTTAACACAAAATAAGAAGTCCAAATATTGTACAAAATAGCTTGTGTAGAAGATGAACGGTAACGAAGCATGGTGAACCGCGATGAAATGTTGTTTGTTGTGTCAAACATAAGAGATTACTTCAGTTTTTTTCACATTTGCTATCAGTGACCGCCTCTTGTGTTAGGCCAACCAATTCACACGATTTGTTCCAAAGCCACTCTCCGTCTGCATCATTCAAAGCTTTACTTGCTGGACTGGTTTCTTTGCAGTTGTCGTAATAGGCGCCAGGAGTTAGATTCGGTGTTAGAACAGTGTACAGTGTTGTTTGACAACCCAACCAAGGGGTAATTGTAAACCGCAAAAAAAGGGACCGCATCATTCTCTGCAAAATGAAATGAAATAACCGACAGACTTAGAAAGTTTTTTTGCATATCTTTGTCCGAACGCAGGAAAGGAATTTACAATTTAAGTCAAGTAAGACAGTGTCTTGCACCAACATGCCAACTTATAATGGTCTCACGTAAGCGATAAAATGATTTGATACACATCAAAAATTCTCCCGGACCGCCCGTCAACTAAAGCATTACCCAAGTAGGCCAGATAAAACTCACCACATATAGAAGTTCGACCAACTGGTGGTTGATCAGAGGGCCATCGACTTCTTGGTCAAGTTTAGCTTGCAATCCTTTCGTCTCCCATCGGGGCGGCATCATCAGTGCGCATCTAAGTGAATATTCTTCCTTCTTTGCTTGTGGTTACGGAGTTTCCGAAGAATAACTGATGTATGACATGAACGGGAGATTCATTTGAGTCTCCCGTGAAAACCAAAGTGATATGCAACTGAGTGTATTTGTCGAAACTGATATCCTCTCTACATAGTGTATGACCACAAGTTGGTAGCGGGGAACTGACCCCTCAACGGCGCACCGATTTTGCCTAACGGTGCCTACAGGTTAATTGACACTTCCGCTGAAGAGATCAGTCACTACCTGTTCAATCACCGGTGGAAGCAACCAAGCTACTCATAGTTCGACACATTGCCCGATTAGTTAACTAGAAAACGGGGCTTCCAGTTGGCGGTAGATGTAGGGGTGGAACGTTTTGATTGGAACGCGTGCAGCACTAAAGCATCAGTGTTAAACATTGATGATGTGCTGTCGATGATGATAATGATGATGATGATGATGATGATGATGATGATGATGAGATGATGAAGAGGCGAGCATTCGGTAAGCATGGCTTTAACGAGTGACTGACGAAGATAGCGAAAAACGTCGGGAGTCATTACTTGGATGAATTTGAAACAAGCATCAATAAGCTTGTTTAGTACAACTTCAGTTGAGATATTCCCAGGAGTGTGGCTCTACCCAAAACGACCGACCAATAGAGCGGCAATCCTTTTCAAGGAAGCTGGGAAGAGGACACGACAAACGTAACCTAATGGGGGAATACAACTAGTAAAGAGTATGGGAACAGAATGTGTCCGCGGCCTCATAACATAACAAGATCGATGTCAAACGTATGAATATTGGGATCAGTATGGTTACCTGACAAGGTCACGTCCAGATATTTCACAACAGACTTTTTTGAGAGAGGGACATTCGGATCCAAATGGACTATTGCGACGTGGATCTTGGCTGGGGAGTTTTACAGAATCCTGGTCATTCGAGTTACAGTAGGTGGCGGTGCGTTCACCTTGTCAAACAGACTCCAACCGGCTGCACGCAATCTATAGCCCGAGACAATCACTATGTCACCAGCTAATCCGAAATAGATGAATAATTGGGGGCATGTTTCCCTTTTACGCACAAAGAGAAGGAAACATGGGATACAAGACACAGTGAAGGTACCGTTGTCCTTTAGCAGTGGAGAACAGAATCGGTCACTCATGCCTGTGAATCACATGTGGTTTGTAGATTCACCTACACTTAGTTTGTGCAGGCTCAGTTAATCTGTTGATTCAGTGAAAAGTGTGGCCAAAAGTCCAGTGTCAAGCTTTACCTTAGTCTTCTAAAGCTGAAATGACGGAGTGAAGCAGATAAGTAGCAGCGTCTACTGTATAGTAATATCGACCATATGCATGGCCCAAAAGGGCAACTTGCATTCGGTTTAGGATTCAGCTGAGCCTGTCAGGAAAACCAAATGGATAAGCAAATGAGAGTATCTGTCGAATTTCGTTCAAGCAGAACTCAAGGCTGACTGAAAGTAGGGTCTGTGCTTAATTGATGAGCCGCACCAAGGGTGCGTGGATGTCGAAGAATCTTCAGCATCCGGGTGAGTGGTGTGTTACATATATTATTCATATTATTCATATTAGACATATTAGTCATATTAGTCATATTAGTCATATTAGTCATATTGGTCATTAGCCTGTAGTTGGGCAGTACAACTGTCGAAATCTAACTGCAGTCGGCTGTTTTGGAGCACTTCAACTTCACCATGTATTGTTTACTGAAATAAAGGTAGGATAGGTGTATGATATTTTCTGGTATAGTTGACTGCAGAGACTGGCAGTATTTCTGTATATTCGGGCCTAAGTACATCCATCCAGCTAGAAATGTGTTTTTAGTGACCAAAACATGTTTCCAACAATTCCCTGATCCGTGACTGAATTCTGTCACGAAGCGTGCGAGAGAACACACGCTTTGATGAATCATGCTTGTGCCCACAACGGTTAAGCTAAAGTGCAGGGTGAAACCTTGTGTTGTGAATTTGTGAAAACAAACTCCAAAGTTGGGAGTCTTAGTCCATTTGAGGGTCGCACCAACAGTCATTGCAATGCAATGTGAGGAAAAAAGAGTGCAACGGACAAACCTCTCCAGAGGCAGTGGACACTAGTTGTAAGTTACGTAGCTGCGTGAGCAAAATAAGTTACTAATCAAAGTGACTGACGAAAGTAACATTTAGAGCGACACGGAAAATTGGCCACAAGTGCTATGAAGTCCAGTTCGCACTACATTACCAGTTTTTGCGCTCCAAAGAAGATACACATCCGGCGGTTGCCACATTGAAGGACTACCTGTTCGCAAGTGTCAAACGAAAGTTTTAACCTGAACATCATCGGTAACAAACAGCTTTCTATTGTTAAACCTGCTTCTATTTTCACATAGCTAGTACCATTAATAAACGCTCTAACAAAACCTAATAAAGACGAGGCTTTCGTTCGTACTGTTGATCAGTACTGTTGATCGCACATTTGTTTATTTCGGCTGAACAGTATAACAGCTCAGATACATCACTCTTTCGAGTCGTAGCTATCATGCCACTTAAAGGAAGCATAACAACTGAAATACTGTCCGGTTTCCGAAGCCTAGAACGGAGCAGATGAGATGAGGTTTTAGGGTGGAACCATGGACCTGCTGGTCAATACGTTTGCGCTCTAACCAATCTGCTATCTCCAGGTCTGGTTGAATAATATTATTAAGGATAGTATTATTGATAATAATAATAATGCACAGTGCCATGCATCACCGGCATAACGGCGGATACAGCAGATGAGACATGCGAGTAGTCTGTGGTCTTCTCGAAGCTCCACCCCGCGTCTAATGAAAGGTGAGGTGTAGTACGGAACTTGTGGAACTGCTTTGCAGCGTCTGTTTAAAATTGTGTGATAGTCAGCGAATATCTATGAAAGTTCAAGAAAACACATGAGAATATTCAGTTTGTAAAAATTGTGTGCATATGAGACGTTTACTTTCCTGTCCAGTAGTTTGTACCCGCTTAGTTGATGTTTGCGAGTAAACGACTTCGCAGTGTAAGGCTTCCCTGTTTATACCGGTGTGTTCTCACTCAAAACAGGGCAATATGAAGATTTTCTAACCAACAAAAAAATTGAAGCATGTCCAAGCGTGCAACACTTGTTTTACTGTGCAATCGGTAAATAAACCTTGTTTGGGGTAATTCACAGTGGAATATTGGTTCGAAGTTACAAGAACACAAAATTATAGCCAACCACTGCCATTTGGTTTGTTTACTTTCGCACTCTGAAATATCCTACCATCAACAAGGAAATGATAAACATTCAGTGCTGTTGTAACTTCACAAATGCTCCGCTGGTTACTTTTTTGCGTAGTAGCTTGCGACAGCAGTTTTGTTGGACTAAGTTAAACTACCTTGGCTGTATTCACAAGACAAGCATGTAAACATGCATACAGTCACGTCAGAATATTTTTAATGAGATGAGCATAACCGAGCTAAAATTCTTGATTCTAATTAGCCCACATCCCGGCAAACCAGGATGTGGTCAGTCAGTCCATAGACCATAGCCAATCCTCCATGCATTCGACATGATGATCAGTTATTCCAAGTGGATCAGGCAAAGGAACTATTCATGGCATGGATATAATACACTACTAATAAGGTTGCTGAAAATTCTTCGACAGCCCACGGCCGGTTTCGCCCTTCTTGGGGCTCACCAGGTAGGCGCAGTCTCGGAGTTTCCGTCAACCTTATGTTCAACTTGAGAGCAGATTGCACGAAATTAGCGAAATACACTCATTTGCAAACAAATTTGGTTTTTCGACAGACTCACCTGAGACCCAGCTGAGACTCTCGTTTGTGATGTTTTAAGCAAGTGAATGTGCTGCTAAAGGGATTCTACTTGCGGAACCATGTTCAGTATCCTGCCGACTGATCAACACTGCAAACACAGTGCCTTTCTCTCCGGCAATGGACCTACTATTTTGGCACCAACTACCTAGCAGTGCGGCTTAACAGTGATTTGAAACTTAGGGTGAGTCATACCGTGATCTCTTATCGACGGATGGGGTAGTGTTATCTCGGTATTCTTGAAGCGTGTCTGCTCATATGTATGTGTGTGAGTTGTGCTTGTTTAGCTCGTGTAAATAGAGTAAAGTTATGGAGCAGTCCACAAGGAACCACTTAAAACAAATACACACAGTAGGCGTTTCAACCATTCCACATTCGATTACCGCATTTTTAGCAGAACGTCGAACAGCAGCGTCATTGTCGACATTCCACAATCACCAGATCAAAAGTCGTGAAAAATTTTCGTGACACAGCTTGTCTCAATTTCGCAGCCATCTGAAAATTAAAATTCACCCAGTTTCTGTGACATCTCGACGTGACATCTTGCGTGATTCAACGTAGAGAAAAAGCGGATTTGTAAAATTTTGAACAGGAAACCATGAAGTCCTGAGGAAAACGATACCCTCGAGAAGGACTCAAACGTGAGACCTTCTATTCATTGGGCCAGTGGTTCACAGACTGAGGTACTTTGGGTGTCATCCCCATGTCATACAGCCGGCTAAATGAATTAGAGAAAGCTGTTATAAGTCACTGTGGAACTTAGGTGCGCATCTGAGATAGAGCCTAGAATAACCATAACATTGGAACATCAGCTCGGTAACAGAGAAGTAACGAGTTTAATCGAAATCGAAGAATATAGCTGAATTACTATTTGTGAATATTCTGAGACTTCAGATGTGTGATTGGATTGGTAGAAAACCGAGGACACAATTATTGACTTACCCCGCCTAGTTATTAAGAATCCGGCTGAAGTATTGTGTTATCGATGAAATTCCGCTTGCATATCCGCTTGCATATCTCAAATTTGCTTCATCTTGGAAGGATGCCGTATCATTATGGACCGCGACCGTTTGACTAAGCATGTGCAATCGTCTTTCCCTAGTCCCTTCTCCTGTTGGACTACCTATTTGTCTGCGAATTTCATCTCCAATTTTGAACTTTATATGTGAACGGTGTGTAAAAGTGTAGAAAATCTAATAAATACCCTAGTGACATAAGTTATTCCGCAATTCGAACAAGGAGTTGGAAAGTGAAATGATAACGTGCCATTTAATTGAGGTAGCGTCAAATGACGCGAGAAACATGAGAAACACGTTGAAATGCCCTTCAATTCGAGGTACAAAGCACAAATCTGACCTACGAATACTTACACTCATTATTGTTCGAGCATCACGAAAAAGTTCCGTTCTTACGGCACCGGGATGCAAGCTGACAGGTATGACTCCACTTCCAGAAAGTCGCTTCGCCAATTCCCTTGCATGTATCAAGTTGGCAAGCTTCGATTGAGCATACGCTGATACAAGCCCATATTCTTCTGGTGCGGTTTGTAAGTCGGGTTTGCGAAGCTCGCCATACCAATGAGCAGTTGAAGACACCATGATGATCCTCGAGGGAACACCTTTGCGCAATAAGGGCACTAACAGCTCGGTTAGTAGGAATGGTCCCAGGTGATTCACGGCAATTGTTTGCTCATAGCCATCTTCGGTTGTGCAGTGCTCCTCCATAGCCAGTCCAGCATTATTGATCAAGTAATTTAGGTATTCATGCTGTTGCACGATGCGGGTCGCGAACTCACGTACAGATTTCAGTGACGCCAGATCCAGTATTTCTATCTGTAGCTGAAATATCAGATGGAATATGAAATTAAAACGGCGCTGAGGCAAAAAGTCCTCAAAAATGGGTATTCAGCCAGACTGAATAGGATAACTCAGTTGTTTGGCCAGCGTAATTCGCACAGTTTTAATGTGTAAACGTTTCTCCGTGACACTGTGATATAGTAAAACAGAGCTAACTTTCATAAAAATTGATAGAATATTGATCAATTCTGCTGTATACTTTTACCTATCAACTCAGCCATAGCCACAAGGATTCATTATTTGGGTACACATTTCGAACGGTTCCACAAAAGCTTATTTTATTTGGGAATTTCGAAAACGCCATACGGATGACCCAATGTTGGGAAGCCCGGAAAAGTCCGGGAAAAAGCCCGGAAATTTCCAGAAGAGCAACAAACTCCAGAAGGGGGAAACAAAATAGGAGAAGTAACTCAGAACACATCTAACGATACGCAACTGAAGGAATAAACTCCACAACAAGGCTTTACTATCATCAGAGACCACCTTGGCATTCGGAGTTTGTAGCCCTTTTACGTAAGGGTAGATGGCTGTGGTTTGATACTGATAACAAAGGCTTTCCTCTCGTTAACGTCTACCACTTCTCAAACCGGAAATTTCGTTCCATCTTTCAGACTGATGACGGAGCGACTTTTTTTATCTTCAAGTACGGTTTTGGAAAATCTTCCATGCAAATGTTCAAATCCACTAAGATGCCACTCTCTTGTTGGACCTTCCGGTATTTTTCGTGAGAGTACTATTTGGGATCATCTTCCCTCGTGAAAGAGCCTGTGGCGTCCTCACTTTCTCACAAATCCACTAAGATGCCACTCTCTTGTTGAACCTTCCGGTGTTTTTCGTGAGAGTACTATTTTGGATCATCTTCCCTCGTGAAAGAGCCTGTAGCGTCCTCACATTCTCGAGGTTTCTATTCGTTTCTGTTCGCTCCGCAGTATGGAACCTACACGCGTTAGCGAACAGATAGTCGGGAGCACAAACCCGTGTGGTCATTATGTCCTAGCCATACTTGCGGAACTAAGCACCAGAGCAGATTGGCCGAGCTATTCTAGGAATATGCTAGAATACAAAATTAGGCTTGTAAGTATCCACTGAGCATACGAAGGCAATGGCCTGTTGAAGTAACACAAAGTAAATTGGGTGCATGAATATGCCTACAGTAGGGGGCTTTTGGGGGTATGCCTATAGCCTGTAGCATTTTGGTTCTCATATAATAGACCGAACTGACTCGTCCTACTGGGAGGCAGAAATAACAGATGCCATTCAGTTTCGCTACGGTTTGGTGTTATTTCGGGCGGTCATACCAACTAAACATCGGCCTATGTAAGCCGTCCGGAGGGACTTTTTTCTGTTATTCAATCTAAAGCACAGGGATGAATTTTCTTGAATATGCCAGGTTACTGATTGGACTTGCTTGGTTCAGATTTAGCGAGCATAATCTACTTACTGAATAATTGTGACGTGCTTGGTGATCTTGGCGTCCCTGGTATATAGTCTTATGCGACACGCAGCTGCATTATACAGAATCAGTCTTGAGCAGCTTACTTGATCCGACGTGACCGCTGTTAAAGAAGATGTCAGGCATGGATCAGCCAAGTTGGTTTTCAAGTAATCTGGGTTGCCAACACCATACGTATCCAAAATCCACTTTTTGGCGCTTTCCGCCCGCTCTTTGTTTCGACAAGCCATGATAACGTGGCATCCTCGACGCGCCAATTCGGCTGCGGTCATTTTTCCAATCCCCGTATTCGCACCAGTAACGATGGCGATTTTGCCAACTAATCTTCCCGGGATTATGCATAATTTCCTCCAGAAGCCCTTTGTCTCTCGAATGGGTTTCTCGTTGACTGACATAGCGCTTCTCACAATGCTGGTAGTTTTAAAAATAACCCAAGAATTGGTGTATAAAAAAGGGACGTTTTAGTGAAAGACATACAGACATGTGCACTTGCCAACGATCAAGGTAACCAATCGTAACTGCCGTTTGTCTGACTGTTACTACGGCTTGATGATGTTAACACACCGATAATTAGACTATGACATTTGTTTGCATTCATGCAATGAGTGTTTTATCAAAGCAAGATAGAAACTATTGTCATGAAGGTACCAGAGAGAAAACATAGAGGGAACACAGTGTAACCGAACAAACAATAACATTTAGTTATTAATCGGGTGGTTCAAAAGTAATTAGCCGACATTCATGATTAGACTGCAAAGGTCTGAAAACAATTCGTTGATAATTTCGTTTTCTCATAGTTTGGGAATGACATAGCTGAAATATAATTATAAAAACTAAACTGTATGTCAGTATTGTATCCAATCAAATAAACGCCCTTGTGTAAAGTAAGTTAGCGTCGATGAGGGACGTAGCTGAACGCCTTGTTCATAGTATTCTATTGCCGGATGTGCTGAACAAAGGTAGCCCAGTGTTACAGCTGGAACGAGCTACGAGTGGTGTAAACATTCCCCTTGATATAACATACAGTCTAAAGAATAGAGGTTCGACCTAGATTTCATTGATTTTTCCCGTCGAAGAATCTTAATCTAGAGATGAGTGTTTATCTGCATATTCGTCCAGCTTGGTATGCAAGTATTAAAAATAATTGAGAGGAACTAAGGGGTCGAATATACCTGGTCACCTCCAAAAGGGACGAAATCCGTAACGTGATCTCAAAAACTTTTATAATCGTCTGCTTTTGTGGTGGAAAGTGCATGCAGAATTTAAAGGCGAGAGGGATTCACATTCACTGCTGAGTGTGGTAAAATCTAGACAACATTGAGAGATAGAAAGAAATTTGCAAATCACGTCAAAAGTTCCAAAAAATGTGTGAAATATCGCGAAGTTCATAATTTTCTAAGAAAGGGACATACTTTTATAAAGAGAGGCGAAACAGTTTCATAGCTGGGGTAAAGTTTTCTGTAACTCTAAGCCATTCCTCTAGCCAAAAGCGCGGGAAAACCGTGCGGTTACTAGTGATGAGGTTCTGTGGGAAAATAAATTTGCTTGACAGTGCCCAATGTTAAGTGAGTTACATTGGTTGCGTCTACCCCGTTACGGGCCTTATAATCCTCCCGGACAGTGATGTGATGCTACGAGCTAATTTTGCTCCCAAACAAGAGCTGGTGTCTGGTTTGTGCATCACTGCGGTGGAGAACTGCACGGGGAAGAAAGCTCTGAACGGACATGAAGATAAAACTGCTGAAAAAACTGAGTCTCATTGTTCCTAACATAGCCGCTTCCGAAAGATGAAGGTGAGTTTCTCATTCTTGAAGTGTCACACAGGATTCCATCTATAGTAAGATAAATGATGATGAACGTGTGTGTTCCTGTGGTCAGAATGATGCCGGAGTCGAATAGCGAATGACAAATGGACAAACTGACGGGTGAGGAAAATTGACACGCACCAGGATCCAGAATGAATAAACCGTCAAAAAAGTGCGTTCGTTAAAGCCTAATTCAATGTGTCCTGTACGAGTATGATTTGGCAGCTTAGACTAAGGATGGATGTTACAAACATCATCAAAAAACCTATTGCTGGGCCAAAAAAATGCACTGGTAAATTTGTTTGCATCAACTGTCTCACTCGCAAAACGTGAGACTCATTTCAATGGTCCTACAAAGTCAGGTCGCCAGTCTATTTACAAGATTAAATTAGCATCTTCTACCCAGTTAAATGGAACTGCTCACCATTTAAGACGACTAGTCCAATTCGGTGAGATTGTCGGTACTTCAGTCAGTAGGGGCGAATCCATCTATTTTAGTCACTACAAGGTGGCTGCCAAAATCACTTTCCCTGATTTTAAAATCACCTAAAATTTAGTTTACCGGAAAGTGAACCATTGAACTTGGCTGTCCAGAGTTCAGAAGGAATCAGCGCAGAATTGTGACGAATACAGAAGGGCGCATGATATCTTTCACAGGAGTTGAATAAATCCGTTGGAGGAGCCTGAGGTGCACATGTGCGACGGCTTGTTCTGTAAAAGTGGAAACGCATTTGCATTTCCTGCCAAAGACCACCGAGTTGCGGTCAGATTTTTGGGCCAACAGCTTTGGATGAGGACCCTAATAGTCCTCCTGTATAAATGTGAGCGTCCCGGCAGCATTCCAGCCCACGCAGAACCATGAATCGCACACTCACAAATAATCTCATGCCTCATGCCACACCGGCGGTCGCGTGGTGCCACCAGCCGGGTCGCCTGACTTGCTGCATACAGCAGGGCGAGTAAGTGAAAACAGGCTACTGCTGACGCCCCCTTTCTTTCTGTTTTATATACTTTACTCCCCCTCCTTTCATTGATAACTCTTTCCTTGTAGACCCATCAATGTGAACTGATTACATCGTTCGTTCTGCATTTCATCCGCTGCTGACCAACTCAAGCATCTCAAAATCAGTCTTCAAGCCTACAAGCCCAGTCTATCTGGCTGCTTTTAATGTCCGAACTCTGAAGTAACTTCTTGCTCTCACACCGGACTCGCTTGACATTGATGTGCGCTGTGTATCGGAAACGAGAACTCAAGGTGCGAACACAGAGGCTGAGCTAACTGCCACACCACTCTGCAGTCGCTTCCGGCTGTGCAATTCTGGCAACCCAGAGGCTGCTGCCGCAGGATGTACCGGGGTTGGCATCGCCCTAAGTCACCGGGAGGATACTAGTGAAAGGAAGAAGGCCTTCGCTGCGGAGTTCTCTATTTGAGAACGCCAACTGAACAGTTGCAGACTATTGAACAGGGGAGCAAAACTCTCATATGCATCTCGTTTATAAAACTGAATATCCACCTTCTTCTTAAACGCGTCTTCCCAAACTTTTTCCGGATATTTATTGACTGCTACTCAACTGCAAGCAAATGCTACAAAGAGGCTCCACAGATTCCGTAACAGATCTCACTTTTCAAGAGACGCAAAGCGGATTTGCGAGAAGACGTGCTACTCACATGCCGCATCAGTAGTATCCACCGTTACACTAGCTTGATTGGATACCCGTTGACAGTCTCCTCTATGCAATTAGTGAATTAATCTCACAAGTGGAAAGTTGATCGATGTCTGCTTGTCGTGTCTGCTTACGCCCCAACCGAATGTAGATCTGATACCATTAAAGAAATTTAAAACCGCCTTGAATGCCCTGCTGTGGCGAGCTAAAAGCTCAGATATCGTTGTGGTTGCTGGATATCGGAATCTTAGCGCATTTGAGACCCAATTAGGTGGTCGACATGGATTGGCCATGGTACGTGCGGGCAATTGCGAACGATTGCCTCAGTCATCTGCTGACCACAGGCCGTTTTTATGCAGTAATAACTTCTGAACCGAAGTCATCTCTCTAACTGGTTTCCACAAACAGCAGGCCGGCTACGAAGTCAAATCGATCACATCGCCATCATTTACCAATGGCGCGGATCAATAAATGACTGCCGGACATTTTGGAACACATTTGTTGATTCGGCCACGCACCCGTTCGGAGTCTCTTGTCTCTTCATTTGCCAGGCCGGCGTAAAGTGCGGACAAATCGCTTGGATGCTGCTCCACCATTAGATGTGAATTCATACAGAGACGAGATCACCTCCTCTTTGAACAGTGCTGAGAGTTGTGCCTGTGGCACAACGCTATCAGGCCCACTCAAGTTCTAGATATCATACCGAAGAGTGGCACCTTTAAAATCTCGGAAAAATATTCCAGCTGGTCCCGAAGAATTATCGGACTTCAAGTAAAAGGGAGCATGCGAACTGGCCGTGAAATCTGGTAGGCACGGAAAGACAAGGACATGAGGCTTAGAAAGCCTGTGATGCCCAAAGATCAGTTCGCCTGATCCATGCGAGTGGTCCCTGAAAACCACCTTTGAGCAAAACCATCAGAAATTAGAATGGAACGGCCTCATTGAATAAAGAAGTGCGCTTCAACCGTTGGGTCAAATACTTCGAACAACAGTTATCGTGGCCATCACCTGCCACTCCTCTGGCACCCAAGGTTGACGTAGAACCCTGAACGGTGAACGTGGAAACCGCTTTGGCCTCGATGGTTTATGACTTCACATTTCCTCTCAAGTGCCACTGAGCTTCTGGTCCGGATGACCTCACACATGCATTGTTCAAGTATGGGATTAAAGTCCTCACTCTTGTCTGATCTGCATTTGAGAAAAGGAGACTGTCCTAGACGTCTAGGAAGAATCCTTGTTCGATGTTAAAAAAGGCTTGCAGTGAATGTGGTAGCCACAAATGGAAACTAGACTGTTGGCGTCACTTGTGCTTTCTCGCCTTATATGCTGGTGAAACACTGACTCGGGAGAACCGCAAGCAGGATTTTGACCTGGTACGGCTTGCATTGATCGTAACTTTACATTCCATCAGGTGCCAGAACAAAGTCATACGTTCAGATGACCTATGCTTTTCGTAAACACAGATTTCCAACACACATCCAAGTGGGTTAAACGGACTCTTCTCCTTTGCAAGCTTGCTCATCAAGGAATGCCCGAATGTTCTTGAGAACACAATAAGCTCTTTGCATTCTCAAACTTCAGGTGCTCCAGGATGCACGAAGAGCTCCTCCGACGCTTTAGTACATCAACTGGTGTCGCCGAATTGTGCTCATTCCTTCCAATCCTGATCTATGAGAAAATGAAACGAACGCAGGAAGGCCTCCAAAACCCCGGTGAACAAATGGTCTGTGATGAAAGCCTTGTCGACCTGGAATATGCAGACGACATCGTTCTCATATTCGAAGAGGAGAAGAAGGCACAAGTGTTTTTGGATGAACTAACAAAAGTCATCTCATCCTTTAGTATGCAATTTGCACTCGCAAAGTGTAAGGTCATGCTCGTGAACATGCAGTCACTGAACACGTCACTTGCAATCCAGGGAGAGGCACTGGAAGTTGTGGAGCGTTTCAGGCATCTTGGAAGTTGTATTAGTTCTGATTGTAGTGCGACAGATGAGGTCAATGCACGAATCTGCAAGCCTGAGGTTGCGTTTGCTAATTTGAGACACCTATGGTGTCAGAGTGGTGTATTCCTGAATCTCAAGGAACGTGTGTATCAGGCTGAAGTGCAGGCTGTTTTACTGTGTGGCTGTGAGACTTGGTCTGTTCGAGCAGCAAAACTGAGACACCTTCAGATATTCGACAATCGCTGTCTCAGAACCATAGCTCGTGTGGGTTAGTGTCGGCGAATCTGTAACGAGGCAATTATAAAGCTAGTTTTAGGTTGTGCAACGGGTAGTTCCATTGAAGAATGTGTCCAGCACCAGAAGCTGCGTTGGTTAGGCCATGTGAGCCGAACCATCGTTTACCGAAGTGAATGCAGTGTTTGCCGCTCAATACATAGTTGTGGAAGCAGAGAGGTGGTCAACCCTTGGCCTGGCAATGGGTGTGGAAACGTTTACTACAAGTTTGGGTGTTGTCGGTGCTACTCGCCTACTAGGATGTGAAGCGCGTGATCCCCGTCTGTACCTGGTCTGAGATGGTGCAAGGTATGATTGCTAATCGCTATTAGTGACTCTCGTGCTGTCAGTTTCTATCAGATTGTCTGAATGAGTGTCAGGAGGTGTGAGCAATCCGGAATGATTGTATCAAGAAAGTACCAAGTGCCTTCCCTGTCCACCAATAAGGCATTCAAATAAACCATGCTTGTAAGGCATTGGATCATCCGTGTTGAACACTGATGTCATGCTGTTGATGGTGATGATGATGATAATAATAATAATAATAGTAATAATGATCGTGTTGGCCCGAGAAATTCCAAGATTTCCAAATCCTACTGAGCAGTTTAAAGCAATTATTTAGAAATATCTATTAATTTTCAGCAACCGCTCTGCTAACGAATGCAATTGAAAAAGTGTACATGAAAATCACAGCCCAACATATGTTTAAAGTCAAGTGTCATGTGAGTGTCATATAAGCAATAAAGGTCACATAATATTGTCAAAACCTAGACTTGCTAGGCGAGTTGAAGTATGAGCTAAACAAAGTGCCAAACAATATTCGATAGAACCAGAATCTCTTGATTTATCAGAGAACCTAAATCCTTCGATTTCCTTGTACTCAGCTTGGGAACACTTAGCACCACGACAATCTCCTGTATATTAAGGGACTCGTAATTTAACAGAAAAGATACAAACACAGATTTTGTTAACATACTATGATGAGAAGTCTCCAAGAATGCAAAACATCATACAAAACCTTGTGTTCACTCGTGTTTGCGATGATTTCCTAACAACACTGAACGCCGGTTACATAATGGAGCAACGTTGTCGACCACTCCGCTTACAAGCAATAAGCGAGATGTTGAGATCTTGAGCAGATAATGATGCTTTCGCAACTACTCCCTCTCCAAATGAGGTTTAATTATAGCTGAATTTTGGGAATGAGCTTCTCTAATGTGGAAAAAACATGATTATGCATGCTCTAAAATACTACAGAGTTCCCAGCAAAGGCAACCTGGTCGGCAATTACAACAAAACCGCGCTTCAGAGGCTAAACATCCGGGCAGGTTGGAGTTAGTGAGGATAGGGCACTACGCAACGTCTACTCGCGGAAACCACATCTCGTGGTCTGTACGCTCCACTAACTAGTTCTCGTTTATACGCTTTGTCAAGTTCCTCCAAATCTGAGCTACTTACAGGGTGAAGGTAGTAGGGTAACTGCATTTAAGAATGAAAGAGCTTTATGTTACATCAGCACCAGATGAAAATTCCGAACTCCTCACATGAAACCAACAATAAATGGTTTCACGAAAAGCGACTACTATCACAGGATGGATGAAATTCTGTGTGAATGTTTGCTGATCATATAGTCATTGAACGCTGGACCACAACAGGTGGTTAATTTGACTGATTGACCAGCAGACACCTATCCTCACCTATCACCCATCCCATTCCAATGAGTGGCTTGTGGTCGAACTTTCAGATGTTGGCAGTCTAACCGGGATATCAACGTTTTGGAGCTCCTTGACTTTCAGGCGATACTGAGTATTAATGATCTCCGCTAAGAACGAAACAGCTTTACGGTTTTTCTCAGCAATGTATGATGATTAGTTGCGTGCGCTAGAAGAAATACCAGAGAAATATTTATATAGTGGTGATCTGCTGCAAACTCAGGAGGTGCAGCGAGTTCACTATTTCAGAAAATAAATATGTAATTCTAAAAATTGACAGTGTTCATACTACATCACTTCGGAATACGACGGGAACGGACTTTATTGATATAGTACAAATTTATTTGTCGGTACCGTGGGTTTCGGAAATTATCATCACACTGCAAAGATACACCCGATATTCCGATCTATTTAAAATTGATTAGGATTTGTGCAGACGACGGAGAAATCAACATCCAAAGATTACCTCACGGCTAATAAGTTCAAATGAGAATACTCTTAACTGGTGGGACAATTTTAAATCACTGAAATGACCATTCTGCCGGCTCTGACTATCACTCAGTCTGCCAAGCGTGATACTGGAATTTCCAATTCAATCACTTTTGGACTAATCGCATTTAGGGGCGAGATAGTTCAGCGGTTAGAGCGCGAGCGTACTGACCGGAAGGTCCGTGGTTCGAACCCTGCCTCTGCCTCTCGACTTCCCTGTCTAGGCTTGGGCAACCTGGCAGTATCCCAGCCTCGTGCGTCCTTCTTCGGGTGGCATGGCAGCTAGGCACCGAAAGGGTGCTACAGCTGAACAATTTATTTATTTATTTTTTAATCGCATTTAGCACTGATTAACTGTCCCTTACAACCGTTACCATCCGAAGATATGCCTAAATGTTGTTGACTGGAATTAGATCCCGTTACAACTCCACTTAAAAATCTTGACCATAAATTACCCTATCCATATATACGTACAATTCAACTGTTCGACCGCACAAGATTCGGAAAGCCATCATAGTTTTCCTAAATCGTTCCCTGTTCTGCAACCCAGATAATATCACAGGTTAAAAGCTTTATCCATCAAGTGCGAGTATTTTCTTTTGAACCGGATACCGTCTGGATAGTTATTCGCCTAATATTTCTTTAGTGTGCGTTGGGGACCACCTGTTAGATTTGCTGCTTTATAACTCCCCCAAGCATACAGCATTCATGAGCTGCTCAGCCAGTTAATCAATGTAGGTGAGTCTCTCGCAAAAACCAAAATGATTATACATGCTCTGAAGTTCTACAGAGTTCAGGGTATTTGACAGCCTGGCTTGTATTTCCAACACAACCGGTCTTCAGCAGAGGCCAAATATCCGGGCAGCTTGCAGCTAGCCAGGATAGAGCACTACATGGGCTTTACTCGCGGGAACCACATCTCGTGGTCACAAGTTGTCTGTATGCCCCACTAACTAGTTCTCGTTTTTACGCTTTGTCAAGTTCCTCCAAATCTGCGCTACTTACAGGGTGAAGGTAGTAGGATAACTACATTTAAGATTGAAAGAGCTTTGCGTTACATCAGGACAGATGAAAAATTCCGAACTCCTCGCATAAAACCAACAATGAACGAAAAGCAATTTATAATGATTAGCTGCGTGTGCTGGGAGAAATATCAGAGCAAAATTCATAAAGTGGTAATCTACTGCAAACCCAGGAGGTGCAGCGAAGTCACTATTTCAGAAAATAAATATACAATTCTTTAAAAACTGATGGTGTTCATACTATATTATTGTGGAATACGATGGGAACGGGTTTATTGATATAGTTCAACTTTATTTGTCAACATCGCGGTTTACAGAAATTAGTATCAGAGTGCAAAGTTACACCCCATATTCCGATCCGAATCACATGGTAGAAGTGTTGTGCGATTCACTATCAAACTGGCGCAAGAGTCGCCTCATCACGGCAGTTTATTTACCCCAACTGTGCCGCTTTTATGACCAATATAGTAACCAGATATCTCACTGAAAGTGATCAGTATGGTCGTTGGTGATCAATATAGTAAACATATATCACATTTTACGGAAACGGCATGCAGTTCCTGATCCTGCTTCAATAATGGGTGTGGAAAATTGACCTAATTGTTTACACGGCACTAGTGAATGAAATACGTGTCTACCTCGGTTGGGCCTATGTCGGCTCGCGTTTTTAGTTGAAAACTGAATTACACCCAGGAGGACACATAGCCTTAGCTTTTGGTTAGCAGATGAGCTAGACCATTTGCGAGAAACATTGCTGATGACGTATTAATATGAAAGTGCTGTTGAAATGAGCCATGACAATGTGATCGCCACGCGAATATCTGAACATGTGACTGGAAGAACGGAAACCTCAGTATAAACGTCTGGGCTGTCAGTTGTCTTGCTGCAGCTTGTCCAATTTTTGTGACGTATGTTAGTGACCGGAAACTTACAAACGTGCTGTTCTTACATATATTACACTAGAGAATTCGTGTACAAATTGGNATTTATTTATTTATTTTTTTAATCGCATTTAGCACTGATTAACTGTCCCTTACAACCGTTACCATCCGAAGATATGCCTAAATGTTGTTGACTGGAATTAGATCCCGTTACAACTCCACTTAAAAATCTTGACCATAAATTACCCTATCCATATATACGTACAATTCAACTGTTCGACCGCACAAGATTCGGAAAGCCATCATAGTTTTCCTAAATCGTTCCCGTTCTGCAAACTCCAGATAATACTCACAGGTTAAAAGCTTTATCCATCAAGTGCGAGTATTTTCTTTTGAACCGGATACCGTCTGGATAGTTATTCGCCTAATATTTCTTTAGTGTGCGTTGGGGACCACCTGTTAGATTTGCTGCTTTATAACTCCCCCCAAGCATACAGCATTCATGAGCTGCTCAGCCAGTTAATCAATGTAGCTCAGCGAGCATCATTTTCGCCAAAAGGAATTTCGCAATCGGTGACGAGAACAACGCGTAACTGTCGTTGCCGAACCTATAGATAACAAGTGAGGTCAACAAAGAGTAACGCGTACGGACCGAATTCTGATCAAACACAACAACCAACAAAGTGAGGACAAACGAGGCACACTTTTGCAGGACAACAAAATCCAAGAACAAAGAAGGAAAGCGCCTATCGATAAACATTCGAAACTAAATCCCAATAATCAAACACTAAGAGCAAGAGAACACCAGAACCACAGACATCTGATTCGCACAAGCAACCAGGCGAGGAACACGTGAAAGAAGCAGGAGATCCCAAATCAGACGGCACACCGATTTGATCAGAGGAGTGCCCAGTCAATAAACCAAGGCATCAAATTAACCGTCGGACACAGGAACATTTACACACGGTTGCACATTCAAATCACTCAACACATGGTGTAATTTTGCCTAATTGAACAACAACTACCATGTGAGTTTCGCAGTTGGATAACCCATATATGCAGTATATAGGGCGTTTACTAAAACTGTAAACAGTGTGTAACGTGGTGTTAGCTATATGATACGCCCATGTGTAATGTTCTTGAATGCTCATCTACCCAGGCTTGGTGGTATCGCGGAATCACATGGTGGATGTGTTGTGTGATTCACTATTGAACTGACGCATGAGTCGCCCCATCACGACAGTTTATTTACGCCAACTGTGCCGCTTTAATGACCAATATAGTAACCATTGAAGTCTCATTGAAGTCGATCGATATGGTAACCATATATCACAGTTTACGAAAACGGTATGAAGTTCCTGATCCTGCTTCAATAATGGGTGTGGCAAACTGACCTAATTGTTTACACAGCACTACTGAATGAAGTACTTGTCTAACCCGGTTGGGTCTAAATCGGCTCACGCTGAATCGGGAATTGAATTACACCCAGGAGGACGTATAACCTGAGCTTTAGTTAAATGTAGCAACTGAGTTAGACCATTTGGTGCACAAGTTTCCCCGGGCACATTCCCGAAGCGATTTGCAAAGTATGTTGCTCATGAAGTGTTGATATGAAGGTGCTGGTTGAATTGAGCCATGACGATGCGAGCACCACGTAAATACATGAAAAGGACATGTGATTGGGGGAAAGCAAACCTCAGTGTCAATGTCTGGAATGTCTGCTGTATTTTTGTCCTATTTGTGTAGCGTCTGTTACTGACAAAAAAAGCCACAAACGTGCTGTCCTTACTTATTACTTATTTGTTTTGGTGCAAAAGAAGTGATTTTATTGCTTATTTTCGAGTCTTTTGACAGCGCCTACAAACTCATAAGACACAAGCGACAGTGACATTTACGACTGCCCGGGAATGTTCACAGGCGCGCCCACAGAATAGTCGGTCAACTTAGTGGGAGAGGTGTTGTTAAATTAACCAAAATCCATTTTTGTGTGCAGAGCTCTGTTTGCTGGCCTACAATTTCCTATTGTTTTCAAGGGATGGGACACTGGCCTAAACAAAACTGGTATAGTGGCCTACAGGCAGGTAAAGGTTAAATATCAAACTCGTCGAATGCATCAACCTCCAAGTGATCAACAAACAGTTTGAGGAAGCCACAAAAATTTCCCAGGTTGAATGCCCCTCTGGACATCAAAATAGTTTTTAAGCCGCTGTACTTTTAGTTCTCTGAGCTTTAAATTTTTTGCAAACTTCTAACCATCAGTCTCAGTAGCATTAACGGTGGGTTTTTATTTTACCTGTTTTAGCGTAGCCTGGATTCGCTTTTTGCGTTCTAATTAGTATTGCTTGTTTGTGGGCTTTGACCTTCAATACGATATTTGGTCGTTTACGAGGTACCATTGTTCCATTCGTTTCCTTGTGTCCTGATTTACCGATGATCACGCGACCCTCGAGCACGGACTCTCTCGCTCTCCTACTGTAATCTACGCTGAGGTTGTCTACCTCCTTGAATCCTATGGGTTTCACTTTAAGACATTTGTTTATCCAACTTCTAGCAGTTTCTCGTTCCTTGTGTTTTAGTCTGCTAGTCGTTTTCATTTGGTATTCCGGCTTAGAATTTCATTCCTTGCACGTAGTAGTACCTAACTTGTGTTTAGTTAAATGTGCCAATTGATCGAATGCGTCGTGTTGTACGATGCTTTCGGAAAATTCTTCCGTACTTCGCGTCTCCAGATACGAGGAGGTATGCGTTCTTCAGATTGCATTTCTGACCTTTTTTAATCTTGATCAACGATAACAAGGAGAAAGGATCTTATCTCCTGACGGCTGCGTTGTGTTCCTTTATTTGTGTGCATAGTCTACTCTCAGTTTGTCTGACGTAGAACTTGTTCCAGTTGGTGCAGTTGGTCAGGTAAATCCCATTTATCATCTCGGTTGTTTCTTGGTTGTTCTTCGATCGGTTTATAAAGGTGACATCATCTTTGTTGGATTTGCTGTTGAGCTATTATTCTGACTGAGAGTTAAGATTTATTCTTGTTTTAAGGTAGAAGTATACCTCAGGAGGCTTGTTCTTGTTTTTGGTGTTGTTGAAAGCTTTTTTCCTCAAGCTTCCCATGATGAAATTGCTTGCATACCCGTTTTTCTAGAATAGACGAATCGTATTCCTCTTCATCGGTTCTATCGTGCGGAAAGTGTTTCGACCCTATTGGACAGAGCTTCAATGCAGCTGCGCGTGTGGTTCATCGGGAGGGGACTACTGTTATACTTAAATAGTTGATCCGTATGTATCTGTGTTTTGCGCAGGTTTTCTGAATCCCATCTGTCCTTCTGTCCACTAAAACATCCAAGACTGGTAGTCGGTTGTTATCTCCTGCTCCAGTGTAAATTTGATGTCTTCATGGTTTTATAGAGCAGTTCATGTGCATTTTGTCCCTAATCACGTTTCATGATGACCAAAGTTCAGTCTACTTAGCAGATACATAGCTTTGGATATGACTGATAGCACCACGCGCTCTAGTCTTTACATCACCGTCTCAGCGGTGATATTGAAGATCCCATTTGAGTCTATTCCGCCTTTTGATTTCTCTGTCCTTCAAAGCTGAGGTATGTAATCCCGAGTAAATCCGGAGCCCTAAATAGGGTTTCAGATCTCGTGTGTTGTTTTTGGATCGTTCCGAAGTGAATCCGTTACTGTTTCGTTGACTAGGTTGTGGTTAAATTGAGTGAACTGTAATGCGACACCTAAAAGTGGTCAGGATTTCGCCGTCTTCTATACTGATGTTCCCTAATTTGCCTAGAAATCGGTCATCATCGTTGATCGTGTGTTCCGATCCAGCAATTAAGTGTATCAATCTCCTTCATAAGTATTTTGTTAGTTTGTAAGGTGTCACAACTGGAAGTGAGACGATTGGTCAAAATGGAACTACTTCATTATGCCCTTTCGGTATTACCTATAACTGTGCAATGGTGGTTTCATGGGTTTCATTTCCCTTGTTCTTGGCTCATTTTACCGTGCGTTGCTTGCAGTTTCCTAATCTCTAGTCTTATTCGACTGATGAGGTTGCAAGTGGGTCATGATTGTTTGACATCGCGGACCGTTGAACAGACAATCTTTGATCAGTTTCCTAACAGACTGGAAAGCACATCGCCAAAATGTTTGAAGCAACCGTCACTGAAATGTTGGGCAATGCCTTTTGTGCTCCGTCTTGGAAGTTTATGCCATATGTATAAATATTATCTTTAGCAATCGAAGTTGGCAGACGGCTTCGCATTTAATATTGGGATCCTTGGATTTAATAAACCACCATGCGTTGCTCTGATGTTTCTTGAAATTGCCGTATTACAATTTGTTGCTAATGACGAGATCTACTTACATGTAAATCCACGTTTGATCCCAATGGATAAAAGTAATCTGGAATAGCTTACGGATATGTTCTACAGACTGTTTTAAATTGTTCTACTAGACTAATTTAAATGGAGCCGCTGATGTATATCGTTTCAAGCTAGACAAATTCCACACTGAACACTATACATTACATGAAGCATATGTTGTAGTGCTTTCTCACGCTTATTCACTGCCCCCTGCTCCTCTCCGGCTGATATTTCCAAAACAAAGCCCACCACCTCAACCACCGGTAGCCAGGGTAAGACCAGCATTTCCTGAAGTGTAGAAATAATATATTGGTTAACTGGTTGCATGCGACGTTGTAAGTGACGTAGATGTGCCCAATTTCACGGACTGGGCAGTGGAGGAAATAGTGATACATCTGCGCACACTAGCTTCCTCAAGGTGGTAGCAGTTTTCTGTCCTTGAACGGCATTTTTGTATATCGCATGGTGAGTCAGTGGCTAGCCGTTGAATGTTTGGAATTGGTGGTTCATGAGGCCAATTCTCTTATTTGGAGGTATGGATATATGTATGGTATGCCCATAGGTATGGACAATATAGGTGGTCATGGCGGACATCCTGTCAAAATGAAAGGAATCTATCTGTATTTCCAGACGATTTTTAATGGGCAAAGTCGTTGGGTTTCCTGCCAGATCGGCTTTCCTGTGATGGACTACCCCTAAAGAACTGCACCCCTGCAACTCACCTCGTCAAGGTATAAACCGTGTGTGCTGGCAAACAACTTTTTCAAACAATACTCCAAAAACCATGGGAAGATTTTATCGCTGTGGTAAATGTAATTAATAGCTTGATGCTTACGTGACTGACAGAAACGGGCGTTGTATCAAGACCGGTTCCACTCCATGACCAACCTGAGCATAGAAATGCAATCTTGAACAATTATCGCAACACTTTCTAACAAAATCCACTGAGTAAAATGCATTCACATAAAAATCTTTTAAAGATATTTTCTTAAAATTTGTTAATGACTGTAGACACTAATCAGCTGACACAAACCCGTACCACTTATTCTTGTGTGCCCAAAGCCTTGGGGATCAAACCAGTTAGCTGATCAACTTTACTAGTTTCTTTGGTAGACACTGAAGTCAGTGAATGGCGAGAGTCCAGAGGGAACTGAACAGCAGTAGCTTCGGAATCGCCAGTATTACCCTACTCAAGTAACTCCGGGGCACCTCGAAAGAATTCATTGTTGAACAATGATAAGCACTCTTATCTGTTGCTTTTACCTTAGAGTAATGCATCGCCAAGCGCATTACAGATTTTGAGTATTGCGTTAACCAGACGAGCATTGATCTTAGATTTTGCTCACCAGTATGGACGAGATATTTCATATTCATCTTTCGAATTCTGCTTATCTAGCGTTTAAACTACCTTTCTGCAAATGCTCGTCTGAAATGCTTCCGGATATTGCAATGAAAGAAGAGTGGTTTCATAGTGCTTGGGTTTATTAGAATCCTGATATGCCATGTTAGATATTCTAAAATTATACACGATAAAGCCTGTTCTATCTAAATTTCCCTTGCATCTTACTTGAAAATGTGTTAACAAATCAGGTTTGCACAAGTCAAATTGTAAACCTGTAACAACGCGCATATGATTGGTTGGTTCGTACGGCATACATGGTATTTCCACAACAGGAAAACAATTGTTTGTCGCTTTTATGAGTATTTGACTCCGTGGGAAGAATACCAGACAGGCAGTTTAGGTCATTAACTCTGTACGTTCATGCTTCATCCAAAATATTTCGAAGCATTTCAGCGTATCGCGAGCAGCTATTGCATGCCACCGTTTTGCCTCATCATAGTAAGCTACGTGTCTCAAATGTAGCTCACCAATGGCGCACCCTACGCAATGTTGTATACAACCAAGCACATGACTAGAGGCAATGATACTTTCCTGGCCGATCCTCCTTTCACAAACATATATGCCGACGGTTTGCTAAACATGTCTGTAGAATTTAGCACAGTTTTTCCTCTTGTATCTTCTGTAAGCGTTCGTTTTGTAGTAGGTAATATGCTTTGTGAAACAGTAACAGTGGTCTTCGATAATATAGGTTTTTCTCTAACGATATAATGTTAAACAAGACACAAAACTGAGAACGAACGCACTCTTCGTTTTGTGGCCACCAAAAAACGAGAAATTGGCTTTATTTTGCATTTTATTCGACTAGATCCATTTGGTATAGAAGAAAGTCGTCACCATTACGGAGAATGTACTTTTGGGTTGTACACAGGTACACACTTGCAGACATCGGAGAGAAAGATTGGGATCATTCCGTCAGCGAAAAGTTGCCCAAAATTCTAGTCACATCCTGCTATAAAACAACTATCTACGAGCGCCTCTCCACACGGATATGAAAATTAGTTAGATTAAATTTATTGATTGAGCCCGTGTGCATCCATGCCCGCGTTATTTTCCAATTTGTACACGAATTCTCTAGTGTAACATATGTAAGAACAGCACGTTTGTAATTTTCCGGTCACTAACATACGTTACAAAAATTGGACAAGCTGCGGCATGAGAACTCACAGCCCAGACGTTTATATTGAGGGTTGCGTTCTCCCAGCCACATGTTCTTTTCGGATATTCGCGTGGTGATCGCATTGTCATGGCTCATTTCAACTGCACTTCCATATTAATATGTCACTAGCAACGTTTCTCGCAAATGGTCCAGCTCATTTGCTACATTTAACCAAAAGCTAAGGTTATATGTCCTCCTGGGTGTAATTCAGTTTGCGATTAAACGCGAGCCGATATAGGCCCAACCGAGGTGGACACGTATTTCATTCAGTAGTGTTGTGTAAACAATTAGGTCAGTTTGCCACACCCATTATTGAAGCAGGATCAGGAACTTCATACCGTTTACGTAAACTGTGATATATGGTTACCATATCGATCAATTTCAATGAGAGCTTCAATGGTTACTATATTGGTCATTAAAGCGGCACAGTTGGCGTAAATAAACTGTCGTGATGGGGCGACTCATGCGTCAGTTCAATAGTGAATCACACAACACATCCACCATGTGATTCCGCGATACCACCAAGCCTGGGTAGATGAGCATTCAAGAACATTACACATGGGCGTATCATATAGCTAACACCACGTTACACACTGTTTACAGTTTTAGTAAACGCCCTATATACTGCATATATGGGTTATCCAACTGCGAAACTCACATGGTAGTTGTTGTTCAATTAGGCAAAATTACACCATGTGTTGAGTGATTTGAATGTGCAACCGTGTGTAAATGTTCCTGTGTCCGACGGTTAATTTGATGCCTTGGTTTATTGACTGGGCACTCCTCTGATCAAATCGGTGTGCCGTCTGATTTGGGATCTCCTGCTTCTTTCACGTGTTCCTCGCCTGGTTGCTTGTGCGAATCAGATGTCTGTGGTTCTGGTGTTCTCTTGCTCTTAGTGTTTGATTATTGGGATTTAGTTTCGAATGTTTATCGATAGGCGCTTTCCTTCTTTGTTCTTGGATTTTGTTGTCCTGCAAAAGTGTGCCTCGTTTGTCCTCACTTTGTTGGTTGTTGTGTTTGATCAGAATTCGGTCCGTACGCGTTACTCTTTGTTGACCTCACTTGTTATCTATAGGTTCGGCAACGACAGTTACGCGTTGTTCTCGTCACCGATTGCGAAATTCCTTTTGGCGAAAATGATGCTCGCTGAGCTACATTGATTAACTGGCTGAGCAGCTCATGAATGCTGTATGCTTGGGGGGAGTTATAAAGCAGCAAATCTAACAGGTGGTCCCCAACGCACACTAAAGAAATATTAGGCGAATAACTATCCAGACGGTATCCGGTTCAAAAGAAAATACTCGCACTTGATGGATAAAGCTTTTAACCTGTGAGTATTATCTGGAGTTTGCAGAACGGGAACGATTTAGGAAAACTATGATGGCTTTCCGAATCTTGTGCGGTCGAACAGTTGAATTGTACGTATATATGGATAGGGTAATTTATGGTCAAGATTTTTAAGTGGAGTTGTAACGGGATCTAATTCCAGTCAACAACATTTAGGCATATCTTCGGATGGTAACGGTTGTAAGGGACAGTTAATCAGTGCTAAATGCGATTAAAAAAATAAATAAATAAATTGTTCAGCTGTAGCACCCTTTCGGTGCCTAGCTGCCATGCCACCCGAAGGACGCACGAGGGCTGGGATACTGCCAGGTTGCCCAAGCCTAGACAGGGGAAGTCGAGAGGCAGAGGCAGGGTTCGAACCACGGACCTTCCGGTCAGTACGCTCGCGCTCTAACCGCTGAACTATCTCGCCCCTAAATGCGATTAGTCCAAAAGTGATTGAATTGGAAATTTCAGTATCACGCTTGGCAGACTGAGTGATAGTCAGAGCCGGCAGAATGGTCATTTCAGTGATTTAAAATTGTCCCACCAGTTAAGAGTATTCTCATTTGAACTTATTAGCCGTGAGGTAATCTTTGGATGTTGATTTCTCCGTCGTCTGCACAAATCCTAATCAATTTTAAATAGATCGGAATATCGGGTGTATCTTTGCAGTGTGATGATAATTTCCGAAACCCACGGTACCGACAAATAAATTTGTACTATATCAATAAAGTCCGTTCCCGTCGTATTCCGAAGTGATGTAGTATGAACACTGTCAATTTTTAGAGAATTACATATTTATTTTCTGAAATAGTGAACTCGCTGCACCTCCTGAGTTTGCAGCAGATCACCACTATATAAATATTTCTCTGGTATTTCTTCTAGCGCACGCAACTAATCATCATACATTGCTGAGAAAAACCGTAAAGCTGTTTCGTTCTTAGCGGAGATCATTAATACTCAGTATCGCCTGAAAGTCCAAGGAGCTCCAAAACGTTGATATCCCGGTTAGACTGCCAACATCTGAAAGTTCGACCACAAGCCACTCATTGGAATGGGATGGGTGATAGGTGAGGGATAGGTGTCTGCTGGTCAATCAGTCAAATTAACCACCTGTTGTGGTCCAGCGTTCAATGACTATATGATCAGCAAACATTCACACAGAATTTCATCCATCCTGTGATAGTAGTCGCTTTTCGTGAAACCATTTATTGTTGGTTTCATGTGAGGAGTTCGGAATTTTTCATCTGGTGCTGATGTAACATAAAGCTCTTTCATTCTTAAATGCAGTTACCCTACTACCTTCACCCTGTAAGTAGCTCAGATTTGGAGGAACTTGACAAAGCGTATAAACGAGAACTAGTTAGTGGAGCGTACAGACCACGAGATGTGGTTTCCGCGAGTAGACGTTGCGTAGTGCCCTATCCTCACTAACTCCAACCTGCCCGGATGTTTAGCCTCTGAAGCGCGGTTTTGTTGTAATTGCCGACCAGGTTGCCTTTGCTGGGAACTCTGTAGTATTTTAGAGCATGCATAATCATGTTTTTTCCACATTAGAGAAGCTCATTCCCAAAATTCAGCTATAATTAAACCTCATTTGGAGAGGGGAGTAGTTGCGAAAGCATCATTATCTGCTCAAGATCTCAACATCTCGCTTATTGCTTGTAAGCGGAGTGGTCGACAACGTTGCTCCATTATGTAACCGGCGTTCAGTGTTGTTAGGAAATCATCGCAAACACGAGTGAACACAAGGTTTTGTATGATGTTTTGCATTCTTGGAGACTTCTCATCATAGTATGTTAACAAAATCTGTGTTTGTATCTTTTCTGTTAAATTACGAGTCCCTTAATATACAGGAGATTGTCGTGGTGCTAAGTGTTCCCAAGCTGAGTACAAGGAAATCGAAGGATTTAGGTTCTCTGATAAATCAAGAGATTCTGGTTCTATCGAATATTGTTTGGCACATTGTTTGACTCATGCTCCAACTCGCCTAGCAAGTCTAGGTTTTGACAATATTATGTGACCTTTATTGCTTATATGACACTCACATGACACTTGAATTTCATTCGAGTTAACCTTCGTGTTGATTTTGCGCTTGGATTTTTAAGTACACTTATTCTATTGCATTCTTCTGCAGTGCGGTTGTTGACGACTAATAGATATTTTTAAATAACATGCTTAAAAATGAACACGCCACTTACATTCCAGTGAGAGGCACTCGAATTTTTAGCGGGTTTCCCCTATCTTGGAAGTTGTATCACTCGTGAATGTCATGTGACAGATGAGGTCAATGCACGAATCTGCAAGTCTCGGGTCGCATTTGCTAATTTGTGACACCTATGGCGTTAAGGCGATATAACCCTGAATCTCAAGGAACATGTGTATTGGGCTACAGTGCGGGCTGTTTTGTTTTATGGCTGAGACTAGGACTGTTCGAGCAGCAGAACTGAGACGTCTGCAGCCGTCCGACAATGGTTGTTTTAGGATAATAGCTCGTATAGTTTAGTGTTAGAAAATTCATAACGGGGTAATCAGAAAGCGAGTTCTCAGTTGTGCAACGGGGGCTTCCATCAAATAATGAGTCCAGCACAAGAAGCTACCTTGGCTAGCGAATGTATTGCGTATGGCGAACCATCGTTTACCGAAGAGGGTGCTGTTTTCTGTGCTCAGTCCATAGTGGTGGAAACAGAGTCGCTAAACATGAATCTAACAAAAAGCAGCCTGAATTACATACATACATACATACATACATACATACATACATACATACATACATACATACATACATACATACATACATACATACATACATACATACATACATACATACATACATACATACATACATACATACATACATACATACATACATACATACATACATACATACATAACGGGTATGATGACGTACGGTTTTGGTTTGATGTTAAATGTTATTCCTCGTGGACACAAAATAACGCGTGCTTTTAGGCTATCGACTTGCTACCCATTAAAATCGGATCCCCGTATCACATCAAAGCAGGCCAACGAACCTCTGCGCAGGATAGGTACCGCCAGATGCTATTTACACTGACCCACCTGTGCAAACATTTGAATGTCGTTTACCCAGTACAAAACCTGATGGGATAAAGCCGAACGATAAACATGAGTTTTTATAAAACAGACCGGTTTAAACGAGAGGATTAAGTGAGAGCATCTGAACTGTTTCAATGGCTATTGGTCACAGGTAGTCCTAGTTCCAGCCCATCGAAATTTGATATGTTAACATTTCTTTCGTCCTTTTCGGTCGCAGACGTAAACGTAACTAGGGGCTAGAAACATTGTTGAACAGAAGAGAACAGCAGAGCACACTCCAAATATATAGCTCAAGTGTTGCCAGAAAACCATGGGACCAAAGGTCACATCGCACCCCAATCAAACCAACTCAAGCTACTTGCACAGAACTCGATGAGCAAATAATTTGATTACCATGGCATTGCTCAGGTGGCTTACAGAAATTAGTCAACGAGAGTCCGTTCAACACTGTTTGTGCTTTTTTATTTTTATAACTTGCTTATTTTACGTCCTCATTTGAAGGGACTTAAAGAATTACTAGTGAGATGGATAAAGGAGAAACGATTTTCTAAGCATTGAGAGACGTTAGGGTTGTGCCAGAGGTACGTGGCTTAAACGTGAGTGTAATAAACATGTGTACTCATTTAGCCGAAAAACAGTAAAGCAGTATGTACATGAAACAAGGAGTGGCAAGATTGAGTATAGTTTGCCCGAGAACACTGTGGCAACCTGAATGGATAGGTGCCACACATCCGTCCTTAGTTGAAACCAGGCAGATACATCTTGCAGCTATTTGTAAGCTTCCTGATCGCCAAACTCTTTATCGGTGTAGTGGCGTATGCTACTGATGAGACATGCGAGTAGTGTGGCCATGTCGAAGCTCCTCCCTGCGTCTAATAGAAGGTGAAGTTTACTACGGACCTGGTGGAACCGCTTTGCATTATTCGTTTACAATTGCATAATAGTCAATGAACATCCATGAGCATTCCAGAAGACGCGTGAGGATGTTCAGTTTCTAAAAATGGTGTGCACATGTGATATTTACTTTCCTGTCCAATAGTATGCAACTACTTAGTTTGTGTCAAAGGCTGCGCGACGAAGGGCTTTCCTTTCTTCATCAGTACTCATCTTACGTGAATTTGAGTCCCAGAGCTCGGGCGATCCATATACCGTCACACCATTCACTGGCCCGGTCATCTGCCCTGTAGATGTAGATCATCGAAATTGGTAGTAACAACCACCTGCCATGTGGGTAGCCGTACGTTGACTTCGTTTGATTCGTGTATTACTCGCCCCTTGTGTGTGCTTCGGAATTCTCGTGTGTCGCCAACAGGTGGACAGTTTAGCCGTTAGTTGAATGGTAGCTTTACTGGACAGTACTCGATTGTAACGTGGACCGATTCCGACATGAGAAACGGATCCGATCCAAAAGATCACCCATGGTAGAGGTACGCTCTTTTTCATCAATTCCCTGGCCCGGTCGTCTTGATGCAAGGTTTCAGTGAGACGTTAAATCCCACTGCACTTAAGGAACGCTGAGAAACGGAAAAGTTTAAAAGATAAAAAGGCATAGGTGCTGGACCATCAACTGAAAGCATCCTTTGTGTGTGGCAAATTGGGCAATAAATACTCAGTTTCATTATGGTTAAAGTAGAAATCACCGTTTGATAATGTGGGCATTCCTCCATTTAGACTGGCACTCGGTATTGTTTGGCAATTTGGAAAATAAAAATGTGTACGCTTCTCCAGAGGAACACAGGCTTCCAAAGGAACACAGGAATAAGCTAAAAAATCTTTTGATGTTGTGGGCTAATCAAACAAAAACCTGCCCTTGCAACCAACTTGCATCCAGTTTGATCCACGAGGATGACAATGCGCCGGTGAGTTTATCATCAAAATGTCTGGAAGTGCCTTACAAACTTCTTCCAAGCCTAGCTTTTGCTGTCGATCTGACGCCGTCATGCGAGCTTCCAAAATGCTTCAACACTCTGCAGTCTTAGTTCTTAAATGTTCTGCCTGTGGAGCAACGTCTCCGAACTGATCGTCCGATGCATAACGTTTACTGATGCTAGTAACATGGCTGTCAGCTTTCTGTGGAACCGCCGTAGCCACTCTCAGCAGGTGTTCGAGCTGTTGTACAAGAATGAGTGCCTTAGACGACACAGGATTAGAGCCGGTTCGATATGTCCTACACAAATGACTATTCAGGAATCGCGAAATCCTTTGTCTATCCGTCTGATAGTACACTCTTCGTTCTGTCCACCTCATTTCCAGCACTGTTCATCCTCGGTGCATTTAGCTGCTTAGTCGGGTATCGTTGAGTGTCCTTAAAGAGTTGTAACTTGGTGTCACTGTCCGAGTAAGCAAGCAGACCAGGCAGGTTCTCGTCGTTTTCAGTTTTCACCTGCTTTACCTCCTGATTGTTTTCATTGTGACAAGCATTGTCTGGGGCTTTGCTTCTCCATCTGATTGGTTGGTTTCACTATTTACATTGGATGAAAAAGCCCGAATAAGTTATACATTGTTATCCAACAGAGTTTACATGTTACACCAATAGTACAGGCCAACTTCCCACTATGGACAAGCCAAGTTAGCCATAGTTTAAAACTTGCTAAAGTACAAACTCCACCTCTAATGACCGAAAGTTTCATTACAATTTGAAACGCAGATCTGGGTATGTAGACTTGATGTTAACGTACTGATCAAGTGGCATTTGTTTACAGACTTGTGTACATATTAGGGGGGATCCCGCATTGTTATGGGGGAGCGGAAAGAGAACAACTTGGATGCCTGATGACATTATTTCGCTCAGTCTTCACAGCTGAAAGGATGTAGGGCAGAGAATCTTACATAGTTATCAGAAGTTACTTAAAGCACTTGAAAATGCCTTTCTTTTAGTGATAAAGTCCGTTAAGCCAAGAAAGTTTCAGGACTACTGTGCAGTATTTGTGGCTTTGGATAGACAAACCCTCAAAAGATGGAGGCAGCTACTCCATAGATCGTTAAAGAACACAGATGTGAGTGAAACTTTCAACCAGGAAGTGGTAACTCTAGTAGCCGGACAACACGTGTGACCACTTGCTGTGAATCTCGTGATTGAAGGATGAGCGGTGCGTGCACTAACTGCACTGCTGACTGGCTACTTGCGGCCGAAAAACACACACTACTAGCCTGGAGGCTGCGGCTTCGAAACTCCCTTAGGCTCCGTGGGACGCGCACTGCTGATAATTCCCAATAAGGGTCAAAAAATGTATAGTGCTTCTTGATTTTTCAGCACAGATTGGTTTAGCTTAAAGGATGCAAGCTCGCTTGGAAATTTGCAAAACTCCTCAGACGAGCAACTTTATACTTATAAACAAAATAACTGATACATTTATAAATTCGTGTTTTCTACATGCACATAACTTTCTCCGGGTTCCAAAGTATCGCCGCTCTGGAAGCATATGATAAAATCAGTACCGGAGATTTCGACTTGTCTATGAGCCAGCGGTTTCCAACTCTTAGAGCGCTGTTCCCCGTGTTTGGAATACACATGGTTCAAATACGGGGAGAAATCTGAAAGAACAAGCAAAGAATAATTACCAGAACCCGATCAGTATTTACACTCTGTTCTGCTTGTGACTACCACAGATTTACATGCTAATTAATCTAACAAAATTCGAAGGGTGCTGAACTCAGCCAACATTCGAGTAGCTTTCCAGAAGGGAAAAACGCTTCGCTCAGTCTTGGTGCGATTGAAAGATCCCCTCCCGGTTGAAAGGACTAGAGACTGTGTGTATAAAATTAACTCCAACGATTGCACTAAGGTTTACATAGGACAACCTGCCAGGGAATTGCACATCAGAATTGGTGAGCATAAAAGGAGAATAAACAAACCACCAAAGAATGCGGTAGAATACCAAATGCCGGTCAAAGACTCAGCGATGGCGGTGCATGCCTTAGACACGGGACATACAATAGATCTAGATAATGTGGAAGTTTTAAGACGGGGACTGCGATTCACACCACAAATCGGTAGATCTATTGCTGGTCAACGTTTCGCTTTTGACACAAAAGCTTCGTCAGGCCAAGTGACTAGGTTACGAGGTTGGTCGAGATTTAAGGCGGAAGGAGAACCAATCAGCTAAGTCAAGCTAAATCTCTGTTGGGTATCGGTCGAGGGGTTTTTGTGTTAGGGTGGGTCGGAAGAACTAGACCCTAGGCTAGACCCAAATCCATTTAGGTTCTCCATCTGCCTAACACTTGGTCGCACGCCCTAACACAAAAAATTTCTCGACCGATACCCAACAGAGGTTTTTAGCTTGACTTAGCTGATTGGTTCTCCTTCCGCCTTAAATCTCGACCAACCTCGTAACCTAGTCACTTGGCCTGACGAAGCTTTTGTGTCAAAAGCGAAACGTTGCCCAGCAATAGATCTACCGATTGTTAACAAACTTTTCCGAAAAACACCAGCATAGTTCACTTCACTACGCAGAAAACACAGAAAACAGGCCATAATATCTCGAATCTGATAATTCCAAGGGAACTGCAAAAGATCTTAATTGTGCTTTGTTTACATGAGCGGCGGTGCTACACTTACACCCAAATGAACGGAACTGACGCTATTTTTCCTTGCGTTTTGAGTTAATCGAAAATACCTCCGAACAGGCAGGTAATCTTGAGGTAAATTGATATGCCAAACATATAAGCACTTGTTCAGCAAATCCCGTCGGAAACCTCTGTGGTAGAAAATGGAATGTAGGAGTGCTGACGAGTCATTTCAGTTGCGATAATCTTTGGTTGCCCATGCAAGTAAGCACCAAATTCGAGTCGAGTGGTTTCACTCTCTGAGGCAGACTGACCAGAGCAATTGTTCCGAGACAGGAGGAAGGCTGTCTAAACGAGGCTGATGTGGATGTGATCTTTGCTAGATTTCAAGCCTAATTTCCATGCTCAGGACTGTCGTTCACTCCGATCAAACGGACAGTATCGAAAGGAGCGGTAAACATTCTTCTCCATTGTGCTAACGTGACGAATTATTACAACGTGGCACCTGACCAAATCTATGTAAATGTTGACATACATCTGCATAGGCATCTTGTTGTCTGCGTAACTGAACGAACTGCAGAATAAATTATGCACATTACATTTACCGAATGTTTTTAACACGTAACTCTAGTGTTTCCGCCTTCGAGGTTACAGTTTGCCTGAGTTTTCAGAATCAACATCTACATTTTGAGCGTAAACTAACCGAGTCGTTATGCCGACTATAAAATACCATCGACATTCACAGGCATTTCACATGTTTAACGCGCCATGAAATTCTCATTACTCCTCTCCGTTCTCGTGTACTGCATCGCTGCCAATGAAGATGGTAAGTTGATCTCCGTGTCCACATTGGTCTCTCCACCCTATCCTTAAGACACCAACACCAGAGTCCTCGATTTCAGAGAGTCACGTGCGTCCAGTTAGTTGGGAGTTGTGGGTACTCAATCGGCTGAACGCGTGACCTTAATAAAGGGTATTCACAAAAGTGGGATACTTACTCTAAAATTTTAACTACATTGTGGTTGAAGCCTACTTTGGTGAGAAAAGCGCTTAACGTTCATGATAACCTCGGGGAGCATGTGGAACGATTTGTGTCAGTTGTATAACAAGCGATGCACTTTCAGTTTGAAAAACGCCTTTCTAGCCTACAGAATTTGTGGTCTATCAGCGCATGCCACCATCAGAAAGAGATTGTTTAGCTTATACTCTCAAAGTAGCATTTACCTATTCTCGACGGATTATCATTTAGGTTCTTCCGTGATTGTACAATGTTTGGTGTTATGTCATGAATGAGTAGTCAACAAATGATCTGATTAGATTGCTCCAACTGAGTGGGAGGTGAGTCACCTATGACCAGGCCTGCCATAAAATTCGAGCTCACTAGTTGAATGTATAAGTGCTAGACCCGGTATCGCCTGGCATAAGCGGGAACTATTACACCAAAACGATTTGTCGCATTGCCTTACAATCCCAAAATGGATGAAACATTAGAACAATTGGAACAAAATCCCAATAGCGAGATGATTATGAGTGTTCTCCAACGTCTGTCTGAATCGCTAGCATACGAAATTTAATTACTCTCATTTTGCGCATTGCGAAGTTCCCTATTGCGGTAAGTTCGGATTCGGAAATTCGTATACTTGGAACTAATATGAGACGGATTTTGATTTTGGCTTGAACTATTCTCATGGTTAACTTTTCCGCACCAAACGATTTTCCATAGCATTCATTAAGGGCGCACTTGTTGAGAAACATTATTCGTACACTGACAATTTGGAAAGGGGAAGCTGCAATGAACGCTGTAATGTACGGGGAATCACCCGCGGTCAATGAAATAAACCCTACATTTCGATTAGTGTTTGTAAAGTGAATATTCTTTGTTCAAGTTGACTCAAGAGGATCTCAGTGCCTTGATGAACACTGAGCGGTGGACACATTGACCAATTTGCAGCGCATTATTGCAAAAGAATGAAAATGGATTTGTGACCAATCCATTAGGTATGAAACTCGTGTCGCCTCTTCGTGACATCAACGTTGATGAGACAATCACCGTCATGAACCACCACCAGCTAATGAAAAGTGAAGTGACTAATTAGATAGCGTTAGTATTCGTCCAGGCGTCCTCACAACACAACAGTATGTTTTTGATTGAGAACCTTTCCCGAGACGGTTGGTAGTAGCCTTATCTTGCGGAACATTTTACGCAAATCATCCACAAATTTGAACGCGAATTTCACGTGTCTGATTAGTGCAAAATTGTAAAGACATTGATATAAAGCTATGCAACTCAGTATCTTGTATAATTTTCAGATGATGTAAGCATACATTCGGATGGTAAGTGAATATAAGCAAGTATACAGTTTTAGTCACCGGGTGATTCTGATTTGTTATACGACTTTAAATTTCCTCATTTCTCCAAAAGTTTTAATCCTTGATATAAATCCACACGATGGTGTACGGAGACGTATACATCGCCAGATAATATCACACACATTCCTGAAATTACGCACACGATTTTTTAAACAATGTACAAATACATAAGGAACGTATAGGACAAACGTTGGCATTCAATATGTGTTTATCTGAGAGCGAGCCAGAGTCGTCATCGGAACATATATTGCCTTCGTTTAATAGGACGTTCTCAGTTTCCTCCGTAGTCGGATAGTGCCGATAATGCCATTCAAGTATTGGCTGATTACAAATGTTCTCCCTGAGTTTGCTGGCTGCACCTGTGACCTAAAACGTGGTTAATCTAGGATAGATTGGTGCATTAAATTCTCAGATATTAATTGGAGAAATGATAAATCAGGATGCTGTCGCATGCTTCTGGACTTCTCAACTACTTTACCGATCACAGCTTTCTGTAGAAATCCGACATTCGGAGTCTACGGAGAGATCTGTGCTTACTTACGCACAGATTCTCAGTGAGCACACCATTTCTGCAACCAACGGAACCTGCAGTTTGAGGTGTTTCGTAGTCTTGTTCTGAGACATTGCCGTGAATAGAGTCATGACACGTCCCGATAAATACGCTGGAATGAGTAATTGTGAATGCTCCTCTGGCAGCCCACAAAATCTGTGGACGGTGGAAACTGAAACAGAAATGTTAGGTTTGCTAGAAAAGAAAACACAAACACACTTCACAAATGAATCAAACTTGATTTAGAGAATAGATGTGGCGTATCTTGTGTGTGGTTATATTTTGTCTGAATGCATGCAATTCAGCTCAACTTTTCATGCTCGGAAGGTTTAGTCTTCGACCATTATCCGGGTCGTTGCGGGTTCAGATCATTTTGAAGATTCGCCGGATGGTGAGCCTCAGGGGAGTTAAAATGGCTGTATGCATCTTCTCGTTCATTCGAAATAGTTCAATACAACTTATGACAAAACGATTCGATATTGTCGTCAAATAGCTAGTAGACGTGAAAAGAATATTCTGCCCAAACAGTAGCAATCGGTTGCGTTTGTAGTGAATGACTGGCCAGCGATGAAGTTGACGAAATCAACAAATGTCAAAGCAACACGTATGCATTGCAGATGAAGCAGTAGAATCGAGTTAGTTTCGCGGACGAATAAACTGTGTCACCTGCGTAATGCATGCAATTGAATTATGAAATGTTAGTGGTGGCCTGCTTACCGGCAAACCGAAATTTCAGCCCCTGTGGTCGTGAAACCTAAGCCAAATTTGACTTACGTTGATATTTTGAAAAACACCCTGGTATGCTCTGCGGTTTAGGCTTCCGAAAATCGAAACAGTGTTTATTGGCTAACTGATCATACATTGCGGCTGAATTAGGCCGAAACCATTGTTTTCACCGAAGTCTCGTTCCTAGCTCTTGGGAGGGAATCGCTGCCACTCCGCAGGTGACAAATCCCATTGAAAATTCAGTTCAGAAAATAAAACTTTATTGGCCTGAGGATAATTCTGTTTCCCAGCAGACATATGTTTGGCTCTGGGAGATCAGCGTCTTCACTTGCTTCCACCGGACGATCGCTGGGTTTAGCAGTTGCTTGCCTAGTTAGTTAGCATTTCCGTTGTACGAAACCTACTTCATGAGTTCAGGTTTGTTTGTGATCTACATTGCGACTAGCGGCGAAGTATACAGGTTGCAAGTCATCTGGGCAAACAATAAAGGGTGGCGGATAAAAGGAAAGTGCTGCACGATAATTTAATGTCGAAATTAGAGAGTCGGACAGCCGAATTGACGTTAAATTTCACACTCAAAACGACTCAGAACAAACGCGAAGTTTGGTCATCAGAGCGAACCCGATAATTGAGAAAGTGAAATTCCTGATCGGATGGAGGTTGTGGGGTGCCTGCCAGCGCCGAAGACCAGGAGATTCGGAGAAAACAGCCCAGGTGACCATTGGCTAGACGGATAACTAACAAGAACGTACTGACGTGTTAATAAATCAGGGAGACAAAAGATGCACAGCATAAGAAAGTGCGCAGAGGCGAAGGCAATGGGACGACAGAGAAGACAAATTTACACAGAAGGGGCTACGAAAAGAAAGGGGGGAAAATTAACTTCAAAAGCACGTCAATTTGAGAACCACAATGTGGAAGTAATGAGAAGTTGAGTAGTGTATGTTTACAAATGCCTAGTTGAAATGAGTGTGAACTGCTAGGTATGTGGATTCCCGTGTGAGTTGTCGCACGGAGTTGTGCAAGTGTAAATGACGCCCGGAGAGAACGATAAATAGATTTGATTGAATGACAAGCATATGCACGCCACACTTGTCAAACGCATTATGAAGTTCCGTGTTGCGGTAAGTTCAGAACAGGAAATTCGTATACTTGGAAATAATGTGCGACTGGTTTCAACGTTGGCTTTATCCATTCTGATGGTTACATTTTCCACGCCGCAAGTCATTCAAAATGTTGAACGCGCATTTCAGGTCCCTGATTAGTGGAAAATTGTAAAGACATTGGTATGAAGCTATGCATGTCGTAAAATTTTCAGATGATGTAGACGCTCATTCGGACGGTAAGTTAATTAATGGAAGTATTCATATTTTGTACTCGGATGATCCTAAGAACTAATGGGACAGCATATTCTCCTCTTTTTCTAAGAGGTTTTACTACTTGAATCCTTCCCTCTCACAGTTCCATGGACGATTTCCCCGAAGGCCAAACAAACCACTTTACCATGCCTTCATTGTGCGTGTGACCGACATTTGGTTAAGGCTTCCTCAATGCTCTTTCCGAGAAGCCATATATTTGGTACTTGGAGCAAGAGCATTTTCAGCTGCCTCAATCGGACGATCGCTGGGATTAGCAGTTGTCCGCCTAGATATTTGGAGTCTCCGTGAAACAATACTTATTCTTGTTAACAAGGTTCGCTTATTACCATATCTGGACGGTTGCGTGGAAGTATGCAAATGGTCATTTTAGCGGAATATAAAGTGGGGAGGGTACACAAGACATTTGGACAATAATCTCACGTCATAATGCAAGAGACAGACCGTCAAAACGGCGCTACGTCACTCACCCAAATAGACTTCGAACATGTGAGATGCTTGGTCACCAGATTGAGTGCGCAACTTGAAAATGTGATATTCACGAATGAACGCCCGTTTCAGATTTCTCGGAACCAGAATGTACCGGTGAGTAGTTTGCCACGACCTAATTAATATGATTCGATATTTTTGTATGTGACGATTAGACTAGGTCGGACGTGAGGTTCGCACACCAGGTTGTATTTCGACATACGGAAACTATAACCCGATATGGTGTTGTTCTGCTTGCAGATTGCACCGATGAACCTGGTGAGTATTTTGTGTGTCTATGTGCGGCGCAATTCGGCGTTTGTTTGAGTCTTGTTATTTTGCGTGTATTCCCAAACGTTTGTGGCTGTGTAGTGGCCGGTAGTTTGTGAATAGGATTGGTTCTGTTGTCTATCGCTGACTGGTATATGAGAAACGTTCTGACGCACGAATCTAACTGTGCGAAACCCTGTGACATATTCAGGATCACCGGAGACTGGATGCACCGGTGAGTTCAGTTGCAACGATTAATTCGTTCTGTTTGTTGTACGTGATCTTGTTTATTACGTGTGGCATAATTGACCGTTTGGTTGGATGTTTGCCCACAACCTGTATCGACTGATAGTTGAGGTCGTGGGACACTAGTGCCCGTTGGTTTTATGTTGCTGCTGAAATTGTCTCGTGGCATACGCACTGCGAACATCAGATGGGCATTTGGCTGCTCATTCCGAATGGTAGACATTGCATTCGATAGTTCGATATTGTTGTAAGAGACTAGGTTTCGCGTAGTTTCGACTCACTTATTGTGCTTTATGTGCTTGGCCAATTGGTGTTGTCTGATGGGATTAGGTGAGACGAGCGGTTCGCCCACTGAGTTGTATGTTGCCATGTGCAAACTATAACGCGATCTGGTGTTTACTGTAGACTGCACCGATGAACCTGGTGAGTATTTTGTGTGTCTATGTGCGGCGCAATTCGGCGTTTGTTTGAGTCTTGTTATTTTGCGTGTATTCCCAAACGTTTGTGGCTGTGTAGTGGCCGGTAGTTTGTGAATAGGATTGGTTCTGTTGTCTATCGCTGACTGGTATATGAGAAACGTTCTGACGCACGAATCTAACTGTGCGAAACCCTGTGACATATTCAGGATCACCGGAGACTGGATGCACCGGTGAGTTCGGATACTAACTTTTACCTGTTCTATTTGTTTTATGTTATGTTGTTTATTACATGTGACATATTTGATCGTTTGCTTGCCCACAACCTATACTGTACTATAGTTGAGCTGATAGAATACTAGTGCTCGGTAGTTTTAGGTTGCTGCTGAAATTGTCTCGTGGCATACGCACTGCGAACATCAGATGGGAAGTTGGCTGCTCATTCCGAATGGTAGACATTGCATTCGATAGTTCGATATTGTTGTAAGAGACTAGGTTTCGCGTAGTTTCGACTCACTTATTGTGCTTTATGTGCTTGGCCAATTGGTGTTCAAACGCCTCGTGAATGAAAAATGGTATCTTCTGTTTCAGAGTGGTTTTTGGGACAGTTCCATGGACAATTCTTCTGAAAGCCCGAACAAATCACATTGTCATGCCTTCTGTGTGCGTGTGGGCGACATTTGGTTTAGGCTTCTCCAATGCCCTGTACGGGAGGCAATATACTTGGTTCTTGGAGCATGCGCATTTTCAGTTGCTTCCGTCGGACGATGGCTGGGACTAGCAGTTACCCGCCTAGATATTTGGAGTCTCCGTGAAACAATACTTATTTCTTGTTAACAAGGTTCGCTTATTACCATATCTGGACGGTTGCGTGGAAGTATGCAAATGGTCATTTTAGCGGACTATAAAGTGGGGAGGGTACACAAGAACTTTGGACAATAGTCTCATGTCATAATGCGAGAGACGGACCCTCAAAACGACGCTATGGTTCTCACCCAAATAGACTTCAAACATGTAAGATGCTTGGTCACCAGATTGAGTGCGCTACATGAAAATGTGATATTCACGAATGAACGCCCGTTTCAGATTTGTCGGAACCAGAATGTACCGGTGAGTAGCTTCCAGCGACCTAATTAATCTAATTCGATATTTTTGTATGTGACGATTAGACTAGGTCGGACGTGAGGTTCGCACACCAGGTTGTATTTCGACATACGGAAACTATAACCCGATATGGTGTTGTTCTGCTTGCAGATTGCACCGATGAACCTGGTGAGTATTTTGTGTGTCTATGTGCGGCGCAATTCGGCGTTTGTTTGAGTCTTGTTATTTTGCGTGTATTCCCAAACGTTTGTGGCTGTGTAGTGGCCGGTAGTTTGTGAATAGGATTGGTTCTGTTGTCTATCGCTGACTGGTATATGAGAAACGTTCTGACGCACGAATCTAACTGTGCGAAACCCTGTGACATATTCAGGATCACCGGAGACTGGATGCACCGGTGAGTTCGGATACTAACTTTTACCTGTTCTATTTGTTTTATGTTATGTTGTTTATTACATGTGACATATTTGATCGTTTGCTTGCCCACAACCTATACTGTACTATAGTTGAGCTGATAGAATACTAGTGCTCGGTAGTTTTAGGTTGCTGCTGAAATTGTCTCGTGGCATACGCACTGCGAACATCAGATGGGCATTTGGCTGCTCATTCCGAATGGTAGACATTGCATTCGATAGTTCGATATTGTTGTAAGAGACTAGGTTTCGCGTAGTTTCGACTCACTTATTGTGCTTTATGTGCTTGGCCAATTGGTGTTGTCTGATGGGATTAGGTGAGACGAGCGGTTCGCCCACTGAGTTGTATGTTGCCATGTGCAAACTGTAACGCGATCTGGTGTTGTTCTGCTTGCAGGTTGCACTGAGGATCTGGGTGAGTGGATTTTTTTCTACAGATGGTATCTTTTGTTTCATTTCCTCTTTTTATCATGTATTTTTTGAAACCCTTTTCTTGTTTATGCTTCCTACTTATTATCCGTGTTCATTTTTTTCGCATTTGCAGTGACTGTCGGATTTTGTGAATAGGTGTTTATTTTGCCATACCCGAAATCATTTGCTGCCCTGTTTTTGAATTCTTGGCTAATGTTGAGTAAAGCGTACGAGTTTTACGCGAACCATTTGCGATATCTTTCGATGTTTTGTGGCTTATTATTGAACTTCGTTTGTGTACGTTTACAATTGCGTAGTTGATGTGAGTGTAATCCGTTTTTGATCTGGATCCCCGTGTGATTTTTCGCACGGATTTTTGCAAGTATAAATGACCCTCGCGGAGAACGATCAGTGGATTTGATTGAATGACAAGGAAACGCACGCCACAAGTTGCAGAATTTGTGGTTAAATGCGCGTGTTAATAGTTCGCCATAGTGGTTTCTGAAATCAAGGTTGAAACGTGTATGGAGGGAGTGCGTGTCCATCGAATCTCTGAAGTGTTTGCAAACAACGTTATGCTCTGTTGTCCTTGCAGCGGCGTGGGTTTATTGTGGTTCACGGCTGCAAAAATAACGAGACACAAGCGACATTTCCTTTCCGTAGTGTGCTGAGATTATTGTAAATCGGTGACAGCGATCTCGTCTGCGGAATGTTTCGCGTGTAAATGCTGGGTCAGTCTGAAACCCATATTTACTATGTGGCCACCCACGTTCTAAGAGCGACGGAAGTACTTGAACCTGCACGTGACGGGAAGGCGCAGTCCCAAGGTCAGGTGCGAAATGCGTTCATTTTATAGCACGCAAACGCGAACGCACATGATTGTGACACGAATCACGGAACAACTCACCCTAGGTGGAACGGTGATGGTGTTCGTACAGTAGGATTTTGGAAGGCAGCACCAAATACCAAAAGGTCCCCTCAACTCTGGATTGATGACCCGAATGGTGAATTGTTCACTCACACATCTATGAGGAAAAAAAGTGGCCTAAATTAATCACATCCTCCAATATCAATTAGACAGGCGGAAAACGTGAACATGTTTAAACAAGTGTAGGTGGGGAAGTTAGTCAACTGTTTACGCCGTGAAAAAGTTCATTGGCTGTATACTGTATCGACAAAAACCATGGAACACTGAGCGCTATCAAATAGTGTAACCCTTCACACTCCTTCAGAAGTGCTGGAACCAGGATGCCCGGGTGAGTTCATATGCCACGTTTTATTTGTCCTATTTCTTACATGTGATCTAGTTTATTACATGTGGCGTAATTGACCGTTTGCTTGAATGTTTGCCCACAACCGACATTGAATGGTACTTGAGCTGATGGAACAATGGTGCCCGTTGGTTTTAGGTTGCTGCTGAAATTGTCTCGTGGCATACGCACTGCGAACATCAGATGGGCATTTGGCTGCTCATTCCGAATGGTAGACATTGCATTCGATAGTTCGATATTGTTGTAAGAGACTAGGTTTCGCGTAGTTTCGACTCACTTATTGTGCTTTATGTGCTTGGCCAATTGGTGTTGTCTGATGGGATTAGGTGAGACGAGCGGTTCGCCCACTGAGTTGTATGTTGCCATGTGCAAACTATAACGCGATCTGGTGTTTACTGTAGACTGCACCGATGAACCTGGTGAGTATTTTGTGTGTCTATGTGCGGCGCAATTCGGCGTTTGTTTGAGTCTTGTTATTTTGCGTGTATTCCCAAACGTTTGTGGCTGTGTAGTGGCCGGTAGTTTGTGAATAGGATTGGTTCTGTTGTCTATCGCTGACTGGTATATGAGAAACGTTCTGACGCACGAATCTGTTTTGTCTATGAGGGGTGCAAGGTTTTTATTGTTTGATGGTATTTTTTGTGCTTTTCTAATGTATTTTATGCTTTGTTGTGCATTGGTAATTTTTGCTGTGTTTTATTTAATTGTTTGCCTCTTTTTTGGCGTGTGTGTATCACGGTGGCATGCATTCGGTTTCATTTTCGTGTCCATCTTTTCCTGTTTTCCGCTAATTTCTCTGAGTTTTGTTTTAATTCTGGGTGGGTCGGCTTTTTTGAACGATTTCGACGTTTTGTGTAATGACCGTTCATTAATGGGTGTGCGGTTGTCAAATTTTTCACGTATCCTTTTTGCGCATCTACGTGGCGCTAATAGTTATCTCGATTTTCCAAGATTTATATATTATGCCTCTCTAATGTATGTTCTTTTTACGCTCACCCCTTAGTTCCTGATATACCATTTGGCGTTGTTTCGCGCGACCTCATCGTTGCCACTGCATCCCGTTTGTACCATCATAATCCTGCTTACATGCACCTCAGATTATGAGGGAAATTTTGCTAATTTCATAGGCACATTTAATATGTGGCACGTATCTCGTGCAGGAGTTTTTGACCAGTTATTCGCATGCCCAACAGAGGACCACCAAGTGGAAGAAAAGAAAGGAAAATATTACATCTCCAGGCAACATTTTGATGTTTCGGGCGATGTACACGTTATGGTATGTGAATGAACGGACCATTGAATATGCGTATATATCACAATGATTGTGAGACGTTTCAGAATGGGCATTCTCTTTTTGTATTGGGAGTGTTCGGGATTTCGACAATTCTGCTTTATCCGGTGGGTCGGATAATATCAGTCAAGTGTTTTTTTGACTGAAGGGGTTCCTTTATAAGTAGGCTGCGTGCACCTGTGACAAAAATCAGGGTCACACTTGGGTTGTTCCATGTATTAAATATTCCGATTTTAGTATGCTGTCGGAATTGCTGGCGGAATTGGCAACTAAATCAATGATTAAAGCTTTCTTTAGTATACCGCCTCCCGGTTGTGTCAATCTTGACTGACTGATTCTCAAATTAATGGGGTTAGAGTGTTGTGAATTAAGCCAGGAAGATCGTAATCATCCGATAATTCGGGATTTACCCATGGAGAGATATTTCTTCAACAAACCGCTTCTCCAAAAAACAAAGCCACCGTAAAGTAGGAATTTATGCTGCCTCACGCAAGTCAAAAATGAGAGTTGCAGAAAACGCAACAATCCAAAGCAGAGTTAAGTGGATACATGCATCATAGTAAACATCGAAAACATGGACGTAAAATAGCCGAGTCTTAATACCGACTATAAAATAGCTTTCATAACGCACCACGAAAATTTCATTACTCCTCTCCGTTCTCGTGTACTGCATCGCTGCCAATGAAGATGGTAAGTTGATCTCCATGTCCACATTGGGCTCTCCACTCTCTTCTTAACACACCAACACCAGAGTCCTCGATTTCAGAGGGTCACGTGCGTCCAGTTAGTTGGGAGTTGTGGGTACTCAATCGGCTGAACGCGTGACCTTAATAAAGGGCATTCACAAAAGTGGAATACTTACTCTAAGATTTTAACTACATTGTGGTTGAAGCCTACTTTGGTGAGAAAAGCGGTTACCGTTCATGGTGACTCCGGGGGGGGGCATGTGGAACGATTTGTGTCAGTTGTATAACAAGCGATGAAATTTCACTTTGGAAAATTTATTTCTAACCTACAGAATTTGTGATCTATCAGTGCATGCCACCATCAGAAAGAGACTGTTTAGCTTATACTGTCAAAGCAGCATTTACCTATTCTCGACGGATTATCATTTAGGTTCTTCCGTGATTGTACAATGCTTGGTGCTATGTCATGAATGTCAAGTCAATAAATGATATGATTAGATTGCTCCAACTGAGTGGGAGGTGAGTCACCTATGACGAGGCCTGCCATACAATTCGAGCTCACTAGGTGAATGCATGAGTGCTAGACCCGGTATCGCCTGGCATAAGCAGAATCTATTTCATGAAAATGATTTGTCGCACTGCCTTACAATCCCAAAATGGATGAAACATTAAAGCAGTTCGAACAAAATCCCAATGCCGAGGTGATGATATATATGAGCTTCGACATTCTCAAGTATTTCACTTTTTTAATGCTCCATGAAATTCTCATTGCTCCCGTCCGCTCTTGTGTTTCGCGTCACTGCCAATGAAGATGGTAAGTTAGTCTTCATGTCTCCGTCGAGTTCTCCTCCTTGTTGTCAACACACCAACATCAGCGTCCTCGATTTCAGAAAGTCACGTGCTCCAGTTGGGTTTTGGCTACTCAATCTGCTGAACGCGGGTCTTATTCAAGTGTATTCACAAAAGTGGAATGCATATTCTAAGATTTCGAATATATTGCTCTTGAGTCTTACTGTGGTACAGTAGGCCGTTAAGGCAATTTTATTTTTCAAAATGCTACTTTATCCCGCACAAGTTAGGGCTATTCAATGTATGCTATCATCAGGTAGAAAATCTCCAGCTCCCACTATCAAAACAGTAACCTGTTGTCAGAAAAGGATTACGTTTTATTTATTCCCCGATCATACTCTTTTTGGAAATACCACTTTGGGTGGGCAAAATGCAAGGAGAACATGATTGGATTGCTTGAACCTATTCGATGTCAGGTTGGGGCGGTAGAACAAATATACCTCACTAGGCGAGTGCTTACGTGCTTGACCCGGAATTGTCTGGCATAAGGATGAACGGTTTCACAAACATGATTCATCCGAATCGCCCTACGATCTCAATATGGGTAAAACATCAAAGCAATTAGACCAGTACCTCAATACCGAAAAGATTATGAGTATTTTCGAATCTCTGTCTGATTCGCTAGCATACGAAATTTAATTACTCTCATTTTGCGCATTACGAAGTTCCCTATTGCGGTAAGTTCAGATTCGGAAATTCGTATACTTGGAACTAATGTGAGACGGATTTTGATTTTGGCTTGAGCTATTCTCATGGTTAAATTTTCCGCACCAAGCGATTTTCCATAGCATTCAGGAAGGGCGCATTTGTTAAGAAGCATTATCCGTAAATTCGAAATCTGGAAAACGAAAGCTGCATTGAATGCAGTAGTGTACAGGGAATAGATTGTGAATCAGTCGCGGGTATTCAAGCAAACGCTACATTTCGCCTTGTGTTTGTAAGATGAGTAGCTTTTGTTAACTTTGATTCAAACGGGTCGCACTGCGTCGATGAAAACTGAGTGATGAACGCAACCGCTAATTTGCAGCTCATTATTGCAAATGTATATGCTGTGGACCAATCTAGGAGCAAATTGGCTTGAAAATGGATTTGAGACAAATTTATTGTGTGAAAATCTTGTCGATTCCTGATGACGTCGACATTGATGGTACAATCAACTTCATGAACCAGAAAATGAAATAAATATGCAGCTACTGATAGGTGAAATAACTGCGTAGTTATGGTTGGGCCCCGTCTAGACCGAAATGTGAAAGGGAAGTGAACCTTTCGTTGCAAAGCTCATCATCGGTCATCACACGATCCGGATAGCAGGTAGTTGGGCGGCGCTTACCAAACACGGCTTAGCAACATGGGACCAGCGGAGCGGGTGTGAGCCGGTGGTCAAGACAGGAACGTTGTCATTAGCTGGGCGAGAACGAACAAGCGATTGACCATATTTGGCCACCATTTAGCAATCCTGTATCTCTGCGCACTAGGGCAGTGTGAAAATACAGTCATTTCTTGGTCATCTGTCTTCCAATTATCGCGCAGTCTGGTTGGTGCAATTTGGGCATAACCGATAGACGTTCTCAAAATACAACAGTTGGTTGCTTGGTTGAGTAAATATTCCTTGGTAGATGGTAGTAGTCTTGTCACAACGAACATTTCACGCCAATTATCCACAAAGTTGAACGCGTATTTCACTTACCCGTTTATTGAAAAATGCTTGTGACATTGAAGTGAATATTTGCAATTCAGTATTTCGCACAATTTTCAGATGACATAAAAATATATGCGTATGGTAAGTGTAAAGCAGGATGTGTTCACTCAGTTCTTGCCCTCGGACGATCCTGAGACCTAATTTCACCATAAATATTTCTCGTTTCTTAAGAGTTTTACTTCTCAAACGCTTTCGCCGCAGCCGAAGTTAGCGGAGTATATCAGTACAGTACAGTACAGTGCAGTACAGTATCAGTACATTTGGCGCACATATGTTTGAGGGTGGATTGACTAGTTTCCTACACTAGGTCCAACAACTAACTGTAACCATTTGCCCTGATATACTTGTGATGCTGGATTGATTTCGTTGTTAGGCTGAAATAACTGGTGATGCATCGTCAGTCAGTCTCAGTTGCCATAGAATGCTGTCACACACAACGTTTAGCGCAATGGTTAGAGCCAAATTGTGGGGATCACAGCAGTATCACATGCAACCAAATGTGGCCCATTAGTCGCTTGCCTAACACATGAAACTGGAAAGAACTGATCCACAGGATGATGGTAAACCAAGAAACTTTAACATCGCAAGGTCACATTACCCATATTCCTGATACATTGCACGTGATTTTTCAGACGACATACAAACACATAAGGATGGTAAGTGAATGAATGGAATCATTCAATGTGTTTGTATTAGGCCAGTCTTGAGACGCTACCAGAGAGCATCATATTGGTTTCCTAGGAGGATTCTTGTATAGGTCGATTGTTAAGCGTCGTCCGAAGGGTTAGATAATGATATTGAGAGTTCGATGGACCAAATACGCTAACCACCGTTTCGACACGCTGAAAATGTGACCCATAATCGAGTCAAAGTACGATAGGGGCGCGCAACAAATCCTAAGGATTTGTTTCGGGAAAAGACAACCAAGGACGATGTCACACGATTTCGGACCAAAGCGGGTATAGAAAACCGTACGGACAAGAAAAAAATTTGAGTTCAAAAGCACTTAGGCGCACTGAGCAAATGAAAAGTGGATTATCACCAGGACAAGTTAGAAATAATGCCTCTTGATTAACTGAACATATTTCGCAGCTGCATTGATCGGAACACAGTGATTTCACCGAAGCTTCGCTCCTAGCACTTGGAGGGAATGGCTGCCACTCCACTGGAAATTCAATGCAAAGAGTATAATTTCAATAGTCTGATGACAATTGGTACAAACGCCTCGTGAATGAAAAATGGTATCTTCTGTTTCAGAGTGGTTTTTGGGACAGTTCCATGGACAATTCTTCTGAAAGCCCGAACAAATCACATTGTCATGCCTTCTGTGTGCGTGTGGGCGACATTTGGTTTAGGCTTCTCCAATGCCCTGTACGGGAGGCAATATACTTGGTTCTTGGAGCATGCGCATTTTCAGTTGCTTCCGTCGGACGATGGCTGGGACTAGCAGTTACCCGCCTAGATATTTGGAGTCTCCGTGAAACAATACTTATTTCTTGTTAACAAGGTTCGCTTATTACCATATCTGGACGGTTGCGTGGAAGTATGCAAATGGTCATTTTAGCGGACTATAAAGTGGGGAGGGTACACAAGAACTTTGGACAATAGTCTCATGTCATAATGCGAGAGACGGACCCTCAAAACGACGCTATGGTTCTCACCCAAATAGACTTCAAACATGTAAGATGCTTGGTCACCAGATTGAGTGCGCTACATGAAAATGTGATATTCACGAATGAACGCCCGTTTCAGATTTGTCGGAACCAGAATGTACCGGTGAGTAGCTTCCAGCGACCTAATTAATCTAATTCGATATTTTTGTATGTGACGATTAGACTAGGTCGGACGTCAGGTTCGCACACCAGGTTGTATTTCGACATACGGAAACTATAACCCGATATGGTGTTGTTCTGCTTGCAGATTGCACCGATGAACCTGGTGAGTATTTTGTGTGTCTATGTGCGGCGCAATTCGGCGTTTGTTTGAGTCTTGTTATTTTGCGTGTATTCCCAAACGTTTGTGGCTGTGTAGTGGCCGGTAGTTTGTGAATAGGATTGGTTCTGTTGTCTATCGCTGACTGGTATATGAGAAACGTTCTGACGCACGAATCTAACTGTGCGAAACCCTGTGACATATTCAGGATCACCGGAGACTGGATGCACCGGTGAGTTCGGATACTAACTTTTACCTGTTCTATTTGTTTTATGTTATGTTGTTTATTACATGTGACATATTTGATCGTTTGCTTGCCCACAACCTATACTGTACTATAGTTGAGCTGATAGAATACTAGTGCTCGGTAGTTTTAGGTTGCTGCTGAAATTGTCTCGTGGCATACGCACTGCGAACATCAGATGGGAAGTTGGCTGCTCATTCCGAATGGTAGACATTGCATTCGATAGTTCGATATTGTTGTAAGAGACTAGGTTTCGCGTAGTTTCGACTCACTTATTGTGCTTTATGTGCTTGGCCAATTGGTGTTATCTGATGGGATAAGGTGAGACGAGCGGTTTGCTCACTGAGTTGTATGTTGCCATGTGCAAACTATAACGCGATCTGGTGTTTACTGTAGACTGCACCGATGAACCTGGTGAGTATTTTCTCTTTGGCCGTCTCAATTTGGCGTTTGTTTTGTTTCTATTGTGTTTGAGTTTTTCTCGAACGTTTTTCCAAGGCAAGCTTTATTTCTGTGTTGTGGGATTACCACGCAAACCCTGTGTGTTTGCGATGTGTTCTGGAATACTCCATGATATCTTCTCTGCTGAGGATTCGAATGTGTCATTTAGTTAATGGTCTGATTTTCGTTGAATGTTTCCTTTTTCCCCTGAAACTAAACTGTTTAGCTCTAAAACACCGTTTCGGTGCTTAGCTACCATGCTATCCGAAGGAAGTACGAGGGCTGCGATATTGCGAGGTTGCCCAAGCCTACACAGGGGAAGTCGGGAGGCAGAATTCGGGTTCGAAGCACGAACCTTCTGGTCAGTAGATTCGCGCTCTAACCATTTGAGCTATCTCGCCCTTTTCCCCTGGTGTTGAATGGGATCAATATAATATCTTCCTGCGCTCGCACGCGCTTTTCTGAGATAATAGTTGGAAATAGGTCATCGGAGAGCATTTCGGTTGGGGGCATCATCTGATCTGTCTAATTTTTACCTACACAATACCTCCCACAAGTTTGTCCTGCTAAGAACTGCCATTGCGCGTATCTTCGCAGACTTCTAGATAATGAACTGGTTATGTCACCCGCTATCACCTGCGGGCATGTGTGACATATTAGTCACATGCCTAACAGATGAGCAATAATAATCCACCGGTTGAAAGGAAAGAGAAGTCGAGTGTTCACATCTGCAGTTATCACCAAGCATCTTCTTGACATCACGCGCGTTATTTTTCAGACAATGTTCAAATACAAAAGGACGATAAATGAATGAACGGGGTTATTCAATGTGTTTATGTTTGGATGACCATAAGACGCTTTCGCAACATATATTCTCTCCGATTACTTGGACGCTCTCAGGTTTTCGATATTTCCGCGTCATCGAAGGGATCGGGTAATGTCGGTCAAGTGTTGAACTCATTGGAATTGTTCCCATCTGGGCTCAAACTGCTTGCACACAGAGCGTCGTTAAAACCTGTGTGAATGTGAGCAAATCACCGTGACGAAAAGCTGCTCGTCGGCTTGGAGTCTCTTATTACGGTGAACCACTGACGTCATTAATAGTAACGCACTGAAGAACTTCGCTTCACGCTACCTACTTTGTCACTCGGAGTGTTACGGGTGACTAAAGTATCATGAATTTTTTCTGGACAACACTCGTCTTGTCATCTTAGTTTCACGCGATTCAATATTGCTCTTCCCCTCTACAGCGACGGTTTGTGAAATCTACTTTACATCTGATATCACATGTCGCTGATATCTACAGACTTGCCTGGCGTATAGTGTGGACTGTATTCGTCCGGTTGTACAATCTACTAGTTACTTCTTTGTGAGCTATTTGAATCTCAATCGGTGCCTTGCCAAAATACATCAAAAGAAGAGGCCTGAAATTAAAGTTCGGAACATGTGGTAAGTAGGTAACCATCCCGGCTTATCCGCTAGTATTTTCGGACGTGAAATAGGAAACTCCTCTCACACTAACGTCCTTTACCAAAAATTGGTCGCAATGCTGAATCTATGCTAGCCATATGAATACAGTGTTTTTAGCATTGATACTGCCAAAGCAGTAAACAGCCTAGTTATAGTCCTTTGATGGTTTGGTTTCCTATTTTATCTGTTATGCCTTTTTACAGGTGAAGCAAGAAGCGCTACGCCGTGATTCCAGGAGCTATCGCATTTGTGAAATATACTCTCGGAAAATGAAAGGTCCTTTGTTGGAATTCACTGGTCTTTTAGAATGTCTTATGTTTCGGTGTATAATGCTTTCAAATCAGTTAGGCCCATCTCGGCGACCATTCGTACTTAGATGCCAGAAGCCACTCAGATGCTTAGAGAATCAATGAACGTGTACACTTTTGATGAGCTTGTATACAGACGAGGAATTTCAGATAGGTTGTTGAGGCATCTGGCAAAAACGGCACATGACACGAGCACCACGGGACGACTGAACTGCCGAAATGCACCTGTTGGCAAATTATATTGGTATTCAGAGCCCCTTTATAACGATATTTATCTGAATGGGCTACATAAAATCCATTTCATGTTTCGGCGAACATGATATTCGAGGTACAGTAGATATTTATTGGTCGAACACATTTCACTTCGGTAGCCCACCATCAGCCTTACCCCTTATTTGGGCTCAACGGGTAAGCATAATCTCCGAGTTCCTATCAGCAGTCTTTCAGCTAGCACAGCATATTGTACACAACGGACGAAATCACTCATTCATAGATTACGTTGATGTTAACGAGAGACTAAATTGTGTCTCTATAAAATTCAGTTATTCAAGAGGCCCAAGTTGCAGCCGGTCAGGAAGAACGAAGTGAATAGAACAAATGCTGGATACCGCCAAACCAGCAAGAAAACCATCCGGAGAGTGCAGAGTGTCATTACGGTCAGAGCGGGACTGGGCGAAGGGTGGGAGACGCAAGTATGGTTTTGGAAGTGTAGACTGTGAATGAGGGGGTAACGCTTTGGCGTTTGGTTTACCGCACCACTTAGGCGAGATGATGTGAACCGCTAGTGGTGAACAAAAGTGGTTTTAGGGAGCCAGTGTAGGCAGCAGATTTCTGGATGTAGCTAGAGGCGGATGAGACTACGTCGAATATGAACGGCGAAACATGGTGGGAGAAAAAAACACCACTTTTCGGAATTTTATTATTGACTTTGTGGAACAGAGGAAAAAACAGAACAGAAAATCCGGTCTGTCGACAAGTTTCAAAGTGTTCTTTTGAAACAGGTACATGCCGTACATGTCAAGACCGACCGAAAGTCTGGCCTATGGCATAAGCCAAAAGGATACTGATAAAGCGAACGTCACGAGTCGCACCAGACTCAATATCAAGCAGAAACTATCCAGTGAAAATTGGTAGCATAATTTTGGGCAAAATGGGATGATTACAAGAAAAAAGTGTAAAATTTTTCGAAAAAGAGCAAAAAGGGCATAGCAGCAACGGGGCCGACTTCTGGAGCCAGTATCCGCAATGGAAGCAATGGGATATAGTGTGGATTGCAGGTTCTGATGTGCCACGAGTTAGAAGTGATTGGTGAGCGTTCTTTGTGGGAATGAGGAATACGCATAAACGGGCAAATACTGACTGGTAAACTGGATTTTTTGGTGGGAGTGACGACGAAGTGTCGTCAGATATACCTCCGGGCATATTCTTATGAATTCCGCTGAAGTCGGAAAGACGGGTTAATAGGAAAGGCCGCCAGCTTTTGTAAGGCAGCTGGTCATCCTTGTGACTAACAAACGCATTTTTGGCCTTGTTTGTGGCCGAGTAGGGGGTGTGTGCAAGAGCATAGTCGGGACGTGGGTTTAAACAGTGGGTTTGAAGAGTTTCGAGAGGAAATTTCGTATGACGCGTGATGCGGGAATACTCCGCAGTAACTTATATCATCTGATTCTTGTGACATTAGTGGCCTAGGCTTTAATGCCTAAGCCTTCCGCATCGGCAGAATCGTTCTTGAGATTGATGGACCTAATCTGCTGCTTCCGTTCATTCTTTCAGGACACAATAGTCCATGAACTGTGACTCTAAATACACATTCTGGGAGGTGGAGTCTAAATCCAAGGCCCTCGTTTAGCTTAGATATTCGACACAGGACAAACCTCCAGTCCGGATACGGAATTTTGGGTCGTGTAACATATGTTGCGAAATCTGTTCAAGGTGGCAAGTTTACGCAACCTTGCGAATGCTGAGGCTATTGTGATTCTGCTATATACATCCGAACATTGTGCATACTGGCATTTTGTCTATTTCCTTCATCTAAGCTGGCATAGTGCTAGTCTGTTGTTCGAGGGCAGCGCACATCATGCCATAATTCACACCATCCAGACATTTAGCTATCTTACTTGACATTCGATCTGATTGACAGGTATATTTTCCTGCCCCCCCAAGGCCTTCCTTAAGTCTAATCCTACGAACGACCTTTAACGACCTGAAGCTGAGTTTGACTGGCATTAACATTTCCGAAACTCGATAAGGATATCTTTTAGGAACAATGAAAGTTGAGCCATAACTCAAGCGATTTGGGCATGATTAAAACCAGCAATCTATAATTCTTTGATGAAGTCCAAAAATTTACTTTATAAACATGACCGATCAACAATCGCTCCGTTGGGCGCAAAACACGACGAAGTAATAGGGCCAACTGAAATGTAGTACTCAGACCTAAGGACAACCTCCAAAGCAACACGATAGTAATTTGCCGATGCGACCGTCTTTAGCCCTGTACATTCGTCATAGGATACAAGTTCCAAACAGGCAAATGGGAGCTGGAATGCTGCCTCCAATTTGGTGGCAGAATGGTGACGGAGAGTAAGAGGAATTTGCAAGACCTCATCTACCGGCTGGTGAATTGACAGATTATCTGTGCAGGACTGTGGATAATACCGACCACTAACAACATGAAAAAGTTATTGAGCAGGAGCATGCTCGGTATTCCTACACATTCAAGCAACCATCAATAGTCGTATTACGCATTCCCCTATAATTGGCTAGTAGATTCATGAGAATTATCTCGCTGCTCAAATACAGAGCGATATTTGAGCGGCCGATGGACGACGAAGCCCGGAGGCTGTACCTGAACTCAGTACTACTTAGGCTCCAACTAGTTTCGACGAAAACGGAATCATTTAGCGGCAAGATACTAATACTGAGGAACATTATAGGCAGTACAGTGGCTGAAATAACTCACCACACCATAGATTAGAGCAGAACAACACAATAGCTACACCATGGTTTCATCTTCTTCTCTTAACCAAGAGAAATCTTTGTGATTCATAGAGAGATGCGACTATGCCCAATGGACACACTGAAAACCGAGTTGACACTTCGGAGGAATAGCTTCTCCAGCACGAATATCCTATTTGTTTTGTCCAGGTGAGCACTTAGTGTTTGCTGCAATTGCGCGATGTTGTCACCCGCAAAAAAGCCTACGATGTATGGCAACGGTACCAGTTTACTTGCTTTAAGACGAACAAATGCTACATTCACTAACTTGGCAAGCAGCTTATTGAAAATCTCGGCTTGTGTTTTATTGGAATTCGATACACCATGGGACTTTTAATTCGTTGTCTCAAGCCTCAAGGAATAGTTGATTACTCACCAACCGTGTTGATGAAATCTTTGCGATCACGTCAGCGACACAAAGATAGACCTTCTTAAAATACTAGAACGAAACGTGCAGTGGTATAAAATTCATTGTGAAAACTGACAGCGAACGCAGGTATAATATGTTCCCGGATTGTAGGTAATCTACTAACACCAACCGTGAATCCTGATGTATCTGAATTTTGTGTCCCAACAAGAGTCACAATCGCTTTTGCGCCTGGCTAACAATTTATATCCATCTTGTGAAACGCGAAACGCGCTGTTCGCGAGACTGGAGCAGCATTTTCCTGGTCGACCGGCTATCAGCATCAAAACCAGGTTACGGGTGCTTAACTGGCAAGCACAACAGGACGAATCATCATCTGGTGGACCTGACCAAACCATCGGTCAAACAGCGGCCTACTCGTCAGAAGCCGATGACTATAGCGTCTGGTTTAAACAAACCGTGCATTGCGCCGTGTCACTCTTAGAATCCCATGCTGACAGTTCACTTGCTAGTGTTGACCTTCTGGCATTTGCCCGAGGGTTGCAGACTGGCATCATGACACCGGAACAAGTCCTCTCGCTTCTGGACCTCCAAGCCTCCAGGACATTTCCACACACCTGGAAAACCGTATCCCGACACCGTCGTCAGTTAGCCCATCGGATGCCGGTCAACCGAAAGCAGATCCGCCGAGCCAACTACGCCGCCATCCAGACCCTATACCACCAAAGACGGAAAGATGCAGCGTCTGCTGTGCTCGATGGGTCATTGAAAGATCTCTACAAAGGCAACTGCGGCCTACCTCCAGACGCCGAGCAGTACTGGAAACAGGTGCTCTCAGCCCCAAAACACGTGGACAGCCGGCCCAGTCGCGTAGTAATACCATCCGATTGGAGCTTGATCGAGCCCATCACAGGAGAGGAAGTCGGCCGTACGGTCCGTTCAATGGGCAATTCGTCCCCAGGCCTGGACAAGCTCACACCCAGGATGCTCCGCCGGTTCAATGCGAACGTACTTGCTGGGTACTTCAACTTACTCTTACTAGCTGGGGGTTGCCCCCCACACCTGCGTCGTACTCGTATTACTCTAGTTCCGAAGGTCCCTAATCCGACTTCACCGGATCAACTGAGACCGATCTCCGTATCATCCATTCTTGTCCGATGCTTTCACAAGGTGCTTGCTGATCGCTGGAGTCGTAGATTGCAACTGCCTTCACTCCAGTTTGCATTTCTACATCGGGACGGCTGTTTGGAAGCTACATCGCTGTTACATGCCCTGCTTCGTCACTCTTCAGCGACTGCTTCTAACCTCAGCTTGGCGTTCGTCGATATCTCGAAAGCATTTGATTCGGTTTCGCATGACACAATCGTCAGATCTGCCGAGGCGTTTGGAGCACCGTCACCTCTAGTTCGATACATCGCACAGTCCTATGAGAATGCTGTAGCAGTTTTCCCCAGTTCCGAGGTTCACTGCCACAGAGGTGTGAGGCAAGGAGATCCACTCTCCCCATTATTGTTCATCATGGCAATGGATGAGGTTCTTGGATTGTCGATGCCGCAACTGGGATACCAGTTCCATGACACCCTAGTAGATGGTTTTGCCTTCGCTGACGACTGGGTCGTGTGTGCAGAAAGTCAAGCTCGCCTCAAAGAGAAGCTTGAAGCTGCCGCGGTTGAGTTGGGAAGAGCTGGTATGAAGATAAACGCCCGGAAGACGAAAGCGATGGTGATCTGTGGGGACAGGAAACATCGGGCGACAGCAGTCTCAGTCGAACCATTTTGCTTCGCCGAGGAACTCATCACTCCTCTGGGTCCGACAGACACAGTAACATATTTGGGCATCCCCTTTACTTTCAAGGGGAAAGGAGTCTTCAACCATCGACAGCATCTGCTCAAACTGCTCGACGAGGTGACGCGTGCCCCGTTGAAGCCGCATCAAAGAATGGAGATCACAAGGAACTACCTGATACCGAGGCTGACATATTCGCTCGTGCTTGGCCAAGTCCACCGAAACACGCTCAAAAGGTTGGACAACTACATCAGGCAATCTATTCGCGGCTGGCTACGTCTACCGAAGGATACCCCGATCAGCTACATCCATGCCGGTAAACAACATGGGGGACTTGGTATCCCAAGTCTGAGTGCAACAATCCCGATGCAGCGGAGAGTGCGTATGGAAAAGCTGCTTTCTACTCAGTGCCGTGTACTACGCAATGTGGTCAACGATTCCGCATTTGGCAAGGTTGTTCGGGATCTCAGCCTTCCGATCCGTGTCCATGGTTCATGCGTAAACACCAAGGAAGAACTGGTGGCTGCTTGGGGTGATAGCCTGCACAACAGCGTTGACGGTCGCGGTTTACGAGAGTTGGTCGCTTCGTCTCTTTCTAATCGATGGCTCGTATTTCCAGAAAGAGTGTTTCCTCGGATATTTATCCGCGGTATCCAGCTCCGATGCAACCTGCTCAGGACAAGAGTTAGAAGCGCTCGACATGGTCACGGTGGCCAGACGATCTTATGTCGTGGAAACTGTGGCCAACCAGAGAGTTTGGTGCATATTTTGCAGTCCTGCTGGATCACGCATGACGCCAGATGTGCTCGTCATAATCGGGTTGCAAGGGAACTCGCAAAACGCCTCCGTCGCCTGGGATACACCGTCTTTGAGGAGTTGAGAGCACCAACTTCGACGTCCTTCATCAAGCCTGACCTGATCGCCGTTCGGGAGCGCCGAGCGACTGTAATAGACGTCAGCATAGTCTCGGATGGGCGCGGAGTGACTGTGTGGAATGAGAAAAAGCAGAAGTATGGTGCTGATGAATTTTCCCTCGCCATAATCTCAGCTCTACGTGCTATTGGTTGTGATGTGGACTTTTTGGTCCACCAACCGATGATCATCTCTTATCGAGGGATCTGCTTTCCTCAATCCGCCAAAGCTGTTATCGGACTGGGACTTTCTAAAGTCACAGTCAGTGACTTGTGTTTGCTCGCCATTGTGGGTTCTCTGCGTACGTACGACACTTTTATGCGTGGCACATGGCGTTGAATGTACATTCTTGCCATTGAATCTCACACCAGACCCAGTATGACGGACACTTTGTGCCTGATGTGCGAGTCTTGACTGTGCTAGCGCTTACCGCGCCTTGAAGAGCACTCAGCATTGTTTGTCCTTTCTTCGGTTGTTAGACTTTACACGCATGTTTCCTTACCAAAATTCTTACGTACGTTGGGATTCATCCTATCTGACTGGAGCTGTCGGTGGCATGACTTCGAATGAGACATTTCTTTCTTTTATCTCATTCTCCTGTAACCCTTTCGCATTCATCGCTTGCATTCATTTTTTATGTCTGTGAACATGCTCTTCAAAAATAAACGATAAAATAATTTGTTTCTCAGCGACAGTGCCAATCACACCATAGCCTTCGACCTATTCGGTGTTAACTGCAGGCCACTGTTTGGAGGAGGTTAATTTGCTGTACCAAGCGGACCTTCCTAAATAAACCATATGACAAGGATACGGGTGATACCTGTGAATCAGGGATGATCAGCAGTTATTTATCTTAATTGCTCTGGCTACTCATGAGTAGCGTGAGTTACGTCTGTCTATTGTGACACCATTCTGCTTCCCTGCAGCTGGTTCCCTGGGGGTTTTGCTTTCGCATAAGTGTTCTCTTGCTATCTGGTTACTAACGTCAAGATTATGTCACTTGTAATTATTTGCTTGCATTTTCATGTTAACTTATTTTTGGCTGTGTTCTCCGACAGAAAGTCTAGTTCACCGGGGGTCGAATTCTGGAAAATGAGCGTGCAGTTCATTGTGCCAACTTGATCTATCGGTGATCCTGAATTTTTTTATTGCTTTGGTACTGCATCTTACCCGATAGTCTTTGTTGTGATTTTGTTTCAAATGCGCCTAAGATCGCATTCCGATTTGACACGTGGCACGTGCTACTTCGTCACGTTCTCAGTTAAATACTGCAGATATTTTTAACTTGTGCCATATTCACCCGATGTCCATTTCCCCGCAAGTCACCGGTGCCTCTCGAGCCTACTGACTGTCTTCTGCCCCGTTATATCTGTATACTGCTTAGTTGCACTGTTCGATTGTCCGTATTTTTACGCCTACATGTCATTTGGTACCTACCCGTTACTACTTCCAAAATTCCCTGCTGCCTCAGTGTCCACTTACCGATTGAGCTGTTATTAACTGTACCTTCGACTTACTATGTGAACTTTTTAGCTCAATTGCTCATAGAACCAGTTGTCAATACAGTATATACTACCTTCATACGCCTGTTATTACAGCCCGGCACTTACTAAATACAAACTGAGTATAGTCCGACAGCTCCAATTATCTTGAAAAACTATAAGCCGCCCGGATGCTACACTGCTCTTGTTTGGCTGGACCCATTTTGCAGCGCTGATTATAACGGCTAAAAGAAAGTTAACTTAAGACCCCAATCACTGTCAGGATGTAGGAAACGAATTGGCGCGTTCATCTGGTCCGTCGCGCGTGGTCAATCGGTTAAATGTTTAAACTACTAACCCTGAGGTCGCGTTTCTGATGGTTCCCAATATCAACGAAAAAACTGTAAAAAGCTTTTCAGCTTTTCAGCATAGACTGGTTTCACTTCAATGACGAAATCGTCGCTATTATTGGTTTCTCTCCAGTGTGGCGTAGCCAGCCGGACGAAATTATTTTGTATCCATTGGCTGCGGCATCAAGATTCGGTAAATGTGTAAGTTCAGTCGGACGATGTTTCCGTTTACTATCAGAGTGAATTTTTTCGTTGAATCCCAAAAATTACTCTGGTTTACGAAGTAAAATATTTCCGGTAAGATCGTTAAGGCAAGCCAGCAAATGGTGGGTGAAACCTTTAAAACGATAACTGGACATTATTTAGCAGGTTCAGCTTGGTTGCATTTTTTCGTGCTTTTATTTCTGAAAAATATGTGAAGTTTATTCAGGAGCAGGCCGAAAGATAGTGTGAAGACGGCAAAGTTCGGGCCCAAATTCGAGCATCGAAGTCTCAGTCTGAGACTTATGCATCTGGCCATTTGAGGGGTTAAGTTTGACGCCAGAATGTAAATATGTGGCGTGCCTTAGTGCGCGGCCGCTTAACGATTGACAAAAAGGCGTCATTATCACTTTCCACAACAGACGATATAGCCATGTGGAGCGGATCTGTTGTCCGGCTCGACAGTACGTAAGAAGTCCGTGCCCACGCAGTAACTATGAAAATTTTCTGTGGTGAAAACGGGGTACCTATAAGTACTTAATAGGTTTTTGAGGAGAAGAACCTGAGACAGTTTAAGCTGGTCCGTTAAATAGTTTTTCACTCAGCCTTGGTCTGCCAGTTGGCATCTGGCCAGTTAACATTATTATACCTTGAGGCGTAGTCTAACTACCAGGATACCATTTAAAGCTGATTGTCCTCCCTCGTGTATTGTTTCAACAGGATTGTTTTGGAAGAGCCAAGACAACACTTAGGAGAATATAGGACGTTGGTTTGATAGCAATAGTCTTGTTTTCATCTTTGTAGGGGATAGCTTCACGTAAGTTAGGCTAACTGAACAAAGTAGCTCGTACGACTACATTTTTCATACGCCAGGGTCTCCACAACCAGGTCAATTCTTCTAAGTCAAAAATTGACTCAGAAAGTTGCCATCTTTAAATTTTTGAAAGCACTCTGTGTTCTTCACTCCAAAATATTAGGTTGCCCAGGGATTTACAAGAAACTGTCCAAAGTTCTTCCACAAGTATTAAGGTTCCTCACTGCTGTACTTCCTAAATTAGTTTTGCATTTTCAGTGTCTTTGGAATATTTTGTCATCATTTTCTACTGATACTTCAGAATAACAAACTTCATTTTACTGATTGACTGGCTTCTCGAGGCAGCCGACAATGAATGACTAATAAAGATGCAGGAGTCGGTAGATTGCCTGCAAAAAGCACTATGTGGATGCATATTTTAGAGCGCAAGAAAGTTTACTTGAACCTGTGCAGCCTTTCGCAAAAGCCAAAGGTATCAACGACCTTCCTTGATGGTCACGGATACTCTCCCGCCCCCCCCCTAAACACTAGCCGAACGCTTTTTGAGTTAGTTAGACACAACTGGTTTGCCAACTGGAATAATAAACAGCCTGGTTTGTTGCAGAGTGACGGAGCGTAATTCAGATGGTATGTTTTGAATACCTCTCGTAATGGCGCTTCTCGTTTTGAAAAAGTAAACAGATAGGAATTACCCATTTCTCTACCTTTGGGTAGTTCGCAACCTAGGTATACGTATGACAGAATACTTCAATAAACGTCGACTAACATATATTTATTTCAAAACAACAGATTACTTTGGATGCAAGTTCACATTGCACGCATGATTACGCGTACCCTTCGTTTAATTTGCATTCTTGGATTTCAAAACTTTTGAAGAAAAAACAATGATAGATTGGTGGGGGTGAAACGGATAAAGAGAGCGCAAATGGATTAGTTTTGGTAGATGTGGGGAACCGCCTATCTAGAAATTCGTTCCCTATGATCTACTCTTCTAGAAGAAAGCAGTTTTAGAGGTCTACTTGGTAATAATCTTTAGAAATGGCAAACTGGCGTAACATTTTTATACGTTTCTTGGAGACTAATTCGGGTTGTCAAAAGTTTAGTCGGCTTGCACAATTGCTGGCAGTTTCATCTGTGTTTACGTTTGCTTAAGAAAGGTTACATATACATTTCTACAATAGCTACTTACGTTTAAGACAGTTTTTGTATGCTTCAGGGAGTAGAAATATTTGGAATTTTAAACGGATGCGAAATGTGTATCGCACATATTATGACACTGAGCAATTTAATGTTTGACGATAGCCACATTACTTTCCGTCGTGCCTTACATAACATAACACGTCCTCATGAAATAAAGCTGTGTTGAAGAACAACGTACATTCTTTCATCTGCTCCTCATCTGAAAAGTTAAATGTTGGAAGCATTATGTTCACAGGTTGAAAAAACAGACAAAGACATCTAGGTATGTCTGCCAGTGTCAGCACAATTTTATTGATAAAGCCCACACGATACCGGGTCAGTATACCGTAAACATGTATCTCGATAAACTATGATATATTTTGACATGAAGAATGTATTTCACTGACATGGCTCAAACGTATTACTCCTTACTCTCGTCAAGATAGATGTATGTCGCTGAAATTAAGAGCGGGTGCATTGTACACTGTAACTGGAGCGATGGTTAAATTTTGTTTTCATATTAGTTCAAATGTGAACATGAAATAGCAAAAACTTTTGAACTAGCATACCAGAAAGTAGCTCGCGCAGATGAAACACCATTCACGGGCCGAGAGTTACCATTTGAGAAAAATTATTTACTTCTCGGCACTTTTATTCAACTTGATGTGTAAACTTACATATTGGGGGCGCATATTTGTCTAGGATAGTAACATGACCATCAGTTTCGGAAACATCAGCAGGAAGAACAAAAGCAGCGTAAGTAAAACTCAATTTATTGATCCACAAGACATGGAAATTTACCGGTTTACACAAACAAAAAGATAACGAGGTTCACAATATGGTCTCACTGTACTGGTACTGCTTCAAGTCTGAAAATCGAACCACCCGATGACAAGTTACTCAGCTTATTGCCATTGATTGATCAAATTGCAAAATCAGTACAGAAGAGAACTAAGCCTTTTTTTACAGATATGTGTATGTGTAGTGTAGCAGTGATGCGGTTAAAAATGGCTTCGCGATTGGTGTATTCGCCGCAAGTTTGTCCAGAATCAAGATTTTTCACCATAAGTGGAGTACAATATAGCACAATCGGTTTTACATTGGTAAATTGTTTTTGAGAAAGCAAAAGCTTCCAAATTAGTGAGGAATTGTTAATCACTTTGGATATTGTGAGAAATGATTATTTTGCAAGGCAAATTTGTTGTTACTTGTTCGGTCAGCTGTTCAATGAATGCAGGGTTAATAAGTCAGTCAGTTTATCAGCTCTAAACCGTGTCTCAATTCCGTTAGTGTCGCTATCACTCGGTGCGTTGAGTTTTGTGGTCTACATCTACAGAGGTGGCAGTTTTCGACGCGACTGGGTTTTTGGTTAGTTTTCTCATACTTTATGGCTAGGTCATGCACCATCCGTCTCTCAATCGCAACCACTTAGCGCAGGCCTGGGGGGAATTAGCTGTGTTAAGCAGATGGTCTTGTGACATGTAAAGCACATGTCTTAATTAGCGTAAAATTTTAAGCATGTGTAATTCACCTATTGTAGCACTGCAAAGCTCTGACTATCATGTAAAACCATACACTGCCCGAAATAGACCACAGTGATGGCAGGCCAAATAGATCAGAAATTTTAGAGTGGAGTAGGGCATTATTGCTTAAAGTTTGCATACAGTTTTCTCAGAATAAAAATGCGTGGGGACCATTTGAAGGAGAAACTGGCGTATGAATGACTGAATGACTTTTGAAATTGCTAATTTTTGCATCATACTTGACTAAATGGGGCAAAAGATTTACATATAGATTGGCGCTATTTCTCAATCATCACTCACGGTTGAGAGTCTCGTGTGGGACTGCAATGCAATATTGGTTCATTTTATGAATGGTTCAGCGTAAAAAAAGAAAATGTTACCAAATGCATAACGCGGTTAAATCGCGTCTTTCCTGCGGTAACCTGATAATCTGGTTTAAACGAAAACGAATGGGGACGCGCATCCGTATGGAGTCTGGCATAAAGGTAAGCCGGCCTAGATGCAATGTTGCTGCTTTACACAAAAACCAACATTTTCAAGTCGTCACTAGGTGTTCACGACCATTTGCTTATTGCAGCACTAGGTGGAAAATCAGGACATTTCCCAAGTAAGCATTTCATAAGAAAGTAATTTTGTTTTCTCTTCACTGTCTAGAAATTATTTCCTCTCGATCGTTGAGGAAGGCACGTTACTGAGTCAAATTAGGTAGGCAATGAGTGTTGTTTTGGACACTTAAGGGTTTAAATCTGAAAGAAAAATTCCCGAAGCTTATGGTAATGATTAGTTCCAGGGAATCATAGACAAATTTTACAAGTTCGACTTCTATACCTAGGCCGACATTCAATATGACTCAATCCCACAAGTAACACGGCTTCTATGAAGGAAGATACTCTCGCGAGATGGCAAAACCAAAGCTCTTCACAGTGCGCAATAAATTTAAAATTCATACCATCTAGAGCAAAAATAAGGCAGAAAATCTCAAAGGGGTTGCGTACAGAAATGAATATAGTAAGATTCATATTTTTGGTCTTAGACGGAAACTGATCGCATGAATTATACTTGGATCGGCAACACTCTTTGGCAAACGGTCAAATTTTATTCTCCACAAGTTATTTTGGAACTGCAACAAGTACAATCTAGCCAAATATCATTCACCCCAAACAGACCATAAATCATCCATTTTCAAAATGTTAATTTTTATTGGCTAGTTTAATTTAATGCGGATCCTCGGTGTATCCTACAACTGTCAAACCCGGTGGGTACGGTTCATTGTGAGGTTTAAAACCTCCCTGTAAGGAACGTTGAATTTGTGTATGATTGCACTGGAATTACCACGCATGCATCAAGGCTGTGTATGCAAACTTTGTTCGTCAGGAGAGACAAAAATATCCAAAGCTTACTTTTTGCATACTTTTCAACCTCTGAAACGCGAAATTGAAATGACTCCCGGTACCACATTTCTTTCTTCTGTGTGTACCTTGAGCTTTGTTTGTGTATTGCACTCACCTTTGAGTATCAACTTTTCTTCTGTGAACAATGGAAATTTTACGGAACTTGAGGATGGCCACCTTAAATTCTTGGGTCAATTTGGACCATATTACTAAGGTGTCACTTACGTGAAGATGCTTGCTTTAAGCCTGTAAATGTTTGCGTATGTTTTCGTGTTTATATGACAGGCTTGTTCGCGCCGTCGAATATGCATTTTGATGCACAAAAAATAATGCTGCAAAGCATTATTTTTTTCAAACACCTGATGGGTACATCATTGATAAACTATGCAAGCCTTTTCATCAAACTTACGGTTGGCGTTATTTCAAGGGACTGAGAGTTTTTTTACTTTGCCAAATATTGTCGCGTGCGGTTCCTGTATGCTTTTAAATTGACCTGCCGACATGTTGTTGTTGTATGCAAGACGCTTAATAGCTCTTTCAGTATTGCCTTTCACTCTTTCTGTTAATCTGCCTGGTTTGTTTGGACGATTGTACTTATAAGACGAGTTGATCCAAGATCACAAACTCTATCAGAATAGATGAACATCGTCTATATTAAGGACTTGGAGGAGGCTTTGGTTTGTTCGGAAAACTCAATCATTAAACATAAGATAAATAAAAAGATTGCAGTTTGCCTCTTGTATTTTGTACCAAAACACAGCATTTAAATGCACAGTCCTAGTTTGCACGGCGGATATAGGTTTGACAAATTTTCAGAAAGAACGCAGGGGCAGCAAAGTTTTGTCAGCGTATTGCTACCAAACATCAATGTGTCCAGCGTCCCTGAAAAACGCCTTCATATCTAAACTTACTGTTTTGTTACTTTTGATAATTGCCAATTTGCCTGTTGTCTTAAAGGATTCCTAATAATCTGGTCAAATTGTAATATACTAAAACAAAATTCTCCGCGGGGACTAATTACTTCAAGTTTCGGCAACCATAGGTGACATCTGGTCAGAGCAGACTAAGCAGAATCACAAAATAGTGAAACGGACAGTTGCATTTATGCGATTCCTGTAGAAGGTATCAGGCAGCAGCCATAATGTCGAGTGTTAGATCATGGTATGATAACGCTAGCATTTCCATCGAAATAAATATTCCATAAATTGCTAACTTTGTTCATAGTCATCACTCAGAAGTAGTTTAGCGTCGACTGAGATTCTGTCCTGTAAGTGGAAAAAATTTCTGAGATACACTGATAACACTTTAATCCCTACTTAGAAAGTTATCAGTAGTGTGAGCCTGACAAAAATCCAGAGAGTTTCAAATCAGTAACTCACAAGCTGGTAGCTCGAATGTCCAACCGTTTGGTCACAAGTGGCTACTCACTAGGGTGACTATTATACACTACAGGATTCTGGGCGATAAAGATGAGTACGAATTGGTCCAAGTGTAAAACAGCATGAAAGACGTAATCGCTTCTTAAGAGCACCGCATTTCTGGCAAGACATGTGGGTTGTATGTTTTGAAAAGATGCGATTCCTTGAAAAAAAACGAATAGTTGTTTGATGCACAGATGTCTCATAGTTATCATAATGGAAAGCTAACTAACGTTTTTTGAGTGTAACATTACAATTTTCAGCTGAAATTTCTTACGGCAAACTGCTTTCGAAATACATATACACACGTTCAAGAGAGAAACCGGCAACTTTGGCAAATATTCTGGCTTTGTTCTAGCAAGAATCTACTACAAAGATTGTCCATTGGAACCGGTTCATGAAATTCGGGGTTATATACTATTGCTTTAGGTAAACCGGACGATTTAATTCCTCAAAAAGAAAAGATGGCTTGTGAAATGATACACTTACCACCGAGGAAATGACGCGCTGAATAATTCGGTGTGTTGAAAAATTATGATGCCTTATTTCAAACGCATCAACAGGCTATCTAATTTTTTTGTAAAACAATACTGAGAGCCATCTATGTTATTGTGATCAGACATCGTATTTTTGCTATCAGGCAGATTTTCCGGAATAACGTGGGAATAATCTGCACTTACATTTTTTCTTCATATACATTTCAACTGAAAAGTGCACAATTGTTCTGAGTTATAAATAATTTGCACAAAGTTTCATGTGACTTAGCAAGTGCTCAAATGATACGGCAATAGTGTTCCTTTACATTGCGCAGCACTCCCAATTTTTTTGCCATTGTTATTTTACAAAGCATTTGTTTTATTTTACAACTGCCAGCCCGTGTATTTTGCTCTGCAGATAGCCGAAAAGTCTTCAAGGAGCCTAATTCAAACAAATGTTGCTCTGAGTCTCGGAGAATTACCTAAAAAGCAGGTACATAGTTAAACTCGCAAATACTTCAGCTGGCTTGGTAGTCGGAATGTTATTGCATGAGACTGGTTCGTAAAGGAACGCCACTGCTCAGTAATCCCCCATCAATGGCCAAAAAAGCATTTGAGAAAGTAGCTATTTACAACGTGCGCTGTAATAAAAGACATTAATTGGCAAAGGGAAATAAGTTGTGAAAAAACGCATTTGCGCATTGCATTTAAAAATTGTGAACTTGTGCCAATCCAGTATGTCATACTTCAGAAAAAAGTAACTGCAACCTAGTTAGCATAATGTGTGCTTTTTGGGAGCATCTGCCAAAAGCAGAAAAACACACTTACGCTTAACTAGATCACCCATCACTGAAAGGTAGGAGTGAACAATATTGTTGCTGAAGTCTACGGTCCTCTTAAGAGAAATTATTATCACGTGATGTGCATTCTTCACATTATTTTTTTCTTCGTCACGCTTTTGTATGTACAGTAAGTTGTGATACACTTACATTCAAATTTCGTTTCTAGAAAATGGTGTTCAACACAAAAACGCTGAGTTATTTGTTGTTTTATTGTGCGAAAGAAATTAGTTGCTTCTGCTAAAATTTAAGCATGGTTACAGACAAGGGATGAATCCGGCATTATGTACCAAAATCAGAAGGGAATGAACTAGTTCACACTAGTCCTCGTTGAGATTTAAAAGAGTCGAACACTTACTGTCCTCAGCAAATTCTCTTGCTTTATGAGAGGTTGTGGGTTACGGGGGTTTTAAAAATATATGTTCATTTGTTTTGCTCGTGAGTTTCTATGCACCGGAAATATTGAAGGCATGCACACTCTAAAATGCTACCTAATTAAAGTTGCTTAATATACGGGTATTGTTGCAACAGATTACCTAAGTATAAAGTGTTCAATTTTACAGTTAACCAATTTTCTATTGTTGAAAATGTGTGCACACAGTCCTTACCCCTTTTTAAAAAACCGAGCCATTCTAAAATCATCGTCACAGGGTTTTCGGTTATTGAAAACAGAACAGCGGCTTATTAGTGGGTATGAGGTAAATAAAGGTCAATTTTAAGAACTGATATGAAATATTAACATAAAATATTTAGGTAAGAAGGAACCTTGTCCGCCTGTGGATTCAGGTGTACTTCCTAGTGGCAAATGCTAGTAAAAACTTTCGCTCAAGTCATGGGCACAGAGGAAGGTGAGGTTGCACATGCAGTGATATAAGAGGCAGTCAATCGACCACATGCCACAGAACAGTTTAGATAGCTTTAGGAAGCGCACTTCCTGCTGGCTAGGAAACCGATTTTTGAGTAATGTTTCTTGAAAATATTACACGCTTGCAGGACATGCAAAACGATTTTCTAATTAATATCATCGCACTGAAACAAAACGAGGAGTGCACAGATGACATAACAGCCACCCCAAGTTTGAAATGTTAAAGATCAATATTCAACTGGATTCCCATCGGGACGCACACCATCTGTCAGAGCAGCTGCATTTGTCGACGATTGGAAACAGTTTGTGGATAGTAACTTTCCGTTTATGAGTCAGGGTCACTGAGGGTGGTCCTCTTTAGGCAAGCGTAAACCAATCACTCCAGGACTAAGGATAATATTTAGCGTAGACCGGTCTGCCAGTCTTGGCTGGCTGATCGACCGTTGACCGTGAAAGAGGCAGTTTGTGTGGAAAGAATATAAAAACATAACTTTAGTCTTACATGCGGTTGCGGATCATCAACTTTTTAAACTTTCGATATACGGCAAGCTATCACACGTATGTAATCAGTGCATAGGTTGTTGTTCGCAAAGTCTCACAGATCGCCTAGATTTATCCCACTGTGTTGGAAAGATCATTGTTTTAAAACAGTAAAAACAAACGTCTGTATGCAAGCAGATTCTAAGCCGAGAGATGGCTAATCATAGACCTTTAGAAGATCGACGCATGAAATTTTCATCAGGTGCCGGAGTTTTGGCAGATAATTTGGAGCAACTTGAAGCCTTGCGTCGCGGTAGCAAACTCTCTTGTATGAGTGGTGTGTCAACGATTCTTCACAAACTTTCTTCTCTCAAGTCGATATTAAGTGCGCTGTTTTTGTAGTTTTAAACACCAATAAGAGTGTCCACTGCGTCCTACCGAATACAACTCACTTTTGTATAGATCTAATATGTATATGAAAAGGAACGGAAACCAACGTAGAGAAGAACCAAAACTGTCTACTCGCTCCAGTTTCTGTCTTCGCACTACGCGGTATTGCATTACGAAACTGCTTATTAATACTGGCGAATATTAACTCTTAGGTTTACCAGGTCACTTTCCGATAAACAGCAGTTTGCAAGTGAAAACTCCCTGCTTGCTTCTTGTAACCAGAATAAGAACAAGTACCACAGTAAAGTTTGTGTTTTCATCTCATTGAATGGGATTCTCTCATATAAAATAAGTGGTCTCCGACTTTTTCTGTAGCTGAGTTTGCCATTTATCAGGAAGCAAGTAGATATGCGCACAATTCGATTTTTATGGAATCCACAAATTTGACTAATGTCCAGCTACTTGAGAGCCTGTAATTTTAAAATACTTTATTCGTGTAAAATATCCTACACTCCAGCGAATATCTTTGTAGAGGGTTCGTGTAAACCTAGTAGATACTGGAGCCGTTTCGATAGATTTTTATAGAACTTTCTTATCTTTTTACCGACACTCGTTGAAAATATAACAAATGTTTTTCAAAGTAAGGGCTACAATTTTATTGACTCAGCAATGGGTCAGTTTTTCAACTAAAAAGTTGCCTCAGCCGGCCGACATGGGCTCATATAGCCTTCATGCTTACAACAACAATATAAAAGCAGAGACTCCTCCTTTATCATAAAGTGATGATTTGTACACAGTGCAGTAGCCTTTGATAAAATCACTCCAGAAATCATTCAAGTGGGACAATTCTGAATACATCTTGGCTAGGTCCCTTTCAAGGAAATGAATATTGTAGGGTCACTTTTCGAAAATATAAAAGCCTCATTTAGCGTCAAACTTAATGATGGTTTGTATGTGAGATTATACCCACTAGCGGAGTTGAAAGTAAAATTAACCACATTTCCGTAGAGGTCCGCTTCATTCTATAAAGTTGCGGTTAAAAAACGTGATCCTGTAAATATCATAAAGTATTTTTGCGAGGTATGGGACGCCATACGCTACTCGCAATGTGACAAAAATAGTACAATGAGGTCAGCAGATTAGGCTGTATCTCATCACCGGCTTGACCGGTTACAACGTTATCTGTGCACTTTACTTGTTTTTTAACTACACTAAAAAACTACATTTAGGCGAACCAAACAACATGTAAGAAATCCGCATAACTGGAAATACGTTATCTCAATGTTTTATTTACACAGATGGTCACTTACTCTTTACGTCATCTAACTTGATGGCTGCTGCAGTAATTGTTGCAAAGAACAATCCGGTGTTTAAGGACAGTAAGAAACTCCAGGGTGAGATAGATGTTCCAAAGAAATACTCAAAAAGCAACATGGTTCGTGGCAAGTTATTTGAAATTACACAAAATATATAAAAGTATAGCTTAATTTAAAAGCATTCCTGTCATTGACCAAAACAACAGCAATGAGAACCATTTAGAATTCCTCCTACAAGAGTGCAATCGGAGGGAAAGAAAAAGGTTATGGTAATGCATATCCTGAGCACAAAAGGAAAGTAAGAGAAAAACCGCCCTAGTGTTCTGGAAATTTAAGCTGTCAGTTTGCCAGGTGTGTAAATAGACTTTTACGCAAACTAGCTGCAGAAACTGTTTGGTGTTGACGGAGTATGCAGCAAGTGAACCGGAGTGCATTTTGAGATATTTGAATAGCTTTACACCTGAAAGATGCTTGCATTTAGCCTTCTTGCACTGAAACCGCCACTTGAGGGCTAAATTTCTGGTGGGTGCATCGTAAGAAGTTTGTTAACAGACTGCGTTAAGTTTATCTCACTTAGATGATATTTATTTCTTCCAACTGAAATTCTTCCCGGAGTCAAATGATGTTCTTTGGCTTACGATATCTGCTTTTATTGGTTATTCATGAAGACTCCCGACAGCAAATTATCCGTGTTCTGGCTTATTCAATTTCTCGTGCATAGTTTGTGTTTGGGTTTCAAAACTAGTGATCCTTCAAGGTATGAACTTTGTTCTTCAACCTGAGAGAATCGTTATTTTCCTGCAGAAAGTGCTGTCTAATAGATGATTTTTTTTGGGGGGGTCTCCAAGGCCTGATAATAACATTCATATTAGATTGTAAGCAAAAGTAATACAGGCTTAATGTTTTCTATTTGGAAAGTTTCAGACTTTGAATTCAACGCCACATTTTTTAATATATCGCTTGCTGGCTAAAATAGTTCGTCTCTTTGGCGAGTGCTTTTCAACCAGGCCGGATTGAGCCGGCAGTTGACACTGCTCAGAGGACTGGCGTTTGTCGCGTTATTGGCATTTTTGGACGTCAGGCAAGTCTAGAAGTGCTGTGTAATTTAAAAAAATAAATTATACGTCTTGAGACTCAGACGGTTGCCCGAAAGTTCACGAAAAGTTGCCATATTTCCATAAGGAATTTCCTGCCCAGCATTTTACTTCTGAGCCTAGTATTGAACGAAACAAGTATTGGAGGAAGCAAGCGTAGCGTTCTCCAATAGAGTCACTAATCTCTCGTATAGGGATACACGCGTACTTCATTGCAAAGCTTGGCCGCCATCTCTCTTTGACCAGTATTGGCTAAATTTCACCCTGGATTTATATCACTTGTTAGGCAACAGTAAACATTTCAGCCCCATGTTTATTTTGTCACTAGGGCAAAGTTGTAGACGTCGGTCAAAGCAGATTTGAAGCAGATATGTCTGATGTCGTGGCCTACTGGACTAATTAATATTTGTGTGTTCACGAATCAAATGTATCTGGTTGGTTTTTAAAGTCGTCCGCCATTTCATTGAAACTTTTGAGCGTAATGGAGTAAAAACAGTTTTCCTAAGGTAGTCAGGGTGGGCGATTGGGATCACTTTAACTATCAACCGCTGTAGAGTAGAAATGGATGCGAGTATGATGCATGAACGGCATTTTTAAAACAAGTAATCTCATCTATGAGGCGGAGTATTAAAAAAGTGGATTATGGGCAAACGTCTGATAGTGAAGTACAACGAAATAAGTAGTCCATGCCCCTACGAAAGACGCCCTGTTTTATGTAACTTTCATCCATTTCTGCTCAGGGTTTTGTTTTGACACCTCTCTTCCTATTGCCACAAGTTTTCAGGTGAATCGGTCGTAAAATCGGTCGTAAAAATTTGCGTTCTTGCCTTTCGCTGCAAAAGTTTTCTTTTCCAATGTTTTGTTAATATATTTTAGCAACTGTGCTTTCCAGATGAATATTTTATTAATAGCGCGTGTGCGTCTGTGTTACTTTACATGTAGAAATATCGCCCAAGAGGAATATTGTTCTTAGCACGGCGGCATACAATTTATGATATATTCCCGATATGTTAAGCATGTCACTTTACAACCCCGATTTATACTCACTCCGAATCATAGTTCTTTTTAACAAATAACATGCAAAATGTGCTGATATGTATTCATTCAAGGTTTATAGTTTATTAACGACCACAGATTATCTGGAGGATCTACCGGTGGATAAGTGTCCGCCAGCGTCGGTTGATGTGCAGGTGGATGTTTGTTGTGGTCTTAAATTCCGAAGCACGACAAGCCATTTTTCAACTAACGCTACCTTTGAAGAAACGTTTTCTTGAAAGGGAATTGAAGGTGTCACGGTTTGTCTCATAAACATTTGGATGTGTTCGCTATGCCAATACGCGTTTATTAACACGGATGTGAAACTGGTGTTGTTGTAAGTTTAGCCTAGCTTTGTAAGGTTATTAGCCTTAAAGAAAACTGACGCCTGACTAATTTTACCGTCTATATCAGTACAGTTAGAAAAACGTGTTACCCCGCCTAGATGAAACACAAGCTTTCATTGTGAATAACCGCTCCTGAGCCATAATATCACGCAGGGCGAGCCCATGGTCTTTGCGGAACCAACTTTAAAGAAAGTTTTTCCCTGAATCATTAACCTCTGGGATTATTTCACTTTAGCTAGGCCCCAAAGTGAAGTCTGATATTAACGAACAATGCGTTTGTCCAGTCTCCGTGAACTGAAATTCCACAAACGAACCGAGCGCACAAATTCTCTTTTGGTTTTAATCTACAGGACCCCTACACTGCAAGTGATAATGAAACCTACTTTTATGCATCAGAGGGAAATTATACTGATACACGCATTTCGGTTCCACAAAATCGATGGTTTGCTGTGACGGTTTATATAGCACCAAGACGCAACCGACGAGCAATTGCGTTAAAAAATGAAGAGCGTTAACTCTTAAGTTGTGTGCGTCAAGAATTCATGGGGTCATAGAAAGATTCATGATTTTAATCCCTGAAAAAGCGATGAAAACGTTTAACTGCGCCTATCTGGTCACTTGCCTGTACATAAATCGAGTCCAACAATGAGCAGGAAAGCGGAAACCGTGAAACGCACAATTATCGGATGCATTGCTTACATGTTTTTTATGTTTTGCACGTTTATATACATAGCTCCTTCATAAAATCAGGTCAAAGACTAGTTAGCATGTTGTTGAACCTTTGGAATGCTGTTCAAGACACGGTTGTCGACCAACACCTGTTCAGGAGAGGGGATATGAGGACAAACCGATCATATATGTAGGCACCTGTCCGATCACAGCTAAATACGCACTATTCAACAGAGTTGAAAAATCGACCATATCAGTTCATTAGTTTACCAGGCTTAAAGACTGTTTCAGTACAAAAGTACCTATTCATAAGTTTTCACAGCTGAAGATTTTTTAGAGCTTCCTTTGTGGACGGAAGTCGTCGGCTCTTATTAAGTTGCAAGTGCTATAGGGACTACCATGCACGTACTCTGAATGTTAAATGTATGATGTTATACAGTTTAACTTGAATTTAATTTTATTGAGTAAGCAAACTGGTTCATTCCGAAAGAGTTTCATTCTAAAGGTATTATCCATTGCTTTAAAAGTTAGCTCTGACTATCATAGGGGCAAAGATGAACTGTCGTCGTACAAAATACACCTGCGGCATGTACTTGATCTTGGTTTGAGGTCGTTTATTATTTCAGACATGCAGGGAATAACCAGAGTGTATAAGTTCGACGTGATTCTGAGGTAACGTGCAATGCGTGAAATGTACCTGAAATCGAAAAACACATCCGGATGAGCTGGTTTGAGACTCGAAAATATTCTGAGGAATAATCAAGGTACTTCAAGAAGCGTTCAGCAGATTACTTACTGATTTCCAGAAAGTCTTGAGCATTGTTGTGTCAAAGACCACGAGCCCATAGCAATCATGGTAAAATGCAGAGATGGGCAGTTGTACCAAAAGAAAATAGTTCTCAACCTGAGAAATTTGCAAATACTTTCCAGACAAGTGAAGTCTTGCGGCGGATGTTTCTCTTGATGCCGGAACTCGACCATGATGACATACTTCGTTAGCTCTGGGTTAAAATTCGTTAGACCATTCTTGATCTAGACAGCACATTTTAGTGATACTTACGACCGTACAAGAAAGCTGCACAGTAGTTGGCGACAGCGCAAATCATCCCACGGAAACGCTTGCGTAAAGACTCGCTTCTCAAAGTGGTAAAGGAAGACTGAGGAATTGATTGCTGCGGTTATCAATCCAGTTTATCGGAACAATACTTGGGTTCATCACATGTGCGCAAAAGGACAATAATAGAGATTGGCGAATTTTGATCTCGCCAGTTATTAACCCGTGTTTCTGACCTATTTCGCTGACATTCTGCTCGCTGCATTTGACCCATATAGGAATCCAGTGACATTCTATTTGATACTGTAAAGGAATGTTTATAGTGTGTACTTGTTTGTGACTGTTATTGACAATGGAGCTGGCAGCTAACCTACGAACACCACGTTTTACATCGTATGGTTTTGAAGGCACACATCCCAGATTTTTAGAAACTGGCATTGGCTACTTGGTCGACCACACTTTCATTCCTTTCTTGCTTTGTATCAAAGTCGTTTCATGTTTGAAGGCCGGCTTACCTAGGATACCAGTTATGTTGCCGTGGAATGTAAACGCTGCCAGCAACAAGCTATTATTATTATTATTTTCATAAAAGCAAAACCGATATTAGCAATTTGAATACTTTGTGGAGGAAGCAGATGATGGAAAATCTGATGTTATTATTGCGGGCCAAGGGTGTTGAAAAAAGCGGCATATATAAGGAGGTTAAAATACAATTGAACTGAGCGAGAAAAGCAAGGATTCCCAGTTACTAATGGTTTTATCCTAGGAAACGCATGGTAAGCAGATTAAAAAGAGACTATCCATTTCCACGCGATGATATGAACTGCACAAAAAGTAGCTAAGGACATATTGCAGTTGAAACTCTAGCTGGTAAGCACGGTCAGTTTATGCCGGAAAGCGGAGAAGTACGTCCTTATTGACAAACATTAGGCGTGCGCATTCAAGCAACTCAAGATGGTTTCAAACTTCAGATTTCAGGTTGGCGGTTTAAACATTTAACCCTCTGTACATAATCAACTACTCAACACTGACTAAATTACACATAGATACGTTGAAGGCCGCTCAACGTTTAGCCCTGAAAACCACAACAAGTGATTACACACTGACCAGCTTCTCAAACGAAACCTCCCAGATGGGAATTTTAACCATCTTATCAAAATATTTTTCTTTGATGCGATTATAGACTGGTAGCAGTGTGATGAGACATAAAGATTTTCAGTTGAGGTCTTTTCCTCAAACGCCCATTAATTTACAAGTTACTCAACGAATAAAACCTTTCAAAGATGAACAAAACTTCCTTTCAGATTGGTCACTCGACGAGAGGCTCGATGCATGACCTTGGGATCTCGTTTTTGAGGTTAAGAGGTGAGTTGATCTAGGTACATCTACAAGCGAATTAAGCGCTGTTGTGAAAATACTCGTGGCCGAAAAATTAGTCTTCAGGTTTCTAGCCGGGAGGTCAAGGATTCAGAATTCCACATAGTTGCATGAATGTGCAGTGCTAAGTAGTCCTAATAAAAACGAACTGACTCGTTTCGGTTTTAAAGCATCGACCCACTTTACTGAACATTACCAATTGTCCTTGTCACCTTCTTTTATGTAAATTAAGCGTTAGAATTTCGGGATACACCTAAGTACACGCCTATCTATCATAAATATCACTATCCTTTGAGACCTATTAGCTTTTGTTGGCGTAGCAGGCGTCGCTAATTTGCGGAAAGAATTCTGCTCCACCCGAAGGATCCTGAAGATCAGAATGAAGCCACAGCTTGTTACAACTCGTGTCTTTGTAAACATCTTTTCAAAGCAAAAAGGAAAAGTTGTTAAGGCATTTTTGGTCCAAGGTGGAGTTAAAAAAACTTTGGGAACCAACAAAAACTTGTAGACAAAAAGGGAGCGGCGGAGAAGTGAATTCAAAAAGTTATTTAGGGAAAATCCGCATTCAATTTAACCCAAATTATAATATTCTCTTGCACAATGAAGTACCGTTTGGATCCAGCACTCAAAGAACTGAACTCGGTGACAAGCTAATAATAAGTGGTCCTTAACTGGACCTACCAGGAGGAAAAACACATGAAAATTTTTGTCGGTGGTTGCTAAACGCGGTGGTCATATACCCAAGTGCATATATTGGTGGGATAATAAAATAATAATAAACAATCAGCCTTTGGTTTCGTTAATCTTGGACCATATTAGATTGCTGTAATTGTTCAAGATATTTAGTAAAAATGTATGTACAACATAATCAGGTAGCAACCTTATTCCCGAAATGAGTACAAATATGTGAAATTAAAAAAAGGCTGTTCAGATGGTCTAAGCCATTAGGCATCAAATAAGCATCAGCCACTTTTCGAGGGATAGGCAAAGGAACGACGACTTTAGTCTGGAGTTGAATGCCTAATGATAATTTGTAGCTTGAGACTGTTGTGCTGTTGGAATACATCGGGTATGCGCGATACGATTAATTTGGTTTGAGCAGAGCACTTGCGGTTGGTACACCATGTTCAAAAATCTATAAACTAAGGTACGACTGCCAGTCATTTTTGTCAAAGATTCTGTCTAGCAGAATTGAATTTCCAAAGCAGCTTGCCTGCGACCTGTGGGGCGTTCTGCTTGACTAAGCTGTACCACGGCTGGTGAACTATGCTATATATGGCTGGTTATCAAGTGCCAGTTTCATTAATGCTTCACAGCATATGTCCTCTTGCGGTTAGCGTATTCGGAACCTAGGCCCACATGAGTTGGTTTTGTGAACATGAAGTGTATTGTGAAGCAAAAGAAGCCTTTAAATAAAAGACAATATATTCCACATCCACGTTGCCGTTGATCTTAGGCACACAACATGCATTTTTGTTGGCGGTTCACATTGGGTTCTTTGTTTAAGGGGTGGTTGCCTGCAGTCCTTTGCTTGTACATCGCCAGTCGTTCATTGAGGAAGTTGACTGGACGCAAAACCACCTCAATAATGCAAGGAAGAAATCGCTGAAAACAGAAGTCACTGGTGGAAGTTGTCTTGTGACTTCAGCAAGTCGCTACCGAAAACGTCCACAGCAGCCTGCAGAAAGTTCAATCTAATTGTTGGATTACCAGCGCGGCAATGTTATATCTATATAAGTCGGGTCAAAATAGTTGTGCGTTCTTTGACATTTGGAATTCCCAACGTGACTCTCTTAATTCGGTAGCCAAATTTTTCGTGTTCATGCGCGTCAAATAAAAAATTACACTGTCAACTCTCCGGTCTATGTAAAACCACTTTGTTGAGAGAAGGCCTTACCAATGTGAAATTAGCTCAGGTTTAGATGTTTTACGCACCAGCAACCTGTGCTACGTGATGAACGTCAGGTTGTGTGGACAGTTCGGAACGTTTCTTCAATGGTCAGTTTAAGCGCGCGTTACAAAACGCTAACCGAATACGTTCAAAGAACTGGGTAATATAAGCTACTCTTAAGATACTCGCCCGTTTTAAGACGCGTAAATATTTGGCCTAACCTTCCTGAGATGAATTTTTCCTGAGGTCATGTCCAGAATTACTGCTTTTGGATAGAATGTACGACTCGAAAAGCGATCCATTTGTTCTTCACACGGATGAAGGAGAGGAACACGCATATTAAAGTGCACGACAAAATTGGGTAAAGTCTATCCGAACACAGCATTGTGGATGTCAGTTGGGGGTTATTTACCCGTATATAAACTATAGCATTACTAAACCTGGAGGGCTACTGAAATAGCACCATCAAAATCAGCTATTTATTTGTTTTGCTTTGGTAGTCATTTTCGTGCAGGTTAGCCCATCTATGTGTGAGTTTAACACTTAGGTTATCCGTTTTGTACCAAAAAGCACGCGTCTAGTGTTATAACGAAATAAACGTTTGTAAACGTCGGATCTGATCCATATAAATTGTTATACTCTGTTAATAATGATCTATTTTAAAGCTTCTTCTGGAACTGTTTAGCCACACTTTTCTCTGGACTTAAAAATGAGGTTTGGTTTGGCAGAAATTTGGACTGATCACACCAATCATCCTGCTGATTGTGCACCTAAAATTCCGGGTTTCGACTGCTACCATGTAAAGGTGACAATACTTTAACTTATATGGGCTTTCGCAGCACAGCCAAAGACTACATTTTAGTACGGACTACTAAGTGCATTTGTACAAGCTACATAGCTGTCGCAAAATGGACGTGGTGATTGGGAGTTGGCATTTTCCTTCAACTGGCTTACCATATTGCGATACACTACTAACATCCTAATGTGGTGGTCCGCCGGAATCAAAACGGCGTTTCCGGACTATCACGTTACATTTTTATTAAGGCAATCAAAAACTAAAAAAAACTAACGGCAATTTATAACGCCAAAGTTTGCAGAAAAATTGGTATTCGTGTAGAGTTTTCAGTAACTTACGGAGTATTCGTTTCGTGTGCTGACCAGAAAGCACCTAGTACAGCTGTAATTCAAAGTGCAGATGGTGAAAATTGTTAGATTGAGGTTTAAAATCCCAAGTTGATCATTCTTCTTATCGGATGACGATGAGGAGGAGGATTGTGAGTAAATTTGCATAAAAATTGTAATCTCGGTCACTGTATTGTACGTTACATTATATAATGAGAGTTGACTTTGTAAGGCAGCAAATTTCCTTGGAGATAATAAAAGTGCGGGTATTGAATGACAGCGTTGTAAGCAGGATGCCCAGATTACGGATTTACAAAATCTGATACAATTTCCTTGACGTTTATTGCTTTTAAAGTTTGCTTTTTCCTGACTAAAGGCTTAACATTTAACGCCAAGGCAAAACGGTTTATTGTATACCGCTTTAGGTTATCAGTACATAGTGTTGGGTAGATCTAATTTTTTTGAAGGGTTTACTTTTTAGGGTCGTTTAGATCTTTCTCATTAATTAATTGTGACCATTAGCCAGAAGGTATACCTACAAACTTAAGTCGCATTTTTGCCTCCAGTGGTTCCGACGGCATACTGTGGGTAGCAACAGAAGCATATTTCATGATTGTTAGATCACAGACACTGCATATTTGATGTACCCTACATTTTAGATGAAAAGTCTGCACGTTGACTACTGAGCTTGGCCCAGAAATGTGATGTGCTACTCATTAGTAATTAAGGTGCACCGTTTTCTGTCAAGTGCTATTCTAGTGAACTTCGTCCATTAAGCGAATTTTCGAAGCCACATATCTGACGGTCTATCACTTGATGATATCAGTTGTGCTTAATACAGATAATGGTGGTAAGCCGTGAGAAACCTTGTTTTCGAGCTGTCATTAAGTGAAGAATAAATAACTTTTATTGCAGCAAACACGGTTTCAATCGTATGTTTGCTACTTCAGTAATTAGGGTGAACAAACGCTCACTCTGTAATCTGCAACATATAAACAAATCTATGGCCAGTTGTATGCTTTGAAAAAGCTTAACAAGCATTGCTAATTTGTGTAGCTAAGAAAAACATTCTTTGTCAAAAACGACTTTGTTGAATGTCCGATATTTACGTTTTTGTTATATATGTTGAATTTTGTTGTTTTTTCGAATCTTTGTTGAATCTCTTGTGCTAACCTCTTGTTCATAAACTTGCTTATTATAGCTCATGCTGCTTTTAACCACACTTTTGTCAGACATTTGGCGGAAACTTGAACTGCTACCCAAACTTCGGTTTTTGGAGAGAAAATTTAAGACCCCAGTTTGTTTTACTTCAGAAGCAGAGCCCATGTTATTATAATTCTTGGCAACTTTAATGATGCTCAACATCTGCGAGTATAGAACAAATTTATTTTCGACCACTTTTCTTACATGTATTACTAAGTTTCATTTCACTTAACCTGTCTTATTAATTCATACCCGCCGTAACGTCAGTTAGAGACACCTACAACGAGAGACTAGATTGTATGCTAGTAGCTTGTAGGTCAGAGGTTGCTGATATGTAGAATAACATGCACACATTCAAAATAAAACTGTTGCAGCAGTGAATACATTCGCAGGCTCGTATTATGTATGCTTCAACGCTGTATTTTTATCACTAATATGAAGCACTGGACACCGGGTTGTAGTCTTTTAAAGTGTGCCACATGTATGCAGTTTGTAGGAAGTTTAACCCTCTGAATTCGTAGTTGTTCTTGTTTCTCGGGAGGTCTAAGAAAACATATGTGTCATGTTTGTTTGTTCTATGTCGCATTCACCTTTGCCAGTGTACACCGTGTAAGAAGCAACAAGTACGAATGGTCAAAATTCATATTTCGTCGTTCCGCGCATACACAAACAATCAGTGATATCGTATTGCCCTTTTAGGATAACATTTCAGCTCACAACTGATCACAATGTACGAAGAAATTGTGCAAAGGTCGCTGGAAAATATCATTTCAGTTAACATCAAAGAACGAGAACCCTAAAAGTTTTCATATCACAACGCTATATTGCATTGCTTACCTCTACAAAGCGTCATCTACCCGATTTCATTTGTACGTTTTATACGCAGTTCGTAAACTTAAATTGTTTTCCAGAATAACATGAACGTAAGTAACGCGCCCAGGATTGGATCAGTATTATATGGATATTTTGCATTTCGATATAAAACTCAGATCTTAAGTGTCACGCTGAGAACAATAAACATACCACAGACACGTTTTGGCAAATAAAAATATACCGTGTGATTTATAACCAAGGACGTGTGGCCAACAGATAAAATTTGCGTGAAAATGCTGAACGGATCACTGTTTTCATAAACACTAGCACCAGCTTTGCTTGCTAAATGAAAGCGCAGTTTGATCTCTGGTGGTAACGGGTTTGATGCATTTTTCTACTAAATCAAGCAAAGTTGAGTTCAAGTTACTTGGTGAGTATGTCGGCGAAATTGCATTTCTTACGCAAGCGCCCATCCGGACAGCCCGCACTTTGCTGGAATTCTGAACGCTGTTTTACTTGCCCATTTCTCTGCCTATCCACAGCCAGACCCAGGATTTTAAACTTGGTCCCAGGGACCCTGTAATTAGTAGGTAAATAATGAGTTTGGTTGTTGTGTTTACGGTTCTCAAAGCTTCATTTCTTTTCCCAATTTTTGTTTAAAATTTACTTGTGTGAAACAAAACAGCACCCTAACCAACGATACCCTCCACCGTTTCAAAATGTGCAGCTTTTCTAGTAAAAGGTAGGCTTTCGCTCCAGGCAGCTAAACCGCACATTCAAACACGTTCTACGCACTTTAGTAAACAATGTCCCAAGCCTGCAATAAACGCCACATAAGTTCGAGCTGCACCATAAAATGTCAAGCCTGCAATAAACGCCACATAAGTTCGGGGTGCACCATAAAATGCCAGTTTTCATCCAGGTCAGTGTAACGCCCCGAAATGTCCACTGATGTTGTATAGGAAAATGTTTTATGCGGAGAATAAAACTGATTCAAAGGCCAACCCAGTGTACCGCAACTTTACACCAAATGCAACTGACTGCGGAGCAGTTTCAGTTACTATTAGGCAAACAGTTAACATTTCTGTTTTTCAATTCTTCTAAAACTCTTGCCAAAATTCCAAAATAAACAGTTACTACTCAATCCATCTAATATCATTGTGCATGCGTCTTTTCGGAACACTACTTATTTCAGGGTATGAAATTCTAGCGAATAGTAAGCGCATATCAACTTCGTATTGCTCATTTGCACGCCGCACAAGGAGACGTTAAAATGGTCACTGGAAAACGTACATCGCATAAATTTCTGCGTCACTTTTGAGTCCATGCCCCCACATGCAACAGATTGTAAACCATGTATGTCATTTCAGTCGAGAATGAACCACGTAAGCAGCAAATTCTGACCTATTTGTTGTGACGCCGTCATTTTTAATTTAGGATGGCTAATAATGTCCTCCTAATAAAGTGGAATATATATTTTACTTTTTCTGCATGTAACTCAAAACAGGACATCTACCATCCAACAGTATTGAAAGAATTTGAAAAGTGTAAGTTATCTTTTGATGAAAAATGAGGAAAGTAAAGTGGACCCGTCTAAGCAGTTACGTGTTTTTTAAAACAGCGGGCCAATCTCTAACAGAAAGCGGTGATTTACCCTTGAGCGTAGGAAGCGTTTATATAGTATACAAAAGCTATCATAGCAATTTGCATAATGTTTAATGAGAATAAGCAGCTAGTCGCCTCTGTACTTATGTAAATTGTCAGTCAAATTATACGACGAAGTAGCAATAGAGGTTGGAAAATGTTTGCGGTGTCAGCAGAAACACAAACTTTGGTTATTTCACCGAGAAGAAAGCAGGGCGTTATTGCTATCGAATAGCAAAGTGTACTGACACAACCCAAATCCGTCGCATTTAGTTCAGCATACCAGAGACAAAATATTCATGACATTAAACGTCAAACCGTGATGTGGCGTACGCTTGCGGGATATATAATTGTGTACAAAGCTTATTTCGCCTCTGTTCTGTTTGATCATTTACAGTCTGTTTTAGTCTCGTATATTTTGTGCGATAAAAGACATTCAATTTTAAAGTGTTCTAAGAAATCACGTTCTTGGTTAAATTGATATAGTGGATGCGCTGGTCATTAGGGGATGAAATGTACCCTTTTGCTGCGTGTACGATATAGACTAGCAATATATTTTGTATAAATACGTGCATTAATTAGCACCTTGAAATTTCTAGTAACTAAGGCATCCGTCTAAGTCTTTAAGTTGATAATTTTGCTGTATTGGATAGTTTTCAAACTGCCTTGATAACTTCTTTTTATCCGCTCCATGATGCATAAATTACAGTAAACGCGAAACCAGGCAAGCCACTTTTTATGACAAGTACCTTCTAATTAGTTTGTGTGCAAACGATTCATGAATTATCAACATAGACATTTGTGAACCTTTCGGTTTAAAGAAATCAAATTTAGATACGTAATTTATTTTGGTGCTACTAAAGTGAAAACCTTTCCGTTCGGTGCACCTAAAGCGTTATCTTCGATGTTGTTTACAAATAACAAGGATTCAGTTCAGATTGCACACACCTGTTTTTACTGCTTGAATGGTGTGTTATTACGCCGGGGGAGGAATATACTTCGTAACTAATGTATGTCACACAGTTTCCTATTAAACCCTCAGAAATTACCCCATGGCCCAAACAACATCTTTAATCACCAAAAATCCTTGTTTTTCACTGTTTTTCAAGAGCATTTCAAGATTTTCCCCTTTGGGCTAAGTGTTAAATTGTATGGGTATATAGCACAGTTTATGTTTTGGCTTCGACCTTTGTGAAGCTGCTAAGAATTTTCGCACATAATAAATTGACCAACCAGCTGTAATACACTAGCTTTTATGTTTTTTATAGAAATAAACCCAAAGTTGGCAAGTAAGTTCTATATCTGATCCTGCAACATGCCCCTCCAGCGTCCTACTGAAAACATACAACCATCGGATACTCTTAAAGCGACTACGCAAAAAACGTAAGTGTGATGGATTGCTTTATAATACTTTTTCGTTATACCCACTTGCGGACGACGAGTATTTAGTGCCCGGTGAGGAGTGTTATTAACTTCACTCTACACATTGCTTCGTTATTGGGATTAAAAGGGATGCGTGTCATTTCTTCGACAGTAACATAGCTGCAAACCTTACTTTCAGCCATTTACATATACACAATTGGTAAGAAACAATGTAAGATATGCGTGTTACTAAATAAAAAAATAAAGATATCAGTATAACCTTGCCTTCTTTATTTGTTTCGCACTACTAAAAAACCGTGCACTACATTTTCACTCACATGCTTGCATTTTAAGCTCTCCAGTCAATTACAAAGGGTAAGTTGGATAGCACAACTGTTTAATATAGAATAGAAACACTTACTGACATGTTCATTGAATAGCATGTAGAAAACTTGTGTAAAGTGCAGGAAACAGAGTGTATATCAGAGGATTTTTGGGTACGAAAGTCTCATATAATCGACGTTTAAGTGCTATTTTGACAACGTTTGGGTCTTTTTATACGTTTATGATTGCAAAGCTTGCGTAGGTGGGTACATTTTGACAGTTCGCTTGGTTATGTCGTTAGCGCCTGCTACATGTTCAACCTCCCGCTTCCAGGTTTGCAAGCTGCATCTAAATGTAAGTTTGTCGGTAGTAATTGTGTATTTAGATTCTGTAACCGCATGTGCATAGTTTGAATTTCAGTTGTATGAAAAAACCTGATGGTGTAGTAAACGGCTTCGTTTTCTGCTGACATGCTGGGTACTAATATAGTGGTGCAAATCATTAAAATATTTACAACTGAGCGTCCGAATGCAGACCTCCTTGTGACAACCACGGTTTATTCTGAAGACCGAGTCAAGTTTTAAAGGTGAGCATAAATTGATCTGAGTAGACGCACAGATGCGACCGGCTTTGCAGCGAAAACGAAGAGAACACAAAAGGCCTCATAAGAAATATTTTGTTCATTTATTAGACGATATTTTCAGGGACTTCAAACCAATTACGGTTTGGATCTTGTTAATATATTCGTTCACAATTAAGTGAAACATCTTTTTCGAATGGGTGCTGTAGTTTTACTTAAGTTGGTTAAGTTGGAAAATTTTACCAAGTGCATGTTGAATCTGCAGCCCTGCGTCTAGTATTATCTGGCTAACTTAAGCATACCAGCTCTGTCAACGGTGACACAGTCACGTTATCGGCTCGAAGGTGCATTCACTAATTGTTAAAGTATGGTCTTAATTCTAGCTCGTTCAAAATCCTGGTTTGGGGTGCCGCTCACATAAAACGCAAAAAAACGCATATGCATATTCATTATCTTAGTAGACAATTCGTACGCTAGGTGAGGTCAGGAACAGTCTACAATTGTGCAAACAATTGTATAAAGCGACAACTGCAGTGCACATGGTACTTTGGGCACAAACTCTGTGCCGTTACTAATGAGACAAGCTCGAAAGTGATATGCGACAACACGCACACAGTTCCTTCAGAGATTTTTTTCCGGTGCTTTAAAACTTTGTCACTTATTTATAATTCGTCCCACAATCCCTTTATTTTCAAGAGTACAAAAGCATTACAGCTGTATGTGAGTGAAATACTCAGACATTTACTATTTTTCTTGGATCACATAAATACAGTATTTCTCATCATTCAACTGTCATCCAACTTCCAATAGTGTAGAAGAAAATTAATCACTTACTACATTTTCTATATGCAAGACAATACAATATCAATTTTCGTGTCTTCGAAGCGTCCTTAAATGGCGTGAGTCCAAAATTCACAAGCTAGACTGCTCCGAGGGAGAATACATGTGTTTGTTCGTTTTATGCGCTTAGTATTTCAGTGTGCGTTTCTGCCTACGTAAAGGGCCTAGTAATACAAATATTCAAAAATATGTGGGAGACGCTCACCGATTTTGCCAAATCATTTGTGGCTACGCCTTTAATGCAGACAAGAATAATGAGGAAGACAGTGAGCAAATAATGGTAGAAAGTGCACATAACTACCAAATATAAGAGTTGGCCACTAGCCATTAAATCCTGTATTCTAGAACACTTTGAAAACTACGTGGCACGTAAGTAAATGTTTTAGTGCGTGCAATAAATCACCCACGGTTACTGCCTAAATTTTTTACTCTCCAGTGATGAACTACAAATCGGAGGAACATGAAGTTACGTAACTTCCGATGCGACAAAAGAAAATCGTTTCATGTCAAATTAAGTTGTATTGTGCAGTTTATGTGACGTATGTACTATGTTGCATTAATTGTCCTTTTCATATGCCTCAGTGGGCAGACTTTGAGACTTCAAACGCCAGACGCACGTACAAAAATTGACGGATCGCAAAAATTAATCTTCAAAAATAGTTGCTCACTATTTTCTCAAATAGTCCAAAAATCAAAACAACTCTTGCATAATGTTATTTGAATATGTTAAAAACCAAGTTGTTTTGGACATAGAAAACTTTGGACTCAGGAATAAAACTCTAAAAGTCAACCAAGCTGCTAGTAAACAGGTCTATTTAGAACATTGGAGTCAGAATTCACTGATGGAATTTCCTAGTAAGCAACTTCAAAACGATGTGGCATAAAGTGTTCTCTGTATGTCCAATTGCAATATTCTAGGTAGCATTTTCCAGTGAACACAGACAGTTGCAAAATGACTGACATGAAGTGAAGAGATTACACCAAAGTAATCAGTGAGAAAAAAGCAGATAAAATACTTTATTAACTGTATTACTTTTAAAGTAGCCGAGCGCAATGAATACCACCTCAAAAAACAGAATGTAACGACTCGTTGGCTACAGATCCTAATAAGCAGGGCTTTACAGTATCTGACACATATCTTGCTGGATGGTGGGTGAAAGCGACTGTGAAGCTAATGCCACTACCTTTGAAGAAATTTGTAGACAATTTTCATGTTATTACTGCAGCTTCCGTCCATAAGCCTGCGAGGTTCTGGTGACGCAGAATTTGAACACATAGAACAATCATATTTGTCTAGTGGTAACGGTCCCAAAAATATGCCAGGTCATGTTGGGTCATATTCGTATTGCGTAAGACAGATATAATGTTGATGTAAGATAGGGACATTCTCTAAAGAAACAAAACAATTTCAGTCGCAAATTGCACACACAACAAAGATTTATCAAGCCGGTCCTGTGTAATGTCAAACTATTTCCTAAGAATCAGATAGGCAACCACAAGTTTTCTAGGTTAATTCTGGGTGTAAAAATAAGTTAATTCTGAAGTTTTTGAATTTTCTGAAAGGTTTTCCTCCACATTAAGCTGGAGTTTGCGCAGTGGAAAACATTCAGTGTTGCAACTAGTGAACGGCAGTCACACTAAAACGAATTCGTTGTTATCAAGGGCCACATATTAACCACTGAGGGGTACTTCAGTGTTAAAAATATTGCTTCAGTTATATAGCCTATATGTATATCCATGCAGCGTTGTCAAAGAAGCAGAATTTGGGTGGGTTGACTGTTTTTGGAGGGCACGTCAACCGTGTTCGCGACAGACAAGTGCGCCTAACGTGTGTATTTTGAACAATTAGTAACACACAATCAAACTTAAAATGCGAATAAGCTGTGTGGTTCGGCGACTTGAACAGCAATTATAATGGCCATGCCAGACGAAGCTAGCTTGCTCAAAACAGGTGAAAATGCACTTAGAGAGCAGATATTTGTACTGTGTCCCGGATTGCGTTGTCCAAAATTTTAGATGGCGTTGCCAGTACTCTCACAAAAATTGCAAGCATATCCTCCTAACCGAACATGAGACAGATTTTGTGCAATAGATTCAGCTAAAAATTACTCTGCACGAGAGTTACGGTAGACTTCTAGCCAACCATCATTAAACACCAAACCATTTCTAGAACTCTCATTCGTCGCAAAGGACAATCAGTTCAGTGTTCAAATAAAAAAATAAGGCTACGTTTCCTTTATCAATTAAGATAATGATCGAATCCACCGGTAGTAATTTTTGTAACAATACACCGAAGAATTCTTTGACATATGTATGACGTTTGGCTTGGTGTTTTAGCAATGGTCAGCAAAGTTCCAGTCGATTAAGCATCTAAGGAGATAGGAGAACCAGATGGGGCTGCGTTTCACTAGGCTGAGAAATAGATTAGTTGAGAAAATTCTTGCAGCAAGTTTGTGTAGTGATAGAAGATTAAAGTGTATAATACTCTTAGGGTATTTTAACAGGTTATCCATCTCGCATGTTTAAAAAATAGTAGCCTTGAGATTAAAGTATTTGCAAGGCATTCTGCATATTAAATGATGATGCAAACTTTTGATACCCAATGGGAACACATGTTTAAAGCTCTATTCAGAGCCAGAATTTCTATCTGCGTTCAACTCAGCCAAACTTAGTTGAAAAGTGGACCTCTAATAGGCCCTAACTTTGCTGGACACACGGCGATAGAATCACACGGGCACAAACAACAACTCAGCTGGGTACATCATCCATCGCGATGTGTAACTGAGCGTCAATGAGACTGAGTAGCTTGTTGTATTCGAAGAGCCGCAGCACCGGAAGGGGTGCAAAATGCGGGAAATATTTACAGGTTGTTCCGCTTGATTCGTTCAAATGGCCTTAAGAAGCTTATTGTTAGCGAAGCTGCAAAAGATCAAACTGACAGTCTGATGACCAGTATAGGTGATCGGTGGGGCCGCTTGGCAAAATACTTTGAACAGCACTTTGTTTACTCACCGACCACCTCAACTCAGGTGTGCTTGCTTCAAACAAAAAGATAAACTTCAACCTCCGAAGTGTCCTCTACTCAAGCTTCATCGTGCTGCTGGTCCTTACAAAATTCCACTTGCTCTGTTTATGAAAAGTAGTGAATTACCAAACCACAGCTTGTTCGGTCTATTTTGGTCTATGTGGGAGAAAAAGACCGTCCCAGACAAATGCGCTGACTTTACAGTGGTGCCCATTTTAGAAAAGGGCACTGGCAGTGAAAGTATCACAACACAGGTGCTAGTTTGGCTGTTGTTTTAACAGGGCTTCTTGCGTTACTGATTCCTCGCGCCTTACAACAGCAAGCGAATCCATGTTACATGAGTGCCAAGTGGGATTTTGTTTGGGGGAAGGCTGCGTCAACCAAAACTTTACAATCTGTCGGTTGTTAGGGCAACGTCAATTGTAACAACAGCCCATTAGTGTTCCCGACTTCGAAAGTGCTTTTGGTCCTAGCGATTGGTCATCACCTTGCTCAAGAGAGGGTGCCTCAGGAGAACGTTCTTTCATGAGTGTCCTTAAGAGCCGTCCAAAATGGTGTCCAACAGGATGTTCGCTTTATCCGTTCTTGTCCAAATTTGTCGCTGATCAACTAATGCGGAGAACGATGGATTGTCATCAATACCGCCGTTTTGAATTTGATATTGATGAGAGCTTTATCAATCTGAAGTGCTTGTGCGATATCACCCTAATCCTTGAAGATAAAGACAAACCACGATCACTATCGACCGAATGGCCTACAACCGATATTTCAGGAGCATGTTAGCAAATTCATAACGAACAATGGAAAATTGGGTATTTGGTTGTGCAACTCGTACATCAGCTGCAAAAATATGATGCACTACAAGCTACGGTGAAGCGGCGTGTGCTACGCTTGTCGCATCTCCGTGTTATCAAACGAGAGTTTTTTCCGTGCCAATGGACACAATAGACACACAATCACAATGGACAACGTATGACTTTGCAGAAGGAAGTCCGAAAGAGGGTGCGAAGTGGTCCGTCCTCTAGAATAGAATCCCCATGATCTTTTCTGCATTTGGATGGAGGCATTGCAACTGACCGATATCAATGACCTTCGTCCTGTCTGTCTATATCCGCCCAGATCACCTGATGGCGTGCTTGGGGGTGCCGGCACTTCAGTCTTGCTTGAAACTGCTTTTCACTCTAAGTATTTTAGTATTATACGATGAACACTCTGGTTGTAAGGCACTGAAGCATCAGTGTTAACAATTTTGTTGCTGTCTCAGGTGATGAGGATGGGAATGGAATGCTAGTGATTTCTAAAAAGTTGGACGTTTCAGTCGAAGGGCTCTGTGGATAGCATAGAAGAGAAGAAGATTAGTGAGCTAAAGACGGTGAAAGTAGAAGACGGATGACGAATACTTTCAGTCAAAATAAACATCAAAGCATGGATGTTGCGAGGGAAGTCCTGTATAATGTTATGAAACTCTGGCAGGAGTTTTATTTTTCCGCTCATTTTCACACTAATAATTACAACCGCGCAACTAGTTATTTTAAGAAATAGTTGCTCAAGTTTTGAAAACCAGGTTCAGCTTTGTGGTAAATTCGGGTTTCTACAAAGGCGCCTTCCGAACCCGCGTTTATTACTCAGGTAATATATCATTAAACTGGCTCCAGAATAAACTCTACGCGAATACGACGGAATAAAACGATCAAAGTGCACTGCGGGTTATTAGTGTATAAACATTTTGGCTGTTGCAATTTCCACTACATCCGTGGCCATTTTGACCATAAGGACTACAGTGTTTTACGTGTTCCACCTTGTGTGTTAAATGAACCCCCGGGAGTTTGTACTCAAAACATTACGTTCACCCGTTTATGGGGACTAAATATTAATTGAGTATTCCCTTTCTAGTATAAAGACGTAGTTTGTGTCAAACGTATTCGCTGAGCAACAAGGGTTCACTGACCAAGTAGGGTCTTTGGTTAAATTTTGTTGCCGTTTGAATATTGATTCTGCAACCTGAGCACTAATAATAAATTTTTTTAAAAACGTTCCCGTGGCTTTATCGCACTCTTTGGGGAATAATTTAACTCGGTTATAGCACAGACCCGGATTTGTGGGCTTTGTAACCCCAAAGTGGAAGTGATACAAAGGAAGGTGGCCATGTTCAAGTAATCATAGTTTACTCCAGACAAAATGCGGTAGGGCTATCAAATTTGGTTGACATTATGAGGCTTGAGGCAGAGTACAGTCACTGTTATCGCCTGAAGAGCCTCGCTGAAAAGTCCGCTTCCAGGTTAGAAAAAAATGGTAGTTCAAATCTGGCAGTGCTGTTGTTGCTAGCCGCTGTAGCCAGCAGTAGGTTAGCATGTGATAGTTTATCATATGCGCTTTGAACTTAGCATACGAAAAACACTCGTGGTCGGTGAGCTTCGCTTTCGACTGGAAACATGAGTTGTTAAGACCGCATTACAAAAGTCAAATTTAAGGAATTTTCGGTAGAATTACCCTAGAGTTTTTCCACGCTGATCTCATTAGGCCGGAAAATGCATAGTGTTTTACTGAGTATCATGCGGTTGTTTCACTTTCTCCCCCAAAGAATGGTTCCTTAAATCCAAGCGCCAATCGGTCACGTTTTGAAGGGCATCATTCGGACAATCCGCGGTTATTCGCCAGAAGTTTGTTTCAAAAGCAGTTCAATTACTTTTGAGTTCATTGAAAGACATTCTAAGCCTTAAAATTTTGGTTTGCTTGATTTATTGCCGAGTATTTCTTATAATTCACCACAAGAGCTCCACTCAGCCGAGTGAGTGAGGGACCAGCTTGAAAGCGATTAAAGGCAGGGTTGGCAAAACAAAATGTAGTTACTTCAGGAACGTTCATTTACTCAGGCATTTGCACACCAGAAGTGGTGATTAAAAGTGGTGCGTATGCAGTCTACCGGGGAACGTATCCGAATATCAAATGATAACCGAGAGCTTCCGATGGCAGATTATTCGCGTGCACGTGACATTAGACGCATAAACAATTTGGAAATTTTGAGATGGGGGTCGCGTGACACTAGTTGGTAGTCAAAGCGGTGGAAACCGTGGACCATCTCGCCTTGAATAGAATAGAGGTCGCAGATCAAGCAAACATGTTGAGTGCGATTCCGGGTCAGGCACAGAGGGATGTGGGTTTATTAGTGAACTGTTATGGGTCAAAAGTACAAATTCAGGCAAGGTAAGGTACGTTTAATTCCGCAAGATCTAAACCAGTTGTCTCAGCGCCTAATAATACACTGGTCGAAGAGACTGTCAAAGATAGTTTGTTCTAGACAGGAGAAGTAAAGACAAAAATTCAGATTCACCTTTCAGACAATCTCCATCAAATGCTCTATTTACTTTAGGTCACCCGTACTAATCAACACACCGGAACTTCTGGCCAATCCTCCAAGGATGATTAGGTGGGTTATTTTTACGAATCATCATCTACTGGCCCCCGACTCACCTTTAAGCTCCTCTACATGGGCTAATTTTTCAACCAGCCTGATGAACTTTTCCTGTCAAAAGCAGAACGCTGCCAAACAATAAAGTTATTGATGGTTTTCCCAGCTTCATTTAGGAAGTATTTTTGTACAAATCACCGTTTCTTTTTGCCAATATAAAGACAAAAATTCCACAGTTACTGCTTACTGTATGACGTCCCATTCTTCAACCGGTCATATTTGAAATTATGCAGTAACCGACTTGTGGTTCCCTGACTCGTGCACCGGAACAAGCAGATGCCCTTCTAGCAATTTAATAATTCAAAAATCCAGGGGAAGCAGATTTGCTGAGGACCCCGGGGAGCTTGCTTGAACTGTTAAAGAGTTTCAAGCTCCATACAGGTTGTCACAACTATTGATAATCATTTTGCAGCCAAACGTGGGCTTCTTGAGAGAAACTTTGGGGCCCCATTGCCTTTTCAGCAACTGATCTTAAGCTCAACTGATATTGCACAAGTTTACTTCGCTTGGCGTTGGGGAATGCCTGTTGACATCAACTCTTGCCTACCAAAAAAAGAAAAATCGTAGTGTCACGCACAATATATGGCAGTACACCTAAACAATGACGCAAAACATACGTATATTTTGTATTTGTGTGGACACCGTAGCTTGTAGTACGGTCAAGTAAATCGATATGACTTTTTTCAATATAGTAAGGTCACGTCCATTACCTAGTCGGTATTATTGGCATTCCTCTGATTACAAGCAGACAATATTTCTGCTCTCCAAAGCTTAAGATGGTGCAGTTTATCTGGTCGAAAGATTGCACCTCGTTGGGGTGACCCACTTTTGGGACGTAATATAAAATTAGCGCATGATAGTTGAACTGGACGACCCAGGGTTCGTGTACGGATTTTTCTGCAACTTTCCCAACAGTGTTATACACTACTGCTGTCTTCGGAAACTTTTTACTTCAGTTTGAGAAAACAGCTGGAAGGACTTATATGCAGTTGCAATTTTCTGGTATTATGGACAATATTTAATTCAGAAAGTACTACCCAAATTCACAGTTATAGCGTGAACCCTAACTAAACGCTGATAGTTCCAGAATGTTTGTGTTCCCCGAGGCCACATTTGAAGTGATACAAAGGAAAATGGTGAATGTATCGTCCAGAGTAACTGTGCTGAACATATTCCATATCCGTTGATCTTAAGGCGCTGATGATTGCTGAAACACCGTTGATTTTTGGCATATGGGAAAAGTCCTCAACGAACTAGGGAACGTCGGTTTTGTAAATAGCTATCTATCTATATTTGCAAATTATCAGTTAAGTGAACGTCAACCTGCAGAATTGTTCAAGTTCTACTCACACACCTGAACGTAAAAGACAAAAGCCTAGATTGTTTGCAAGCAGTGGTACGCGTTCTTCAGTAGTCTAGTTTAAGGCCCCCACCGTCTGATTACGCCACATAACGGTCATCTTTGATCAAATTCTTAGAGGTATGAGTATATGTATGAGCCTATGCTTTTATATGTGCTTGCATGTACGCAAAAGTATATATATATATATGGTTGCAGTTTTGCTCTCCATCCTCGCTAGGTGATGCTATTTGAAATGAAACATTCCTTGTTGGCATACAAAGGTTCCGAATGATATCACTGATATGCGAATTTGCCTTCTGAGTTGCGTAGCCACAAAGCCTACGCTAAAACACGGGATGTAGAAGTAAGTATTTCCCAGTTCATCAGTTTTGTTCTCAGGCTGTTTTAAAAGGCCTGCATGAGAAGATGAAACGTTCATTTGAGAAACTCTGTGGGGACTGCTTCTCTCATGTGCATCTTCACGTTGGATTCCAACAGCAAAATTAGGCACTTTTGGCGCCAATCCAAACTACTCGTGCATGGTGTAGTCGAATAATCTAAGGGTATACGGCGAGCATTTCAAAATGGAGATCAATATGGCAGAATGAAATTTTGACAAAAGCTGTACTTTGCAGTAAGTTTGGTTTGCGTTGGGTAATGTGCCACATGTATTCAAACACTTTTTTTCACTTAGGACACAACAAATAAACTCAATCATCCTTTCCTTTAAATTTTTACTCAAACAAACCATTGGGACTTCAAATTTGTTGCATCGCGTCGTCTGGAGACGATAAACTAGAATTTCACAGAAGCAACCTTAACACCGAAATCGTAAATCAGACAATTAAGATTACATTTAAAATATTTCACTTGTATGATTTGACATAAGCGAATGCTGAAGGGTATAATCGTGCAGCTTATAACCTCGCAATATTTTTTGCGCTGGGCAGTCCTTACTGCCACTCCGAGGTATATAGCTGAAAGAGGATACGGTGCGATAAAATTATCCACACATATTTTATTATGCTGATCAAACACGAATTCCCACGCAGATTTTAGGTCGTTGTGTTTTCACCATGCACCGGAAAAACTGACACAATACGGTTGGTCTATCTAAGCGACTCGTTTGTAAGAAAGTTAAAGTCAAACCCCACACCGGTTTTCGCCAGCCCCACTGTCATAGTTTTTGTATGAAGGAAAACAGGTTAAGCTTGACGCTCATGTAGGTTATTTTGAGCTAAACCAAGCGCTTGGTTAAAATATATTCATTTGCACAGACGACATATTATGGCCCCACTTGTTGTTAATTTGTGTTGGCCGGTAACGTACCTTTACTTCCAGTGCCAGGTAAAAAAACAATTATGTAACCAATGAGAAGTTTATTCGCTTTTTCAGTGTCCAGCAATCAGTCAAATGCAGTTCGAAAGTTCCGTACAGGCAAATCACAGTCAGTTGAACTACGTCTCTGTCATAGGAATGTATTTTGAGCAACAAATATATATGAGGAAATTAGGCCTTGTTGCTGCGTTCACAAAAATGACGTATGCAAAATTTCTAATATGTGCATTGTGGACGTTCATGCGACCAGCTGAGGCGCAAAGATTGGGTAGGTTACATTCCATTACGTAAGCAGAAGAAAACTTAATACTTTTCAACATACCTCAAACGCCTTCATGTATATTGCCTACAGATTAGGCTCTCGAGTGTGCTATACAGAAGGAACTTTAGAAGCTAATGAAACTGACAGGGTCTAGTTCCTCCTGCTTGCCAACCTGTTAGTTTGTAAGTAAAAGGTTCGTTAGAAAGATTTGCTCAAATGCAAAAAACTGCTGATTTAATGTAAGTTGTAAAACTAAACCCTACTTTCCCGTATTAGAGTGATTTTAACTACACTTATAAAAACAAGTAATTTAACTTCATTGAAGGGCAGTACCGTATCTACCAGTGAACAAAAGGTTTAGGATCTTGTTGCTGCAGATATGTGTCAAAAGTAAGTCCGATGAAGGGAGCAAAGAAAGGAATGTCTAACGGCCATCTAACTTCTGTATGCAAGAATAACACGATGTTCTTTTTGACAAAATTCTCCGCACGGCATATAATTAATCCACTATTGTAGTTCACGCAACCAATGCTTCCCAACCTATTGAAGAAAAGCAACAAGCATTTGCAGGAAACGCAAATATGCTACAAGTGTGCGCTAGAGTAGTCAGATTATTTCACATTGTGGGAGTGACAACAACAGTCGGTTGAAGGCTATCCTGGAATGCAAGAAAAGCTTTGAGAAGGAAGTAAACGTTCAGTAATTTGCGTGTTTGAGTGTGAATTTAGGAGGAACAAAATGCAGTCTTTTTTGCTAAAATTTGCCTCGCATTGCAGAAGTTGGTAGAGTTTTCTTAATTAGCAGCACATCTCTTGTTAAAAATTTCGGCTTCCCAGTAACCTAGTGGGCAAAACTATCTTTCTGAAGACGGTTTGAGCAGACTTTTGCAGCTCTTGCTTCATTTTTGTAGGTGACGGCCTCTGGGTAAACAATCACTACAAGAGGGCCTAATATAGTTATCCCGGCTGTTTCGTTGGTTTATCCGAAACTTGATTGTACTTAGATGTGGTGAACAAGGGGGCGCCGAACCCGTTTAAATCGCAGGCTTTTCCCAAGACACGCTGAAATAACATAGACCGATACAATTTATTCGGACCACGTTCAGGTACGATCCGCCTAGATTAGATCAGTTAGTCTATTACGTATCAGTTGGAACTTCGTGAGTGTGGATACTCTGGTGTGACTTTTGTCAGATTTCCAATAGCCATCGAACCCGCAATTTCAGCATTGTAGAATTAACCCGCAGTTAGTAATTGTAGACGTTAAACCAATCAGGCGTGGGACAAACATCTGACGCACAAGGTAAAATGTAACCCACAAAATACGACAATGTTCAACAGATTGAGCATATAGGAAACGGTGCTCAGTGTCGGAAAAATTTGACGTGTTCCTTAGGTGTCACCTTGCCAAAGATTCACGTGTGATCCATTTATTTCCACACTGTTAAACCATATGCAATAATATCTGGTTCTCTTTATTGAAAGCGAACCTACCCGCCCCTGACACCTAGGTTTAATTTTGTTGGACGGATTGACGGAAGTGTGATTACCTTCAGTGTAAGTTAAAGGTTGGTGCGTCAATATTTCACACCGAGGAAATTGGCAACTTATCAGCAACTACTGGATTTATGTATTGTCTAAGGAAGGATGACGGATAGCACCTGATTCAATAACCGCTCATTTGAGACGTTCAAATGCGGCTAAAGAAGGTGTAAAGGAAGAAAAATCATCTTACGGCTGAATGTTGTGTTTCCCACAAAAATATAGGCGCGAAGTGGATTTTTCCAGGGTATTTAGAAACTGTTAGGAGGAGGCTCAGAACTAGGGTTGTTCTTGTATCGAAACGTGGAGCATGGTTTGATATGCAGAGCAAAAATCTAAGGTAATTTCTCTTGATGTCGGAAATACCTGTTTGTTACATAGTTCCAGGAAGCCTAAACATACATGTAAGTATCCTTAAATGTAGTGTGCGTACAACCTCGAGTTGGCAACGGATTAGTGAACTGCATAACGAATGTTTGACAGTTTATAAGAAACAGTCTCGCCTGGCATACTAAACTATCCCCCATGGGATTCAACCACTCTAATTACGTCATAGTTCAAATGAAATGTAAGACTTCAAGGAAGGCTGCTCTTATAGGGTTTTCTCGTTTAAACGTCATAACACGACCAACCGCTGCGTGATTTTTTTATTAAACAAAATTTCATGAGGTTTCAATGAAAACATTAAGCACGCTTGCAGAGTTTTCAGCAAGGATGTAGCTTAGAACTCAGACCTGCTTAGCCTTTTCATCCCGATAATGGTGTCTTCGCCAATATTTTAATTTTCCGGATACAGAACATCACTAACTTCTTAGACGTTTCCACTCATTGGCTTGCACTATGCGTAATACCTAACACCTTGGGGGGCGCACTAAACACAACTGCCATTCTCCTATCCATCTGACTGTTTACGATAGTGTACAACACAATCCGACGATGATGATTATTGGACGCTTTGTGTACTAGCAACTCGATTGTTGAGATATTTCCATGTTTTTCCGTGCACAACAATACTTGGTTCAACACAACTTTCCATTAGAATATACCACTGAAAATCTGAAGTGTAAGTTACTTTCAAAGTCAGTTCAATTTGTAACTCGAACGCATTTTTAAACTAGCATGTGCTGTTAAAAGTTCCTGCTTTTTGCTAAAAAAACCTTAGTCTGGTAACCGAAAAGCCTCAGCTTTTCTGACGCAGATGAGTGAGTAGTGGGTCCTCTAATGGGACCTTATACGTTTCCCATTGATCTTCTGGAAGTCAGAAAACCTAAGATACCACACTTCTATGGTGATGAACGTGCTAGAGCCACTTTTTGGACAGCTTCCTTAATCATTCACGGTGAATCAAGGAAGGGCCCCTCTGAAGATGATTATTCTGGTGGTAAAATATGCGCTCCTTGGGACATGCACATCAAGTTTCTGCCTAAGTCTATAACATCTAACAAGTGAACTTGTGCTTAGGACAAAATGCTACCGGACACACTGGTGTTTTAAACATTATAAAACCGTTGCTATTCCTCATTTGCCTCGCTAGTGTGTCATGAGTGTACTTCACAGTAATCACGCAGGACTTCAGGTTTTCCAGTCGCAATCCTTTGCACAATCACAAACGATTGCGACATCTTATTCTTCATCGCTTCAATTGAGCTCGCCATCTCTTGGGAGGAACAAGCGAGAACACACTTTATTCATGTGAAGTTTAAAATTGTAGAGATTATGAACTAAAACCTGGGGTTTTCCCTTGTTTTCGTTCACAGCTTGGCACACAGGTATATATACAGTATGTTCAAACTTACAATTAAGGTTAACATGTACCTAGATGCAAGTGAATACAGCGCAGCTTTGCCATAAAAAATGCTCGCAAACACCATAATTTTTGCGCTGTTTTTCCTCATTCTGGAATTTTGAGGCTGATTTTATTTGCCGAAACAACATAAATATATGGCTGCCAAGTATCGATTTTGAGATAATTTGGACATTAAACACGAGTAAATAAAATGATGTTCCGGAAGTTTCAAGCTCGGCGAAGAGAACCACTCTATTATTATCTAGGATCAAATTGTTCTGCAATACACTCCCAATCCAATGACTTGGGACACTTGTTTTATTGACAAAACACCTCTTAAATATATGGGTTACGTGCATTTTTTTGCAAGGAATCCAGAAGTTCCATAAAAAATCCGGAATGTACTTGTGTGTAGAAAGATGCTGTCATACGTGTGGCTCCTTGGAAAAGCCATGCATCGGTGCCAATGGCCTAAAGGGTCAGCAGCTTTTTCTACACAGCTTTGCATTAAAGTAATGGATTTTTCTCAGGGTCATTTATAACGGGATTTCGTTAAACAGCGCAGTGCAACGAGGAGCACATCGCCCAGACAATACTCAGCATTTTACGGGGAATTCCGTCGCGCCACTAAAGATGTTCTGCTCACAGACGTTGTTTGACACTCAGTTTATTAATCTGGCTGTTCACCACAATTAACTGTTGCTTAGCAGAATGAGTGGTAGCATTATTTGCTTGTGACGTTGAGTTTGTCGTGAAATGCTGAGTTCTCAGTTTTGACGTATCTCCCAAATACACTCTCGGTAAACAAAGCGCTATGCGATGACTCACATAGGTAGTACGGCACAGAATTCGTCGTGGCTTCATAAATAAATTTTGTTTTGCATTCCATTGTACAAGACCTTCCACGTTCCTTTTTTAGAATGGAAGCATTTTGTCGAAAAAGGTTTGTTGTGCTTGTTTGTGATAAATGGGTATGGGTAATGCATGCCATCAACTGGAGCTGTTGTCTTCGACTTCGAGTTTGTCTAATTCGTGTGCATTGGCACAATTAAGCTTTCGAATAATATAGCGGCATAAAAAGCAGTTCAGTTAACTCCTCAATAGCCCATTACATTAGCAATTCTATACGCACCAGATAAAACCCTCTGGGGAAATATCGGCTAACCATTATATCTTGGTCATGACAGTATCATGCAAGAAATATCCCGAATGTTTTTACATATTTTTATGTGAATAAGTAGTATAAAAATAATAGTAGACTGTAAATTGCCCAAAGCTCTGCATAGTTTGGACTATATTGCTTTGAAGAAGCATGAAGATGGTGGCTTAAAAAGCACTCTGTACTTTGGCAAAGTGTCATTTGAAACTGGCGCAGGAAGATCGCCAAACTACTGGTTTTATCGGAATAAATGGCAAAGGGACTGTAATTAGTAACATTTTGTGAAACTAAAAACTAGTGCAAGGTCAACCCTTTTAGGTCTTCAGCTTAAATTCCCATCGTGGTTCCACTGGGGTACTAATATACAAGAACCATTGTATATCATTACTACACTGTAATCGGGTCTGTAGTAAATTTTATCTTTTCAGTACTTGTCAAGAAACATCACTATTAGAAATCACTGAGTATTTAACCTATTATTTAATCAGTCGATTAATTGAGTTAGAGTTCCGGGGATGTTTAGTCGTCTATTATACATATATGTTTATTTGTATTTCTATGAAACGAAAAACAAAAATCCCCTTTGGTTAATTTAAGGCAGCACTGGTTGAGGGAAAACACCTGGGAAACACGCGACATTAAAGTCAGCCAGAAAAAGCACAATGATAAAATGCCGGATTTTGTGGTGACATGGCAAGTGGTCCGCATAGCGTGGGGTTGAGGAGGGTTCCCTGAAGAATTTGACAAGCATATTGTTAAAACAAATCCGTGTGTTGGTTGTCGGGCAGCGGTATACGCGTGTGCTGAGGATAACCATATTTCGTTGGCTCCGTGTAGTGATGGGTGTGTGAGGCATGTACAACTTTTCACCATAGTAAATTAAACTGTCATAAGCTCAAGATAACTGTGAGCCTCATAACAAGTCCACTGCTCTGTTAACACTTCAAAAATGTTTACGCCATGAAATGTTCTTCCCATGCATGACATGGATGCACACACAGAATTATTCTGCTAAAAGGATTTCCCCAGCAAGACAGAGGGGGTGCTGACAGGTTCAACTCTGTGCAGATAAGCTTGATGTTGACATAAGGTTTTTTTTACCCAATTCTTGTATCAGTGATTGTCTAATGAATTACTCCAAGCTTTCTCACATCCCATGCTCCATCTTATTTGATAGGCTAGTATGCCTGTTTCATTGAGCGGGTTGGTGCAAAGATTAAAATGGGGTGCACACATAAACGTGGCTGCAAATATTGCGCATCTTTGGCTGTTAGAGGAAAAATGTAAGAGACTTTCCCTCATGTAAATAACAGTAAAGTCTTTTATTCAGTGCGCTGCTGCCCACACTACCACTCGCCGGCTTTGTTAGTGCTTTCAGCGAATGCGGGTTTTGCCTCCTGTTGATCACAACATATTTACCAAAACACTTTGTTCGTCATAATTAAGCCCACATTAGATTAATGTCTCTGGTTTGACGGAGGAAAATTCGCTGTATTGATATCAATATATTTTTGGCCAGTTGATCTATCACTTATTGCTCTAGGTTACCCCAGGCTTGTGTAGTTCACTTGGGCTAGTTCGATTCACACAGTTAAGAATGCATTGCTCGCCTAACTCTAGGTGTGGTTTGGAAGCCAATTGGAAATACGCTAAAATGGAGCAAATGGCCAACTGCACGAACTGTGGTGTATGCATTCGAAGAACATTACTACCTCGGGTGCATCAAATGCCTGATCTATGAACAACTAGGATTTATTCGTGGTTTGTCCTGCGATAACCTCTTACCTACAATGGACACGGCAAGCGGCGCAACTGTGTGAACTCTGTCGGATCAATATCTTAAGTTTCCAGGTCCAAATGTTAATGTGACACCATATATTGCCAGTTTACTTCAATTTACAAGGCTAGATATTGTAAGATGTGTGGGTATCCCGTGTAGTCGGAACGCCTTCTGATCCAACGCGGAGACAGTGTTAAATCATCCGACTTGTACGCAGCGGACCATGATTTACTGAGTTGTTTGGACTTAGTACTCCATTATTTCATTGCAGGTGCGTGGAATTTATGTGCCCGTATCGCCGTTTTTTACGGCTGACAAAAAAATCTAGTACAAATGATAGCTATTAGCAGTATGCTCTGTGTGTGTGGAGGGCGGTAAATTCTTCTTTAAAAGAACTCCGCTATAAGCTGTTTTGATCAAAGTACTTGTTGCAATAATCCCCAGCAGCTAAAGAAGAGACTCTAAAGATCCCTTAAATCAGTTCCTTCCGATAAAAAGTATACCAAACACGCAACCTAAATCCGAACCACATTAGACAGCACTGCATATAGGTTTTACGTAACAATTCCAAGTTTTTCCAAAAGGTGGAACATGCCACAAATGTGAAGCACTCTTCCCTACTGCTAGCTACGCAACCCCAAAATTAGTTGCTTTAAGAGGCATTCCCAGAGTGTTACTACCCATTGACGAACATTTACAAGTGAGTAGCCAGGCGCCTATCTGGTTTTTCTCATTAAGCTTTTGGAACGGCAAGGCACTTGAAATTTTTTAGGTCTTGCCCGCGTACCATCAGGCGGAACAAATAAAACTACCTTATGTTGGACTACATAAAACCTCCATACTTCCAACTGGTTGGATAAACTGCTGTACCACCACTCTGTAGGCAGAAATAAACAATCGTGAAAATGACTTTATTATATCGCATTGAAGTCTCCGCAAAGCAATTGGCGGCCGTGTCAATATTTGTATTTCACGAGGTTTTATGCGTGGAGTAGAAAAGCACAAATGTGTTGGAAAGTTTTGCATCGCAATAAAAGATTCAAGTGCTGCGTAGGCACCACCTTTAAACAGCTACTTTGGTCGTGTAAAAAATGGTTAGCAATATCTAGCTAAAACTTTGCTTATCTTACACAAACTGTCCGAGTCCCGGCAACCAGTTGAATTATCTGAACAAGGGAGCAGATTAGTGGGTAGCGTTCCCACATGCGTCGAATGCTTTGTGGTCTTTTAATCTTATAGCCGCTGTTTTATCCAGTCAACACAATGCGTCTCGTGGAGACAAGTGCATAACCTTTGCACTCTTGCAAATACATTCTCATGTACAATATATGCTAGTAGCTTTCAACCGAACAAAATTGAATCTTACGTTCACATGGAGACGTAAATAAAACAAGCCTGCCTAATTATTCACTTGACATGACTTTGGCTACCCTATTACAACGTCAGGTGACCTCTGGATCTCAACAGATAATCAATGAATTGTTTGTGGCCCATTCATCCCGCTGTCTCATGAATCGGCCATTTGGAATATTTTTACACTGCATTTTTGATTATATTTTCCATTTACCCGCGCAAATGTGTCCTGTGAATAATAATAATAAATTTGTGCATTTAAACGTGGGTTGATCCACCTGTCGACCACTATTTGTAATAGGAAATCACCTCGAATAACTAAAGGCTTTGCAGCCAAAAGCGTTTAACCGCTGAGGTGTGTAAGCAAGCGTGTAGAGTCTACTCTGGGATGCAGAGGCAGCGTCGCCATGATGATGAATTCCCTGTCAGCTTGACTCCCCCGTACTGAAAGTTGACCAGTGTCATCGCCCGCAAATATGCTCCCCAATCTTTCAAAAATTTTGGTCGCGATTACAGTCCCTGGGCTTAAAGATCTAGGATAGCAGAAAGACATACACAAAATGCGCTTGTGAGATTCGTAGTTTCACTGTTCTTAACTTGGATTATATAATGCAACATTTTCTTCCCATGAGATCATCATTATCTCAAAGAGTAGCCGCTATCTTGCTTATCTTACCTATAGCCAAGGAACTTCTGCAATTCGGTGAGTAAAGTATGTCAGACAGGTCTGAATTTTCCTTCGATCACCGCGGTGGTTGAAAAAACTCCAGAGTGATCGTCAATAAATTCCTCTGAGTACGTTTTCAACATCCCTGCATAAACAGCCAACAAGTCAAGTGAGTTGCTGGCGCCTGTTTACTCAATACTGTATGCTAATCATGGAATTTAGAAAATACACCAGGACAAACAAAAGTCGGGTATATAAAAAACGGCATTATCCTCCGTCAATCAATAATATCATCCATTTTGGTGAAATCGAAGCGAACTTTAGGTTATTCCAAACTAATTTCTGAAGAATTCCGGCGCTTGTTGATAAATGCCGGAATTGAATATTTTGCACCTTTGCAGTATGGTTAATTTAGTGAGTTATCATCTCTTTATCCATTATTCTCAAACACAGGGATGCCGGATTTAGAGAAAAGTATGTGATTTTGGTTATATACAGCGAAAGCCTGTTATATACACTTACAATTATCACTTACACTTATTACTTAACCAATTAATTACACTTATTACACTTTCAACAATCTTTGTTTACATGCGGACTTCTACAAACCGAGTACTATTATTTAGAAGTCTGCTGCATCGTCAACCATTTACTCTAAATGTGACGTGTTGTCTCGGATGTCAAAATATGTTGCGTCTTATTGATGACAGGGGTGGTCCACCCGAGTTAAAGATATATTACCGCCCAACGACAAGGGTGATTGCAATGAACGTTTAGGCATGCCGCAGTGTGCTATTTGCAAACGTGTTTTATCTGCTTGCAGAAAACGCCGCCATGTAAAAAGATGAAGACACTAGCAATTGAGTACATATGATATTTTGTCCCGTGTGACGTTACATCCATACTTTAATCATAAACAGTGTATATCGTACAAAACTCAAGGGATGTTAAACTTACTTTCTGCCGGATAGTAGTATGGACAATAAAACTTTGAACAAAGTAGCTTTCCGTGTTTCTCTTACATTCCCAACATTCCACGCAATTTAGGGAGAAGAAAGCAGCATAAGAACGCTAACGTTTTCCCAGACAAAATCCTCATACAGGGATTAGGTTTTCACATGTACGAATACGGGCTTATCATATTGCTGATCAGCCCAATAGCCAAACATACGTTTTCAAACTGCTGGCGGGAAGGCGCAAGTTGAAAAATGTGTGGCGTTGTGTAAAATACTCTTCGCTAATGAGCCTTAATAAAATAAATCAATTATACATTGCTCCTTGGCTCTTCCTGTCTAGAGTGACAATACTTTAGGGACTATCTCATAACTTAAGCATGCCCAACTCTCTTCCCCATACCAACAATACATGGTAAAATCGGAGGAAAATTTCGCCTTCTCACAGGGTTAAATCAATCTCATGTAAAGTTAAGAAACTTAATGTGTTTTATGTAGTAAGGCTTGCACAAGACACGTCTGTCTGTATTACCAAGAGATATTTTGTTTTTCAAAGAAACCTGGTGGGGTTGTGTGGTGGATTTTTGGTAAAATGTTCATCTTATCGAAACTAAACAAATGGCAGGGCTCTTCGAAGGTACATAGATTACCCCTACTTCACACAAGGCAAAACCGGAGGCAAGTAAAATCAGTAGGGAGCAGGCAATCTTTGGGAAAGTCTTCGGCTCCTCTATAACTGAAAATCCATCTAACAATGGAAGTTGTCATTCTTAGAATTTTGGGGCTTTGAAGACGCCTTTTTTGACTAGTTTTACGTCAATGCCAATGTCACCTACAGAACAAAATTTTTGTTCGGGTGTGAGCCTACGCAACATTGCTGGAGTGTATTCATTTGGGACTCTTGATCGAGTTGTTGCGTTTAGTTGCACATCAAAGTGTTTATCCCACGCCTTGCGTGACATGATGTTTTCATGAAACCTACGCTGGACTAATCAGAAGGCTGTGAAAAAGGACAAAAGTATACAACAAAAAAATTTCCCTACTTCTGTAGATGGGTCACATCTAGGAATACTATTGACTGGTAAAGGCGGTGATTTGTTTTTGGTGGAGCGGGTTGTTTTTGGATTTTTTGGCAGTTTGAACCGATCACCATAAAAGAACATATAAGAGAAACCAGGACATCGGAGGTGTTCCTCTGGTTGCTGCTTTAGAACTGACGCGTGATACTAACACGCTACTTAAAAAGTCAACGACTGAAAACCGCTTACTTGGACTAAAAAATGCGCTTTTTTCAAACCGCAAATGATTCTTAAATTATTCGTTATACTAACTGATTAGATGGCCCAGGCTACTAGGCTGATTTTAGCAGGTGCTCATGCCACATGTTGCTAGTTTTCGGCCAGAAAATCTAACATTCTGAATAAGGCTAAATAAGCTCGCGTTATTCTAAATTACTAGTATTTAACGTTGCCTTATCAAACATTATACGAACAAAAAAGTTAAAATTCTAAAATTAGAACCATCTAATGCGACTGTGCTTTTTGTTTTAGTTAAAGACGAGCTTAAAAAAAGCGGTAAGTCACGTTTGAGTTTATTGCATACGTACTTCGTAAGCAGCGCATTTAAATGGGCGGTATTTGGTCCAGAATAGATGTGTTTTAAAATTACGCTCCTGTTTTCTCTTATAGTACAGCCGTATCAGAGTACAGGTAAGTGTGTAGTATATAAAGCAGAATAGTCTACGCACCTCGGTGAACAAGACAGCAATAAAGTAATAACCGTTAGCTTCCCTGAGGATCACAGATAATTGCATTCTTCCCACGGAGAACCCCGTTGAGCTTTGAAGATATTTATGTGTTGTTATACCTCTGACTTTATGACAGCCTGCATTCAAATGGGAAGTGTTAGGTATATTGGAATAAATTATTGGGCCAAACTAATCCGTTTACTTCAGAATTGCCTAATGGTAAATGCCCGTTTTAGTAAGAGAAAACAAGGCACACATTCAGTCAGATCTTCCACCAGGCAAGTGTTTCAATAAGTGTTTTCAGCAATATATTAGAGAAGTGTAATTGGCTTGAACAAAGCTGTGGGAGCAACCTGTAGGGAAGTGGCATCCGTGGATTTACAATGCTCCAATTACTTCGCTTCTATATGCGGAGCGTTAGAAAATTCGTAAAATTGGCCGCCAGGCTAAACGTGTAACTGTGTGACATGCAACATTCAATGTGCGTGCACGCATCGTCGTTACTATTTCGGGATCAAGTTATTATAATCTGAACGGTCCTAATTTTGACTTGTCGCCATCCGCTTAAGTTAAGTGATATTCGTTGGTTTTGCAACTTTGCGCTGAAAGACCTAATCAAAATTTTAGAACTCAGCAATCCTGAGGCTTGTCTTGATATGTCATAAAATGTATGATTACTGTAGACGTATATTATCATGTGACTGGTTAAAGTTGACACGTATCTTTGCGCTAAAATGTACGTTAAGATGCAGCTCGATCTGAAAGAATGAAGACATGCGCGCATCGCATTTTACCCAGAAATTTTTTTGCGCAATTCTGGAAGACAGATTGTGAAAAATTGGCACTCCCGTTTGTTCTGCTGAGCCATGATAAGGATTGTGACTTTAGTTCACGTTCTCATCGCGTCTCCACATTTTAAGTCGCTTGTCTACGTAGTGCATTGTCACACTGTTTTTTTCACGCTCAACAATATTTTTTATGGTATAAAACACTGATCTTCCAAAAGAGAAATGCACAAACTACGGTCCCTGAATAGTTAACTGTTACGGGTTGCTGATGAATTCACGTTGTTATTTTGGTGAGTGCGATAAAAATATACAATTATGTTCGTGGATGTAATCTTCCATATCATACAGAATTGTCATATCCCTGAGGGATTGACCAAGCTTGTTACTCGTAAAGTCAGCATCTCAATTGGATTGCACACAATAAGCGTATACTGTGAGTTATTATAGTTGTCGATACTTTAACAGCAATACATTTCAAGTACAAAGCAAATCGCGACAAGTGGTTTGTAAATATCCATTTGATGTATATGGCTCCTGCAAGCGAACGTAACCCGAATGTTCACGAATACCCGCGCCGTGTGTATGCGCAAACTGTTAAAATGGCATTCACAACAGTTATATTACGGAAGGCAGTTCGAAATTAAAATGTGGAATTTGCTAACTCCAGCTTGATTGGAGCTTTCCAAATCGCCAGCTGACTTGCCCAAAACGATTTTTTTATGGTTCACCAGCTCTCCTGGAAAGGAAAAATTAACGTGCGCTTCTCATTCTCAATTGGACTACAGATGAACAGCATCAGTCCACAAATGGTGAGTAGAAAGAATTGAAACCAGAATATGATTTCGGGATTTTAATGTAGGGAGCAAGCAAACGCACCGAGTGACTTGTTCAATTGACGGCGGTTTTAATGTCAATACCCGGCGTGCTGGATTATATTTGTTCCCCAAAAGATGTTTGCTTTTAAGCGCGTTAAGCCATCCAGATGTTTGCAAGGCTGAAGTTATCACATGCGTATAGTGAATGGTTAAACAAATAATGAAACAATATGCTATATATTATAATAATATGATTATTATAGAAATACATAAGGTACAGGTTAAAAGAGTCTCAATATTAAAAAATCAAGGAAAACGTAGAGGTGCTTACGTCCTTGATCATCATTTAGGGATCAGTGAGCCCCAGGCATGTTTACGTCAAATGAAAATGCATAGAGCTTCCCGATAGCCTTTACCACTCGACTCAAAAGGTTTTGCTCACGTTGGTGTAGCGCCGTAATGTTCATTCGTTGATCGGCTTTCAAATTTGGACGATGAAGCCCAAAACGTAATAACCGAAGAAATAAAACTTTGCGTTTAACATTCTTTCTTTGTAGCTTCTCATGAAGTAATATAGGCCGAATATGGACTACGGCTGACACAAGTGGGCATTATCACAGCCTAAATTCCCAGAACATTCTTCGACAGATATATGACCTAAGTGAATCACGCGCCAGTGTGGCCACTAGTTGGTCATCATAACTATTCTGGGCACTTCAAGTGGGTTTGGTATGTCACAATAGTGCGATGCTACCAATGGACATAACGATGGGAGAGAATTAGTCCGCAATCCCATCTTCTGGAGATTGGATCTGTTGTGCATTGAGCTACGGGTTTTGTGCGAATAAACCACCTCACGTTGTTTAAATTTAAAAAAAGATGACCACTTATGTAGTTAAAGCACTTTTCATTATATTTTTTCTTCTAACAGCGTGCTATCCCCCAGAATCCAATGTGAAGATTGTCCTGTCTTTTATTTGTTTACACTACTAATAATGCTGAGTATTTCCCTTATACAGTTGCCGACCATTGTAAGTGGCGTCTACCTGTTTCTTATATGAAACAATTTATCATACGGGTTCACATCACCAGAATAACATATGCTACAAACGCGAAACGCACGCAAAGTCAGAATTCCGTTAGATCAGGAGCAATTCGCTTAATTGTAAAGACAAAGCCTGGAGTACAAAAACATTAGGATTCTTTAACATTTTATTCGGGTTTGATATGACAATCCAATATCTCCATGGTACCGAATTAAACCAGTTTGTACGATATGTCGCAAAACTTGTCAGACTGTAATTCTCCAAGCTGCAAAATTGTGGACTATAAACTGGATATGAAACATAGATAACTGAATTGCAAATTCATTCTGCAAGTAAACGAAATCTGTGGTAGAAAGATCAAGCCGTAGACCCTTGAACACTTAAATGGTCATTCGTGCTTGCTTGTGCAGGTGCTGTACATATCACTGCTACGCGACTATTAAATCGTGAACAGATTTCATGGTAAATGGCTTTAACCAGCTTATCTGGGACTGCTTTGGAGCAGACGCGCTAAAATCTCCAGCTATTAGAATGCCATAACTGAACCAAAAATATTCCTCGCTACAGTTGGTGTTGGATTGTAAAATTCCTCGGTTCTTCCGGATAAACTGATTGTTCGTACAGAAGAAACATAGAACATAGTCAGTGCCAATAAAATACCCAATTTACTGCTTTTAGGTGCACACCAAAAATTAAACGGTTTTTGGATGTGTCCTTCAAATTTTACCGTCTCTGAAAATCTCATCTTTGTAAACCGGGTTCAATGTAACATGAGACAGATTCTTTTGCTACGATATGTGGAACGCCTCGCAGCTGAAGTATAGTGAATGTACACAATATGGGGAACGACCACTCTGTGGACTGGTGTTTTAGTGTCAGCTCAAGATCTTTTTCGGGAAGCTTGGCCATCCCAAACACCTGAAAGACATGGCTTAGAAGGATCATACATTCGTGTTGCTGTTTCCTATTACAACCATTCACAAAATGTTTTCAGTAGAATGCCGCTTATCTACCTACAGTGGTTCGTTATTACGCAAGTGGTAAGTCAAATTGCCAGAGGCCCATATGTGTAATCTGCTTTTTATCTTACTAAGGTTATATACTACACAATCGTGAATTTGGCGCTGTTTTCAAACTGTCTTCGTGGTGGCAAAGAATGTATATATCGACAGATAAACGCTTTGTTTGAGTAGAATGCGCTCAACTTCTACTATAGCGTATGGAGCACAACGTGGTACTAGTTGGCTCTATAAACATGCATACATTTTTAGAGTTCAATTACAAACTATTTAATGACAATCTTCATTGTACCTGTCTCATTCCACGCGCCGAAGGACATTTTATTGAAGTCAGAAAATCATCACAGGATTTCTGGACGTAGGGGTGTTTAAAAGCTATTTTAAGTGACAGGCAGTATACTCTCAGTATACACTCACGATGTCAGTCTGTCTGCGAAAGTTAGACGTTAGTAGCCGGACACGACATCCGTTAAAAGGTGCGGCAATTTGAGCAGAAGTATTCAAGTTTAGTGGCCTAATTGTAGAATGAAACATTTTATACTACTACCAAAGTCGAGAAATTGGGCGTGGTGCAAACGCTGACAAATGCCAAAATCAACTCACTGCGTAGATGACGAACGAAAACATAACAATCACTAAATAATCAAATTTTTAGAGATTTTTCTACATAACGGCTTACTGTGCAAAATTGCCAACGAGCTTTGTGCAACACATTCAACGCACTAAAAACTTGGCTGGTAATTACTGCGTACGCTGGGCTATTAGCTGAAGAGCACAATGTTTGTACAACAGCATTCGATCAAATGTGAGATTAAAATGCGGTTCAGAGTGTATGTTATCGTGAATCATTCGGTCACAAAATTTACCTGGCCAGGACACGTCAATTCTTTCTGTGTTCGACAGTTATACGCAGTATGTTGGACGCTGACAGTGTGGAGGATGACAACCCCGAAATTTAGTGTGGACCTCCAGATGTTAAAAACGCAACTTGACAAAGTTAAGGATCAACAGCTTCTTAGAAAATTCCCGAAGACGGCAGTCAGGTACACGATTCATTGGTAAGGAATTACCTGCAACGAGGGACAATTTGTTTGAAGGGTTTGGTGACTTTGTAAGCAACATGCAAGTCACGTACCATCTAGATGACAACTCCTTTGTTTCGAACCATTCGCTATGGCCAGGAGAAAGGTACACAACATAAAAGTCCTACGCAGACATGTGATGTGGATGGTGTACTTTCTCTTTTAGAACATCTTGTGTGTAATAATGGGTTGCCTTCTTGAGATCTTCATTTAAAAGCTGAATTTTATTGTTTACGTGGGCGCAGTTGCAGTAACCAATTCTTCCGTGGAGGAGAAGGATTTAGTGAACTGAATACTGTACTATCCTTAGAGCAAACCGAATGAAGTTGCTAGGAGTGAGTAAAGTAGAGCGGAAACGAGATTGGTTTCCGATGTTTCGTCCACTTTTGCGTCACACGTTTGGTTCGCCGCAACAGCACATCATTTTGTGTTTGTGAAAATATGCCCTGACGACCAATTTGCATGAAACTGCAAGTGTTTCCACAAACATTCCCCGTCCTTCAAGCTCTCATTACTCTAGCCCAAATACTAATTTACATCTTCGGTCCTCCCCGGAGGCACACAAAAATTGAAGCGATGTAGCACTATCGGGTAGGCCGCTGAATGCAGTAAAGACCAATGCATATTGCGAGTTGGTTATTTGGCATCCACATAAGCGTTTATATCTAAATAGATTTATGGCCATGTGCTAGTGCAACCTTGCTAAGGCAGGTTCAATTAAACAACAGGATTTAAGCATGTGAAAAAACAACAGAGTTTTAACACAATTATTGTTTGTGCGGTTATCACAGATATGTTTCATTTCAGTTGAAAGTGACTCAGAAAACATAAATACATTAGCATTAGAAGAAACCAGTCAACCGTTCTTGGAAGCCTTAGTTTTCACATTTTGACTCCCTTTGTAGCTGATTGTAAAACTATATTTCATCCGACCTGTGGGCTATGATATGCAGTGATTTAGAGGGATCTGTGGAGAAGAAACTCCATGAAGCTTGAAAGACACGCAAAGTGTGAACAGTTAAATTATTTTACATACCTAGCATTACGTTGTACGATCCAAGGGGACGCCAAGAATTTTAGAGAATAGCTCCGCCTTGGTGGGTATTTGCTTTCGAGCAGCTCTAGAGCGCTAACAGCACTGCTAGAGATCTTCGATGGTTGCTTGAAAAGATTTGAAAAACAATTCCTGTGGGATTTCGTCCTGTTGATGAAGCCAGTTTATGCTGTAAATCTAAGAAGCCTTGGATAGGTGTACGATGCTTATTGGAAATATTCAGCAATGCTCACCCCACAGAACGTCTCGGGTTTGGCATACATTGGCTTTATTGAGAAAAAATATCTAAAGTGGAAATTTCACTACCACTAATCTATATGTGCTCAGAGGTGAAGTAGTTTCACAAGATGGGTGAAGCATACACATAAGTGGTCGTCAACATCTGGTCATGTGACATGGTTTCCGCTAAAATACCAGCTAGGCGTTCGGGGGTCTGAGGCTCCACTGGCTTCCATGAGGGCATCCAAAATGAACGATTCAGATTCAGTGTGCTTTTCAGGTTTTTAGGACAGATTATTTTTAATTCGGGAAAAAAATCTATTTTAGGCCTAGGTTTAACCCACTTTTACGCTGAAAGCGGTTCGATTACTTTTAATCTCTCGGATGCTGGCTTAGTTCAAGCAATGACGATTGACTAATTCGGGCATAACCCAAAATTTTCTGCCCATGCGTGCAGCTATTATCTTTCCTTCTGTATAAGGGTATAACTGAGGACGATGTTAGACACCTCGTCTCCATGTTTAACAACGGTGGACAAAATTATCACTGCATGTAATAATTGCATCCCGAATGTTGGTAAGAACAAGAATGGTTAAGATGTTTGTGAGAAGATAGCGTGCTCCGCTCCATTCATGGTAGTTGGAAGACACTATGCTACCAGCAATAATATTCAGACTAAAAATTCTATCTGTAACTGGATTCACGAGCTATTCGGCATCATTATGTATAATTTGGTGCATTTAGTTGCCTGTTATTGGTTCCCCGTCGATATGTGACAAGTGCGTTTTTTGTTTGTTTACAGTTCCGCAAATGTTGTTTGATAGTAAGCAGCAGGATTAATTGCTGTCATAATAAAATCTCGTTTTATCGCCTAATCCATGCAACCCAACAAAATACTGTTCCAACAAATGAAGTTGTCATCTTCGCGCAAATTGTTGTAATAATTGTTTTTTCAAGGATTCAACAAGAGGATTGTATGTGAGTATATCCCTAATCAACCTGCGCACCTTGTCTCATATGTCTTAGTAGCGGAATTTTAGCTTAATAATGCGGGGATGCCATATACTTTCCAAGGGAAAACTGGTGGGATATGCCTCCGAATTCAACAAAGTAAACATCAGTTTGCTTTCTTAATGGCATCAGATATTTTTTTCAATACCATCTGCAGTTTATCGGCTGAATAACTATGTTCTAAAGAGTTAAATGACCCAACAAAAAGTTTATCTTTGTTGGCAGAGGAAATGTGTCAATACGAGCACCCATTTTGCGTTGGATGCGCCTTGCTTTAGCTTGAGCGTTATGGAGATCACATACAATAAAGCTACTCTTGTATTTCCGGTGTGATATTATATCTATTTGCAACGTGCGTTTGTGATGTTACCGTCACCACATATTATATTGCCGGCAAATACCTTCGCTATAGCTAAGCCGTTCGACATTTGAGGCCACTAGTTTCTATTTTTATCAACCAGATTCTGTTTTTTTCCTAGTATTTATGAACCAGCTGATGCTTAAAACCCTAACACAGTAACAGTGTAACCTGCATTGTCGGTTTAAGTCTTTATATGATTTGTCGATTATTCCGATAATCCCTATATAAATTCCTTGATTAAGAACCGTGCGCGAAAACGTTTAGACAAAATGCAACAGCAGTAGCAACACGTAATTCAATATTTCTACAGCATGAGGCAGGTTAAATCCTTCCAAATATTTTTGACTTTGAAGAAATTACATGGATTTCGTTCCGCACACTGATGTGAACAACGGAAAATCACTCATTCAGAAACCTGTCGCACGAAACTCCCCGAGCCACAGGCACTATTTTGAGAAAATCGTTGCCAAATCTTGGAACGTTTGGGCTGGACTGCTCATGCCAACAAACTAAGTTGGAGTATTAGACTTCGACTTATCTCTTTGTTTCCGTAATCGACTTACTGCAGCATGCGAATACCAAAAAATCAGGAACAAGGACAAATGGTAATCGCATATTTGGTGTAAAAAATTGAACCAATATTTGAATTTTATGCTAGGGCTAGGAGCATTCTTAGCAACAGTTATTATGTTGGAGATCAAATGTGTACTGCGTGCCACATCGTGTTTTTCCTCAAGGGGCCAGTGGAAAATATCGCAAGGGTACGTGATTCAAGTTATTATTAAAGTTTTGAATAACATGTACTGTTTACCACGTAGGTTCAGCAAACTGTCAAACTGGTGTGAAAACGTAAAGGATACTTCGTCAACCAAAATACTATTGAAGCCTTTCTTCCCATTTTTATGTTCTGAATTCCAGAGGAAATAAGCTTGCTGGAACAATGTATGTCGGATTTTCATCTACCTACATATTGTATGCATTGGGTCTTATACTTTTTCGCACATGAAGTATATCGTGTTTCCATATGTACTTTTATGCGGGTTGCGCTTTATACGGAGAGTTTAAATAGATTATATGTGAGAGCCGTGCTTAGTGTAGGATGGCCAAATCCCAGGATGTACGCCTAACCACAAATGAATATAATTGTCTTGAGGGAACACTGCCTCTGCAGACATGTCATGTCGTGGGCCGTCAAGACAAAACCAATGGTGTTCCGTGAAGAGAAATACTGTGATGTCTGGATGATAGCACTACAATGAACATAAGCTGCACTTTGCGCATTACATTCTGCGGAAAAATATGGAAAATAAATGGTTCATTTGAGATAAACTGGGTGTCACTTTGAAAAAAGTAAATCAAATAAATCCACCTTGGAAATGACAGCCAACACATAAAATCACAGCTTTCGTCTTTCCTTGTGCACTAATGCTTGTATTTAAAATCAAACGGTTTACTAGGCAAAGTGACCTAACGAACTTATTTTCGATTGCATGGGGTTCCGGTAAATAAGACGTGTGTATAAAACCATTTACAATATCAAATCAGAAAAACGTTTAGCCTTTTTGTTATTTCGGCTGAAATGTGCCTGATTGCCTTCTAGAATGTAAAAACTAGTTTTCGATAGGAGGCTTCCTGTGGTTTTCTGGCCACGGGAAGTCTTACTTTACAAGCATATATACCAGGTACATACTAAAGCAGGTCAGGATACCCGGTGGGGTACCGATTTATGTGCGATAGAACATCATCAAAAGCGGTGGGTGCTGTGCAGTCAACGGGGTCAGCAATGGCTATTCGCTTTAGGAAGTTAGAAATATAATAACTGTATTCAAGAAAGCCAGAAATCATTTAAGGCAACAACGAAAATGCACCTGTCATTACGAAACTAATCTCAAATGAAATGCTTCTTGTTTCTTATTCAGGGGACAGCGACTTGCAGTCAGGTGAATAGTGGATAACTTAATTTGACTATAATGTTGCAATATTTAAACCGCACAATGTATGGTTTCTGTGTTTATTATGAATAATTCCAAATAAATATACAAAAATCTAAAATAAATTCGCAGCATACGATGCATACATTTCGGGTAAGCGACGCAGTAAATTTTCCGAGTACATACATAACTTATTTTTCATGTTGTGTTTACAAGTCCTAAATTAAACATTGTTTTAATGTATTATTTTTATTACAGAAAACGCATAGTAACTCCATCATGATTACGTGATATTTTCGGCGTGGATTTTGAACACTGGTTCCTGGTTCCACTGTCATGGATTTTAAGTGACGGGTGTGGGCTTGTTTGCGGGACACTTTTTGGAATTTCCCTAAAGTGTGGACGATTTATTCGGCAGTTAATTTGCGTTCATGTGTTAACTTTTATGCGAAAATTGGTCACCAATAAACGGTTCAATAAAAACAGTCTTCCGTACACTTGTAGTTTTAGCCATCAAATGTATACGCGTTGGTTGAGAAATATAACCGGACCTTGATTGTTGCAACGTTGTTTATCATTAAAATCGTACCCCATTTTGAATGACTGGCTTCCCGATTAACAATTGAAATGAAACGGCTTTTTCAGTTTTGGTATAAATTAACTCTACTTCAGTTTGACTAAGCACATTTGTATTTTCCGTTTTTTGTTGCCAGGCAAATCGTTTTTACCGCTTCTGCTACGCTATTTTATATCAAAAACTTGGTCAGCTATAAATTTGTTTTATTTCTTCATTTTACGACCCGGTTTCGATCACGCGTTGGTTGTTGATCCATATCGGCTTTGCTTGTTTTTTGGACTATCTCACCGTTTGTTGAAGACCGTTGAGGTTTGTTATTCTGTATCCGTGAAACTACTTTTATTTTTGTAGTACAGCACACGTGCGCAACAATTCGTTCAAATTTTTACCGGTTTGGTTGCTTAAGTTGTGCTGGCTGATCAAAAAATCGAAACGGCCAATCACCAGGTCAGTGTCAACCAATTCAAACCGGGACGAAGAACTTGGAAAAAAATCAGTCGAACGCGGTTCGTTTTCAGCGATGAGTTCTAGGGCTAGTATAGCTTCTATGATTAGTTTGGTGAATTCGGGTTCCAACGATCCTTTATTGTTAGCACAGCTTAGAGACAACTTAAAGAGGAACTCGCGCCAGAGTCAGAGACAATAAAGACGTAAGCAAATCCCGAAGGCTGAAGCCGAAGAAGAGTTGGTGGCGCTAAAAGCATCTTTGACTAGAGGCAAAGAAGCTTCAGCACATAGCAACCGGACAGGATTTCACAGTCCTTAAGAGGTACTTAAAAACTATGTTGACGGTTGCAGAAACATTGTATCGCCAATGAATTTAAAAAAATCAACATAGTCTCGTGTTAGCCGAACGACAACGTAATAGGGTAGGTGGCCTTCGGTATTTGGAATCTATTATGAAGGGTCTAGAATTACCAAAAATCGGCCCTACGCAGTTTGATGGTCACCCTAAGAGCTAGTGTAGATTTGTGATCAGTTCGGGTTGCATGTCGAAAGCAAGACCCAGGACGATGGAAAGAGGCCCGTTAAATTAGTAAACGCCTGCCACGGTGTAGCCAGGGAGGCCATAAATAATTGCCCTATGCTTTGGCCTGCACAAGAATATGAACCGGTCCGGGGAATTCTGCATGGATCTTGCGTGACGTCTCATGTTGTTGCTAGCGCCTTGATCGATGATCTCATAAAATGTTTCCGATCTACATTGTACATGGCGAGAGTTCTGACCCAGTTGGCCTTCAAGATGTGGATTTGCAAAATAGCTCTGACGCAGATAAACTACAGTGCAGAACTAAGTTCTCTGGAAAATTCGGATGGCTCGGTGTGGTGCTTGCTACATACTTTACAACACAAATGGGCGGAATTCGTTTATCAAACCACTCATGATCAGGGGGGCCGACCTTTGTCGACCACACACATTTCGTCACTCAAAAGGGCGAGGTTGTTGAGCAGCCGTTACGAAATTCCGTTAAGCAAGTGGACTCAAGTGTACGTGGCAAATCCGATGCAGATGTAGACAAGAGCAGAACCTCTTGGAGTCATGCAATAGTTCGCGCAAAGCAGGCTCCACTATTGAGCAAGACGAGCTGTAAGGTTTGTGATGGTAAACACCGTATCGTTAACTGTGAACGACTTGTGTATTTCCACCTAGTAAAACGATGGTCCACCTTGAGGTCTCTTAACGCTCGTTTCCAATGTTTAGAAGTGGCCCACGAAGCAAAGGATTGTAAAAGATGGATGTGAGGTAGACGGATGCCGAGCTAAACATCACACTCTGCAGCATTCGACACCACCGAATAAAATCCCGATTTAGTTTGTGTTGTCAAAAGCAATGCGATGACTGATTGCAAGATGATTGTGCCCTTGTGGTTGCTTCCACTTTGTCTAAAGGGGACTTCTTAGACAGTGGGTCCGTTACCATAATCGTATGCAGTTACTTCCTGCACCAACTCGGCGTAGGAAATCATCGAACGCCGCGTGAAATGTTTAGCAATCGGAGAATCTGTAAGTTTTGAGATGTGTCCACTCCGCGAAGGCGAAATTATTTTCGTGAAAGGCGCTTCAGTAGTGTCTAGAATTCTTTCATCGTTGGTCGTGGATTCACCTTCGGAAGATGAAAGTCGTTCACGTCGCTTGAAAGAAATGCTCTTTGATGATGTTTCGCCTAAACTTTTGGTATATTAATTGACTGTGATCTTCCCGAAGCTCATTTGATCCTAGCTCAGCGGTTCGGCGGTCAAAAAGAACCGTTTATTGTGAAGGCACTGCTGGGTTGGGTCCAGTGTCTAGAGAACCGTGGAAGAGTCGCCGCCAGCTGCGTGTCGCCAGTGGAGCCATCTGTGGCGGGTCACCTCCGTACGTAATACAATGCCGGCTTTGCAGACATTGATTTGCTTCGGAAAACCTAACAGGTTGACGAGAGACCTCCAATGAAATTGTTGAGCTCATGGATGAACACGTAAGAGGGCATTTTGTTGTACTGCTCCTGTGGGAAGCAGAGCAACCGAATGGTTCGTCAAACATTCGGCAGCCATGCCACGAGTGCGCTTATTGTGGAGACGTTTCCTGCATGACCCAGAATGCTTCGACACATATGCAGCGGGTATGTAGCACAACCTCGAGAAGGATTATACAGTGCCAGTTCCCCCTGAGCTGATAACACTACAATCAGCCGCAAGTTAGTATCTTCCTCACCATACAGTACTGAACTCCAGAAGGCCTGGAAATGTGTGGGTTTTGTTTGACTGTGCAGCTAAGTACTACGGAGGTTTGTTGTTGTTTTTCGGAAGGGCTAGCCTAACCTTAATGAGGGTGGCGCGGGTTTAGGAATGCTTTCCGTGTATCCCGACAGATTTGTATTAGAACAGCCGATTTTAGCTCAGCGTGATATAGTGGATGGGCGCAGGGAACTTTGAAACTGGTCATTGTGGCATGAGCGGTCTTGGACAATTCAAGTCGGTGGCTAAATTTGCATTCTTATAAACTAGAGCCGTCCTTCCTGCTTACCTCTTCGCTTGCTGACCGTCAGAGAAATTTTGGCCAGCGGTCGCCAGGGGGGAACACGCAGTGTTTGTTGCAACTTTGTATATCTTTAAAATTGCCTCCCATCTTGAATGACTGCGTTCCCGGCTAACAATTCAGATGAACCGCCCATTTTATTGTTCGAGATAATTGAACTCTATTTCAGCTTGACCAAGGACATTTGTATTTTCCGTTTCTCATGCCACGCAAATCGTTTTCACCGCTTCTGCTATTCTATTTCGTACCAAAAGCTTGGTCATTTCTAAATTTGTTTTATTTCTTCAGTTTGCGACCCGGTTTCGATCACGCGTTGACTGCTGATCCATATCGGCTTCGCCTGTTTTTTTAGATTATCTCACCGTTCGTCCAAAACCATTGAGGTTTCTAATTTTGTATCCATGAAGCCACCTTTATTTGTTATAGTACTGCACATTTGCGTAACCCTTCGTTCGTAGTTTTGCCGGTTATGTTGCTAAATTTGGTGCTCGTTGCCCAACAAATCGAAACGGTCATCACAGTGATTGGTGAATGAAAGAAGTGGGCATTTATATGATAACACCTTGTATCCGTTACTAATGTATTCAGTCTCAGTTTATATATACATGTATAATTTTTCTAATAAGTACTTTTAATTTTTCTCGCTGACGCGTGCTTCGCATTAATCGACTTATGCTTTTTTTTAAAAAATTTCCTGGGTGAACTTTACAGAGGATGAGAAAGTTGTACATCACAATGATAAGAGATAGGATTGAGGCGAAGTTTAGATTCAGGATGATCCCGTAGAACACGTGAAGTCTGTTTCGCATCCAAATATACCTACTTGTTTGTGATGGTAGCTGTTGTCAGAAAATTAGGACATCAAGGTAGATGTTCCAAGAAGTTATCTGAATTTTTGCTTAGTGCTTGGCGCCGATTATGCAGCCCAGGAGAGATAAAAAGCGGTAGTTTAGGGCTGCAATTCACCACTTGCCTCACATGGGTGAACAGTGCCCAGGGTACGGGAATATTTAGTTAAGCCATACAGAAGTGTGGGTGAATCAACTGCCGAAAATCCTCGGAGTATTTATCTTTGTTCTTTGGTGGGTCACTGAAATTAAAACATACAAGTTCTTCAAATGTTAAGCGGGGGTATAACACTGAAACAAGCACGTGAAAGCGTGCGCTAACGGTGAGCCGAATTCAAAGATTGATTTTTATGACTGTGAACGTAATGAAGTAAAAGAAGCACAACATATGCGCCGTCTTTCATAACTTCGAGCTAAAATTGTAAGAATCCCATGAAATATATAATACTTTGGCATTTTAATGCCTTTGAATTAAGAGCAATAGAGTTTTAGCATTGCATGCTGGAGTCTAACGCAATCAACAATTCCGAGCGCATTTGAAATTTCCCTGATCGATCCCAAATTATGCTCAGTAGATAATTATAACATGTCTGCAGACCACAGGTTGATCGTTTTTCACGTCAGATCTCGCACGCCTGATGTTCAATTTTGTAAATACACACGATTTTGTGAGCTTATGAATAGCCTGCCTCCATCTGCGGCCTTGAGATATAATAATATTCTGAAACGGCCTAATGCCTAACTATCAAAATTTTTGTTGAATATAGTTTCCGGGAAAACAACAGTGCTGAACTAGTTAGAAGTTCACATAACACACAGAGTCAGCCACACCAATGTGATGCTTTTGTGAATATAATTGCAGTAGGTTTGACTTGGTTATCTTAACTAAAACTTTTACAGAGTGGCGACAGTAGTCCAACACTGGCTATGAATTTTCCCAGGTTTGGAATTTTGAGGCTGTCGCACACCGCAGGTATCAGATTTTCTCAAAATGCGATGCATCTGGGACTGAGTAAGTTTGTGTAGGCTTAAAGCAAGCAGAAGTAGGGAAAAGTAAGTTCATAGTGGCAGTAGTGGTAATAGTAGTAGTGAGCTGTACCGTATGATAAATTTTATTTAGCAAATAAAAATGCTTCGACTGCTTAAAACAACAGCCGTAGGCTACTTCGCCCCTGCAACCGAACTTGATACGGAAGCCTCCTGAGCCAATCAAACGGGAAGTAACGGGAACAGATGAAATGTTACTTTTCTCACCTTCTGATGGATAGAAAGCTAGATAATTTGCACTCTGACTTATTTTTGAGAAGCCCGGATGAGCGTTGTTAAGTTTTGTCAATGAAAACACTAAGACTGTTTTCTTCCGCATAATTTTGTGGAAACTTCTCAGGAGCTGCATCATTCGGGTGGCCATGAAAATGATGGATAGTAATTTGGAGTTAATGGTATAAACATCATTTAATAATAGTAATAGTAATAGTAATAATAGTGATAATAGTTATAACAGTAACCAAGCATTTCCGAAACCTTTGTTACTAAGAAACGCACTCGTTTGTGGTGAAATATGTAAACTTATTGCGTAGAACCCAACTAAATTGGGGGCGTATATGTGCCTACAAAACCCAGGCCAAAGCACTAACTGCGGTACCAAATGCGCACGTCAGTCTCGTATGTTTGGACAAACGTGTTTACATTCAGGAGCGTTGTTTAAGTAGGATACACCCCAGCGTGACTGGCTTTGCAGCTGTTAACCCCTGAAGTATGTAAATGAACCATTTTTCGAACCCGCTTACTACACATGTATAAGTCTGGTTCAGTCATTGGAGTTGATAGTTATGCTCAAAAATAATCGCATCCGTTGTTTTGAAACGAACAACTGGGTAGGAGTGTGAACTAAAAAACCAAAACTTTAATGACCTTTCTATGCCAGAACATACAATGAGGAAAACCTCAGTGCACGGATAATCAGAACGGTTTTAAGTGCTGTGCGGGACAAAAATCGACTAATAAGATGTACCCCGAAATATCACCAGCGTGCACTGACTAGCCAGTCTTCTTGATTTAGTCGAAGTATGATTTCAATAATAGTCACCCTAAACAATTGGATCGGACTGTTGCTTGGCATAAAATTTCTCCAACCATACAAATCACATGTTTATCGCCAATAGTGTTTGGAATATTTACAGCACGTGTCATCACTCACCTTGGCCCTTGCTAACTCTTGGGTGGGAACTTCATTTGTCGTGGCTTCTTGGACACACTTTTAATGTGATTTTCAAGGGATATTCCACGTGAATTTATGAATTCATGTTTGATCCCACCGTCTCCCGCGTTTGAGTAGAAGGTTCGAAAATGCGCAACATCAGAAGCTGCACTAATTATGATTTATTCGAAATATGCTGCTACAATCGCTCCCCCCATCTCGAAGAGGTGCCAACTATGTAAAATATGATTCCCTGTACAACAGGTCCGCATGAGAACCGGAATATATAAAATATACAATCAGAATATATGCAATACCTTGATCTAATCCTACTTGTACTCTGGACGGCTAAGATATGTTTTCACAAAATTCCTGTTGCCCCTTTTTAACTTAAAAGTCTTCCGAGCCAGGCTTCCTCGCTTTCGGTCACTTAAGTAAGATCTTAAGCTCATTCTGTTTAGCTTGGTTTTACTTACAGCAATCCGAGGTACTGAGCACAAGCAGAAGCAATCACTGGGCGGTGCTGCCTGTACCCTCATCTCACATGACACCGTCAATCATTTGTAATCACATTGGACCACAAATTCATTTGCTAAGTTATCACGCCCAAACAATCAACACTTGGTTTTTAGGACTGTTTAACTCAAATGGAAAGGTTATATAGTTGCCTCGTTAGTAGATGCATTGGTGCATTTATGATGAAATACGCCAAATTGACGTCAATGTTATCAGCACTGTGATTCACCAAACATATACATGAAGGATTCTGGAATTTCAGAAAAATCATCGCCTTCTAAGATGAGAACGTTCGCTTGTTATTGTCGACGTGGCAACCCAATACCCGGGGTTCCAAAACACCGCCGAGAAATACATTCGCTTGAAAGTTTCAGAATTGACTACGATGGTTATTAAGTGCATTTGAGATTTGACCAAATGCTCGCAGACAGCTGCCACACTTTGCTACCATTTGTATATTCCAAATAAAACGCAAGTGTATCCTGTCTAATCGCACGCACTGTTGTTTGTTAGGTCTTCAGAGTCAGAAATTAAAAGCACAACGTACTATCAAACGCGGACATAATAAAATTGGCAGGATTCTCTTATGAGAATTGTCTGAGAATTCTCTCAGAATTCTCATATCATATTCTGAGTAAATCTGAAGCTTTGGGCGATTAAGCACGAAAGATTATTGTGCTAGTAAGCTGGGCGAGATGTTGGATGTCGCTTAAGCGTTGAGACTGGCACGCCCTATGTCTTCAATTACGACCCAAAAAATGCAATATTCCTCTTACTCATTTGACCGGCCTATCATGTTTTTGGTATTTTGCAACTACAAATGCCCAAAAAGTGCATGGCAATATTCTGTATGGCTGTTACTATCTCCGATGTTTAGGAGGACCTTATGGTGTCATTGAATTTTGACCGACTCTTGGTCTGCGCTGACGCGATTCCGCCTCCGAAGTGTAGATATTTGACGGCATGGGTTTTTCCGTTTAAGTTGCATTTGTGAGCACCATAAAACTGCCCCACCTTTTATCGTACGCGAAACCTTTCTCTTTTAGGTTCGCCTGTGCACAAGGTGAACCCCTTTAGCGTGCACTCGCTGCTTTCGTAACAAGAGGTTGGGTGTGTAGGAGATGAAATGTCTTTGATGTATTATTTGGCCCAATTATGTTGATGTTTAGTATATAGGAAGCATTGAGCGACAGCTGCAACTTATGATACTTTTGGTCTTGTTTGAGAAGAGTGAATTTCTCAAAAATGTAGATTCAGCTTGTAAAGAAACAGGGAGAAAAGAATGACGAACTATATTCTTTGCTGCATTTGGTTGGATTTCGGGTGATAAGTTATATTAATCTGCCTGATATGACGTAAAATCTTGTTGATTCTTGTGATGGAGTTTTATAGTTGACTACGCAAGGGCACCTAGTGATGAAGTGGCTTCATGCTGGCTTCAAATGAAATTACTAATTGCCAAATGTGAATTTCGATACACCTCTTAGTTTTTCAAAATGCGTCACTTCCATCGGGCTTGAACCATGTTTACTTCTTTGGGGAAATTTGACGCGGCTGATGACAGACATCCCCTGTTGACACATGGCTAAACAGACCCCTATGGTATAAAAACTACTGAACAAAACTCTACTTGATTTGCGTTGTGTGACCAAGTTACCGTAGGATTTGCTCTACCTACAATCATAGCGTTTCGTAGCTATTTTTCATAGCCAGGCTAACTGCCACATGATTACAATCGGAGTCCAAATTTAGGGTAGTAAACCTTGTTGAGAAAATGTACATCAATAGCAAAATCTGAGTTCCGCAGGGCCACAATTTAGGAGGCATATGTTTAAAGCACTCGGGTCGGAAGTTAAAATCAATTTTCAGGGGCAATTTACGTAATGTGCTTGCAATATCCAGTAATATATATATATATATCATTGTTGAGCTTTCCGCGAGAAACAGTTAAGCGGTGCACGCGTGAGCTGGACTTCAGTGCCTTTAAATTATCTCTCTGTTGTTACCGGTTAGCAAGGTTTAGCTTGTCCCAAAACGTAGATACAAATTATGTGGGGTAGTTAAACGCACGATTTTTATTGGAATACCTCACTTGTGCTCATTGCTCACTTCACTATGGCAAACGCACTTTATAAGCCTACAATGTATCAAGCGCAATTACTTTTTTAGCGTCGAATTCATACTCACAGTGGCGTGCGTCTTTTAGAGGAATGTATTTAGTTTGCTCTCTGTGATTATTTAGAAAACTTATTGGATGGTCTCTGTGTTGATGAGGTCCTGATCACTTTTGAAGTGGGGAACGATCAGAGACTCCCGAGAATGTGTTCATGAAAGTTAGACGCACTGTTGCCTTTGTGCCTGTTATGTTCGGGATTGATACACATCCTACGTCAAACGACTGACTGGACCCGAATAAACGGTGCATGTTTTATGGCAGCCTTCTGAGTCCACCTTTCGAATAAGCCTTTGTCCATACCGTCGGATAATGGGTATCACATATCGTAAGCGGCGTACCGCTCTATTTTTTCCACCCAATATACAAGTTACTTTTCTTGATTTGCGTAGAATGTGAGTTTATTCATTTTCGAAAAAAATGCGCAATCCGTCTGTGCTAAAATTGCATCGAGAGTTTTGTGATCACTTCAAACCTGACTTCTAACAATTGTGATGTTTTACGTGTATTTTGTAGCAACCACTTTGGTTATATCACCATAATTCCATGGGATAAAATAGATGAGGCAACTATGGTTATTACCTATGTTTACATTACTATGGTACTGCTAGCCAATACAACTTGTGCAGTCGCTTTAAAATGTTAACAAGATCACGCTCTAGTTAGTTATGGAAGAAGTACAAAAGCCCGTACAAAAGCAATGTAAAAGTATAGTTTACGCTCTCAGACTGTAGTGCGAAAATTGTATAACTTATCAGAAGTTCAAGCGTGTAGCAGTCATTCAAATTTCTGATTAAAAAGGAGTAGTGGGCACACCCGTATGTTTTTTTTGAATTTTTCGGAAATTACACAGGTGTGCGGTTTGATGCACACATAGGAACAAACGAACGTCAAGCAAGTGTGGGGAAATCACATTACGTTGGAAATTTTCTGAGTAAGATTGGATGCACCGCTGAGTAATTTCCAAGATGTTGTGAATTTAAATATTGTCTTACGCATCGCAATATATGCCTCCACTGGTTGGGCTAATATTGTTTAGCAATTCTGGCCCGTTTGACAGCGGAAACCCCTGTGTGCTATGCCTACACATGCCAGCAGTAAGAGCCACGAAATAAAAATTATTCCTGGGCACAAATTTAAGAATGCCTCTAGCCGGGAAAATAGTTTTATTACGCAACATAACAATTTTTATTGAAGAACTGTTCAATGACGGGCACGCTAATTATCACACGAGCTACAAAATCTACTGAAGTTAGCTGAGTGGATTGAACAATAGTTTGTTAAATTTGTTGAAGTATAGTGCCCTGTCTCCTCGCTGGTGCAAACCTTCACAACTGTTCAGATGATCTGCAAATGCGCAAAGAAGCAAAATGAAACACATTAATGGGTTGTGACAGGATTGGATACAGTCACCATTTAAACACCAAAGTTTTTCGCTGGTTTATGTCGTGGAAAACATCGCTTCATACCCGAAGTTTAGGATTTAGGGGGTGAATCTTCATGCAATTTACTAACAGCTAGTGAGCAGCTAGTGAGTGGTGTTAGTGGTGCCATACACCAGTTGAGTAAATACTGTCTTCTTGAGGTGGTTTTTGTTATGCTTTATATGACCTTCATATGAAGGTAATTTTTGGGCCGAAATAGAAAACGGCCATTTTGCTACTGAGGTCGCAACACAATTGACAATACGGAAAATTAACTTCACCCTAATTGCACGTATTTTGGAAAACATTTAGGAGACCTGTGGTATTACGATATTAAAGTGGTAATAAAAACAGCCGGCACGTCCTTTTGTTCATGAATGATTCCATTTTAGGGGCACAAAATACTCAGGAATACTATAAAGTCAAACACGGGTGGTGTGACTTCTCTCACGATAGCGCACTCGGCAAGGACTGAAATGTACAAAGTTTAATTCGAATTCACTAAATTGTGGACGGAAGATCTTTACTTTAGGTAAGAGAGAGTACTATATTTGATATTTCTGGGTTTGCAAATAAGCTTGTAAGATGGTTGCAATGCTCCGGAGTAACACTAGTGAGTGAGTGCCGTGAATGAAAACTCCTTTGTGTTCTGCATTATACGTAAATTTTGCAGCAGTCGTTCAATGTCAGGGACCACGCATTAAAATACGTATATCATCTGTAAAAAGATAAAATATTTGACGACATTTTGATGTTTGGGGCTTTATGGGTTTCTGATGATGTGCATTTTGCCTTGCTTTATACAAAAATTAAAAAAAGCTTGTCAAAAGTTCAGAGATCGCCTCCTGAAGAGTGAGATATCCTTTTGTAACAGTCGAAAACCCAGTAATTGATATTTATTCGTCATCATGTTGACGAAAATAGAGTGGAGCCACAAGCAAGCCTACTCTGGCCGCATTGCACAACACGCTGGGATCATTGAAAACAGCTGCTGCAAGTCGTATCATAAGAAGGGTATAGTGCAGCAACTGTTCCCTAGTGTAGACTCTGCCCCAAAGTTAATGGGTGGATAAGGTTCTAAAAATATGGTTGTGGCTTATGCACCAAGTGTAACGAGGATGCCAAATCAGTATATGAGCATTTCTTAACATGTTTTTACTCCATTTGAACAAACAAGGAGGATTACGCTGGCATCAACAGGAGCGCAATGTAATTTGTACAGCTTAAATTGATTAAAAGTAACAGGAAATCTGTAAATGGACACCTTTCGCTGAGGCCCGGGTTGAACAAACGGACAATGATTTTCCGACTGCTTCATTGCGGGTTGTTCAGCAGTATCCTATAGGATCTATGGTACTGCTGCGAACGTTTTCGAGGTTCTGAAGCCGTCTATGCTTCTGAGCCTAAGGAAGCCGCGTCTCACGACCATACATACCATAGCCCGGAAAATTTACTTCTTGCAATGGACTAGGGTCCCACTGCGACCACATAGGGTTCACATCTGGAAACGCATCCAAAGCCCCACAGATCTTTGCATTATGTTTAGCTGTCGCACTACAGCAGGAAGCAATATGACTTTGAAAACTCGCATAAAAGTCCACACATTTGAATGCATTGCCTTGAATATGAACTGGCTCGTTCAGGGCTCAGCATGTCAGGTGCGTAATCTTGCACTTACACTGCACTACCAAAGAACAAGACGGACTTAATTATTTTATCCAAGTACATTTGCATCTTTTTCCTCTTTCTTCGACGACGTAGACTATATATCGTGCATTTTCTTAACGAAATAGCATTTCTCTATCAGCAGCCTGAAAACAAGCGTTTTGAAGATTTCTATCATTAGTAACTTTATCATGTGTACCGCATAGTTGAACGAGAATGGACGGCCGTGGCGTTTATTTCGGAAACTGCTTTGCGTACGAATAATTTCAAAGCCTACCCTATACACACACTTACGAAAATCGGACCGTAAAAACAATTTATTATACTCACAAAAGTCAGGCTATTCCTCTGAGGTTAGGCGTGCAGCTGCAAAATGATGCCAAGTTGACCAGTATGTCCCCTGGTTGTCTTAAAGTCCTGGGTGGCTTACGCGTATGACTTTGATCTTAGATCTGATTCAACCAACGGGAACTTCACCACGCCGGTATCCCGCCTGCTTATCTCGAGTAAATGTTTCCGAGGACATTATAATTCAACCAAAGGTAATCGAACCAAAAGTCATATAACAGAAGAGGACAGGGTGCTCTAAGTGTGATTATTGCACTATCATTTGTTCTCTTTGGTTGTCCGTGACATCTTTCTTTGATAATTTTTCGGAATGGTGGTAGCTCGTGGTTAACTTCAAGTCAACCGCCCAGCTCAGCGAGGAGATCAAAAACCAACTGCTCGAATACCAACAGTCTCTTTTCTTCATATTCAGCAAAATGGACAACAGTAGCTCTTAGTGGATATCTCCTTCGCGTACATGGAATGTAGGGCTAATAGAACATTCGGACAAGGAGCCTTGTGGCGCGTGAGATAACGCAACTATTTTTCAAACAATGAAAATTTAGGAAAACCAGGTTGAACCCAGATATATGTACTGCAGTTTCACAATCGCGCCAAATATAAGCAGGTGAAAGTAACGTTGCAACGTGCAGCCAAGACATTTTTCTCAGTCAGTTTTTTCAGGCCATCGAACTAGTTGACGTATTTGCGTACCGGTCGTACTGATCATCTAGGTTAATTTTCGGTCATTCCCGTGTTTTGCTGCCTCTACCATTTCTTTAGCATTCCGTGTATAATAGGTCCCATTACTTCCGCACAGGCTTACTTATATAACGGTCCGGTAATTCTTTGGACTAAATTATGTTCGGGATCAATGAAAGGTTTCTCCTAGAATCAACCGAACCACTGTATGGTAAACAGTGCTTGAGGGGTCCTGGTGGAATCATGACAACCAAAACTAGCAGTACTCTGTGAAGATGAGTTGACTTGGATATCGTTCAAATCGACATCCAAAGATTTAGTAGGACAGGTGAGATGATCGCTCTGATTAATTTCGTTAACTTCGAGACGTTTTAGCCCTTTAGTGGCCTAATGACTTCCCGCAAACGGATAACTGCTCACAAAATACTGCCTTGTGAGTACACACACACGGTCAATGTGGCACGCAGTTGTAATCATTTGTGGCCATCTTTTTTGTACGTGGACGGATATACAGCTGTGGCACCCAGACCTAGATTAGAGGAGGATCAGAGTTCCCGGCTGAATTCTTTAACTAAAAAGCCCGTCGCCATGTGGTAGCTTTTAGTGAATTACAGTTTTTTAGGAACTAGTGGGCACTGGTGTTCCAGCCCCAACCTGGGGGGCATGAGGCTGTTTCGATCATATCTGTAACTACCGATGAACATGGCACGGGAGACGCTTTGGGTGGCTTACGGATCCCAGCAAAGACCAGTGGGTCACGGATGCACGCAAACTGTGACGCTCTTCCAATTTCTTATCTATTCTGATTCTAACGCTTGCGTATTTGCACATTGTTGAAATAAAATTCTTTTGGTATGATACACTTCATCATTATCTCAAGTTTTCTTAGGAAGCTCAATGACTTTTCCATTATCGGCGGCTGCTGGAAAGCTGCTATTTTTATTTGCAGCTGTCCATTTTGTTCCAGTATCTAGCGAGCAGCCTGGATACGTTTTGACAGCGGATATTTGAATAAAGTTTAGCTGTTCTCTTAAGCCGAGTAACAAGCAGGTGATTTAAACAATTTTGTGTAGCGATTTCGAGGTGTATTCTGCTTAGTGACATGTTTAGAGTTAGCTACTGTCGTACGGGTTTTCTGGCGCCTACTTAATAATAGAATAAATAACAATGGATACAACATAAACAACAAAGGTTTAACGGAAATTTGTACGCTCGGTGATCTTTATTAACCGATAAATTGAACATTCGAGGCCTCAGGTTAAAGTTTAATGAAGAAATTCAAGTGAATATGAATGTTGGTGCAAGGGAAAGATCAATGGCCCAAAAGCTAAACTGTATAAATAATGGCGGTGCTATCACACTCGAAGAACATATAGCCGGACACAGATAACCGCCTAGCAGATCTTTATACTGGCTTGTCACTGGAAAAGTGAATCTACTAAATGCGGCTTGCTTTAAGCTAGAACGCTTTTTTCAGCTGGAGGCAGTGACACCAAAAAGAATGCAAGTAAACTTGGCAGAATACATGATTTAGTTAGAATAAGAAAGAAGAACGACACCGCTATTTTTCCGCACGGAACCCCCATCCCAGATGTGGACGTACATCATGGTAGACAGTCCAAAACGTTGTTATCAAACTGTATAAAATCAGAGAATTTTTCTCACAAGGTGAGTAACCAGTCAACGGGCTTTGAACTTGTCGACACTTATCATAGAGAAATGTTGCATCGGTTGATTCGGTTTTAAACAGACAGTATCACGAAATAAAAAATGATTTGTTAAAACGTTTCACATACCGCCGTCATTAACTGTTTTGTTCAAGTTAACGTTTAAAATGCAGCAAGTATGCGTGATTAGTGAGACGCCCTTAGTGAGAATTATGACCTTGATAATATAGATTAAATGTAACTGTATTTAAAGCGTGCAACTAATTTCTTAATCTCTGCGTAAATTGCGCCATCGATACAAATTAGATACATGCAAAACTTCCTGTCATTACACTCTGGCGAATTTAATGAAACCTGGTTAAGCGCTATTGCAATTTAGGTTTCAGTGTAACTTTTAACAACCTAGAATACTGCGAAATTGTGCTAACCACAAGCCAATAAAGATGAACGATGGCTAACACAGATGTTAGTCCATATTCTCAGCGACGGTGCGCATGTAGCCAGTTGGGAACACTACACATCCGGCTAAGATATCTAACGTCAATTTGACGATACTATATTTACCAATCGCTATTCGTAACTTTCTTAGAAAAAGGCTGACAGGTCAAACACACAAATGAGGGGAAAGTGACGGCGTATTACACTGCGAAAATTATTTACTGGACCGACAACACAACTGCTTATTTTGTGGAGTTAATCAATGGCATATTATTTGGCCCAGTGCCTATTTGCAGACGAATACCGAATTAAGGGATATGCTCAAATTTTATAAAGTGCTTCTAATATGCGCAAAGCTTTCTTCTGATATAAGTAGTAACAACTGTATCCCAGATTATTTGAACAACCAGTGAAGAATGGACGTTTAGTTCCTGTAAAGAAAGAAAGAATTACCGAATTTCCAAACACCAACCACAGTCTAAAGAAGACGACCGTATCTTCCACGATATGAATGTGTGTTTTCAGTTAACACTAGTTTACAAAATAATTAGTAATACTCAATTCTAGCAAAGCGGTTAATTTCGATCAGCAAGAAAGCAATATGGCGTAAAATGCGTCCGAAAAGTTCCGTATCCACTTGAGCTGAAATCACCAGTTAGGTTATTCCAACGCTAAGTATTGAAGACCAAGGACATAAGGAACTGCAGTGCACTGCAAAAGGTACAACGCTTCCCTAAAACGAGCTACGCAAGTAACATACCTAGTAATACAACTTCCAAACATATCCAGATCCTGTGCGGAAAACAATTTGTTCTTGCACACATTACGTTGATGCATGTAAACGCATAATACTTCCCAAAATATTTTTTTCGCTGGACACTGCACATGAAGAAGCTGCAAAACCATTTTTGTCAAAATGCACACAACTTGCGGGCCATGCCTACAGTAAATCCCGTTAACATTCATGCGACTGCAAAGCTTTTATCACAGCTTTCTCCTCTCATCATATATAAAATGCCGGCATACAAAAGCTAGAGTTTCTACATCCATTGTAGCAATGTATGAAAATACCTGCTACGGAAACGCACATGACAAAGCGTAGTAGGGAAGCGCATACTGAGAAAGTTATATATAAATAGATGTAAATAACGCCTTGCATACAACATGAGTAGCGAAATTTCATTGTGGTCGTTTATAGCGCACTTTTAGCGGTAACAATTAAAACATGCTGGATCGCAATGTTTTCTTGGGCGCAAACTTTGGGTAGAAAATCTTGTAAATAATTACCATAAAACAACAAAAATGGATCTCTTTCCTCTTATGAGGTTTTACCCAGAATACATCATCTGCTCCTAACCTAGCGTATTTGTGAAAGTACGGACAGAGTTTCAGTTGCTTATGCTCTCCGCACGTCTCGTTTGTGGATAGTCTACAAAACATTGGGGTAATCACATTGGAAGCTAGCTGGTGAAAGCTTTCCCAAGATTATGGAGGAAGATGACTATTCTGCAGCTGTATGAATCGAGTCGTAAAACCTATTACACGTACTTGCTTCCGCAACTGCTGTTCGACGTATTGGGTTAATTATTGTGTGATTCCAAAACAATGAGGCGGTGGTTTTCAATCAAGACAATAAGAGTCGAAATTTTGGAAGGTGTATGGAAAAGCCAAGGGCATCACCACATGCGGAAAGCCCATAGGGATAGCGAGAAACAAGAAACAACCTGATTGTGACCGATTTTTATTGGCCAATCCCAGCGACATAATTCAAGGCCATCTTTTTGAAGGGATTCAGCCATTTCATTTCTGTAGTTCGGAGCGCTCCAATACTTTTTATTTATCACTTAAAGTCAAACAAAAATTCCTTCCGTAACGTTCAAACTCATATTTCTTTGTACCTACCGAATTTAGTAAAGATATTTCAAATTTGTGGCAACGAAAGTAACGTGAAAGCAAATAACCTCCCTACTACTACGTCTTTAATTTCATTTGAACGCAGATAAACTGTCCGCACTAAGTGTAAGGTGAAAATAATTTTATATCAAAGAAACCACTCTGTTTTGCCCAAATTTCTGCTAACATTTGTACATTAATCGTCATGAGAAAGCAGGGTTTACCATCATATTATTAAGTAGGTATCGAAGAACCATAGTCATTTGTTTTGTTTCATCCAATTTCATCCACGTGGAGCTGCATAGCGTTTTTAAAATGGGCTTCTCCACGTTAGAATCATTAACCTTCTTAACAATTTTATTCGTCTCTACGCGATGACTGCTGCTCTTGCTGCTGCTGCTCCTGCTGCTGCTCTTGCTGCTGCTCTTGCTGCTGCTGCTCCTGCTGCTGCTCTTGCTGCTGCTCTTGCTGCTGCTGCTCCTGCTGCTGCTCTTGCTGCTGCTCTTGCTGCTGCTGCTCCTGCTGCTGCTCTTGCTGCTGCTCTTGCTGCTGCTGCTCCTGCTGCTGCTTTGAGGTTTACGCAATTGGAATAAATAAAAATATGTAATTTAGAATATTTGAGCTCGCAACTTGTGTGTCGATTGTCGAAAAATTTGATAACCATTTTTTTATTTCATGAATTGTCGTGACCAGCAAATATATGGTTATATTTTTGTCGTGACCAGCAAATATATGGTTATATGTTGCTCCCGAGTAACGCTAAGTTCAAGACGTCGGAACATATGGGATCGGCCGTTTCGAGTATATTACATACTTTGTATTCGCAATCTTACGTAACATTTTGTTCACCGTGGACGAAAGCTGTCTATGCACCTGTGTAGCATCTGCGTCCACTTGGGAACTGACTTGTTCAATAAAGTCCAAACCAAAGAACCAGTTCCGTTACCATGTGCACTTCTCCAGGACCCTAAGAGGCACAAGCAGTTCCATTCTGTATGGGTAAGCTTGTGGGCCAAGTCAGCCTAGTCGTCAAATTAAGGCTCAGGTTACCACGTAGAAAGTTAGACTTGAATAGCGTTACGACTCGAGGAAATTCCTGTTCGCCGGAACTGGTGGCGTCCTATTGGAATGCTCGAAACCTTGTACATTTTTAAGTAATTCACGTCGTTACACGGCATGCAACCAACAATTGAGAATTCACCCATGCTAAATTTGTGAAGGCGTCATATATACGCTATTTGTCAGATTTGAATTTGGCGGGTTGCTTTTCTTGTGGTAAGGACAGAAGTTATTATTCGGGATTTTGTGTCAGACGCAAGTGACCTAAATGCGGCCCACATGAGTAATACAACGATTTAAGACTACTGCACTAGTTCTACCGCAAGTGTGATCTGCGTAAACACCCGCATATTCCTCCAGTCCACGAAATTCATGATGCTTGCCATACTGTTATATGCAACCTCCGAATAGTGGCCAAATATGATAAATCATATGTGGACAATAAGTTTGCAGTCATGATTTAGGGATTTTTCCTAGTGTTCTGTCGGTGTGCCAGAGCTTGCCTTCTCCTGTAGACCTGCAGGTTGCAAGATGAAGGTTAGTTTAGTGTCTTTCTAATTGTCTCAAGGCTGTCCACAATACACAAGGTGGGATCCAAGCTGAAGTCACAAACTTGAATTTAGAACTAGTGTCCACTTTGTAACAGATTTGCAACTCCTTTTATTAGTGCTGTTAACTGCAGATGGGCGATCGGCTTCCAGATCAAAATATACCTGCTGCAAACTTGTTTGTTTCACGTGTCGATGGTTGCGGGATTTTGCAGCTTGCGCACACACATGACTTTCGTTTGAACAGTTGTCCTCCTGTTCTAGCGAAATTTTTCTGCTAAGTCCACCTCACTAGGTGCGACAAAAAACTGTGCTGGACTTTTTTTCTTATTAGAGCTCATCAGCAGTGCTTATTTACTGGTCGTGCCGTTTTCGACATGCGCTTGTGTGCTCTGTTTACTCTTTAATCGCAAGCACAAATAATTCAAGTCTTTGGCTAGCACAGAACAAAGCTAAAGGATGAAGGCAATCTCTTTTCTTCGGACTGCTGCATAGCGGTATAGACATTTGGATTTGTGCTCAAAATGCTCTAAATATATCGAGGCCTGCACAGTATTCCCTATTGTTCAGCATACATTTTATCAGATAAAAGTGACCTACTCCCGCTTTGTCTAATAGAGCGCCGTGCAAAATTCAAAACTGTGAGTTATTCAAACTTCCCATAAAGATCAAAGAAGTATTAGGCACGCATCAATGAGAAGCAATATAATGGCCACCTAGACACATAAAATGTGCGCCACCAATCGACCAGGTAATAGCACAACATAAAACTGGCCCCGTTCAAATAGATGCAGCTGTCGGAAACCATTAAATGAGTGCTTGCAAATATGCTTCAAATAGTAATCGTCCATCGTTCCAGAAAACCTGGTTGAGGGTGCGCGATTTTGTTGCGGACTGGATTGAACTATGTCCAGCACGGTCGGACTCTGGTGCAATTTGTGTGGCTTTAACAGTGATTCGAGTGTTCAAATCAATGAAACATTCCTGCTAATGATACGCGATCTCAGATTCTGGATTTACTTTGACAACGCGGACTTTTCGTATGACCATATGGATCTTGCATACGATTTTCGGCAGCATTCTCCTGAGACATCCCGAAAAGCGGCGGTTTGCTTATTCTGCACGCTTGAAGTTTGGCCATTGTTTACATCAAAGTGAGCCACACAACGTTGAGGAAAACCGGAAACCGACGACGCACTGAGAACCTCCACATGAGTTTACTAGTTATCTCAAATCGGTTTGTTTCAAAATGTGGGCGTCGGTCATCCACTACTGGATGTCTTTGCCATAATTGTTTATAAATTTCACAATCAAGCGCGCTGCATTGTGTAGAAGTCCAGAAGAAAAAGCCCTCAGACCGAATTGTGTATGATATATTCGATCGTGTGTCCAGTTAATATTGATTAAGTATAATTGTAAAAATTGTACGTAGACTCACCCGCGACCGCTGCTACTGCTGCTGCTCCTGCTGCTGCTTTGAGGTTTACGCAATTGGAATAAATAAAAATATGTAATTTAGAATATTTGAGCTCGCAACTTGTGTGTCGATTGTCGAAAAATTTGATAACCATTTTTTTATTTCATGAATTGTCGTGACCAGCAAATATATGGTTATATTTTGCTCCCAGTTTTCGCTGATTTCTAGGCGTGGAACTTAATTTTTCTTGTGTGTAGTCTTTGTTAGTGTCTTCAGTTTATCAACTCAGTTTTCCTCCTGGGCACTGCATTTTTTATAATACGGGGAATCGTATGGTAAATGGTTTTTGCCGCCTCTTTGGCATGGAATTGTACCCTTGATACGCTTGTGAATTTTCAAATGTTTAACTTTTTCCCACGGCATCTAGTTTTGCAAGCAGTCCGTCCACCTTAAGCTGTTATCGGTGTGTTGCGCTTCAATCGAAAACATACTATAAATTTTGCATTTTAGAATACACAGATTTTCATTTTTACCGTGGAATGACACCAACGGACGCAGTAATTCAGCCCGCACAATATTCCCCATATTGATTAGTTTGCTTAGTTAGATAAGATTTTTTCTATTCTAAACAACGTAACATCCCATGGGTTTTCGGGAAAGAGCATCCACAGATGCCAAATTAATGAACGCTGTTTAAAAGTTGGTAGTACTTAGTATGTCATTTGATATCATCCCTCATACGTACTTGCGTCTAGCTAGATGTTCAAGGTTGTAATAAGGCGGTAAGCCGTAAGGTTTGTAGCCTCCATTATATTTGTTTGATTAGGCTATCAATTCAGAATGCAACCGTCTTCCGTCTATTTTTACAGGCAGATGTACATTTCTCTGTTAAACACCGTAGACTGAGTGAATCATAATGTTCGTAAATCTGCTATCCTATTTTCATGCGAATCGCAATACCCAAGCCACAAATGTCCATTTTATTCCTTGTTATGTGATGGCATGCACAGCATACATTGTTTGTCAAATCCTTTTACCATGGTGGTCAATATTTGAGTAATGTTTTGATTTGTTCTAAGTTTGCCGTGTTCAATCTGTCTACGCAAGTGTGTTCAACTTACAGTAAGCCGATAAACGAATGTACTCTGCGGACTCTTGAAGGTGCGCAAATGAACACTTGTAAAGTCTAACACATTACGTAGCATAAACATCCCAGAACTTTATCCGCTGCTGGAATTTTACCCTTCTCCCTGCCATTTCGATTTGCGATTTTCATGCACAATATGAATAAATGGTTGTCAGAAATTCACATCATCAATGATGCGTTGAAATGTCACTATGTTATATTAGATCATCCATGGATAAGCCCGCGGATTAATTTAGTGCAACAAGTAGGATCAAATGCCTGTCACAGTATATCATATAGTCTATTTGCTATGCCACACAATCCCGTCAAACAGACCTGCGCATTTAGAAGGGCAAACGTGTTCATGATTTACGGACGTGTAGACCTGGGAAAACAGCGTACTTGCTACCGCTTTCGGTGTTCCATATGAAAAAATAGCCACGTGACCTAAGTAGAACTCTAACTATTGAGTCAGGGAACATGTGACCATTATGTCAGGATACACGTGATAAACACTTGCAAAAACTCTGATTTCTCAGGATGCTTTCAGTCAAATGTTGCCCATGCAACCTCGGTTCGATTATTTCTAACATTCAGTTTACAGTATAATACCAATGCTGTGGGGGTTATCCATCCTCTTTAGGATAAACCCACGATTAAGGACAATCCAAAACTTTCGAAAAATGCTGCTGCATTAAAATCTTTTGAATATGTGCGGTGCACCGTTATGTTTGACGCGGATGTGTATGCTACTATCACGAAAATAATACTGTAAATATCTGGCCATAAATTTGGTCATCTAAATTTTTTGATACGTAAGAAACACTTCATAAAATGCTAGACATAACATCAACATGAGTTGCACAAAAGACTGCAACGTTCTATTTGTAAACATCAGACTTTCAGGAACGCCGGGTGAGTTTTCGCAACACAATTGCCGAAAAGTGCCCGTCCAATGCATTTTCCAAAATTATCTGGATGTTTGATCTTAAGTAATTATGTGATGGTAATTGTAATATGCTTTACTTGCCACCCAACCTTCTTCAGCTTGCATAACCCTAAGATTCAGTCATTCGAATTACACGTTTGTGTTTGCAAACAACGAAAGAATCCTATTTTGCAAATTCTTTCCACTTAGGATGCAAGCCTCTTTTAGCGCATGAGGTGGATTGTTCTATAACGCTTCTGTGCAAAATTATGGCAATAATAAATGCATGTACTTAAGATTCCAGGACCCTTTCTGAATTCATTCACTGAACGCCAAAAGAAAGCCCTGTGCGATGTGTGTCTTTCATACTGGATATGTAACATGCTGCACGAGTTATTCTCTCGACACCTTGCCCAATTTTCCGTGGGACTCGTATTACCGAATTATATGTTTGCTCGTGTTTAGTTTCTGTTCAGAGAAATAAAAAGGCCCATCTTATATGCAACGGCGATGATATAAAACACGAGCATTTACAATACAGTTTCTGAATCTTTCTACCCTGCTGATATCCTTATCCTGCTTGCACTTTCAAAACTGCATCAAAAGCAAAGTTTTGCTCAGAAAGACCGCTAATTTTTCAACTGATGGAGGTAAATAGCAGTCTAAGAATCTTCAGCTATTCGACTGAGGAAATTTGGTCTGTTTAAACTTGGCGATCTAAGCCAGTATCAGTGGCAAGCACGAAGAAGCATTTTCATCTTTATTAATATGAATTAAGGGGAACAACTGAGGAATTCAAGATGATTTCAAACCAGCAACGAAAGCCTAATTGTTTCAATAAGAAACCTTTTGGCCGTGGAATGTTGCTCTGGAGGAAGATCGGATCAGCATTTGACAGGATACCTTTGCAACACCTCTACGTTGCCGGAAAACTCTTTAAGCATTAAACAATAAACAACTGACCTAAATTTATCCCCATAATCTCTAATGTTAGACGGATAGTAAGGTCATATTCTTTGGTCCGATTAATGCTGCCATTTAAACGCTGAGCATCTTCTGCCTCTTAGCCCTAAGATTTCTTTATGAATTTGAAGGACATATTCCAATACATGCTGTTGAAGTGCGCCTTCATACTGCTGAAAGTAATTTAGGAGCTGCATCTCAAAACTCTAATCTTCAGATACAATGCATACATAAATCAAAATGTTTGTTCTGGGTGCTGATTTTACTGGTGTGCTTAAAATGGTAGTTTCTGTGACTGTTGTTTCCCGGAACTCGTTTCTCATCTGCAAATAAGCGGAACCTCCAATTGGCATGCTCTGATTACTTGTGAGAATTCACTAGTTTGCATTATTTTCAGAATACTGTCTTTGCTGTCCATGTGGAAACATTTTCCACTATTGCAATCGTTGCAAGTGTGTAAACCAGGAAAGGCTAGTTTCGAAAGTAATGTTTATAGTACTATTTAGATCCTAAGTAAGGGCCTTTTTCCGCCAAACTTAGCACCAACCACCGACATCAAGTAAGAATCGCTCAACTTGAGAGTTAAATGACCATCTGTACGTGTACAGCGGCTATTTAATCAAATGCGAAAAAGCGGAGATTTGGGCGCTGGCATGAGCTGTAGTCACTTTGTGTTGCGATGCCCCCTGTAGTGCACATTTAATTGCATAAACCCTTTTAAATGGTAGACGCACATTTTGCTTTTCTACCCATAACTTAGTCTATTTAATGTGAAGTGCCAAACTTATGAGCTAGAAACTAGAAATAGATGGACTAAAATGGTCATAGATTTACGAAACTTGTTGATCACCTATGCAGCACCACCCCTCTTGTTTGACAGTCAAAGTTTGCCGCTAAAACACTCGTAGATGCATTTGAAATACATTGTCAATCGATCGGTAATCAATACTTTTGAGGCCAGTTTACTCCCTGATGCACTAAGTGATAAACGTATAGTATACTTAGTGTGGTATTTATGAATACAGTCCCTGTATAACGCATTAAGAAATGCAACTGGAAATTAATTCCAAAGCAAAAATCGTTTTGAAGGTTTCGAAAATAGATTAGTGCCGATTTGGCCTGAGACGATTCCACAGTAGACCAAATCACTGACACTCTTCTGTCTTTGCCTTAAATTATGCTGCCATTAGTGTGTCATCATCCTTTCAATAAATTCAAACTTGTATATATTTTAGGCATTATACAATGCTTTCTGCAGAATACATGTTTTACCTTACAAAGTACACAAGTAAAGTTTATATTAGTGTGAAGGCATTGTGCTTGCACTAGGTTCAATTTGTTTACATAGCAGTTCGATTTTTCTATCTAGTGTGCTCAGCAAAAAGCGGAATTCTAAATGCCATCACACTGTTTAAATATATTAAATAATGACATAATATATAAAACATAATTCGTTTCACCAAAATAATGCAGGAAAGTAGGTTAAGAAACGATAAAAAAACTTCCGTTACCTTTGTTGTGAACCGCGGGTTACGCAAGGTGCTGAAACAATTGATAGATTTGAATGTGGTAAAATCAAACGTTGTCAAAAGTAAATGTGTAACGTTTTAATAAACTACTACAGTTCGTTTGATGATAATATTCAACAGACATCAGTACTACTTCAGGTAACAATTTAACGCAACACCCGCTCTCAGCAATCGCTCACATAGGTTAGTTGTACAAAGAATTAAATTCCATGTCGTTTTAGTCAACCGCGTACACAGCTTACGAAAGCACAACATGAAAATATGTGCTATGTTCTTCTTGCCTATTTCATTTCATAACTGGGGCTGTTTAAAGCTGCTTTTCGGTCAAAAGTTCAAATTTTATTTTTGAATCCAATAACTACAATTGTTTTTGTATTGCAAAGCGAACAATAGATTTAAGATTAATCTTATTTTTTAAATATTATTCTATTCTAAGATGGTTTCTAAGATGTTGACGCTTCTTGAAAAGGAACGTCCGCATTAATGTGCATTATTACAAAATAATTGTATTCAAGTATTCATGCTTTTTATCAAACATGATTCCTTCTTATATTTTCGAGATTACGCAAGAAACCAAGTGAACATGCTTATAAATATTTGCAACACTTAATTGTAACTGCACTGAAAATAGTCAACATTTCTGCGTGAGATCCACGAGGGATAGCTCTACGACATTTCAACTGACTATTTTCCCAGATGTCTGTTGGATATCACCAGTTTTGCACACTCCATTAAACAATTGCTTGTCGTTCATTATTTAGGCACGGTAAGTCAAACAAAACGCAATAAACTGAATACCTGTTTTCAACAAGTGGTCCCAAATCAACCGCATTGCACCCTTATTGTACTCAACAACCAGATAGATTGGTGGACCAAAAATTGTTCCTAAACGTCACGATAAGTTTCCTTTGTAGTGGTTGGCTTGTTGGACCAATTTGAGCATATATTTGTGCGTGCATGAGTAAGCACCTAAAATATCTTTCTAAGGCCAAAATATCTCCAACGAAACATTAAACACACCTGTCGCTATAAGGGATAATTTTATTTTGCGGTCAAAGTTGATTCCCAAGTAACTGTTAGAACAAGTAAACCCATTGGGAAAGGTGTGGTAACGTTGCCAAAATTCACTGAAAATTTTAGGAACTTCCTCATTCATCAATGTTCCTCTTAGTTTTGGGCTTACAGTTGCGGCAACAGTTAAAAAGACTTAATCGCTGGGGGCCGCTCGGCTTATTATTCAACTTTCGGAGAGCCGCTCGTGTGTTTGCGAAATTCCAGGTGAGAATAGCTCACGAGGAGCATAAACCAATTCTACAATGCCTTCTTGCTTCTGAAAATCTACTGGTTTAACAAAACAAACGTTCAACTGACAATTTCAACGCCGGTCTCCTGCGTAATAACTGAGTGATTTAATGGTTCAAATTAACACAAGCTAGCTACCCTATCGTGTGACATTCAGAGGCATCCTCATGTGCCTGCGTCTAACAGTGGAATCTGACGAAAACTGGATATTCGCGGGACAGTTGGTTATGAAACGTATTGATAACCTTCCCCTCATTGTTGCGGCCCTACACCATATTGCGTCGATTTTCTCTCTTGGTCAGCTGGCTATCAAAGTGAACCTAAGTCTATTTATGCGTCATCATCCCAGCTTATTCCAACATCTTACATTCGGATTATTCTCACTGTTGTTACTCAATGCATTCATCGAAACACTCCATATGTACACGGTGACTATGCAAACGGGCCTCCGCACTACAGTTTCTAAAAGGATAACTGCAGTCGTTTTCGGAATACCCACGCCGCTGATGCGCCACAATGTTTTGCCTGTTTTGCACGTCAGTGTCGAAAGACCAACAAATCAATAAGAGTAAAAGATAATGATAATATGAGGCAATATATCCCTGTGAAAACAGTCACGCCAAGCTGTGAAGTTCGGACTCGTTGTGTTCACCGTCAGGCTTTCCTTCAATATGCTTCATTGCTAATTTATACTTTGTAGACAAATCCGCTCACTAATCAGGTGGTATTTATTCCGTTCCTCTCAAGACTGATGCAATTGCTCGAATGCGACAGTTCATTTGACTACTTTCCTCAGACGTTTGCTTGACATTTCACAAACGATTGGCATCCGTCGGTAGAGCTTTGTCCTTCACAGATAAATTGTTGTGCGCACTTCAACGCAACAAATGGTTGCTGCTCATCACTTAGGACACGATGCCTTACGTAATGCAGATGTAGCGAATGAGTGATTCCAAAACGTGTCCCCACAATGACCATATAGCATTCGTGTTATTCTCAACAGTATGACAGCTTGACACTAAAAATTTGATTCTGATACGTCACGTGATTACTCCCTTTTTTGATGGTTGCCTCATTAGGTGCGTTTGCCCATACGCGATTGTTTTAATTTTTATATGGACCAAATATAAAACAGTATTTACGTATATGATCAAGAAATCCAGTAACACTATCGTTGGCATACCTTTTCCTTCAATGTGTGTTTGGATATCACAGCGTCATGGGATTCACAGATAAAGGTTTTTTTTAACAAAAGTGATCGAAAAATGAGAAAAATTTCGTGTATATTTTTGGATAGGTTTCATCTGGATTTATTAGTTCATCTCCTATATCCAATTGCCTAAGAATACGGAGTCTAGGCGAAAAATTCTAATTACATAAAGTTTGGAATACATAGATGACTGGGTTGGTGGAGATATATCTTCAGTGAGAGACATGAAAGGAATCGGCATTCTGGGAACTCATTACATTATGATCCTTCCAAAAGTAGCCGTTGACAAATGAGCGGCGGACGATTCTCTGCCACCATCGTACTTTTGTCACGCTGGGGGCCGCACAAATTATTATTGAACTCCCAGACATACGCTCACGTGTCTGTGTGATGCGCAGTGCGAATTATACCCGAGGACAATAAAACAATTTTACGGTGCCCTTGAATTCCGAACATCTACTGGTATAACAGGAAAAATATTAATCTGGCTATTTCTAGGCCGGTATCTTCTGTAGTAACGGAGTGACTGAATGCTTCAAACAAACAGAAGATAGTTAGTCAATCGTATGACATCCTTGTGTGCCTGCGCCTAACAGTATAGATAGAGCTCGATTTGTGCCAAGCGTTCATGAGCAATGCTTACTTGTCAGCTAGCAGAGGTACAGGTCAGCTTTAGAAAAACAACGTTTTCAATAAACTGATGCAGAAAATTTTGTACAATAATGTCATTCGTTGTTGGGGAGCACATAAATCATATGTTCCAGTGCAGATATGTATCACGATTGTGTATTATTTTCAAAAACATTTCATCAAATGCTTGCCGAAATCAAGGAAGAATGACGAGCAGCCGGAGGAAACCAGAATACCCTAGAGACAGTTGGGTATGCAAATTATTGATATGCTTCCCCGCACTGTTGCCACCGCACCCCATATTGCGTTGATTTTCTCTCTTGGTCAGCTGGCTATCAAAGTGAACCTAAGTCTATTTATGCGTCATCATCCCAGCTTATTCCAACATCTTACATTCGGATTATTCTCACTGTTGTTACTCAATGCATTCATCGAAACACTCCATATGTACACGGTGACTATGCAAACGGGCCTCCGCACTACAGTTTCTAAAAGGATAACTGCAGTCGTTTTCGGAATACCCACGCCGCTGATGCGCCACAATGTTTTGCCTGTTTTGCACGTCAGTGTCGAAAGACCAACAAATCAATAAGAGTAAAAGATAATGATAATATGAGGCAATATATCCCTGTGCAAACAGTCACGCCAAGCTGTGAAGTTCGGACTCGTTGTGTCCACCGTCAGGCTTTCCTTCAATAAGCTCCATTGCTAATTTATACTTTGTAGACAAATCCGCTCACTAATCAGGTGGTATTTATTCCGTTCCTCTCAAGACTGATGCAATTGCCTAATTGCAACAATTCATTTGACTACTTTCCCCAGACTTTTACTTGACAGTTTACAAACGATTGTCATCCGCCGATAGATCTCTGTTCTGCACAGATAAGTGATCGTGCGCAATTCAAAAAAGGCAATTGACATTTATTACTCGGAACACGGCGTGTTTCGGAGCGCACAATGTAGGAAAAGAGAATTTTGAAATCGTGAACCTGAATGACTACATATCGTTCGTGTTATTCTCAACAGTATGACAGCTAGACGCCAGAAGTTTTGTTCCCATAGGTTAAATTATTAGCCCTTTTCTGGTGCTTGCCTCACTGGTCGCATTAGCCAAAACGGGATTCGTTGGATTACTGTACGCGTCTAGAGTACCCGCCAGGATATACTCGAAAGAATTAAGCTGTCACAGACAGAATAGATGACGTACCTTTCGCTGCATTTGTAATTGTAAATTACATTAACAAATGTATTCCGTGATAAATTGCAGGACTACTTGATGCCTCGGTATTGGGGTACTGATTAAAAATCTTGTTTCGAGATTTTGCTCTCGAACTATCGAGAATGCCAATTGGAATTTAACAATGGCTAAACAAAACTAAGTGCAAATCGAACATTTATAATGTACCCAGATTTTGCAGTCTATGTATGCATGGGTCGGTGAAGAAATAGATTCAGTGAGAGATCTCGAAAGAGTCGTCATTCTGTGAACTCATCACAATTTGATCCGATCAAGAGTTAAACGTGGGCGAATGAGCGGCGAAATATCCTGTGCCGCGCTCACCACCGAGGGTTACTCGGCTTATTCTTTTTCTCTCGAACAGAAGTTTGTGGTTTTGTGATATGCGTTGTGCGAATAATGCCTGAGGGGCATAAACCAGTTCTACGGTGGTTTTTGGCTCCTCAACATGTGCTGGTTTAACAAGACAAATGTTTGGCATACAATTACTAGGCCCGCCTGCTATGTAGTGACAGAGTGATTGAGTGACTCAAATAAACACAAGCTAGCTGCTCTATCATGTGACATTCGGGGGCATCCTCATGTGCCTGTGCCTAACAGTATAAATTGGGCTCGTTTTGTGCCAAGTATTCACTCTTGGTCAGCTGGCTATCAAAGTGAACCTAAGTCTATTTATGCGTCATCATCCCAGCTTATTCCAACATCTTACATTCGGATTATTCTCACTGTTGTTACTCAATGCATTCATCGAAACACTCCATATGTACACGGTGACTATGCAAACGGGCCTCCGCACTACAGTTTCTAAAAGGATAACTGCAGTCGTTTTCGGAATACCCACGCCGCTGATGCGCCACAATGTTTTGCCTGTTTTGCACGTCAGTGTCGAAAGACCAACAAATCAATAAGAGTAAAAGATAATGATAATATGAGGCAATATATCCCTATGCAAACAGTCACGCCAAGCTGTGAAGTTCGGACTCGTTGTGTTCACCGTCAGGCTTTCCTTCAATATGCTTCATTGCTAATTTATACTTTGTAGACAAATCCGCTCACTAATCAGGTGGTATTTATTCCGTTCCTCTCAAGACTGATGCAATTGCTCGAATGCGACAGTTCATTTGACTACTTTCCTCAGACGTTTGCTTGACATTTCACAAACGATTGGCATCCGTCGGTAGAGCTTTGTCCTTCACAGATAAATTGTTGTGCGCACTTCAACGCAACAAATGGTTGCTGCTCATCACTTAGGACACGATGCCTTACGTAATGCAGATGTAGCGAATGAGTGATTCCAAAACGTGTCCCCACAATGACCATATAGCATTCGTGTTATTCTCAACAGTATGACAGCTTGACACTAAAAATTTGATTCTGATACGTCACGTGATTACTCCCTTTTCTGATGTTTGGCTGAATGTCCGAGTTTGCGAATACGTTATCTGATTTTTATGGGTACGCTTCGAGAAAAATTTTGAGGTTTCACAATTATCAAGCTTTCCGGTACAAAAGTTTTCACATACCTGACGCTATAATTTTTATTGTAAATCAATGTAAATCAGGATTCCTCGATTAATTTTAGTGATCTCCATTCGTCTCGGATTTGGTGTGTCGTTCAAATATCTGGACCTCTGATTTCCCCCGAGATTTTTGACGATAGTCAACGTGCAATGAAAGAACGGCTTTGCGCAGTATGACAAAATTGAAAATTGCAATAAAACCCTTATTTGCTACCAATTTATATGTGGCTCCGTGTATAAGTATCATTCACGATATACCTGAATGTAAACTTCATTCTAGGAAATCATCAATCGAGGATCTGGTCAAAAAGGCAACGTTCGCGGATAAGCGTTCGAATATCCGGTGGTATTAAGCCGCGATCCCAATTATGTAACCCCTGGGGGCCTTTCGACTTATTAATCAAATCCCGGAGAGCTTTCCCAATGTTTGCCAAATACACGGGGCGAACAATTCCCGAGGAGCTTAAAACAATCACACGGTACCCATAAATTCGGAAAACCTACTGGTTTAACAAACAAAAATTAAACTGACAATTTCTAGGTCAGTCAGATGTGTCTTAACAGAGTGATTGAACGACTCAAATAAACACAAGCATTCTGCTACATTGTGTGCTATCCAGAGGCATCATTTTGCGCCTGCCTCTTACAGGATACATTGGGCCCGCTTTGTGCCAAGCATTCATGAGCATTGATTACGCTTTTAGACAAACCGGAGGGACATGCTCAAAAACAATGAAACATTCGCAGACCAAAACAATGACTTACCTGCCTCTATGGTGATAATTTTCAATCACAAAGTCAGGGGATTACTGGAGAAATTCCATATCTCTCTTTTCCAGGGTATTGTTTTAATGGCTCGTAGTACTTCAACAGTCATTTCAACGTCAATATATCTTTTCCGCCAATGCGACCTTTACGATCGCTAAACAAACTGAATTGAAAGCCAAAATTTAATAATGTACCCATATTTTGCAATCCATGTATGCATGGATCGGGGCAAAATTAACTCCCTTGAGAGAACTCGAATGAATCGACTTTCGCGAAACTCATCACAAGACGATGATCCGTCCACAAAGAACCGTTGGCGAACGAACAGCGACATATCATGCGTTATTGAGAAGCGATCATAATTTTGTCCCTGCTCTGGCCACGAGGCTGATTTTTCAACTCCTGGAGAGAAGCTACTGTTTTTCCGAAATGCTCAGTGCGAAACAACCCGGGCCAAAAAAAACTATTCTACGGTGACCTTTCGCTTCTCAAAGTATACTGGTTTATAAAGAAAAATATTGAAATGACAATTTCTAGGATGCCGCCCAGAGTAGTTACAGAGAGTTTGAATGATTCAAATAAACAAGAGCTAGCCCCTCATTCATGTGACTATAAGAGGCATCCTTGCGTGCATGCGCCTAAGAATATAGATTGGACATGCTTTGTGGCAAGCATTCATGAGCATTGCATACTTAGCAGCCAGCAGAGGAAACGGTCTGCTTTAGGAGGACAACATGTTCAAAAACCTGATACCGAAACTTTAGTACACTAATGTCCTTTGGTGTTGGATAGCCCATTATTCATATGTTCCAATGCAGGCGTATAACGCAGTAATGTATTATTTTCAAACAACCTCTGCTCAAGTGGTTCCTGAAGCATAGCAAACATGTTGTGGAACCTGTCGGAACCTGAAAACTCACGAGACAGTTGAGCATGCGGTGTTTTGACAAGATTCCCCGGATTGTTGCGGGCCTACCCCATATTGCGTCGATTTTCTCTCTTGGTCAGCTGGCTATCAAAGTGAACCTAAGTCTATTTATGCGTCATCATCCCAGCTTATTCCAACATCTTACATTCGGATTATTCTCACTGTTGTTACTCAATGCATTCATCGAAACACTCCATATGTACACGGTGACTATGCAAACGGGCCTCCGCACTACAGTTTCTAAAAGGATAACTGCAGTCGTTTTCGGAATACCCACGCCGCTGATGCGCCACAATGTTTTGCCTGTTTTGCACGTCAGTGTCGAAAGACCAACAAATCAATAAGAGTAAAAGATAATGATAATATGAGGCAATATATCCCTGTGAAAACAGTCACGCCAAGCTGTGAAGTTCGGACTCGTTGTGTTCACCGTCAGGCTTTCCTTCAATATGCTTCATTGCTAATTTATACTTTGTAGACAAATCCGCTCACTAATCAGGTGGTATTTATTCCGTTCCTCTCAAGACTGATGCAATTGCTCGAATGCGACAGTTCATTTGACTACTTTCCTCAGACGTTTGCTTGACATTTCACAAACGATTGGCATCCGTCGGTAGAGCTTTGTCCTTCACAGATAAATTGTTGTGCGCACTTCAACGAAACAAATGGTTGCTGCTCATCACTTAGAACACGATGTCTTACGTAATGCAGATGTAGCGAATGAGTGATTCCAAAACGTGTCCCCACAATGACCATATAGCATTCGTGTTATTCTCAACAGTATGACAGCTTGACACTAAAAATTTGATTCTGATACGTCACATTATTACTCTCTTTTTATTCTTGTTGCAGTTTTTTAATGTAGCAAATTTCGATTTGTTAAATATCTGAACGATTCTATAATATTCAACGGGATATTCTTAAAACCGTTTACTTGTCACAGACTAAATGATTGACGTACCTTTCCCTGCATTTGTAATTGTAAATTACATTAACAAAATGTTTTCTTGATAAATTGCAGGATGCATGATACCTGGGTATTGGTGTAATGATTATTTTCATTCAATTTGATGAAATATTCCTTGCGTATATTCATTGATATTCATTCATTCAATGATGTACATGATATATATTATTTGTTACTAACCGAAAAGCGCTGATAACCCTGGAAAGGATTAGGAAATATGAATGCAAGAATCGTGTGTGCAATATTTTTATGTCAATATAAGTGACTGGTACTTCCGTCGAATAATTAAGCCGTAGATTCTACCATTACCATTTGTAATGCACCGTATTTTGGATTGGTTAAAATGTTATAATAAAGCGGACGGTTGTTAGCAGCAAAATCACATGCAATCATTATAATCCTATCTGGACTAGCATTGAACATGTGCAACCTTCTTGTAAGCAGTATGCTGCGCAACAATTATGCTATTATCTTCTTACTTATACTGATGTTTTTGTTATTTTTTCTGGAGTTTGGCCGGATTTCTTTACAAAAATGCAGGGCAACATGGCAATTTGTAGCGTTTCCGGTACATCCCAAATTTTGTCACACCATCCGTTCTCCGCGTGAATTTGTGTCCCCAGAGACGATCGGCGTTTGAGTTGAAACATCGATTCCAACGAAAACATACCAGGTCATAACCGCGGTGTGGAGTCCACCGCGTAGTTGGCAGGTATGTATTTATTTATACTTAGACACCCTTGATATTTCGAACTGAATGTTGAAACATAAGCTTAATTAATTCTTTTGCAAAACTGCTAATTCCCTAGTTGTAGGCCGTGCAGATCTGCTGAGTTTGCAATTAAAAATGTTGTAAACTGTTTACGCTACTGTTGAAATAAGCGTGATTTTCCATTCAAAGCCTTATCAACTAAATGCAATCCTACATTATAAACATAAGAATCTCTGTGGCCAAATATCTCACGAATTTTACAGCGAGGTCTATTCCTCTGGCCTCAAAATTTGGCACTATACAGATCCACATCGCAGGAGGGGTTCTTTATGGGCTTTGTAACTGGATTGCCGATATTCAGGTTGGGGCAATGTTTCGTGAAATAATTTCCCTGGGTGTTACGCAGAACGTTTGCTTTTAGGAGTAATACATTCACCTACCCCTTCAATAAAATTGCATGCAAAATTTGCGCTTTCAATTTCTACAATATCTCCAATATCTACATGGTCGCTGTTTTGCAAAGCAGTCACGGAATGTATTTTTTCTTCCACAATAAACCTAGGCGATGTTTTATCATGTTGATAAACTGTTTATTCTGGTTTTTAGTTGATATTAGACAGAATTTCCGCTGTCCGTAACTCCGTGAAAGCAGCCGTTTAGAGTTGGAACGACGAGCTGTTCTAGAACGTTGGCGTGATATCTTGACATCATCAAACGTGAAAGCAAGTGGCACTCCCAAATTGTGCCTATTTCGGACGCCAATGTAAATGTAAGTGAACAAAATGTGCGTATCATTTTACAAGTCAAATGTCCTTGGATATCAATGGTTTTCGCATGACATGACACGATCACTTTCTTTCTAATTCCATTTTTTTCGTTTTCCTCACCGGAATATGAGCGCAGGCTATTATTTGATTCGTTACTCACACTTGGCTATTCAATGCGCATGCGTCATATAATTGCATCTCGATCACCTAGGCAACGCCTTTCCTCCTTTGCTAACGGGGTTGTTTCAGAAGCTTTCCTCTTCTAGAACTCGCTTTTGCGGTCGTCATGCTGTCAGCAACCAAAAGACGACAGCTTTTTATTCTGCGTGCAGCCGGCGCGCCTCGTTGTACTTATGCGATGTCCCTTGTCTGGCATTTTATTTATAATGCAATTTGTTACGATGCCACCAGGAATTCACACCACAAATGGAACACCTAATGACAACAGTTACAGTCTGTAGCTAGATTAATATTTTCTTGCGCTGACGTGATGTTACAACGTTGCAGTTAACTTCGGCTAAGGCTCCACTTCTATAACTATTCTTTATAAATATGAATAATTTATTATGGAAAGCGCAGAATCTGAGCATAACCTCGTGAACATACCCTCCGCTTGCGGAACTGCTGTTGTAACGAGAATAAATACATTACTTGCCAACATGCTTATTCATAGTTAAACAATTGCGCAACAATTCACTGCTGCTTTCGTAAAACAAAATTTCAAGAATAATAATTTTGTTTAGTGATATACTGTCCTAAGAGTATTCTAATACAAACTTATAACACGGTCATGCCACAAACACTGTGGTGAAGCGGCTAAAGTTTTTACATGGGTGACTGACAACCGTAAGCATATGGTCGAGGCTAAATCTACATCTGTTTTGTGTTCCAAGGAGGCTTGATGTGATTAGATAGCCTTTAATGTTAGTTTGATTTTTTCAGACATTTTTAGGTCAAATGATCCCTCTATACAAACGCAGTCAAATATAATAATAAGCTTCAAAATAGAACAGAAAAACTCTTTCAGACGGACTGCATAAACAATTACTGGTGTCAGTTTGTCTGCGCGTTTCTGCTAAGGCTATGTCAAACTGCTACTAAGCTTGTTTTTCGCTGTTTAAAGGTGCAACTAAATCGCAAACAGCGTAGAACAGGAAAAAATGCCTCACTACGAACACTCTTATAGTTTCATCTCTACAGCTAATACTGGTTTTAAAATATCTAACTTCAATTATCTCAATTGTTTATTGGAATTTTCAAAACTAAACAAGTAGTAATTACACCGGGACATCACAGTCACTCTGTAGTATTTTATAAGAGCTCTGTGTATAGTTGGTCAGCTCAAAATATTTAGACTTTCAGAGTTAAATGCCCGTTCTTACCTGAGTAAAACACAGTAACCAAAACAATCGCAAAGGCGTTCACTGTCAGAAATCTCATGATTGTGAGATCAGATAGCATTCTGAACGCACTATGGTCTCTTTTATAGTTTTCTGGCCTTGCACCAATTATAATCCACGACCAGAATAAACATATTCTGATATATGGTAGAAAGCCGCTATTAGACCCCCGTCGTATTATGCATTCAACCCTCACGGATTACCAGGTCTGTGTGTTTACATGGTTGATATATCCATGTGCAGCCGCGTCTACAAAGAACAAAGAAAAACTAACGAAAAGTTGCCTGTTTGTACTGGTGGCCTTTGTTAATCGATCAAAGCAAGTAAGCTATAGTAACATAACTCAACGAAGTATCTCACATAATAGTCAACTACTTGTCCTTCAGTTTCTATATGCTTCAGGTAGAAACAAAAGCGCACCAATAGTAATATACTGCGACAGAAAAATTGGCGAATATTACTGAGCTTTGTTGCGCAACAAATTTTACCTAAATACCCTCATTGTTCGGTGAAAAAGTACAAGGTCTGTTCCCTAATTAAGTGTATTGCAAAAGTACAAAACATGTGCATAAGCGCAACTGGAGTACCCACTATAAAATGTAATGAAAGACAAATTTAAGTGTTACAACTATGGTACGAAGATTAATGATTTCTAAGCGTATCCTTGCATTTGTCGCAGTAACGTACCACAATATCAGATTTACTGACAGAACGTATCATCTGGTTTGTATACAACCAAACAAAGCCTTTTTATAGCTTATTTGTTACAATACTGTCAAATCATGTCAAGCCAAATCGTTTTCAGTAGGAGAATTCTACAACCTCCATCTTTCGCCTTTTTATTAGTTTTGTTGAAACCCACAGTAACTGTGCATATAGGAATATTCCATATTCCCGCATTTTACAACCCCTTGCTGAAATCCAAGCACGACTAGCGCAACAGGCGGCCATTCATTTTATTTTTGTCAGAAGGGTGATAAGTGGGACACCATAATTTGATAGATAATTTGCTGCTTTCGGGAAAAAAAATTCTAGTGATGCGTGGCTTCACCTGATCTCTATCTATGGTATTGAATAGTCCTACGTTGTACCTTGTATCGGGCCCCTAATTGTTTCCCTAGTTAGTCTCAGCATCGGCTTGACTCTACCAATCTGTCGATCTCCTCGTCCAACTTAGGTCCAGCTGCCACGGAAATGCGTATCCCCTGTCCGATTACGGCAACCTTAACGACCGTAACGGGACTGTCCAGAAACGGGAGTATGTCGGCCCTATAATTGCACGACACTGCCATACCCAGTCTGATGGAATCGCTGCAACAATTCACTTTCAGCTTTTGACAATGCCTTTTCGCCCACTAGTCCCCCTACCAGCAACTGCGAACAAACTCTTCGCACAGCCCTAGTCGCCTCCGGTATGCGCTAATTCTACTCCGCTGAACCTTGCGTTTGGATGTTAACGTCTCGTTGACTTTCATCCTATGCTTCTCACACAGTTAGTCGCTTTCTGTGCATTTTCTTGTGCCTTAGCAAAAACTCCCCCCACCAACGAACTTTTAAACGCGACTTCACTCTAACAGCAACACTTGTATGTCTCTACAGTTTCAGTGTACCCCGTGACTATGAGATTCGTACTGCCATTTATGTATATTGTTGATTCCTCTACTTCATCATCCCTACTTATGCTTTTTGTGACGGTCCAAGGCCGAACAGGCCTCACTGGTGGTTTCAGACTTTAGTTAATATTGACCGGCCAGCCCGCAGCAATCCTGGTACAGCACCAGATTGTTGTTCGGGTTCCTCATTTTCGCAATTTGAAGTTTTTATATCATGTGCCCACCAGTACGCCTCTTCTTTTCCATTCGTCGTTCTTGCCCGCTACCTTCAAATCGTAACGAATTGATGTTGTCTCAGCTTCATATGTTCCCAAAAAGTATATTAATCCCTGGTAATTGCGTTTTCTTTCTCTTGCCGGTTTAGGCTTGACCAACTGTACATCGATTATTGCCCACTGTCTTTTTTCGCTCAATCCCTAGTACTCGCTAATCCCCCCAGTTGTGCTTTATTCTGACTGTAATTGTGTGATTATGCCTGATGTTATGCCATCCACCAGTTGGGAATAAACAGTATTATTATTACTATTTAATAATATCTTTGCATCTGCCCAAGGTGTAATAGCAATTATTGTGTAATTCCACAACGGCTAATGACTATTGCAATAATGCGTGAATGATCAAAGCTTTTATGGTGCACTAGGAAGTAGGCGCTACATTAAAATCTGTCAAAAGTCCCTGTTTAATTTTTTGCTTTAAAATGAGACATATTCACCGTAGGCATGCAACAAGCAGCGCGACAATTCTGGTATTTTTGTCATGTGTGGAAAACAGTTCTATAGTGGCTGTTGTAGTAATACTAAATAGCTCTCACTACGCCATCAGGTCCAATAAATAATGCCAGTTGGGCTTTTACAACCTGGGCGAATCTTCAGCGTAGTATTTTGATGAACAGTTGTGGGAAGAAATATACCTATTTTTTTCTTCTTGTTCAGACTTATACGGTATTTTTAGGACTCGCCGTTTATTGTCTGCGGTTGATCTACCACGTGTGTTTAATCGATACAGCCAGTTTGCTTCCCCTTCCATGGATAACGCAGTCACTCTCCCTGATCGGGTTCACTTTCGAATTCGTTTCATATCCAGAGAACCTAAAGAATACCATGAAATTATTCGCTAGTGTAACTTATTATTTTGCAATATCCGACACCCTAAGTAAAGAAAAGTCACTAAAATCCATTTTGTTTTATTTATTTATTCTTTTGTCCTTTCATCATAACGTGTGCGACAATGTGAGTACAAATTCTTTCATGCTTCTCGACTAATATATTGCAAAATTGTCACCGAAAATGTCACAAATCAGTATTCGTCCGGACACATTTGCGAAAAACACAGAGATAGAGAAAATGATGATTGGATGCTTTAAGTGTGACTTGGGCGTACTTGACGGTGTCAACATTGCTACACTCCGGATGGCCATGAACGCGTAAAAATATTTGGAAACTCTTGCCCAACGTGCATGGGATAAGTACTGATTTTCGGTCTGTCGCTTTCCCAATTGAGTTGCCTAAAAGAAATGGGATTTAGTATGGGGACTAGTGAAATGCAGTATATAGAATTTCATTCGCCTGTGGTGCAAAATGGACTAAGCGTGCTTAAAAAGTGCACATATATTCAAGTCGTTACGTACATAGCGAAAGATATTGGCGGGCAACTGCCGACTTTACTATTCGTTCTACTTCTCTAACAAACGGCACCAATAACAACGATCATCATTGCACCATATAACGGGACTATCATTAAAATGCTCTCCTTAAGTAAGGCCAGTTTAACCTGTGGTACTGTGTCGCCTAAAGTGAATATGCGGAATGCTTTTATTGTAGAGTATTTCAATAAGGAAACATAAAACTCGAGGCAGTTTTTTATGACCAAACAAAATTTCGTATCAATGTGGGTCAATTTACTGCCACGATAATTGTCCCGAGGTCACAGATAATGTTTGCGGGCGTGATTTCTACAACTGATTTACAATCCGCTGGACAATCGTAAAAGTAACGTCTTTCGGTCCTCTTGTTATAATTGCTTACCGGCTTCCAGTTTTAGGACATTTCCGGCTAGGTTCTCCGATAAACCTAAGCGTCAGTGCTTGTGTACACTTGTTTAGGAGCTGGTAGAAATTACGGGGAAAAACCGATTCAATGTGACTTCGGACTTTTGGTTAACCTGCGGAAAATCTATTTTTTACAGAGTTGACAAACTGCCGGCTGCCTCGGACATGGTAAACATAAGTCAATCTTTCGTGCATTGCTTAAGGCAACAACTACCAGCGTAGCTTGCATTCGCCTGGGATTGCAGACTAAAAATTCGGTATGTGATACACAAATTTGAACGTTCTAAGGCAAGCTTAGCTATCCACGCGATTTCTAATTTGACGGTATGAGAAAGCACTCTTTGAGAAAGCACAGCACACAATAATAAGTTCGGTAGCAGTAATATGGCACTTAAGGCATTTAAACTTCAAGGAAATTTGGCATTAAGGTCCAGGTAAATCTTTGGTAGATCGGGTCAGACGGTTTTACTGTGTGTTGACTTCCACAGTATTCTTACTGAACACATTTGAATATATTAGTGGGGGTTCAAAATTGCGTTTTTATTTGTGCTTTTTCAGGGTGTGACGCATATTATATTTGGCTTGCCTGAATTTTAGACCATTGGATATTGAGTTCTTTCGGACGTTACTTGTGGTCAAAATGAAGTGTCAAAATATTTGGGAGTGTTATTTAGGCACAAGCCACTTGACACTTCATAGTACATGACCACAGAAAATGGGTAAAAATACCTCTTGCGTTATTTAGGGAGAAAACGTTAGATAAGCTACGGTTTCGGATAACGTGCAAGTCTGAGAATGGTGTATATTTTCTCAATCCCCAGTTCTAGACTTATCGACCTCTCTCTGGAATTGCCTTACTGAAATTCGCCTGACTCACCGATCAGTATCTACATGAAGGTTTATACAAGGTGTGTGGGTGCGCCAACTTGGTGCAAAACAATGCCGTTGCGAATGCTAATCTAAGCGAGCCATTTTAAATGGACAAATAAAATTGAAACTGATGTCATGTAGGGCTTTGAAAGATACCGTGTATGATTTGTGTGGCCAAATGTTAAAGGGTGACAAACGATGGCTTTATATCCTATATTTAACGTTATAGTTATCAGAATTATTCTTTCCTTGCAGTTAAGACCGATATTATGGCGCCAGCCGCCATGCTGTTTTTCCACTGCTTCATAGTGAAAAATAGTTTATTCAAATTTTAGGTAATAATAGGAAATTTATTTTAGTTTCAACTTGAACGTTGAACAAAAGTAGAGGCAGCATCCGAAACTTTAATTTGGGTAACAATTCAATCTGAGCGGATGTTTTTATATCGTTTTATTCATAAAACGTCCAACTTCCCCAACCTCCTAAAGGACATTTTGGTCAAACGGCATTATCACTGAGGCGGCTTGCTTTATGTCAAGGGCCTCCTCTTGGTATTAGCGTTATCTAGCCTCTAGTTGGCGAGATAAAAGTACATCAAAAACGCAAATGGGTAGATTATTTAGGTTGCCCGAATTCCCAAACTCTCCACAAGCATGCGCGAATGAAGCTGTATGGCTTGAAGTGCGTTATTTAATAAGGGTAGTTTTGTTCACCTGCCAGTAGCTAGGTATAAATTGCACTATTATTAAAAAGCCCAAAAAGTAAAGCTTATTGCACAACTTTATTTATTATTTATTTATTTATTCAAACAAACGATTTTCCTGCGCTCCCGAATGACAACTACTTTTCGAATCCATCGAAATCGCTAGCCTGGGAGTGAAATCTGACAAACATGAATTATCAGAAAAATTTTGGCAACCAAAAATAATAGTAAGGAACCTGTGCTTGTATGGATTGACAAGCCCATGGCCAACTCGATTTCAGTGATTACCTATGGAACCTTTCACAAGCAAAACAACCTTCGTAAAGAAACTGTTCTGATCGATATCTGTAGGATAGTTAAGGGTGGTTTCTTCGATGCTCCTCGCAGAGTTATCCTGCTATTCTTGGTTTCGCTGTTTTGAAAATCGAGCCGCTATCAACTAGTGATTCCGTGATAAATGACGTTAAGAACACTTCCATTGAAATTTGTGCGCTCCAGCCCGTCTTAGAGCTGCAGCCGCAGCAAACGCTCTGCAAGGACTCTGGATAAGGAGATGCACCATAACTGCACGCTTGAGTTCGTACTTCTTTCGCTCCGCTTTGAAAAAGGGAAACCCACTCTATGTTGTTTACATGGTGTGTTACTAAAAGATTTTCATCAGCGGAAACATACCCTTTCAAACTAATCTCAAACATATCAGCAACAACGAATTCGCCAAAAAGTCCCGTTGATCAATATAACGCTTCTCCATCTAACAGAACGCGGGTGACCATAGAGTGAATGTAATTAACACCTTGCTATGCTTTATCCCATAAAAAATAAGGAGATGATTTTAATTTCCATGAAAAAAGCAAATATCTCGCCGGAGTCTTTGGCCTTATAAAAGTCACATGATATTTTTAAAAATGAACAGTTTCAGGTAAAATGGCTACCTCGTTAACTTGATGTATCTTATATTTTCAGCCTCACTCTCACTGACTTGCTTTACAAAATTAGCATCTGGTTTGTCAATTAAGCGAAAATGTTCTGCTTATGAGAAATCTGGATCCACGATAAACGTCAAGATTGTATTTTACTTAGAAGAATTCTTCAGATGGCCCATGAAAGCAATGGTTGGGCCACTGTTGGGAATACGACCGAGGCTATATTATGTACCCCAAATTTCACGCAGAAATATACCAGATAATTTAAAAGCTAAACTTCCTGGACAACCTCAGATTGTGAAACAACGTCGTAACAATAGTAGGTCTAATGAAAGAGATCTGTATTCCCCAACAAAAACTGCCAAGTGTTAGCTGACATTTAGTAGGTGATCATGAGCGATCTCTGAATCAGTCATTTCGGAAAAGGCGAGTAATTTAATATCTGGCCAAGTTACTCACTAATGTCCACTTTACTTGACCTGTCCAATATCGAATGACTTTTGAGAAGCATACTAGTTCTACAACAAACCTTAACTGAAAACGAAAACAGTGTCAGTAAAATTTGCGCTCCTATTGACAACATTATTTTTCACGTTGACGGTAAACGCGTCAGCTACGGAGGTAGTCTTCAAAACGTCACGAAATGTTGCATATACTGCAGCCACGTGGAAGTAAGTTAATTGCGGTCGAGCATAGTTTGTTCTTAACAGTTCTTTAGTACAAATTTGAGGACTTGGTTTTGAGATCCAGCCTTACCATACAGTAGTGATTACAGAATTTTGTCAACCTAACATTTTGTTCACAGCATTGCCTTCAGTGAATTATACCGACACTCGGTATTTTTCCCGTGGCGTATTGTAACCTTTTTAACCGATAAAGGCACTCAGGGAGTTATTTTTTATTAAAGTCGAGATGTGTACCTAATCGGGTCAGTGGTACAACCCTCCTAAGAGGCAAATACGAAAACATCATCAAGCAAGCTGCTCCATGTAAGGCCTTCTTTCACTCGGTTTGCTTGTTGAAATACGCGCAAGGATTCTGATGCAATTGGCTTCCACTTTGCATCACATTATAGGGAAAAGTTAGCTATTACATTATCGCATTCGATTGAGTTGTAAAACGTACAAAGGCCTTTCGCTTTGGTAGCTCTAAGAAGAAAATGTTTGGTTTGTTATTAAGATGAATATTTTGATTTTCGTTTTCTAGCACTGTGCTAAACGACCAGCACGCTAATACAGGCACGTTTTTTTCGACATTTTCTCTACGCCACTGGACCCCTTTTCGTTGCTCGAGGAAGTGCATCCCTACAGAGTGTCTCGTTTCCAGTGTGACATACACAATGTGGCTATGCGATGCACTTATGCGGGATGATCCCGCTCCCTCTGGTTGCAAATAAAAATACACCTTTCGCTAACCGCATCTCTAATTTTTGCAAAAACAATAATTTGCTGCATTTGGCCAAGCGGCATTGGTATCACTTATTCCGATTATGCGATGTTTAGCCCACTTGAAAAATTTAGGACTTGACTTCAGAAATTCACAAATGAAAGCATTTACTGACTTTGTTCCCGGAGAAAAACAGTAGGCCTTACGAGACTGTAGTTGATATTCAAAAAAATGCATACTACAGAGTAGGCAAGAGTGCATACCGCAACCCGCCCCCTTGCTATATCTCCGTGTCAATGAGTGTTTTTAGACTCAAAGTCCTCTCGGCTGCAAGGTAACTCAATTCTTCTAGGTTTTGTAAATACTTGTGAACAGGGCTTATCCAACGAGTAACACTAGGCCGAACTTGAATTTCTTTAGAATGGTAGATGTATGAATGCACGTAAATCAAGTCAGTGAGACTGAGGCTGAAAATATAAGATACATCAAGTTAACGAGGTAGCCATTTTACCTGAAACTGTTCATTTTTAAAAATATCATGTGACTTTTATAAGGCCAAAGACTCCGGCGAGATATTTGCTTTTTTCATGGAAATTAAAATCATCTCCTTATTTTTTATGGGATAAAGCATAGCAAGGTGTTAATTACATTCACTCTATGGTCACCCGCGTTCTGTTAGATGGAGAAGCGTTATATTGATCAACGGGACTTTTTGGCGAATTCGTTGTTGCTGATATGTTTGAGATTAGTTTGAAAGGGTATGTTTCCGCTGATGAAAATCTTTTAGTAACACACCATGTAAACAACATAGAGTGGGTTTCCCTTTTTCAAAGCGGAGCGAAAGAAGTACGAACTCAAGCGTGCAGTTATGGTGCATCTCCTTATCCAGAGTCCTTGCAGAGCGTTTGCTGCGGCTGCAGCTCTAAGACGGGCTGGAGCGCACAAACTTCAATGGAAGTGTTCTTAACGTCATTTATCACGGAATCACTAGTTGATAGCGGCTCGATTTTCAAAACAGCGAAACCAAGAATAGCAGGATAACTCTGCGAGGAGCATCGAAGAAACCACCCTTAACTATCCTACAGATATCGATCAGAACGATTTGGAAGCAATTATGTATACGCTAGCTACAGTAAGCCGGAAGGCATGTATACGATTTTGAGTATTCTCACATTAATCGACAGTTTATGCGGCAGCAATGACAGTGACTAAAAACGTCTTCGAAACGGAGTCTCTGAGCAGCCAATACCGATAAAAAAGCTCGTCCGTCGAACCCATGATGACAGTCCCATGTGCTACAAGGCTTAATGTATTAAAGCCAGCTTCTTCTTAGGGCAAGCGGGTAGAGCAAAGATGTGTTCAATTAAAAATACAAAAAGAGTGCACTTAACCAGTCAAAGTAACATACCAATGGTTTTGACCTAGACGGAAAATGTCATTGAGCAACCGGTGGTCATTCAATTTAATTCAAACAAGCACTATGCATTCACTTAGAAATAAAAGTTTATAGAACAGTTTAGAATGCAAAGATGTTGTCAATGAGCCGCACGAGATTATATTAGGTAACTATTATTGCGCATTCTGTAGACATCCCTGAGAGCAGCATCTCCGAGTGCACAAATTGCGCCGTTTTAGCCACCCTAACCGTCAGTAAGTTAATAGTTAGCCTAAACACATTACAAAATGAAAATCATTTTGCATGTCTCCGGCGAAATCCATCAAATCAAAATGTTTGTGAGTTTATCTGGGGTGCTCTCCTAAGCAAATCCACTTTACTGATTCTTGGTCGCAAAAATCAAGTAATCTGTTGCGCTGAACGAATAAGTACATTGATCATATATTCGGAATTAGCAACTGTCTTGGTTGCTCTTGCATACCACCATTTAACTGCCTTTCGTTGAAATTTGAAAGTGGTGCGTTTTCAAATTATTTGCTTGGTCGTGCGCCGAAATGCTAAGTAGTTTGGCATGCAAAACTATTTATCTGGTCGCAATTTACCTACCAGAGCGGGTAAAGTTCGGATGCGACAGTCAGATAACTACACGCCTGCTCCCTTTCAGGCGGCCGTGTCAAAATACCGGCTAAGTGAAAGGAAGGATCCATACGGATGTACTCCACTACTCGCTGGAGATCAAGCTTATAGAGTCACGTTTAAGCAATGCGAGGCTGTCTGACCTGTGGAAACGGAGTAAATGAAGTGTATGTGTGATGTATTGCATGGTGTTACCCTTGACAAAAACACCACCGTTGTGATTGATATGTCGACCTCTGTGTTCCTCTGTGAATAGTGATACGTAGTCAGCCAAAACCTCCCACAGAGAAAGGCGAGTGTGGCACTGTTTATATCATATCCTTCGGGTCACAGCCGGAGTAGCAGAAGCTCCTCATAGTTTGCCTCCAGAACAACAAACTTCCAGGAGATACCGCTCAAATAAACTTCAAAGCGTTGCCTGGAGGAATGTTTTGCTTATTCTCCAGGTCTTTGTTACATTCTTTGCGAGTTGATTTGAGGTATATTTCTATATTGTGGGTCACTGACCTGCAAACCTCTCTGAGATGATGATAAGCGTGGTGATTAAGGAATGTGTAGGGCGGTCCCAGATCCCGTCATGTTAGATTAACGAGGACAATTAGTCTCGGTAACCCCATAGAGTTCATCTGCAGTTTAAAAGCGCGGAAAACAAGACATCAGGACACGTATACGGGCACCTATACGGTCAAGGCCCCTCGAAATTTGGAAACCAGTGACCGAAACCGAACATCTGTAAATTTAATAAACCCATGATGGGTCATCTGAGAAAATAAACTACTCACATAAAAAAAATAAGAGTGGACACATTCACATCCGGGACAAATCGGATCGAACCCTCGGCGCATGGGACACAAGCTGGAAAGCTATTTGCAAGCCAAGACATAAAAGCTTCGAATTGGAGTAGACACACTCGCCAACACCATCAGCTGCACCCACATAATTTATTAAATTGCGCTGTCATGCATCTTGGCGTGTTTAATGGGCCACTGTATTATTTCCACATTTTTAGATCTGTGATTTCTAGTAATATTTGCTTGGGTAGCTCTGAAAACATCTTTACCATGCGAGTATGCATCTTTTTCGATGCCGGCAATGTATGGTTGCAGAGAAAACAATTATTCCATTAAAACACATCATACAGAAAAAAATTGCATTCGATGAACAGGTTACACTTCGCAGTGGGGAGAAGCTACGAAGATTCCACGACTGGTACAACTGGGAACATAACACGAGCGTTTTGTCAACCGCAGATTAGTTGCTGCTCCAAGTGCATGCAAAGGAAAATGTTTACTCCATCGCGTAAGCTCCTGGGACAGGAAAAGCGTATTTGGGCGACACAGTGCCATGAGTTTGTCAAGTGTAACAGCACGCAATGCACAGAGTTTTGGATTTGTTTGTGTGATATGTAGAAAACAATGCACTCACCAAAATGCGTGGTAATCATGTCCAAATGTCGCAAAAGGCATTGTGAACTTTTGAATCCTTCAGAACCATCGATGACTGTGAATGTAACATAAGAGGACCTGCTATAACAACTCAAAATAGTTGGCTATCCGGAGTGCAACTTGCAAAGAACATCAAAATGTGGAAGTTCTGTAGTTAAGTTTTTTTGCTGATCGCATACAAACGCTCCTCAATAGATAAATAGACTCAAGAGGCACGGACCTTTCACCTTGTGCCCGTAAATGGGTTTCATGATCACCTGCACACAACAGTTACCGACGAAAACTAAATAACATATTCACGTTAAAGACGAGAATACTAATTTCAACGTAGTTTAAGTGAAGCCAGGTGTTCATGGTTTTCTTTAGAATACCTCATCGAATATGTTACTGCCTAACAAATTGACAAATAATTCATCGCTGCCATTTTATTTCACTGAGAAACAAGTGTCACTGGTCTGAAGGATCCTTAATAACTCCATCATACTCAGAGCTTAGCGCACAAGTTGTGCATGCATATCTTCTGCATTCAAGCTTTCAGAAGACTAGAAGTAACGGAGTATAGAACAATGCAGAGTATTTGAAATGCCCTTGGCTTTGTTCTCCTAGATGGGAAACTCCCTGGATGACGGAAAGCGTGCAATGTACACAATTAATAAACAAGAATTCTAGATGCAACCAAATTAGCATCGCCTTCCCAGTAAAGACCCGGTCAGCAGGATGCCTCTTTATTATTTAGATGGGAAAGCTAATTCTACTCAGCAGATTTCTGTCATGGAGAAAACGGTGATGCTAAAAGCTCTAACTAAAGTACTTCTCTTGATTCGCTAGTATGTCAGTGTAGTTTGCTCTGCTAGTTGCACTGTATCTCAACCAACATCGAATGCTGCGTACAGCGCCAAGGATAAGTATAGAACGCTTTAAACCGTAACATCGCTGATGGCCAACTGTCGGGTGAAGTTATCATTACATCACATCAAACAACCTTCTTTAAAAAGTGCGTAATCATCAGCCAAGATGAAACCGTCAGTTTGCGGCTCATGTGCATGAACATGTGTAAGAAACTATTTTAATTCGGTTTTACAGACCAGCATATATGAGTTTGTAGCCCTTTTTAGTCTAACACAGGACTGATATATAATTATTAAACGTTCCTGGTGAGATAGCGTCATACAAATCCAATTGAAAATGCGGCGCTCCACTTAACCACCCGTTCATGCAACATGTATCTTAGAGCAGATCCAAAATGATGCTGGTTTCTGCTTAATCTCGGGCATACTTGCTTCGTAATTGCTGTAACTTTTTAAAAGATACTTATTTGGTCACCTCATAGGCAACTTCTTCGGACTGCTGGACGTTGAAATTAGTATAGCAATATACGCATTTCTGGTTGCGGCTAACAGTAGCCTTAACATAACACAATTGTTCCTGTATCCATTTAAAATCCATTTAAAAAGCGCTTGGTCGTGTGCTCTTTGCGCTTGGATGATTTGCGCAAACAATGCTGTTTGAAACGGTTATTTATTCAATTCATTCTTCTTAGGATTCATGAACTACGGCGAACACTAAAACCATCCACAAGCCTCTGTGGCTTCACATTCTGCTAAGCTCAACTTTGGTTCCCAACTCCAGAGCAGAAAAAGATCTATCCTAATCTGCAATAACATGAGTACATTTTGACGCACTCTGGCTACCAGCATACTTATTTGCCAACAGTAGGGAAACCTAAGGAAATAAGTTTTGACAAATCATCTATGGGCTAGAAGAATGCCGCTTGTGTGTAAAAACAAATGCAAAATGGAAGCCAAAAACTGTACAGGTGCCCGTTTCAGGTCAAAATGTTTCCTAAATCTGTCAACCGTGTGTTCTGCAAAAATGACTTGAAAATGAGTGCATTTGTTGCTATTAGTCCAATATGTTCAAGTGAAATATAAGTTTGATGGTAACTCGGGGACAGTGCACAGTTGATGGGCCCCATTATGGCGAAATCGGTCGTGGGTTGTCTACGAGTGTTCAGATATCCTATGTGTAATTTCCTATATGAAAGTAAAAATAATCATCTTTAGCCATATCGTGTAAGCTGGAAATTTAGCGCGTTTCACACAGGGCCAGAATGTGGTCACGAAAATTTTGGTCACAATGAATCCTATCTCATTCCCTTGATCGGGTGTTCGCGTCATTGTTCAGTTTATTAAATAGTTACCTTACTCACTTCTAAGTATTGGCGCTGCACGTTGTTTCCTGTGTGACGAAAACAATGTAGCTGGGTGGCGCAATTATGCAGATGATGCCGCTTCCTCTACCTTCAAAAAAATATTTCTTTCCATGATCGAATATCCGATCCTTGCGAAAACGCAACAAACTGCTGAACTTCATTTTTGCAAATTATTCCTGTAATACTCTGTTCACTAGGACTGGATTGCAGAAATTCACAATTAAAAGCACCCGCTCACTTTGTTGCCAGTAAAAGCAATATGCCACGCAAGTTCTAGTGCACTTTCAAAATTCACGCATACGGCAGTCGCGGAAATATAACAGGAAGGCAGGTATGTAGATGAATTAATTTTTGAAAGAGTTCAGAGTAGAAAACAGAGTACATATCTTAACCTCCTAGCAATATCTGCGTGTCAACGACTGTTCTATTAGTAACACATGCGATATGAAACCCTGCGGTGTGGGCAAAACTTGAATGAGAAAGCTCTTAATGCCACTGATCCACTCGTAGCCAGCGGCTTCTTTTTCAAAAAAAGCTTCAATAGACCCCAGCCCTGATATCTTCGTTTCCTTGTAGGGAATGATATAAATCTCATTTCGCGACATGAAAGTGAAATTGTTAATGTTTTGTTGAAAAAGTGCTCACTATAAATGTGGCAAGCCCGATGAATATGCTTCATCCGATTCCTCACGGACGTGCATCAACAAACGTTACTTTCCAGATTATAAGGTATATGACGGGCTGATGTGAGCGCTATTTTATCTTAACAGTGCGGCTAATTTAGCCCGATGTTCTGCACCTGGGACACACGCCATCCATAATACTTCCCAAATGGCGCTTTAGCAAATCCGGGTAAAGTGACGCTCAGTACAACGTACACTTATATTGATATCAATCTTTGTTTTCACACATTAGATTTGTGCGCTCGCCACTTAGATGGTTTCCAAAATGTCAAAATATGTTTTTATGCTGCGTAATAGAGCCAGTGAACTTTGAGTAGCTGCAACCCATCATTTGCCACTACTGACAACTTTTCAGTACAAACTATTTTTGACATTGAACCAGTAGCGGTTTCACCTGGTGTCACCCGGGTTATAGGTTATTATCGCAACGCACCAGTCGGTGAATGATACCAATTTCAATCATTTGACTCAGTACCCAACTCGGCATCAGACAAATGTTGGCGCCAAAGGAAATGTTGAAACATACGTACCAAATAATTGGTTGTATATTACAGATTGTTTACAAAGCAACACACCTGAGTGTAAATGGTAAATCTTAGTCCTGACCAGTTAGCACACGTGAGCTTTCCTCTAACTCACTGATCGTATAAACATGCTCATAGTTAAATGTAGATAAACCTTCGTTGACCAGCGCTAGCTCGACTGAGGTAGCGGAAAATGGCTACTCGCTCGGCCCTGGGAGTATATATGACCCATCAAATAATGCGTCTCCATGATTCCGTTTTAAGAAAATTGTGTTACCGCGATACAAAATAAGATGATTTTGACCTACAAAATCATGGACCACTACCACTTGTGAATTTGTGGTGACACCACCAGGTAACCCGAGTCCCTATATTTTATTTGAAATTGTGAAAACCGAAAATACGGTTATAGCCATCCCACGGATTTTGTACATATATATGAGACAACACAGAAACTTAGCGGAACATTTCCTGGTGTCCAGATATCCAAGTGGCCTCTAAGCTTCCATTTGCTACAACCTCCTCCTGATATATTAGAAGGCCAAATCTATTTGAATCAAACTGATTATGCACAATCAAACTCGGTACATCCTTAACAAACTTAGGGTGGTTAAATTTGCTGCGGTTGAAAATTTGAGTTATTCAAGCTGAACGTGCAAATAGGTGCAGCAATTAACAAGGTGTGCGTCACGCTTATGTGAGTACTCGTATGACGTCGAGGGACTTTAGCAACCGCGTATAGTGCTCCACTAATTAGCTTTGCAAAAGCTAAATGACAAACTCGCTAGTCATGCTGAGTCATACGACCCACGGGTGCAGTCATCAACCGAAAAACATATGTATGACCTCATCAGAACACTTTTGCCCACGAAGCGGGTCGCATGAATACGTTGGTTACCAGCGGCGCCACAATCGCCTTGCATCTTCACGCACAATAAGTAGTAGTAACTAGCAGTAACGAAAATCACCGCATACAGCTTCGTAGCATAACTTCGGTGAATGCTAATCCTGCTGAATTGGCTGTCCGGTACTCACATTCCTCTGGGAGATAAAATTATATTTGAAATAAACTTTGACCAATCTACTCCGAATAAGATTAAAATTGTGGACCAACTATTTGTTAGCATGGCCGCTAAATACCAATGTATTTTGAGTGTTCTCAGCCGTAAGGCTAACGTGAAATTTCCGCGTTAATTCAGCTTTCATAGGTACAGAATTGATAGGCCCGCACAATTTTGTTGTGAATAAAACCTTGAGAACACTGCTCTGGACGCTTGGGAAGATACTGGATTCCTTTTTCCATCAGACACATTGCATGTTTTCACACAGAATTGCAAGACTCCTCTGCGATCAAGTAATTTGTGTATACTATATATGCTTACATGTCCGGCAGTGATGATTATAGCGAAATATTTTTCCGTTGGAGGCAAACGCTAACTGTCGTTGCTTGGTGCTGCGTGACAGATAAAGTCACCGGACGGTTCACCTAGGAGCAATTCTTCGGGATGTTGGTGTCTAATATGACGGCATCTCTGAATGAATTTGGGAACCATAGTTTATTGAACGGCTTTGAAGCATGTCAGATCGAATAGTGCGCCGGCATTTCAGTCATGCAAACAAGTGCCTTAGAATTCAGCATGCATTTGGAGCTAACGGATCCATCTTTGTGGTTTGAGGGGCATCTCAACTTCATTCTTGTTTCAAGCACTATGAATCTGTCATGTGGAACGAACTGAAGGCATAAAGATTATGTCTGCGTTTTTAACATACATTTTACCAGCGGCTGTAGCCATCACATACCACATCAGACTGCACTGCGTTGCATTATGTTGTGTTTAATGGGACATTTCATTATTTCCAGGTTTTTCGTTCCATAATATTTGCTTGGTGAAATTGTGACATTTTAATTCCTTTATGCCCATGAGCTATACCTACGACGAAATTCCACAACCGATACAAATACAAAAAGTGTTTCGTCAGCCACAAATTACTTGCTGCCGCAAGTGCATGCATAGGAAATTGCCTATCCCACCGGGCAAGATTTTGGGTACAGCAAAATGGTATTTTAGCGGCGCAACGCCTTGATTTTTGTAAGTGTGGTAGCATGCAGTCCACAGAGTTTTGGTTTTGTCTGCGCGATATGTAAAAAACAACGCAGTCATTCATAGGCCTAGTGATCATGTTTGTATGATTTGTGACAAACGTTTAAATCCGTTAGACCTATCTATGAGTGTAAATGAAACACAATAGGATATGCTAGCACAATTCAAGGAATATTTTTTCTGCCCGGAGAGAACTTTGAAGACATGACACCTCAAAATGTACAACTGATGTATTTAAGATTTTTAACAGCTCGTCCATAGACGATTTGACGGTAGATTCACAAACGGTTTAAACTGATGTACATTTTTATCGTTTTGTTCACAAATCTTCAAACTTCCCCGACCTTTCAAACAGCATGTTGATCAAACCGCATTATTTTTCAAGTAAGGCAGTTTGTTTCTTATTCGTACGCTTTCCTTCGTCGTTGGGAGTTACCCAGTCTACATTGGGCACGGAGAATTACATCAAAAATGCAAAAGAGTTGTTTTATTTAATCACCTAAATTACAAAATCCTCATGACATGCGTGAGTAAACTTGTTAGCCAAAATATAATTACCGTGTGGTCTGCAGAAGGCTCGTTTTGATCAGTTATCCGTTGGGATCTTGTCCCACACGAAGACAGCGGCTGGGTACACGTTTGACTAGAATCGAGGTAGAAACTGCACTTTTGTTTATAATGATCCACAAAGATTGACGCTCATGGTATAAATTTGTTTATTCTGTGTGAGTGTTTCATTATTTGGGTAGCCGAACGAGCATACTTCGCTCCCGAATTCGAAGTACTGCTCGAATCCACCGAAATGGGCATTGCGGGAGTAAAGGTTACCGAACTTACATGTGCGTATCCACTTTAGAAGGAATATTTCAACAAACAAAATTACCACTAAAAATTTGGGCTTAGGTGTGTCATTTGGAAGACGACCAGCCCAATCACAGTGACTGCTTGTGGAACTCATGTCGATCAAAGTAAGCTTCAGAAACAAACGCTGCAGCGTGCGCGCTGCAAAGACGCCCCATATAGGAGACGTAAAATAACCGCACGAATAAAATAGCCTTGGAATCGCAAGCTGCCTGTACTTCTTCGGCTGCAATACTGCTTTAGAAAAACGGCAACCAAATTTAAGTTGTTTACAAGGTGTGCTTTTGAAACATTTTATCAGCGTACATATTATCCCTCTTAGCAAATGATATGCATCAACCCCACCCCGGAAGAATACTCCTGCATATTCACTTTGAAAACCTCATATTATCAACGTAGTTTGAAGGAAAACAAGTATCCATGCCATTGTTTGCAATAACTCATGTAATACGCTGATGTCTAACACATTGACAGTTATTCCTTTGCGAAACAGGTGCCAGTGGTCTGAAGGATTAACAATAAACCTGTATTGCACATAGCTTAGCGCACACAGTGTCCAAGCATATCGTATGCCTGCAAGCTTTCAGAAGAGCAGAAGGAACTCAAAAATAGGATAAATACGCCTAAAGCATTCAATGCTGGGCAGATTTGAAACTCCCCGTATGATACCAAGCTCGCAAGGTGCATAAATAATAATCGGGAAATTTAGGTGCAGGCGAATTAACATCGCCTCCCACTATAGATCTGGTCAGCAGAATACCTCATTGGTATTTACCTGTGAAGTCTAACTCTGCCCCCCCCCCCCGTATTCCCGGACATGGAAACAATCGTGATGCTGAAAGCTCCAAATGAAATATTTCACTTGATCCGATGGTATGTGATTGTAGTTTCTTCTTCTAGTTGCATCGTAGCTCAATCCACACAGATTGCTACGTAAAGCGACAAAGAAATACACTCAATGCTTTGAACCCTTACATCGTTAATGGCCAGTTGTTTGGTGGATCTAGCGCATGCAAGGGCCTATTTTAATGACTGTGTATTCTGCAGCAATGCTTTAACCCATGCATTTGAGGCTAATTTGCTTGAAAGTTTTTTCCAACGAATTTCAATTCCGTTTGAATCACCCGTGTTTAGCAGTTTATAGTAGTTTGTTTTCCAGTCTCCCAAAGGGCTGGTATTTATTTACTAAACATTTCTGTTAATACGGAGTCACAAAAATCCAAGTGTAAATGAAGCTCTCCACTGGAGCAGATTCAAAATGATAATGGATTTCGTTTAGCCTCAGGCACGCTTGCTTCATATTCGCTGTCCATTTTTAAAACAGTCTTAACTGATCAAACAATAGTCGAGTTTCTTGGGTTGCTAGGTGTTAAAATTAGTATTGCACTACGCACCATTCTGGTTACAGCTAACAACAAGGTCCACGTAAAATGCACATAACAGAATTGTTTCTCGTATTACGTGGCCATGCCTGCATGCGGTTTCTCGGTTGACAGCATGAGTCAGCATGGTTGTGTTGGACAGCAGATATACCTTCTGAGGGGGATGCGGAAAACTAACCTTCGTAAAACAAACATAACAGAGGTATTATGAGTCAGAATTCTACGTTTGGACGTGACAGATGTTTTTAGCAAAATCACCAAGCTGGAATTGCATCATCGTGAATATGCACGCAATTTTGTTGACGCATTTCGGCTTTTAGGTTCCGACAATACTTGGTTAAACCGGCTGTTATCGGCTTCGTGTGTATTGGTTTTCATAGCATTCGTTGTTACCAAATCTAGGTGTACTCTTCAATGATTGCACTGTATCGTTCATCACGTTGACACTTGAAATTCCCCACGTTTATTCTGTCCCTATATGTAACCCCTGCCGCTACTCTTGTGTTTGGTGCGTGTATATGAACTAGCGTTTGTTTGTCCTTACCACTTCACCCCATTTGGCCTTGAGGTCATCCGGCCATATGTGGCCGAGTTTGCGCACGTGCGACTGTCCCACGTGGGAACCTGTTTGCTCCTTTGGTTTGTACCTTTGTAGTCCAAGTGGACCATTTGTCTTGGACGAGTATCTACTGTCGAGGTTTGTATGATTTGTGAATTTGTCTTATATTAATAGTGCCGTATAGAAACCCAGCTCCGACTTTGTTTTGCCTGCCCGGAGGTTCTGGTATTACGCGTCACTCGAAGACACCGTTCGCCCGTTACATGCACAATGGCGCGTTCACCCGCTTTCTATTGTGCCATGAAATTAGGTGGCTATGGATTTGTTAGGCGCACAAGATCTTGCCTTTTTATAACGGTATTCTAATGGACATGTGGTTCTGGTGGACCCCTTCGTTGATCTATATGTGGTTTAAAATTGATGCGGCCCTTGTCGGTATTTAGCTAGTGAAAGTTGTAGGCACAGCAACGTCTAACCTGCCGTCCTCCGTAGCTGAGTAGCAAACGCACACGTCAGGCATTGTTTCAAGTTTTTGCTTCGTTTATCGTGTTCTTATAACAGAAGTCTACTTCAGCATGTATGTTGCGCAGTACTTGCATGCAGAATCGATTCTAGTCCCAATAATATTTTCAAATAAGGTGTAATTGTATATTTTCCACCATAATGATGATGACGGTAAACTCACACTCAATATGACATATGGTACTCTTGACAATGTTATTTTCTATCACATGGATGCTTTACGGCTGCGAAAATTAGATTGAAATTGTAAACCACTTTGCATTGAGTATAATAAAGCCACATGCACTTTGGGGGATTAAGGTCGCCCGTTTTGATCCATCGATATTTTGAAATCTTCCTGTATTGTCTAGTTTTTCTGTTTTGAAATCAGCAGGATTAAGCCTTAGTTTTGGGAACCTTTAGAATTCTGTGACCGGCGGATAAAAACATATGACTATATGATGGCAATCACATTACCATATTGTCGCAAAAAACCCAACGAACCACTTAACTCCTGACCGACACAATTTGGCTCGTTTGACTTACGGAATCAATAGATAGATAATATTGAAATACAGCTGAGAGGAATTGTCTTGTTTGGCTAAATTTGCCCCGTCGTATCTTGAAAATCCACAATGGCAGAAAACGCGGAAAGCACAATGAGCACGTCCACGCCTTCCTGCATTTTATTTCCTTTTATAATTGCTTGAATAAGTGATGACGAATATGGTAATGTTTCGGACAAGGGAGTTGTAAAAATGTTTTTCTATTATGGACTTCCCGTGTACTGGTGTTCACGGCATTCGTGGTTACCAAATCTCGGTTCAATCTTCGGTGGTTGTACACTGGCGAGTTCACCTGTTCTCTGGCGTGCCATGAAATAAACTGGCTATCATTTGGGAGGCACATGAAACGTTTACCTTTACATAAAGAGATACTAATGGACGTCTAGGTCTGGCGAACACCTTCGTTGATCAAAATGTGGTTTAAAATTTATTCGACCCTTTGTCAATCTGTATCGTAACCAAAGCCGTAGACACAGCAACCATAACCTTCCGACCTTCGTTGTTAAATAGCAAATGTAGACGTCGGGCCTTGTTTCAAGTTTTTTATTCGCTTACCATGCCATGATAATAATGTTCTATTGCGGCATATATTTACGTAGTACTTCGGCGTCTACCGACGCGGTATATATTCCAGTCTTAATTAAATTTGTAAATAGGGTGTCACTTGCAATAAAGCATTTTAGGGGAGCGCTTGAGCAAACTATGCTTTTAGAAGGTGTTATTTATTCTATACATGCTTCTTAGGATCCATGAACTACGACACAGTAAATCGGACACCAAAATTGTTCTCCAGCCTCTATTGCCTCACCTTTTGCTACGTTCAAGTTTTTTACCTTTTGCAGACAGCCAGTATCCTCTTACATCGGAGTGGAAAAACTTCCCATCCTACTCTATAATACAATCAGCTTATTTTAACGCGCCCAGGTTACCAGCCCACGTATTTGCCATTATTATCAAAAGCTAATGCAAAAGGCTTTGGGAAATCAGCTGTGTGCTGGGGGAATTTTGCTTGTGGGAATAACAAAATATAAAATGGAACCCTACACCTGCGCAAGTGGCCCTTTCACGTCAAATATATTCATTATTCCATCAACCATGTGTTCTTCCAAATTGATTTGCAAGTGAATGTATTTGTCGATATTTGTCCAATATGTTTAAGTTAGACATGAGTTTGACGGATATCCGGGGACTGCACCTACCCGATGAGCTCCACGAAAGGCGAAACCGGCCATGTGTTGTCGAGGAGTTGTCAGCAACTTTGTTGGTGGATCCTATATAAAAGTAAAGGAAACTATATTTAGCCCTCCCACGTGAGCTGTTAGTTTATTGTTTCGCATATTAGGTCACAGAAAACGCAGAGTAACTTCAAAAAAAATTTGTTCACAGTGAACTGTATGGATTGATTGTTCGGATCAGGGCTCGGTAAGCTTCGCTGCTCCTGTTGAGCCTTTCTCAATTTATTGTCATGGCAAATCACTTTTAATATAATGAAATACTCTTGGCAGTTCCATTTACTCGCACATTGCTGATATACAGTTGCGCATGATTTCTTAAAGCTGCAAATTACTTTGCCTGAAGTATAGTATAGACACATAGATTTTATGGAACCAAGGTCAACCTTTTGAATTCGTCTGTATTTTGGAAACTTCGTGTATGGTCTACCGTGTTTGTTTCGGTATCAATGGGATTGGGCCTCACTTCCAGGAGCCCCCACAACCGTGAAGGAGGATACGAAAACCTACGTCTATATCATTGTAGTCACATCACCGCATTTGTCGTAAAACGCCCCACCAATCACAGGACTCTTACTAATTTTTGACCAGCTCTTCATTGTTCCGTGAAATAAAGTGCTCTAAATTTGGGAGGCGCACAATGGATTTGTTTTTTTTTCATCACGATATAATAATGGACATCCGCTTCTGAAGGACGCTTTCGTGGATCAAAATTTGATTTAAACTTGATTTAGCTCTAGTCGACCGGTAGCGCAACCATTGTCGTGAGCACAGCAGCTTCCAGCGTGTCGTCCTCGACAGGTGAATAACAAACTTAGATGTCAAGCTTTATTTCATGATTGTGATTCGTTTGCCATGCCCTTATAACAATATGTTGTTGCAGCAAACATTTTATGCAGTACAATTCGCCAATTACACGCGGTTTAGATTCCATTCCCAGTGATATTTTCAAATTGGGTGCACCTGCATATTTTCATTAGAATGTCGTTTCCGTTAAATACAGCACTTTAGAGGGGGGCTTGCGCAAACAGTGCTGCCAGAACGATTTTTTATTTAATACATGCCTCTGAGGATCCACGAAAGACGGCGCAGTACATTTTGTGACAAATATAAACTTCAGTGTTTGTGTACACTATATACACTACACACTATGTATGTATATATACACTATACGTGTAATTGTGAGGAAAAAACTGCTTGGTACGACGTCAGCCATTTGTTTAGCCCATAGTTTTGGCCAACCTCTGGTAGCGGAGGACACACGGATCACGGGACAATCATTCATTGATTGATTTATTCAACAGCTACTACCATAATTTACATCCTTTCGGGTTTTCGGGCGAAACGTTTGATATTTGATCCACGGACTAGGGCGCTCTCTATGTAATCTAATCTATCGACACGATTTCTAACTTGACTGTATGAGAAATCATGTTCCGTACAGAAAGCGCTCCAGTTGGAGTAAGGCACGCAATACTTCGGTCGGTTTCTTGACAATCAAGGCATTTTTAGATGTTTCGACTCATTTCTAGGAATTCAACAAGCCTTAACGTCCAGATCTCTGCAAATATTGGAGGGACAGGCAGTGAACTTGATCGACATATCTGAGTAAACTAGTGGGGGTTGCAAAATAGATTATTCTTTTTTTGTTTCATGATGGTGTGAAATCTAATATATATGCATTTGGGCAACCCACATTTGGTTCCGTTTGTTGGCAAGATAACACTGAATATCGAATGCTTTTTTGAAGTTACTTGTGATCAGCATGCGGCCATCCAGTTATTTACACTACATTCCCAGAAGAAATGATAATGATACCTCTTATTTTATTTAGGATGAAAACTATGGATAAGCTGTGGTGTCGGATAACGCGCAACCTTGAGAATGGTATAAATTTTCTCAATCTCAAGCTCTAGATTTACCAACTTTCGCGTGCAAAAAAGGCCGTTGCGAGTAAAAATTCAGTTTACTGGGTAAATTAATATTGAACTGATGTCGTTTGGCACTTCAAAAGATAACATTTATGATTCGTGTGCCCAACTCTTACACAGAAACGGACGATGGTCCACTCTACTCTATATGTCAGGTTCTATATGTATCAGAAGTATTCTTTCCTCGCAGTGTTAAAGCTGATAGTCTGGCGCAAACTGCCCGGCTGTTACCAATGCTTAATGGTAAAAACTATATTGTACAAATTCTGGAGTCATAAAAGGGAATGTTTTCACGTTTCTCCTTGGGGGTTGAATGATTTTCAAAGCTGTATTCAAAACTTGGTTTGGGAAACAATTTTTATTCCAAACATATTCTTTTCTGTTTAAACTGATTTATTTCTACCGTTTTGTTCACAAACCTTCAAACTTCTCTGACCTCTCAAAAGACACGTTGATCACACCGCATTATTTTATCAACAAGTCGGCTTGGTTTTTCTTCGTAAGCTTTCCCTCGGGGTTGGGAGTTATTCAGTCTCGATTTCGCGTGGAGAGTTACTTCAAATTAATGGTTTCTTTGTGTCACCTAAATTCCAAAATCTTCATCAAGTATGCATGAGTAAACCTGTTAGTCGGAATGAAAATTCTGGATGGGCTGCAGTGTGTTCTTCAATAAGGACCGTTTTCATCACTTGTTAGTTGGGACACAGCCCCAAACAAACACAGCTCCGGCGGCTCGATACCCATTTGACTTTCACCGGAATCGAGGTATAAGTTATATCTTTGATCACAATGAAGCCCATGGATTGAAGATGACTGTATAAATTCATTTATTCTATGTGGGTGTTCCATTATTTGGGCAACCGAGAAAGCACCCAGCGCATCCGAATGCACAATATTGCTCGAATCCACCGAAATCGATATCGTGGGAGTAAATGCTAGCAAACGTAAATATGCGTATCTAACTTACAAAGCATATTTCATGAACCAAAAATACCAGTGTAACGAGAAAAGCCCGTCGCCGCGGAGCCCGTTAGCAGCAAACACTAACTAAATGGTTATAAACTATTAGACAGGAAAGTAGACATTTCATATGCATCTTAGTTTTAGAAAATGAACATCCTCACGCGTCTTCTTGAACTTTCATGGATATTCATTGACTATCACGCAAGTGTAAATGAACGATGCAACGCTGTTCCATAAGTGCCGTAATAAACCCCATGAAGGGCACCCTCTATTAGCCGCGAGACGGAGTTGCGAGAAAACCACCTACTACTCCCATGCTGCGTCAGTAATACCCCCGTTACACCAGTAAAAAACCTGCGTTTGGGTGGAATAACTGGACAACAGCCAGCTCAATCACAGTGACTGCATGTGGAACTTATCACAATATAAACAACCTTCCTGAACACATACCAGAGCTGCGAAGGCCCCAGATGAGGGAGAAGTATCATAGCTACTCACGTAAGCTAATAAAAATATGGCCTTGGAATTGTAGTTTTGTTGTACCTCTTAGGCTTCAATGTTACTTTGGAAAACGATAACCTTGCCTAAGCGCTTGCATGGTGTGTCACTAAGAGATCCTAATCGGTGTATACGTTGTCTGTTCTAAAGTCATATAATGCACCACGTCCAGTCTGGAGGCATACTACTGCACCATAATCGCGCGAACGTCAGCAACAACAAGCGCGTCCCGTTGGTTAGTTTAATGCTTCCCTATCTAATCAAACTCGGGTAAGGTTATACGAAATGTAATTAATGCCCTGCTGGCCTTCATTCTACATTCTGCAGACGTACATTTTTTAGTTTCATCAGAAGAAGCAAATATCGCGTCGGATTTTTTGGCCTCATATATGAGTGTATAGAGCTTTGTGTTTTATAGTCTACCTCAAAAATGATATTGAATTATTAAAAGTTTCTGCTGACATATCCCAGTGTGAATGCAGCTCTCCAGCAGACTCAAAATAATCCTGGATTTCCTTTAGTCTCAGGTGCATAATCGCTGTCCATTTTTGAAAAAGTCCCAACTTGTCAAATGACAGTCGCCTTTAATGGGTTGGTGAAAGTTGAAATTAGAGTAGCATTAAGCACCTTTACGGTTACGGCTAACAACAACGTCCACGTTAGATGCACATAACAGAATTGTCTCTGGTATTACGTGGCCATCCCTGCATGCGGTTTTTCGGTTGACAGCAGGACCAGCACGGTTGTGGTGGACAGCAGATTTATCGACTAAGGAGAGATATGAACCGCTACCCCTCGTACAACAAACATTACAGGGGTGATATGAGTCAGAATTCTACCTTTAGATGCGACAGCTGGTTTTGGCAAAACCAACAAGCGGAAGTTGCACCACGTTAAACATGAACGCATGTGTATTTACGCGTTTCGGCTTTTAGGTTCCGACAAGACTATCCCAAACCGGCCGTTATCGGCTTCCTGTGTATTGGTTTTCACAGCATTCGTGATGACAAAATCTAACTCTTCGGTGATTTTACACTGGCGAGTTCACGTGCTCTGCTTTGTAGCATAAAATTTGAGTAAATATAGACATGTTAGGCGCACAGCAATTTTGTCTTTTCATAATGATATTCCACTAAACACCTGGTTCTAGTGAACCTCATCGTCGACCGAAATATAGTTTAAAATTGATTCACCCCTCTGTTTAGGTGAAGCAAATGAAAACCGTGGGCACAGCAGCTTCCAGCATGTCGTCCTTTACAGTTGAATGGCAAACTTAGACTTCAAGCCTTATTTCATGATTTTGATTAGTTTATCGAGCCCTTCTAACAATGTTGTATTGCAGCATACATTTTATGTAGTATTTGGCCATCCTCTTATTATACGCGATTTAGATTTCAGTCCTCATATTTTTTGCAAAAAAGGTGACCTGTATATTTTCATTCTAATGTAGGTCCCGTGCAACGAAGAAATTTAGAGAAGGGCTTGCGCAAACAATGCTATCAAATGGACGTTACTTGTGGTCAAAATGCGGCGTCAAATATTAGTGAGTGATTCCGTGACATACGTCAATTCAAACATTTATACTACACACCAGAAGAGGCACTCGGTTACTTAGTTTGGACAAAATGTAATGGGATCAGTGGCACAACCCTTTTTAGAGGGGAGTGCGAAAACATCACCGAGCAAGTGGTTGCATCTCAAACCTTCTTCTTGTTCGGTTTGCTTGCTAAATGACACCCAATGCTTTTGATGCATTCTGGTTTAATTCGCCTGGATTTCACTTGGCAGCGCATTATATATTATATTATATTATAGGGAAATACTTACACTATTACATTTTCGCATCCGGTTCAGTTGTGAAATTATACGAAGGTTTTTCCCTCTGGTGGCTTCAATAAAAAACCAAATTTTGCCTGCACTCTAGATGAATATTCTGAATGTCCCTTCCTACCATGTGTGCAAATTGACCGAGGCGCCAATACACGCACAATTTTTTCGACAGTTTGCTCTACCTCGTAGGAACCCTTTCGGACTTTCGGGGACGTGCATCCCTACAGTTTTTTGCCATGTTTCTGTTGTGTGAAGTAAGCACTATGGTTATGTGGTGTAATTATGCGGCATGATGCCGCCTGAAAATGAAAACACAACTGTTGATAACCGCGTAAATAATGTTTTCAAAAACGCAATAAGTTATCGCATTTTGCTAAACTTTGTTGGTATAACTTATTCCGATTATGCGATGTTTCACCCACTTGCGCAACTTAGAACTTGACTTCAGAAATTCACAACGGAAAGCAACTGCTAACTCTGCTGTCGAAAAGAAACATGCTTTGCGAGTTTTCTGTAGATTTTCAAAATACACGCATATGGCAGTCACAAGATATGATTTATATGCAGACAAATGAATTTAATATATTACAGAGTAGATAACGGAGTACATACCTAAACTCGCCCTTTTGTTATATCTCCGTGTCGATGACTGCTTCTTTAGATTTAAGGGCCACTCGACTACAAAGCTCACGCAGTGCTTCAAGGTTTGCTAAATCCTTCTGAACAGGGCGCATTCAATGAGTCACATAGACCAGATTTGAGTTTCCCCAGCACGGTAGATGAATGCGCTGTGAAACGGAGTGGAGGGCGCGAACTTCACTTGAGGCGTTCTTAACGCCCTTTGAAACAGAACCACTCGTAGCCAACGCCTAGTTTTTCAAAACAGCGAAGTCGAAAATAGCAAGATAGCTCTGCAAAGCGGATCCAAGGAACCAATCTCAATTGTTTTTTGGGATATGGAATAGAACAAGATGGACGCAATGAGCTACACGATATTTTATTTCATTGCTACTGTGTTTTAAAGATCCGAAAATACGATTTTAATGCAGAGTGTATTTTCTAAAATTTATTCCATATTGATCACATGTTTCATACCCAAATAGAACGGTAGGGCATATGTAGAATATTGAGTAATCTCACACACATCATGATCTTATATGACAGCAAGTGTATTGACCAAAAATTTCTTCAAAACGGAACCCCTGGTCATTCAATGGCAATACAAAAAACAGCTGGCCCACCGAAACATTGATGACACTTTTATGTGCCGCAATGTGTTATATATTAAAGCCAGCTAGCCCTGAGAACACGCGGATAGCGTAAAAATGGGCCTAATTACAAACCGAAATAGCGCGCACTTGACCAGCCAGAATCACAATAACAGTGACTTAACCTGGACAGCAGATGTCATTGGAAAACGCGTGGTCATTCAACGTAGTTCAACTAGTTGTGTGCATAAACAGAAATAAAAGTATATAAAACACCTTAGACTGCGAATGGGCTTTCGCCGCACTGCAGGCCTCTAAATAATGGTACTATAATTGCGCTCGCTGCCTCCCAGGCTGTGTCAAATTACCAATTAAGTAAAAAGAATGACCCATACTGATGCATTTTACAAGCCATGGAGACGAGGCCTTTGGATTTAGGCTAAACCACTGCAAAGTTATTGCTGGGCATAAGGTTTCCTATGGCGAATTTACCAACTTCCTGATATGCCGATCAAAAATACAAGAGACTTGTTTGTTCCCTCTACAACTACTTACCACTACGCGGCTGATGGCTCACACGGAGTAATGCGAGTGTGGCACAGGTTACAGTCGAAGGCGAAGAAAGAATCACAAGAATGTATTAGTCACATTATCTTGTTCGTCCTGCTGTCGCTGATATAAAATTAAAAACACAGCAATTAATGATGCAGCTTGATCCATGTAGTTTCGAGTTGCATCTAACTATCGCATATACGGCTAGAAGAAGCTCCTCATATTTTTCCCTGAAGAGCGGAACTTCCTACAACACACCGCGCAGGTCAACTTAAAGCAACAGCTAGAAGTTTGTTCCAAATAGCTATGCACTAATTTCACACATTTGTGTGCTTTGATTCCATGTCTATTTCTATATTCTGGGCCACTGACCAGTAGACGTCTCCGAAGTGTTGATAAACACGGTTATTAATGAATGTTTAGGGTTAACTAAGATTCACTCATGTCAGGTCAACGAGGGTATTTAGTCTTGGTAATCTGATACAATTTACCTGCAAGGCGAGACATTAGAACAAATGTTGCTAGGACAAATGTACGGTCAGGACCCCCCGGAAAATCCGGAGACCAGGCATCAACGTGAAACATCCGTAAACCCAAAAAAGGCTGATGATACGTTTAAAACAATAAATTACCTTTGTAAAGAGAAAATAAACATGTACTTATCCAACTGTGGGATACAAAGCAGATCGCATCCCCCGTTGATGAGACGAAAGATGCAAGGCTGTTTGCTTGCCAAGTGATAAAGGTTCAAATTATTGTGATCGCTCAATGTAAGCAGTAATAGCTGGCCAATCAAATATGCCTAGACGTTTCAACACACAGGTTATATACTTCTGTCTGGCACATGGAAAACAATGAAGATCTCCACACGTATGCGATAGCTTCTGAAAACCAGAAAGCCTGCGCAGGTATATCCCCACAATAGAATCACCAATGTTTTTCGGGAAAAACTCTCACAAAATTTGGTCAACCACGGACATGAAAATTCTCTAGACCTTTGCTCTGACGTTTTTGTTTCTTTCTAGGGGAATGATACGAGTCTCTTTTCCTGACAGCAAAGTGAAATAGTCAAAGATTTGTCGAAAATGCTTTTATTTTGAATGTGACAACCACGATGAATATGCTTCATCCGATTCCTCACAGACGTTCATTAAATTGTGAAGTCAAAATATAAAGTATATATATGGTGTAAGCGCTAATTTATCTCAACAATGCGCCTAATTGAGCGCAATTTAGTATATCTGCCATGCGCGGTTTTCATAAAAGTTCCCAAATTACTCCTAAGCGAAACCCGTTGAAATAACGCTGTGCGCCGGCCGTGTACTTCGTACCCAAAAAGTCAAGCTGTTTTTATGCTGTTTTCCAAAGCCAGGTAAACTTCGTGAATTTGCATTCGATCGCTTGAAAATGATAACGATTTTTCATTATCGGCTTCGGGAGTTTGTGTACAAACTAATTTGTATAAATTGAGTCATTTGCGGTGTCACCATGAATAGATTAGTGACTTAGTGACTTGTGAAACACTTCGTTTTGCGAATTCATTGTGACACAGTCAGGTAAAGTGCACCCTTATACTATGTTTAAAATTCCGAAAACCGAGATTATAGTAGTGCTCAGGCTACGCAGACATAAGTTTGTACATATGTAGAAAATAACACGAAGCTTCTGCACAAATGTCCGTAGAGTCCAGATATACATCTGAGCTCTAATTTCTCATCTCCTGCCACAAGTTGCCGCCTCTTAATTAAGTAAAGGGGCAAATCTATTTGAATCTAACTAATTATGGATAGTCAAACTCGGTAAATATTCCGCAAACTTAAAGCCATTAAATTCGATGCGGTTAAAACCTGAAGGTTGTTCAAGATGAAAGTGCAATTCTGTGTAGCAAATGACGACTTGTGAGTCACGCTTACGTAGTTACTTATATGAGTCGGCTCCTCTGGAATCAAGAAGCTTTAGCAACCGCGTAGTTCATGTCACCTCAATGGTTCGTCCATTATTCATGTTAGTGAGAGCTGAATCACAAATTCGCTAGTAGTGCTGAGTCATACGAGCCATGATTGCCGTGTGTCATTACCTGAGCAACATATGTATGACCACATCAGAACACTTTTGTCCACGAAGCGGTTCCTATGAATAAGTTGGTTACCGGCGGCGTTACGATCGCCACGCATATTCACGCATCCCTAGTAGCCCGGTTTTCCAAACCGTACACAGTCTGTGACACTACTACAATCCGGGAACTAGTAATAATGAAAATCACCGCAGTTACTTTCGCGAATGGTGATCCTGTTTTTCTCTGGGAGAAAAAATCCATTTGAAATAAACTTTGACCAATCAACAGCGTCACCATACATTCACTCTGAGTGAGTTAAATTTTACACCGACTTTTGTAAGCGCTTCCGCTGAGTACAGGTGTATTTTAAGTGACCTCAGAAGTAAAGTCAACGCAACATTTATGCGTGCACGAATCTTTTGCACGCACAAAATTGATAGTCCTCTACAATCTGCTGTTGATCGTGGGCTTTAAGAACTCTCTTCCGGTCGGCTGAAGAAGATTTTTGCTTTTATTTCCATAAGGCAAATTACTTTTGTATACACGAAATAGCAAGAATCCTCCTACAATCAACTAATCTGTGTATATTAAACCCGTTTACATATACGGTAGTGATGATAACACTGGGAGATTTTTTACGCTGGAAGTACATTCTAACACTCATCGGGAGTTGCCGCATGACCCGTACAGTTACCGGATAGTATATTGTGGAGGCATTTTCCTGGGAAGTTATTGACTAATATGACAGCATCCCTGAATAAATTTGGAATTCATAGTTCACTGAATGGCTTCTAATCATGTCACATAGAAGAGTGCGTCGGCAAATTTAGTCCTCCAGTTAAGTGAATTCTAATTGAGCAGGCATTTTGAGTTCCCGGATCTCTCTTTGTTGTTTAGTTGACAGCACGTCTCAATACTTGTTGCGAGCAATGTTGCAGTTTATCGTTGGAAAACCAAAGGACTGAAGATTATGTCAAAGTGTGTAGTATACTTAACACCAACACATGTAAACCCACACTCTATGTTAGATTGGATTACACTGCATCCTGCCTTGGTTAATGGGTCACTGCATTATTTCCGGATTTTTGCATTTTTACTTGCCCTTGATATTCGCGTGGCTACCTCTGCCAGCATCCTTGGCATACCAGTCTGCATCTTCTTCGAGGCAGGGAATTTATAGATTCGGTTAAAACAGTTACTCCACGTACGATTATATGCAAACGTTAGTTGAAAGCACGGATGTTTGTCATTCTATTATTATAACACTCGTGTAGAAATGAAACTGAATTCGTTTCATTTCGCAATGGCGAAAATATTTGAAGATTCTGCAACCGATATGAATACAATATTGACACGTGTTTTGTCAGCCACAAATTTCTTGCTGCCGCAGGTGCATGCATAGGAATATGCATGTAGAATATTGAGTAATCTCACACACATCATGATCTTATATGACAGCAAGTGTATTGACCAAAAATTTCTTCAAAACGGAACCCCTGGTCATTCAATGGCAATACAAAAAACAGCTGGCCCACCGAAACATTGATGACACTTTTATGTGCCGCAATGTGTTATATATTAAAGCCAGCTAGCCCTGAGAACACGCGGATAGCGTAAAAATGGGCCTAATTACAAACCGAAATAGCGCGCACTTGACCAGCCAGAATCACAATAACAGTGACTTAACCTGGACAGCAGATGTCATTGGAAAACGCGTGGTCATTCAACGTAGTTCAACTAGTTGTGTGCATAAACAGAAATAAAAGTATATAAAACACCTTAGACTGCGAATGGGCTTTCGCCGCACTGCAGGCCTCTAAATAATGGTACTATAATTGCGCTCGCTGCCTCCCAGGCTGTGTCAAATTACCAATTAAGTAAAAAGAATGACCCATACTGATGCATTTTACAAGCCATGGAGACGAGGCCTTTGGATTTAGGCTAAACCACTGCAAAGTTATTGCTGGGCATAAGGTTTCCTATGGCGAATTTACCAACTTCCTGATATGCCGATCAAAAATACAAGAGACTTGTTTGTTCCCTCTACAACTACTTACCACTACGCGGCTGATGGCTCACACGGAGTAATGCGAGTGTGGCACAGGTTACAGTCGAAGGCGAAGAAAGAATCACAAGAATGTATTAGTCACATTATCTTGTTCGTCCTGCTGTCGCTGATATAAAATTAAAAACACAGCAATTAATGATGCAGCTTGATCCATGTAGTTTCGAGTTGCATCTAACTATCGCATATACGGCTAGAAGAAGCTCCTCATATTTTTCCCTGAAGAGCGGAACTTCCTACAACACACCGCGCAGGTCAACTTAAAGCAACAGCTAGAAGTTTGTTCCAAATAGCTATGCACTAATTTCACACATTTGTGTGCTTTGATTCCATGTCTATTTCTATATTCTGGGCCACTGACCAGTAGACGTCTCCGAAGTGTTGATAAACACGGTTATTAATGAATGTTTAGGGTTAACTAAGATTCACTCATGTCAGGTCAACGAGGGTATTTAGTCTTGGTAATCTGATACAATTTACCTGCAAGGCGAGACATTAGAACAAATGTTGCTAGGACAAATGTACGGTCAGGACCCCCCGGAAAATCCGGAGACCAGGCATCAACGTGAAACATCCGTAAACCCAAAAAAGGCTGATGATACGTTTAAAACAATAAATTACCTTTGTAAAGAGAAAATAAACATGTACTTATCCAACTGTGGGATACAAAGCAGATCGCATCCCCCGTTGATGAGACGAAAGATGCAAGGCTGTTTGCTTGCCAAGTGATAAAGGTTCAAATTATTGTGATCGCTCAATGTAAGCAGTAATAGCTGGCCAATCAAATATGCCTAGACGTTTCAACACACAGGTTATATACTTCTGTCTGGCACATGGAAAACAATGAAGATCTCCACACGTATGCGATAGCTTCTGAAAACCAGAAAGCCTGCGCAGGTATATCCCCACAATAGAATCACCAATGTTTTTCGGGAAAAACTCTCACAAAATTTGGTCAACCACGGACATGAAAATTCTCTAGACCTTTGCTCTGACGTTTTTGTTTCTTTCTAGGGGAATGATACGAGTCTCTTTTCCTGACAGCAAAGTGAAATAGTCAAAGATTTGTCGAAAATGCTTTTATTTTGAATGTGACAACCACGATGAATATGCTTCATCCGATTCCTCACAGACGTTCATTAAATTGTGAAGTCAAAATATAAAGTATATATATGGTGTAAGCGCTAATTTATCTCAACAATGCGCCTAATTGAGCGCAATTTAGTATATCTGCCATGCGCGGTTTTCATAAAAGTTCCCAAATTACTCCTAAGCGAAACCCGTTGAAATAACGCTGTGCGCCGGCCGTGTACTTCGTACCCAAAAAGTCAAGCTGTTTTTATGCTGTTTTCCAAAGCCAGGTAAACTTCGTGAATTTGCATTCGATCGCTTGAAAATGATAACGATTTTTCATTATCGGCTTCGGGAGTTTGTGTACAAACTAATTTGTATAAATTGAGTCATTTGCGGTGTCACCATGAATAGATTAGTGACTTAGTGACTTGTGAAACACTTCGTTTTGCGAATTCATTGTGACACAGTCAGGTAAAGTGCACCCTTATACTATGTTTAAAATTCCGAAAACCGAGATTATAGTAGTGCTCAGGCTACGCAGACATAAGTTTGTACATATGTAGAAAATAACACGAAGCTTCTGCACAAATGTCCGTAGAGTCCAGATATACATCTGAGCTCTAATTTCTCATCTCCTGCCACAAGTTGCCGCCTCTTAATTAAGTAAAGGGGCAAATCTATTTGAATCTAACTAATTATGGATAGTCAAACTCGGTAAATATTCCGCAAACTTAAAGCCATTAAATTCGATGCGGTTAAAACCTGAAGGTTGTTCAAGATGAAAGTGCAATTCTGTGTAGCAAATGACGACTTGTGAGTCACGCTTACGTAGTTACTTATATGAGTCGGCTCCTCTGGAATCAAGAAGCTTTAGCAACCGCGTAGTTCATGTCACCTCAATGGTTCGTCCATTATTCATGTTAGTGAGAGCTGAATCACAAATTCGCTAGTAGTGCTGAGTCATACGAGCCATGATTGCCGTGTGTCATTACCTGAGCAACATATGTATGACCACATCAGAACACTTTTGTCCACGAAGCGGTTCCTATGAATAAGTTGGTTACCGGCGGCGTTACGATCGCCACGCATATTCACGCATCCCTAGTAGCCTCCCTATATGTAACCCCTGCCGCTACTTTTGTGTTTGGTGCGTGTATATGAACTAGCGTTTGTTTGTCCTTATCACTTCACCCATTTGGCCTTGAGGTCATCCGGCCATATGTGGCCGAGTTTGCGCACGTGCGACTGTCCCACGTGGGAACCTGTTTGCTCCTTTGGTTTGTATTTTTGTAGTCCAAGTGGACCATTTGTCTTGGACAGTATCTACTGTCGAGGTTTGTATGATTTGTGAATTTGTCTTATATTAATAGTGCCGTATAGAAACCCAGGTCCGACTTTGTTTTGCCTGCCCGGAGGTTCTGGTATTACGCGTCACTCGAAGACACCGTTCGCCCGTTACATGCACAATGGCGCGTTCACCCGCTTTCTATTGTGCCATGAAATTAGGTGGCTATGGATTTGTTAGGCGCACAAGATCTTGCCTTTTTATAACGGTATTCTAATGGACGTGGTTCTGGTGGACCCCTTCGTTGATCTATATGTGGTTTAAAATTGATGCGGCCCTTGTCGGTATTTAGCTAGTGAAAGTTGTAGGCACAGCAACGTCTAACCTGCCGTCCTCCGTAGCTGAGTAGCAAACGCACACGTCAGGCATTGTTTCAAGTTTTTGCTTCGTTTATCGTGTTCTTATAACAGAAGTCTACTTCAGCATGTATGTTGCGCAGTACTTGCATGCAGAATCGATTCTAGTCCCAATAATATTTTCAAATAAGGTGTAATTGTATATTTTCCACCATAATGATGATGACGGTAAACTCACACTCAATATGACATATGGTACTCTTGACAATGTTATTTTCTATCACATGGATGCTTTACGGCTGCGAAAATTAGATTGAAATTGTAAACCACTTTGCATTGAGTATAATAAAGCCACATGCACTTTGGGGGATTAAGGTCGCCCGTTTTGATCCATCGATATTTTGAAATCTTCCTGTATTGTCTAGTTTTTCTGTTTTGAAATCAGCAGGATTAAGCCTTAGTTTTGGGAACCTTTAGAATTCTGTGACCGGCGGATAAAAACATATGACTATATGATGGCAATCACATTACCATATTGTCGCAAAAAACCCAACGAACCACTTAACTCCTGACCGACACAATTTGGCTCGTTTGACTTACGGAATCAATAGATAGATAATATTGAAATACAGCTGAGAGGAATTGTCTTGTTTGGCTAAATTTGCCCCGTCGTATCTTGAAAATCCACAATGGCAGAAAACGCGGAAAGCACAATGAGCACGTCCACGCCTTCCTGCATTTTATTTCCTTTTATAATTGCTTGAATAAGTGATGACGAATATGGTAATGTTTCGGACAAGGGAGTTGTAAAAATGTTTTTCTATTATGGACTTCCCGTGTACTGGTGTTCACGGCATTCGTGGTTACCAAATCTCGGTTCAATCTTCGGTGGTTGTACACTGGCGAGTTCACCTGTTCTCTGGCGTGCCATGAAATAAACTGGCTATCATTTGGGAGGCACATGAAACGTTTACCTTTACATAAAGAGATACTAATGGACGTCTAGGTCTGGCGAACACCTTCGTTGATCAAAATGTGGTTTAAAATTTATTCGACCCTTTGTCAATCTGTATCGTAACCAAAGCCGTAGACACAGCAACCATAACCTTCCGACCTTCGTTGTTAAATAGCAAATGTAGACGTCGGGCCTTGTTTCAAGTTTTTATTCGTTTACTATGCCCTAGTGACAGTTATCTATTTCGGCATATAGTTTACTTAGTACTTCGGCGTTTGCTTATGCAACAATGATATTTTCAAACAGGTGCACCCGTATATTTTCATCATAACGTCGTTTCCGTGCAATATAGCACTTATGGAAGGGCTTGCGCAAACAATGCGGTCGAAAAACGTTATTCATTTTATATATGCTTCTTAGGATTTATGAACTACAGCACAGTAAATTGGACACTATAACCATTGGTTTGCCTCTGTTGCCTCACTTTCTGCTACGTTCAAGTTTGGTTAACTTTTGCAGATAACCAGCATTCTTCCAACATCAGACTAAATAACATACCCTTCTTACTCTGCGATAAAATCAGCATATTTTGACACGTCCGGGTTTCCAGCATACGCCTTTGCCATTAGTGGCAAAACCTAAAGCAATAAGCTTCCCTAACTTAGGCATGTGCTGGGGATTCTTTGACCCATTGACCTACCCCTCATTCAACACCCCTTCCTTTGATTCCTGTAAAGTGTATGTACTCCCGCTTTTCAACCTTTTTTCACGTGATTTCTGGTAATATATAAATTTGTGATGTATTAGCCAAGAGGAACAATCACAGAAAACAAGCTTCGTTCGCTACCTTCATTGTTCTCATGACTTCCACGGGTATATTCAGTCGCTTGAGACAATCCAAAGACCCATGCGTGCTAAAGGAACTTCAGAAGTATCTGAGGTACAGCACGAAACTTGCGGAAGCCAGGACAAAGCTGCGTATCCTCAATCATTGTATTGAACAGAATCAGTTCCCAACGTTTTATTCGCGAATACTACGCAGAAACCGAATGAACCCAACTGCCACTGCACTAAGCCGCCACGCATGCAATGAGTGTGACACGATACGAGATAATATTTGGGAAATAGAACGAAAACAAGCCCAATATGCAGCCTCATTAGAAACACTGACAACATCCGATCGCTTAGACTTCAACGCATACGTTCGACTCGTTATTGCCAAACGGACGGATGCCAGGGAGAAGAAACTTGTCAGCCAGCTTAATCCAGTGATACCATGCACCAAGTTTCCGACAAATCCAGAAAGGTAGTGCACAATTTTTCTTCGTTAGTGCTGGACACTACCCTTTTGGAGGCGTTGTCACTAGGTCCACAATTTTGTTGTCCTAGTCGAAAAAACTGCCAGCTCGAGCTTGAAGTCCAATTTGAGAATCTATATGATCAGCTTTCCGTGGTAGTTCCTTTCTCTGAACTGAGTGTAGAACAGCTGAAATCGACGTTAGTCAATTCGTGTTACAAGTACCTCGGCTACAAACCCAGACCCAAACGACTTTTGACAGAGGAACATCTTGAGGCTCTGAAACGTTTACAGAAAAACGACCAAGTTTTACTGTCCAAGCCAGATAACGGCTCAGGAATTGTCTTGATGAACAAATCCGACTACATTGATAAGATGAATACCATCCTCTCAGACAGATCCAAATTTAAGATAATGGAATCCGAGAAAGCATGTGATTGAAAAAGCAGTGTCCAAAATATTAAGACGCCTTAAACAATCCGGAAACATTGACACCAATACTTTCGAGCGCATCCGCCCAACTGGTACAACAATTCCTCGGCTTTATGGCCTCCCAAAAGTGCACAAACCCGGCCTACCTCTCAGGCCCGTCCTCGATATTTCTAATTCTCCTTATCACGCCCTGGCTAAATGGCTTGTCGGTCTGTTAGAATCAATCAGGAGAGAAGTGTCGACACACAGCCTGAGAGACAGTTTTGAGTTCGTCGATCAGATTGAAGATCTGAAGGTTGATAAACACTCCATGTTCTCCTGGACGTCAAGTCATTGTTTACCAACATACCACTCACTGAGACAATAGACTATGTATGCGACTTGATTGAGTGTAACGGTAAAGATATTGGCATTCCCACACCGGATCTGAAAGAACTCCTGCACCTTTGTACCTACAATGTTCAGTTTACTTTCAACAACCAAATTTATCGACAGAAAGACGGGGTCGCGATGGGTTCTCCTCTAGGTCCCATGCTGGCAGACTTTTCATGGCCAAACTGGAGACCCAAAAATTAGACGCACTCATTGCTCGGTTAAAACTGTATCGTCGATATGTGGATGACATTTTTGTACTTGCCGACGAAACTATAAGCACAACAGACGTGCTAAGCAGTTTCAATCCAGTCCATACAAATATCAAGGTTACTGTCGAGTCAGAGCAGAATGGACAGTTATGTTTCCCTGATGTCATTGTTAAAAGGAAGACTGACGGGACCATAGAACGCAAAATCCACAGAAAGCAAACGTGGAAAGGTCACTATATTCACTTCGATAGCTTCGTTCCGTTGCAACAAAAGCGTAATCTAATTAGATGCCTGACTGAGAGAGCAATGAAGATATGCTCCCCGACTGTTTAGAAGAGGAACTAAAGTTCTTGGGACGCACGTTCCTGCAGAACGGATATCCTGAAAGGTTCGTACTCAAGACTAGGGAATCCGTTAAACCCAAACCTACTCAATGTTTGGTTAGAAAGAAGCCCGTCTACATGAGGCTTCCATTCAAAGGTGACTCGGTTGCTGAACTAATCACCAGAAGGCTTAGAAACTCTGTTGATACGACATATATGGCTGCTAATCTGTATTTGAGTTTCAACTCCAGCCCCACTGTCAGCTTCCGCTTGAAGGACAAATTGCCACGTTCTACCACCAGATTTTGCGTGTACTCATTTGTATGCTCGTGCCGAGCATCATACGTTGGTCGTACGACAAGGCATTTGTCGGACAGAATGCGGGAACACAATCCCATATCCCTGAGTGGTAGCTGGAAGAAGCCGAAACCAATCATGTCATCGACAAAGATCAAGCCTTCACCATCATATACCGGGCACCTCTGAACCGATCAAGATTGATACGATTCAGACTAATATCGATTGCAGAGGCAATTGGAATCCGACTGCTGGATCCACAACTTTGCGTCCAGAAGAAACTTGTGCGACATTTGAACTTGAACTGGCCTGCGAAAAATCCGGTCCCGCAAGCCTGTATGACACTGACGTCACTCACCTGATTCTTCGACCCATTGACCTACCCCTCATTCAACACCCTTCCTTTGATTCCTGTAAAGTGTATGTACTCCCGCTTTTCAACCTTTTTCACGTGATTTCTGGTAATATATAAATTTGTGATGTATTAGCCAAGAGGAACAATCACAGAAAACAAGCTTTGTTCGCTACCTTCATTGTTCTCATGACTTCCACGGGTATATTCAGTCGCTTGAGACAATCCAAAGACCCATGCGTGCTAAAGGAACTTCAGAAGTATCTGAGGTACAGCACGAAACTTGCGGAAGCCAGGACAAAGCTGCGTATCCTCAATCATTGTATTGAACAGAATCAGTTCCCAACGTTTTATTCGCGAATACTACGCAGAAACCGAATGAACCCAACTGCCACTGCACTAAGCCGCCACGCATGCAATGAGTGTGACACGATACGAGATAATATTTGGGAAATAGAACGAAAACAAGCCCAATATGCAGCCTCATTAGAAACACTGACAACATCCGATCGCTTAGACTTCAACGCATACGTTCGACTCGTTATTGCCAAACGGACGGATGCCAGGGAGAAGAAACTTGTCAGCCAGCTTAATCCAGTGATACCATGCACCAAGTTTCCGACAAATCCAGAAAGGTAGTGCACAATTTTTCTTCGTTAGTGCTGGACACTACCCTTTTGGAGGCGTTGTCACTAGGTCCACAATTTTGTTGTCCTAGTCGAAAAACTGCCAGCTCGAGCTTGAAGTCCAATTTGAGAATCTATATGATCAGCTTTCCGTGGTAGTTCCTTTCTCTGAACTGAGTGTAGAACAGCTGAAATCGACGTTAGTCAATTCGTGTTACAAGTACCTCGGCTACAAACCCAGACCCAAACGACTTTTGACAGAGGAACATCTTGAGGCTCTGAAACGTTTACAGAAAAACGACCAAGTTTTACTGTCCAAGCCAGATAACGGCTCAGGAATTGTCTTGATGAACAAATCCGACTACATTGATAAGATGAATACCATCCTCTCAGACAGATCCAAATTTAAGATAATGGAATCCGAGAAAGCATGTGATTGAAAAGCAGTGTCCAAAATATTAAGACGCCTTAAACAATCCGGAAACATTGACACCAATACTTTCGAGCGCATCCGTCCAACTGGTACAACAATTCCTCGGCTTTATGGCCTCCAAAAGTGCACAAACCCGGCCTACCTCTCAGGCCCGTCCTCGATATTTCTAATTCTCCTTATCACGCCCTGGCTAAATGGCTTGTCGGTCTGTTAGAATCAATCAGGAGAGAAGTGTCGACACACAGCCTGAGAGACAGTTTTGAGTTCGTCGATCAGATTGAAGATCTGAAGGTTGATAAACACTCCATGTTCTCCCTGGACGTCAAGTCATTGTTTACCAACATACCACTCACTGAGACAATAGACTATGTATGCGACTTGATTGAGTGTAACGGTAAAGATATTGGCATTCCCACACCGGATCTGAAAGAACTCCTGCACCTTTGTACCTACAATGTTCAGTTTACATTCAACAACCAAATTTATCGACAGAAAGACGGGGTCGCGATGGGTTCTCCTCTAGGTCCCATGCTGGCAGACTTTTCATGGCCAAACTGGAGACCCAAAAATTAGACGCACTCATTGCTCGGTTAAAACTGTATCGTCGATATGTGGATGACATTTTTGTACTTGCCGACGAAACTATAAGCACAACAGACGTGCTAAGCAGTTTCAATCCAGTCCATACAAATATCAAGGTTACTGTCGAGTCAGAGCAGAATGGACAGTTATGTTTCCCTGATGTCATTGTTAAAAGGAAGACTGACGGGACCATAGAACGCAAAATCCACAGAAAGCAAACGTGGAAAGGTCACTATATTCACTTCGATAGCTTCGTTCCGTTGCAACAAAAGCGTAATCGAATTAGATGCCTGACTGAGAGAGCAATGAAGATATGCTCCCCCGACTGTTTAGAAGAGGAACTAAAGTTCTTGGGACGCACGTTCCTGCAGAACGGATATCCTGAAAGGTTCGTACTCAAGACTAGAATCCGTTAAACCCAAACCTACTCAATGTTTGGTTAGAAAGAAGCCCGTCTACATGAGGCTTCCATTCAAAGGTGACTCGGTTGCTGAACTAATCACCAGAAGGCTTAGAAACTCTGTTGATACGACATATATGGCTGCTAATCTGTATTTGAGCTTCAACTCCAGCCCCACTGTCAGCTTCCGCTTGAAGGACAAATTGCCACGTTCTACCACCAGATTTTGCGTGTACTCATTTGTATGCTCGTGCCGAGCATCATACGTTGGTCGTACGACAAGGCATTTGTCGGACAGAATGCGGGAACACAATCCCATATCCCTGAGTGGTAGCTGGAAGAAGCCGAAACCAATCATGTCATCGACAAAGATCAAGCCTTCACCATCATATACCGGGCACCTCTGAACCGATCAAGATTGATACGATTCAGACTAATATCGATTGCAGAGGCAATTGGAATCCGACTGCTGGATCCACAACTTTGCGTCCAGAAGAAACTTGTGCGACATTTGAACTTGAACTGGCCTGCGAAAATCCGGTCCCGCAAGCCTGTATGACACTGACGTCACTCACCTGATTCTTCGACCCATTGACCTACCCTCATTCAACACCCCTTCAACATCACAGTAGAAAACATACCCTTCTTACTCTGCGATAAAATCAGCTTATTTTGACACGCCCCTGTTGCCAGTATACGCCTATGCACTTAGTGGCAAAACCTAAAGCAATAAGCTTTGCTAAATTAGCCATGTGCTGGGGAAAGTTTTTTGTAGTAATAGCAAAATGGAAAATGGCATCCTACACCTGGCCAAGTGGATCTTTCACGTCAAAGATTGCCTAATTCCATCAACCTTGTGTTCTGTTGTCAAAGATTGCCTTAATTCCAGCAACCTTGTGTTCTGCCAAATTGGTTTGCAAATGAGTGTATTTGTCGATGCTCGTCTATAAGTTTGTACAGACGCTTGACAGACACTCGGGGACTACGCCATCCGGATGAGCCCCACAAAGGGCGGAACCGGGCGTGTGCTGTCGAGGAGTTGTCAGCAACTTTGTCGGTGGCTTGCTATACGAAAGTGCAGAAAACTATATTTAGCCCTCTCACATAAGATGTTAGTTTATTGTATCAGGCCGGAGAAATTGGAGAAAAATTTGTATCGGTTGTGCATGTCATAGTTCAGTCTAATCGACTGTTTCGTTACTCCGTTAGCTTCGTTGGTATTGTTGAGTTTTCCTGAACTACTTATCATGAAGAAATCACGTTCAATATAATATACGGTACTCCTGACATTTTTATTTACTCGCACATTGCTGATATACGGTTGCGCGGGCTGTCTTGAAATTGCAAAGTATTTAGCCTTAAGTATAATTAAGACACAGACATTTCAAGGTATCAAGATCGACCTTTTGAATTCGTCGGTATTTTGGAAAATTCGTGTGTTCTACCAAGTTGGTTTCAGTATCGGCGGGATTAAGCCTCACTTTCAGAAGCCTCCACAACCGTGACGGCAAATACGAAAACCTACGTTTATATCACGTTTAGTCACATCACCACATTTGTCGCAAAACGCCCCACCGATCACTTAACTCTTACGATTTTCGACCGACATAATGTGGCTGATTTGATTTATTGGAACGACAGATAAAGCACCTCCAATTATAAATGACATGTTTCGTCTCATTTGACCAAATTTGTGTCATTTCACCTTAAAAGTCCACAATGTCATCAAACCCCGATTGAAAATGACCATGTTTTGCGTGATGCCTTGTATAATTGCTTGAATAAGCGCTGACAGAAATGATAAAATTTCATTCAAAGGTGCTTTAAACACTGATGTTTTGCAGATTTTGTCCGATCCTGCGGGACAAATCTCAGCCCAGGGAGTCATCCTTGGTGATCTCTAAATTGCCGTCACGTATCGCTAAAAATCTGTCCTTAACCGTTACAGCAGCATAAATAATAACATATATTAATAAATAATATGACAAATAATATAATGATAACAAATAAAAAAAATAAAAATAATGGTAAAGGAAATTAAGTAAGATATTTAAAGATTTCGATTTGAACTAGAAATATTCTTCTCGAGTTAGCCCTTAACTGCATTACGCATGCGTTTTATTGGTTTAAATCTGGGGCGATAAAAAGTTTAACATTTAAGTGGATGTAATAAACTAGCCTAGGTCCGTGTTAAATGTGTTTAAAATTCAAGATATTGTTTGCTTCCTTCAGTTTGTGAATGCCATCTGGCCCTTTCGGTGCTTTAAGATATTATATATTCCGATCACACTTAGCACCACATTATCGGGGAAACTTTCACTAATGGGAATCAAATACGTCATAGACCAAAAATCGTAATTTTGCGCTTGGTGTTTCTAAGGAGATACAACTTATCTAACATAGGAACAATCTACACTTAAAGAGGTAATTTTTATCTGACCGATATGTTGCAACAATGTGCATTCCACTTGTAAGAGTTAACCGATCCATGCGCTGTTAAATACACAAGAATTCATGAGACATTCCTGGAGAAAGCTGGTCGCCACTGTGTGGTTGACCGTACTCTTTAAAGGTTTTAACCTCTTTCTCTTGTGCAATGGAAATTCCATGGTTATGTAGTGAGAAGGTGTGGGTCAATGTCACTCCGGATTGGTTACAATGAACCAAAGCCAATAATTCCATCTGATTTACTAAACTTCAGCTTTGTGGCTCGTTCGATTTGCGCGGTTTTGAACACAGCTGCAAATATAGAAACCGATTTCACAGAGTCAAATTTGCCGGCACACTTACTGAAACCGTTTTAGAAGACAGCGGTATATATCCCGAGTTCATGTCCGGTTGTTAAGGAAAACAAATATAGTGGTAAAATGTTATCCAACACGAAATGTTAAACCTATTTTGCACCGACATTCCGAAATTTCAACACTCCGAAACGAATCACAGTACCACAAACAATTGTCTGTGCGAGAATACGTACATGTTGAACGTTTTCTCGCATCACTTGAGGAAACGTAGTTACGTCGCTATCAAAAGTGGATGGGAAGGCCTTTTTCGCGCATTACGATTTTGTGCAATGTAGTGCAACTCATGGATTCTTCTGTCACCAAAACTAATTACTCAAAACTAGGTCCTCAAAATCAAAATGATGATGTTCTGTGAAATTCTTCTGTTGGTCAATCTGACATTCAGCATGATTTGAAATACCAGTAGAAGACAGCTTAACACAAATGTGCCCATGCTCCCCACCATATGTGGCAGGCGATTCCCATAATTTTTCCCCTGATGCACGGAACCAAAATCCCTCCCGGTTTAATTAATTGTGTTTATAACTTTTACCGATTTTGGTCGAACGTTGTGTTTTGTGGTTACTAGGCGTCCATATCTGTTTCCTCGTGATATCGATTTTGTGGCGTATTGTACTGCATTTTATCCTCAGGTTGGTGGTTTTCTGTAACTCCGCCGTATAGTATTTTCCGGGCGACAGCACAATGGTCGTCTTCACTCCAAATAAAACAGCGATATATGATTTGCTGTCTTAAACCCGGAAAGATCAAAACGAGTGCAAGGATTTTTGTGTAGCAATACTTGAAAATACCCTCTATTCAACTGCAAGCCGCTTTCCTTAAAAGCATATTTTTGACCAGCATTTCTAATAGAACATCAAGCACCATAATTACCAAAGCGTTAAAGAAAGGGATATGCTGCAGTACACACTTCTAAACTCCGCGAACTCCAAACTCGAAACGATGTCTCAAAATGCTTGACGGCTCAGTGCCTCCTGGCCCATTGCCTCCAGGTTTCGGAAAATGTTTAGAATGCGTGCGCATGGATATCTCGAGGGGTTTCCCCAAGTAAACGCTTTTCTGCCTGATCTAAGTGTCATTGCATATATGTTAACGATAGAGGGTTCTGAGTACACAAAACACCGTATTGGCACTGTATCAGGTTGCAAATCATCCGCTCAGGAATCTAGAAAACATGCGGAAATGCTTCAGTTAGCAATTCGCCAATTGAGCATACGCAAAGAAAGCATTTTTCCAGTCTACAGTCATCAGAAAGCTCTGAGCACTTGAGTGCATGCAGGACCACCGTAAAATGACCAAATGCACTTCACCTGCGGATTCGAGAAGCACAAGGCTGACAAAAGTTACTCAAAATCCTCCGAACATGGAAGCACATTGTACTGAATCTCATATTTATTAATGACAGCTCTACATGCTGCCACGCACTAAGCCTATCTCCATGAATAGATTGTAACTTCTTCACAGGTGGATATCCCATAGCGGTTTCGGGTTAAATATACGATTCGCAAACGACCCAGTCAAAGAGCCAAATGACTGGGTTACGCTTTTCTAGGCTGAAATTTCGTGTTGGCGCAGTGGGGGCAACCATAACTTCCCTCGGAGATAAATAACCATTCAGCCTACAAGTCACATGATCCGTTATTATCAATAAGTTAAAAACTTGCCTATCTCACTCTTGCTCCAAAGAAGACTATTAGATTTACCGCATCTAAACAGACACTTGACACAAGTTGCCACATCCCTATATGAAATCTGGCATATGCTTCTTACCGTTGGAAGGCTACCACCAGAAAGGAACCTGTTTGTGGTAATTCTCAATTTTGTTTTGCCTGTTTGACTTGAGTCAATCCTGCACCACTCTTTTGCATCCCGATTTCCCTACTAAAGTTTCACGCCGGACAAATTTCCTTCATTTGGATGAACGTTTCGAAAGTAGGTTGAATAACTTTGCAGTTCTTCTACCACGCTCGGCAAAATCTCGGCAATCTCGGCAAACTATATTTCTATGCTGCCTGCTAGAGCCACGTAAACGTCATGAATTTGCATCCGATCGCTTGAGAATGCTAACGATTCTCCATTGTCGGATTCAGGAGTTTGTGCCCGAATTAATATGTATAAAGTTAATTATTTGCGGTGTCAGCAAAATCCAGCATTGCGCTACAATCGAAACATATCATTCGTCGAAAGACACCAATTCAATCAGTTGAATCGGCAATTCGTCACCACACAAATCTTGGCACCAAAGAAAATGTTGGAAAAAACATGCGTAACAATAATTGTTTACAAACGCCTGAGAGCGAATGGTGAATCTTAGTCCCACATGCGTGAGCATTACTGTAAACCACTAATCGTATAGATGTTCCCCAGATAAATGTAACTAAAGCGTCCCCGTACCGCGCTAGAGGGATCACACTAGCGGAACTGGCCACTCAAGGACGTTCATTCCATCCTGGGAGTATATATGACTGAACGACCAAATTTATCTTCATGATTCCGTGTGAAGTGATCGATGTTCCAAAGATAAAAAATGAAGTGACTTTGACCTAGTGAATTGTGAAGCATTTCCATTTGCGAATTTATGGTGACAGTCAGGTAAAACGCATCTTTATACTATATTTAAAATTCCGAAACCGAGATTATAGTAGTTCTCAGCCTATGCAGCCATAAGTTTGTACATATGTAAAAGATAGCACTAAGCTTCTGCACAAATGTCCGTAGTGTCCAGATATACATCTGAGCTCTAATTTCNACCGCGTGATCCCCACTGTGCCTGGTTTTAAAAGCCACAGGATATGGCTGATAATTGCTGTCAATGGCATTCCTGTTTCAGTTTCTTCCCAAATTGCCTGGAAGGGTGTCTGGAGATGTAAGCACCTAGGAGCGATTGTGGTAAGAGACCAATAAGTCATTTGCTTGTTCACCTTTATTCTTTTCTTCAAAATGGGACTTTGAAATAAACCATTTTCGTGCTGCAGTGGATTCAGATAACCTAAATCCTCCATGTTCCGTGTACTCACCTTGGAAACAGTTAGCACAATACCAACCTCCTAGGTATTACAATACTTGCAATTTAAGGGAAAAGAGGTGAAACGATAAGGATGTTTTCGGTGAATTTTACTCCCTTAAATTGAATTAATTTATTTAAAAATAACTTGGAAAAAAGATTTTCTGATGTGAAGAAGCATGAATACGCGTGCTCCAAAATTCTACTACCTCCGAGTATTTAACAACCTGGCTGGTATTTCCAACACAACGGGTCTTCAGGGGCTAAGTATCCTAAAGGGCGCAGTTAGTCAGGATACGTAGACTTTACTCCCGGATGGCATATATGTGGTCACGCGTTATCCGTATGCTCCGATAACTAGTTCTAGTTTCAGCTTTGTCAATTTCCTCTAAATCTAAGCTGCTTACAGATTGAAGGTATTGGGGTTAGTACTTAAAAATAAAAGGTCATTATGACGCATTAGCACAAACAAAAAATAACGAACTATCCACATGAAACCAACAAATGATGTCTATGCGAATAGTGACTACTACCATAGAATGGGTCAAATTTCAACACTATTTGTTGATTGTATAGCCAGTCAACGCAGGACAACGGCAGGTGCCTAATCTGACTGACTGACAAGCAGACACCCATCCCTCATAAGTTCGAGTTAATCACGCTTCCGATCAGTGGCTTGTGGTCGAATATGCAGCTGTTGACAGCGATACCCGCGATACTAACGTTTGAAGCTTGGACGTTCGGGCGATACTCAATAGTAATTATCTCCACCAGGGACGAAACAGCTTCACCGCTTTTTTCAGCGATTATCTATGGATTAGTCTCGTATGTTCGAAGAAATATCAGAGAATAATTTGTAACGTGAGATTCTGCTGCAACCTCAGGACGTTAATCGAGGTCACTATTTCTGGAAATAATAAGTGTTTGTACTACATTACTCTGGAATACTCGGGTAAGTGCTATTGCCGAACATAGCTGCAAACTGAGGTCCCAGAAAATGTCAGGTACGGACCAAATTGCGATTTAACACGAAATTGGTCAAAAATGTGACAAACAAAGCTCACTTTTGCAGCACTAAAGAATATAATAATAAAGAAGGTGAGCGCCTATGCAGATTGCTCTGTAGAATTGCAAACAAAGGAAATTTCTATGGTGAATGGTTGAGAAGCCAAATACGACCAACTAAACGGCACGCAATGCAAGCAAAAACTTCACACTCCCATAGAGTGAGAACAACAATGAAATGACGATAAGGCTTGCGGTAGCATTGGCGTTTACGCGACTGCCCAAGCCAGAACGAACTAGGAACCCAAATGTCTGGAAATGTGATAATCCACCGCAGAATCTATCGACAATCCTAATAGATCAGCAGCGAGAGAACACTAGAAGCACAAACGTCACATTTGCACTAGCAGCCGGGGGAACAAAGTATGAAAGAAGCAGGACAGTCCAAACCTATTTGGTCGTAAGACCGCCCAGGTAATAAATTAACTGTTGGACGCAGGAACATTTACGCACGGTCGCACATTCAAATCAGCCAACGTAGCTAATTTAACGGTAAATACCATTAAAGTTTCTCAGGTGGAAAAGCCAAATATGTAGTAAATTCTAAACTGGGTGCAAAATAGTGAATATAATTTTTGCCAGCAAGCACGGTAAAATCCTCATAGGGTTGCAACTTTCGAAGTTTGAAGCGGTTGAATTCAGAGGGCCTTGTTAAATAAACGCGAGATATTGTACAGATCTCGAAACGTTTGAACTGTGATGACGGCCAAAAAGGGCTCCGCTTTAATAATCACACTGTCAAATTTCTCGAAAGACCACCTGTCCAGTCTTGCTGGTATCGCGGTACTACATGATGGATGTGTGCTGTGATTCACACTGACGCATGAGTCACCTCACCAGGGCAGTTTATTTCCATCAAATGTGCCGCCTTTTTGGCCAATATAGTAACCACAGATATTACTGTTGGTGCATTTGTCTGAAACCGTTTCATCACTATTTTCGTAAACTTTATGAAGTTCCTCACCCTGCTTCGATAACGGCTGTGGAAAATTGACGAAACTGTTTACACATTATTAAGCGAAAGACTTGTCTACGTCGGTTGAGCCTAGATCGGCTCACGTTTGGTCGAAAATTGAATTACATCCAGGAAAGCATATAAACTTTGGTTTTGGTCAGATATTGCAAATGGGCTAGACCATTTGGTGCACAAGTTCTCCTGGCCACATTTTTGGAGCGATTTTTCTGATATGCCGCTCATGCTGTATTAACATGAAGGTGCTGGTTAAATTGGGTCATGTGGCAGACCTAAATGTAAGCGCCGTATTTGTGTGGGGTCTGTTCTTGACGAAGAACCTACAGACGCGCTGCCTGTACGTTTTATTAATTTTTCCGCTTGGTCCAAAAGAGGTCATTCCAATGCTTATTTTCGAGTATTTTGACCGTGCCAACAAACGCAAAAGGCAAAAGCGACAGGGACCTACCGTGGTTGCCCTGGAATGTTCATGGTCGCGCCCTTAATGACGTCGGCTGAGTAGTAGCAAAAGCATTGCCGAATTATTGAAGGTTAATTTTTTTTCAAAACCTCCGTTTGCTAGCCTGTAAAACAGTATTGTCTTGCGGGGATTAGGACGTTGGATTGGCAAAGCTGGTGAAACAGCCCACAGGCGAAAAAAAGGTCAAATCCCAAACTCATTGAATAGACCAACCTCCTAGTGAGCAACAGACAATGTGAGAAAACCACGGACATTCAATCGGAGTGCCCATCGATAAATAGATAAATTTCCTTTTAACCTTTTGGATGGTTATTTCTATGACCTATTGGATTTTGTTGCAAACTGTTCATCATCAGCCTAAGTGGTTTCTATTTTGCCTGTTTTGTCGTACCCTGGATTTGCTTTTTGTGCTATCATTGATATCGTTTCATTATGTGCTTTTGCCTTCAGTACTATTTTTGTCCTTTCGGGGGTACCTATGATTGATCTGTTTTTTTCATTATGATTTATCCATGATCACGTGGTCTTTAACCTTGGACTCCCTTGTTCTCCTACTAAGGCGGCCCCGAAATTGTCTCCTTCCATGAACTTTCTAGGTTCACTTTTATACCATAGTTAATCCAACTTCAAAAAAGGTTCTTGCTTCTTGTTTTTTTTATTCTGATTAAGGTTTCCATTCAGTGTTCACACCGAGATATTCGTCCTTTTCAATTAGTAGTATGTAAATTGTCTAGTTTCCTATGTCGGTTGATCCGAAGCATTGAATCCCATGCGTACCTCGCTTCTCCGTATGCTAGGTTTTTTGAGTTCTCCAATTTGCACTTTTGATCTTTAGTGAACTTCATTTACGATATCCAAGATGAAGAATACATCTCCCGCCGGCTGCGTTGTGTACCTTCATTTCCTTTAGTTTGTTCAACGTGAAACTTGTTCCAGTCGTGCAGGGAGATCACATTTTTTATCTTAGGCGTGCCTTGGCTGTTCTTCAATGTTGAGATCTGTTTAATAAATTGACATTCTTGATGGTCAGGATGTGCCCATGAACACATGTGAACTCAAAGCCAGATTATTAGCTGAGGCATGAAGTATGCATCTTGGAGCTTGTTCTTGTGTTTCATGTTGTTGAACGTTTTTTTCTTCAAGTTTCTGGTGAGGTCTGGATTATATGTTTTCCAGGATTAGATGAATCGTTTTTCTCTTCGTTAATTCTAGGGAGCAGCAAAGTCTTTCGGCCCTCTTGTACATGGTCTCAATTCAGTTGTTTATGGTTCACCAGGTGGCTGTTTTTATACTTAAGTATTTGATCCGTGTGTGTCTCTTTACGTTTTACGGAGATTTTACGAATCTCATCTGTCTCTCTGTCGGTATTTTCTTTCCTGTCCAATTTAATTTGAGGTCTTTAAGGAGTTACATAGCTGTTTATGCGCATTTTGTACTGAATCGCGTTTCGTTATGACAAACGTGTAGTCTTCATAGGGGGTACATAGCTTTCGAAAGACGAGCGATAGTAACACGTGCTTGAATATTTGCATCAGTGCCTCAGCAGCTAGTCCTGATATTGAGGATCCTATTTGAGTCCCTTTTGTTTGTTGATATCTTTGTCCTTCCGAGGTAAAGTATGTATCCATGACAAAACCCAAAGCCCCACATAGAGATCAGATCTTGTGGTTGCTCTCATTTTGGATTATTCCAAAGCGGGTCCGGTGCTGTGCTTCTCGCTAGGCTGTAGTTGGATAAAATGAACAATAATGAGACACAAATCTAGGATCAAGATTTTGGCAACCCCTATACTTATGTTCTTCAGTTTGCTAAGAAATTGGCCACCATCGATCGTGTGTCCAGATTCAGGAATTAAGTATATCACTTTTCTCCACAAGTCTTCTGCTAGTTTGGGAGACGCACTTTTCGGAAGTGAAACGATTAGTTAAAAGGGAACTTGTTTACTGTGCGTCTTTGCCAATTCCTACAACGGGGAAATTGCGGAAGAATAGATGTCACCTAAAACTACTAAGAGCAAATTCTGTATTACTCTTATTCACGAATATTTCCAAACGGCTCTTTCATCATAAATTGCCGGAAAATTAACTGGATTCAACAAGCCTGTACGGTTTTAATCCATAGTCTATAAGCCAGCGATTACGCAAATACCAAAAGAAACAAGTGCGGGTTTGTTCCACTAAGGCAACCTACCTAGTTTGAAGAGATTAACCACTTAGCGGCTGACAAGCAAATTGTTTGCTGCCTATACCGACTGAGTTTGTCTTGTACCCACAACAAGTTTTCTGTAAACAGCATTCGGCGATGCCTATGTAACATGCGGATTCCCGAATTAGCATGCATTCTGAAGTATTCCTTACGTTCAAGAGTCGCCCTAGCCATTTGAATCTCAGGATCAGAGTATACGAAGAAGCATATCCAGTGGGCCGCTTTAGCATTCACCCAAACCTGAAGGTTCGTAATTTAGAGAGTGGACGATAAAAATAATACGTGTAGCTTCTTACATGGTGCCCGCGACACATCTTGTCAGGTACACTTCCTCGACCTGGCGTATTTTGCAATTATGTGCGGAAACGGTCGGCAGCAAATATCCCATGAATTCTAATGTAGACTCCAACCAGTAAGTCAGTGGCCAAAAGGAACACGATAGGACGTTTGGTTGGTTAACACACACTGATATCAGACCCAGAGCTGTATATCATTTACTCAAACAAATACCAACATCTATACATATCCTGAAATATACCTTAAGTAGTAACTCTCTAGTTCAAAAATGTTATTGGTGTCCAACTGCCTAAAATAGGTAAAAGCCACGGAAAGATTTACGGTAGCAAAGTCGATATCTTATTAGGTCAGTGAAGATAAATACACAGAAAATACCAGAAACCGCTGCGCCAGTGGATAAATTACGTCAATAAAGCGTAGTTAGGCCGAATGTGCCTCCCACCAAGTGTGACGTTTTGCAATATCCAGGACATTCGTACAACTAACTTCTAGTGGTAACAGGGAGATGGCTGACACTTTCTTGCCCTAAATATTTATTTATACAGCGCAATTAAACTTCCGAATGCCTTACTATTTGCAAGTGGTCAAAAAAATCATGTCTAGTTCAAAGTGAGTATACCCCAAGGAATTATCAGACGTCAAGTGAAATTGAGCGGGTGAGGCGACCGTGAAATATGGTGGACACAGAACGCCAAAGAAATGGAAGAGGCCCAGAAAGCCGGTAATGCCCGAAAGTTATCTCAGTTGATCCGTGCGACCGGTCCCCAGAAACCACCTGTGAGCAAAAACATCAAGGATCGGAATGGAACTACCATCTCGAATAAGGGAGAACGCCTCGACCGGTGGGCTGCATACATCGAAGAACAACTGTCATGGCCACCAGCTGGTACTTATCTGGAGCCCACAGGCGAATTAGAACCCTGGACGGTGAACGTGGAACCACCTACGGCTTTGGAGGCTTACGACTGCATATGTTCTCTCAAGCGCCACCAAGCTGCTGGTCAGGATGACCCCCCACCCGCATTGTTCAAAGATGGGGCTGAAACCCTCTGTCAACGCTTGTCTGAGCTGTTTGCTTACAATAAGGGAAAGGAGTCTGTCCCAGACAACTCAGGAGAGCAGATAATAGTGCCCATTTTTCAAAAAAAGGCTCATAGTGAGTGTGGTAACCACAGATGGATCAGTTCGACCTCGATCTTAACGAGAATATTGGCGTCACTTGTGCTTTGTCGCCTTACGGTGGCTCTTGAAACACTGACTCGAGAGCATCAAGCGGGATTGCGGCCTGGTAGGGGTTGCGGTGACCAAATCTTCACACTTCCTTAGGTGCTAGAACAACGCTATACGTATAGGCATCCCCCAATTCTAGTGTTCCTGGATTTCCTAGGCGCGTTTGACTCGGTTGACCGGTGTGTTCTGCTTAACACGCTTGCTCACCAAGGAATGCCCTGGACGTTTTGAAAATAATACGCTCTTTGTGTTTTCAGACTTCTGGACGTGTGAGAGTATATGGAGAGCTCTCCAAAGCGCACTCTCACCATTGCTTTTCAACTTCGCGATCTATGAGTTAGTGAGACGAACGCTGGAGGGTCTCCAAAACCCTGGTGTTCAAATAGCTTTTGAAGAAAGCCTTGTCGATCTGGAGTATGCAGACGACATCGTCCTCATCTTCGAAGAGGAGGATAAGGCGCAGGGGTTTTTGGATGAACTGACCAAAGTCATCCCGACATTTAATATGCATTTCGCATTCCCAAAGTTAAAGGTCATGCTCTTGGAAATGAAGTCACTGAACACGCTACTGACAATCCAGGGAGAGGTATTGGAACTTGTGGAACGTTTTACATATCTTGGAGGTTGTGTTAGTCCTGATTGTAGTGTGACAGATGAGGTCAATGCGCAAATCTACAAGAATCAGGTCACGTTTGCCAATTTGAGACACCTATGGCATCAGAATGGTGTATCCCTGAATCTCAAGGGACGTGTTTGTCAAGCTATAATGCGGGCTGTTTTGTTTTATGGCTGTGAGGCTGGGCCTATTCGAGCAGCGGAACTGAGACGTCTTGAGGTGTTCGACACTCGTTGTCTCAGAACCATAGCTTGTGTGGGTTGGCGCCGACGTGGCCGTAACGAGGCTATTAGAGAGCGAGTTTTCGGTTGTGCAACGGGTACTTCCATTAAAGAATGTGTCCAGCACCAGAAGCCGCGTTGGTTGGGACATGTGTTGCGTATGCCTAACCATCGTTTGCCGAAGAGAGTGCTGTTTTTCATGTCCAAGTCAGAGTGGCGTAAGCAAAGAGGTGGCCAACTTTTGACCTGGCAGAGGGGTATGAAAGAGATTACGAAACGCTTGGGTGATGACAATCCTACTCGCCTTCCGGGATGGGAACCGCGTGATTCCCACTGCGCTTGGTTGGAGACGCTGCAAGATATGTCTGCCGACCGATGTCAGTGGCGTTGTTGTCAGTTTCTATCCGGATTGCCTGAATGAGTGTTTGGAGGTGTAGGCACATCGGATTGGTTGTAGTAAGCTGGCGCCAAGTTCCTTCCCCATCCATCTTTATCCTTTTTTAACAATAAGGCTTTCAAATAAATCATGGTTGTACGGCAGTGAAGCATCGGTGTTGAACACTGATGTAATGCTGTCGATGATGATGATGGTACCCCAAAATGAAAAGTTCCTTTTCAACCAGGTGTTGAGTTTTCGCGAATTTTTTTTTGATTTCAGGAGAGGTGTAATTTTATCAGGTAAATGTAAAAGATGTTCTCGGTTCTTGCCAAACGCTTTACTTAACTAATATCATTGATATGGGTGCACGTCGTGTCCTTGAGGTCTGCCCTCTCGGTTTTCGGTTAACGGAAAACTGCTTTAACGGTTAACGAAAAAAGCTTCCGTGAGCGATGCTTGAGTTTTAATAATTTAACCTCATATTAAGTCCAATCTTGCCGCTTTAATGCCCCCTGAAGTATTAATTGATATTCATTTACTGTGATGCTACATGCCCTATGTTTCTGAATTTGAAGTTTACACTGATAGGTAATGCATAGGATCCGCTGTGTTGTACAACTCTACTGCGGCATTCTGGGCAAGACTTAAGACTAAGTACACCGAGGTTCTACGGATGATATTTGATCGTGTGTAGTCGGGAATCAATGAGCACCTGTTAGTTGACACGTGCATTCAACCAGCTTACGTAGTGTTTTGTTCGGCTGGCTTGTTTATTTCCATTTCCGCTCCAGAGTTCGAAGGTAATCATGTTCCTTTTTGTTTTACTTACAGCCGCATTCACCTGCCATCTCCAAACCGCAGTTTACTACCGGCTTATGATGTACAAATAAGGAGTTGTACGGATTTGATTGCTGTTTGCAAGGCGCATTACTTTATTTACACGGAAACTTCAGACCACATTCCGCGTTTCAGAAGTAATACTAAAATCAGCCAACAGATGTTTTGAAACCAGAGGTCAGCTTCATGTCTAAATGTCGTCCCCATTCTCGTCTATTGCACTGCTCTGCCTGCCTAAATTTGGCCCATTTCTACCCACGGCTAACTAGAATATTTGATAACTAACGACTGCTGTTTGAGATCCACTGAAAAACGTGATAATATTAGTGTGCCAGAAAGTGTTGGACAGAAGTAGCAAAGCCCTTCAAAAGTTATGTGCTTTGCGCATTTGCTGAATTCAACGGACCAACTATACAGATTAGCTAAGTACGTCCACTCTTCCGGTATATATATTTATAAATTTAACCTCGGGACCGCATTTGAGTTTCTTTCTTTCAGCGGGTGTTTGCGGCTGAGTAGATGCATTGCTCAATTCCTGAAATGCGTCAAACCGATAAGCGACTCCTATACAAAGAATTGCGTGTTTCCACTATGAATTTGCGGCTTTTTAAAATAATCCCCTTGAGCAACTGAAGAAACTCCTGGAAGACTGTGGAGTTACTTTCACTCATTATTATTAGGCCCGTTTAAAATATGATAGGGTGCTTATTTTTTGACGAGAAACTTTTATTCCTATATTCCATTGGTTTGAAGAAAACATTCGCTCAAACTCAGTGGCTTTCAAACAACAACGTGTCTGAGTTTTTACACTAACGTGTTCACTTGGCCAACAGGTGCAAAATACATTTGTCGTTAACATCTCATAATTCTGTCTCTGTAGATAGCTGTGTTTTTAATATTTGGATATCCGAGGAATAATTTTAAATACGCTCTCACCCTTTCAAAAACATTTGGTTATGTTAACATTTTTGGTGCTAAAATCAGGAGTTTACGTATCGTCTGGATGACATAGGCGTGAATGTTGATTTTTGGATACAGGTTACTCATGAACTGAAGGTGATCTTCAGAATATCACAGGTAAGACTTCTAGCCCAAAACTTTTTGTCAGTGATTAATTTCAAAGAGCACACTGGGCGGTCTCACACTATGCAACCCTTCTTGTTTACGTACTTAGGGCAACCGTGGTTTACGCACTGACAAACTGGATAGTTTGATTAGTTGAAATAAAAGGCCTTTTATCTGCTTAGCATATGTTTGATGTTCCATAAAACGCAGTCACCTTAATCGATTGTCTACCAAAAAATATGGGGCGCTAAATTACGACTTGTGCCACTGGTGCTGTATAAATGCTTCATCATTCGCATGACTCTTACCTCTACATGCAGATTTTTAGTTTTAATTTTTCCCTGGATGTTGAATTATGAAAGATACTTTCACTAATATATGACCGTTCGGATTAGTAACTGCGTCATCCGAACTTCTGTGATACAACTTTTGCAGTATTATGGTACCGTAGATTAAATAATTGCATTCCGGATACCTAAGAAGTTAAATCCATGTCGTCACTGCTGGAATATGTGGCACATGACCTTCCACCTACTCCGGTATGTGCCCTTTCCTTTGCAGTTTGCTTTGTAATACCGCCAAACCTTTTTGATGAGATACACTTTCGAAGATTTTTATGATTTCCAGTTCACGTGAAACAAAGGTGTGTCTGCAGATTTTAAACCGACCATCGTTTCCAAAAAATGTGCTTACTGAACGGCGAATTAGTATTTCTCTTCGTCAAAAAAGTGCACTGCATTACACTGCTCAGAATTCTTTTTCAGGATGAGACACTTTAGATTCATTCTGAAAGGTGCTTGTTTGTATATGCGTAATAAAATGTCAACAACTGAGTCCTGGTTCGAGTGCTATAATTTTGAATCACTATTAGGATATGCACGGACCTGGATCTCTCCGGACAACAACTGCGCTCATATGGTTTAATGTGGTAAGCGGACTATGACGCGTCACGGCAATGTAAATAGAAGAACAAGGTTGTAACGTCCATATATATATATATATATATTGTCACCTTGAGTTAGAAATTCTGTAATGTGCAACGCTTGCGGCGTTTCAATAATTATTAGCGTTTAAAGGTCAAAACAGTCTAAATCATTATCAATTCATATGTTTTAGAGTACACGATTGAGGGTCCCTTCTTTTTCCATTTGTTGGGTTTATCCTAAAATCCTGAAAAAACAGGTAACAGAACGTAAATATTTTTGATGCAATTCAATAAACGAAGTTAAAAGCATTCACAGCCGAGAGCATTATTGACGCACTGATGGTAAGCTCGTTCCCTCAATCAAAGTCATGTAGAAAAAGATTTTTTGTGAAGGAACAAATGCCCTAAATCTTTTTACCGATAACATTTTTAAATAAAGTGTTAACGTTATTATTGCTTTTGTCACCTGATTTAAGGGGCATACACGATCAACTTTAGTAGATTTCAAGTTTTATTGCCACATTACGATACACTTGTCAACTGCCACAAGCATAAGCAAGAAACGTTTAGTTCAGTCGCTTTGCCCAAAACGATCTTTTAGCCCGATTGCTAGCGCGAAATTACCGATGACTTTTCGTTTTTACAGACAGCTGATCGCACTTTGCTAGGATACTATTGTAATGGGACTGAACTTTACTATCCATCTCTAATTAGGGGCGGAAGCTGAGGAAATCCTGTTGCATACTGCTTTTTATTCATGAGCAACGTGAGTAAATTAATGAGATTGCGCACAACACAATGGTTTCTAAAATCCTATTTGATTGACTTCGAAAGGTCGAATATACGTTCACAACAAAAAGCAAAAATGCGTCGTCAATATTTCTTATGTCGTTTGGTTTGATTTTCTAGATGCGTTAGCACCAAGAAGGAGCGCTGCTTCCTTGTTGCTGCTTTTAGACCTATGTATACTTGGCAGTAAATTGAGCAATTAAACATCCAAAAACAAAAAAATATATTTAGAAGTAAATGTGTCATCATGTTATTTATTTTGCTTTTGCAAGTGTAGCTCTAGCAACTTATAGCTTGATAGTTGTGTGCACGTCAAACTTATCTTTTAATATGTATGCACGCAACGTGCATAAAAACATATAAAATATAGGTGGATTAAGCCATCTGGATTGCTGATATCTACACCAAATTACCAGCGTACATAACGTAATATATGTCATGAATTTGACACCAAAACACATGGATAGTCTTTGGTGCTTCACAGATTGATAATCAACTGAGGATGCATTCCTCAAAAGATAACTTTTAGTTGTAAGTGTACTTAGTCAAGCGGGTTTACTAGCAGCACGTTTTCAGAAGGTAAAACGAAAGTTTATTTCATGGCTACACCTTCGCATTTAGATATAATTGTCTTCTGATGAAAAGATTGAGACTCTACCTTTCCTGGTGATTCGAGGTGCATAAACAACACGAGGTTACAACGCATTTTGTCTTGGAAGGTTCCAGGGATATTGGTTTATTCCGCCTTCTGCGTAGATAACTGCTTTAACGTTGCGAGCAAGGCAGTATGGAGTAACATTTCTCGCACGTTCGCTGGAGTTGAATGTGCCAATGGAAAAAAGTATCAATTAACCGGAGACATATCAACAAATAAAACCAATAAATCGAGCCGAATGGTCACTGGAGTGATTTTAGATTTGCACCTATCAAGGTAGACAAACGGGAACTGTGGACAACACCTGCGAAGTTCTCTACTTTACTTGTTTGACACTTATGATGCAAACTTCTACAGATAAGCATACCTAGCTTCTACGGAGTTAAAGTTTTAGAATCTCGCCTTTCTGTTCATAGATTATGCCAAATCAGTTTTTTCGGAAAACACGACATTCTCATACTCACCTCCAGAACGCAAGCAGAAAGCTCGTGGTAGCAGTCCATTTATTGAACATAAGCTGCACGCTTGTTGCTGAAATAAAAGACACTGACGATGACATTTCGAGATATCTCTGCAGTCCAAGAAAATCAGCTACAAGACGCACAAAATATTCCATCTACGGACATCGGAACACATAAATATTGGTTAATGATATATCTACGGTAATTCGCTTGGTCACCTATTGCTACGGTGTACTGGAGGAAATTCACCTATATCCATCATTGCACACAAGACTAAACAGTGCTCCTAAAAGCATTTGTAAGCCTTACACTTAGGAACGGGTAATCGATATTCACTAGAATAAGTCCCTTAATTAGTACTCTGTTGTCAAAGCACGTGTTTTTGTTCCCAAGTAACAAATATAATTGAGCTCTATATAGTGCAGCAAGTACAAATGTGCTGTTTGGTGTGGATAATCTAATCGTTACAAGAAAAATATAATTTTTGATAAACACTTGACCAGTGATGTCCGATGCAAGTGCTCTATATTGGTACAAAGTCATAAATAATTTTTCTTCAGCTCTGTTAAATTAAACGCCAAATCCACCGCGTGTCACCCAGCTTGCATCTCTTTTGGTTTGAGTAAAATAATGGGATGGAATTTCTCGTTTTTCAGCAAAACACTCAAATCCTTTGTGCGCATTGCCTGCTTGAAGCCTGAGGCTGTGGCCAACATTATTGTGTTGGGGGAAGGCGCAGAAATATTATCCACAAACTCAACGTCCTCAAAAGCTCCTCGTAATACTATCGGTAAAATCTTGTTTACGTGACCTGCAGTTTTTAAACAGTAGCAGACCAAAAGTAGCTATCGGTAAAATCTTGTTTACGTGACCTTCAGTTTTTAAACAGTAGCAGACCAAAAGTAACTGACAAAGTTCAAGTGGCCTTTCAGCAAACATTCGGACAGCATTGCATGTTAACATCCTATTGTTTATAGATTCATGAATCTTGGTGTCCAAAAGTATGTCTCTGGTCACCTATATGCAAGCTAGAACTCTAATCTTCTTTCGAACAAAGGCCGTCTTTTTTTTACCTAGAACGTCTTTATTTTCGCGTTAAGTTCATACATTTTGCCGCCTGTGAGGAGCTTTTTCGTGGATTTTTGAATAAATTTACGACACGTAGACTGTAACTCAACCAATATAGATTGATCAAAGCTACAGTAGACATTCTGATTAGAATATATCGTTCATCGTTAGGTGGTACGCATTTTTGTTAGCCAGGAAGCTTGTTAGTCACAGTAACATCTTGCCTCGTAAAACCACGTGTGGGATTAAGGACTGGGTAACGCTACGCCTCATTTATATTTGTGAGTAAACAACAAGCGTGTTATAGGCATAAGTTGTCTTGTTCGTGTTTGGGTAAACTCCGTAAATTAAGGCAAAGTAATTGGTACCTTGTGAGTCAAAAAATCTAACGTCTACGTTGTGAAAGGTCATTCTACTAAACAATTTCATAAACTGTGTAAAATTTTGATGAATTTCTGGACGAATTCATGTTGATCCACAGGACCAGCTGCAGAAAACTTTGGATTTGGCAGTAAATATAACCACTAAAATAAGGTTACCATCAGAACAACTTGATCATCTACCAGGCAGAAACAAGCAGTATAAAGTCCGCGGGGACATTTCCTTGTGTTTAAAGGTATAAATATAAGTTTGATCGAATGAGCTTGAGAGCGAAACATAGCATACCTTTACTTGTGGTTTGCGTTCCTTGTTGAAGCGAGATGATAAGAGAGCACGTGCGTTTTTGTGAGAAAATGTATTCCACCATTAAGATTGTGGCTGCTAACTCGGGGCAAATTATCTCTATGCGCATGCTGCAATTAACAATTTGGTTCTCTTTTCCGAAGCCACATAAGCTTACGAAGAGGTTCTCACTCGGCTAAAGGCCTGGCATAACTAAATAGGAGAAACCGCCTTTTGTATGCGCGAGATAGGTCAAACTCTACAATACGAAAATGGAGAATCAAGGAAAATCTAAACGAAACACTAAATGAAATTGGTTTCCAAGAGGTAGATGGTTTACTTTATGGAGCAGTTCACAAGTCATGACATCGTTAATGGCAATTGAATAAATTTAAGCACACAAGCAGCACTCCAGAGAATATGGTCATTGGATGGTATCAGTCAACCAAAACGCTGCTGACTAGCCACGAAAGGTAAACTATTTTAGTGCCATTTGAAGCAACGTTTGCCTTATCCCCTCGAGCGGATCAAAAAAATATGAAATTTATAATAAGACGGGCCATAGATATTCATAAATGGGTAACAGAGAATGACATGATTTTTGAGGGATTGCAGGATTAAAAAAAATCAAATGAGCACTTCATAGGGAAGGGCATACCAGGGGGTGCTCAGCGCGAATAAGCGCTTCGACATCATGCCAGCGTTGTATAATCAGGTTTTTATGAGGCGAGACAATGCTTACTGATTCGGAACCCCGGACAACCTAATTTTGGGGGCCTTATAGTGTTTATTTTGAACAACAAAGTACATAGATTCTCGAAGATTTTGTAAGGCGCCACTGTTATATGTGTGGGATATTTTATTGTAACTTCTCAGATCATGGGCCAGAGCGGCTGTTGCAGGAAAATTTTTATCACAAAATTTCAACGGCAACTGCATCAACAAGCGTTTACTTCGCGCGGCGGTGGGAACACTGAATGAGTCAACCATACCTCTTAGTCGGCTGGATGCTGAATAATCTTCCTGATACGCATCCGTCTGTGTTTCCCGGTGTTCTCCTTACGACATTATTGGGCTAACCTCCAGGAATATACCGCACGTATGATAAAATTACCGGCATAATCCCCAATGAAAACCGTTTAGAGCGTTGGCAAATTTAACTGCCCGTTGAAGAACATGGTCGATGTATTTCAGAATTGCGTTTCTTTTGTGGCAAAATACGCTTGCCGCCAACCAGAATAGCAAAACGAGACTTGATTTTTGATCGCTGGGTTATTTTACTAGGAGCGCATAAAACTTGTTACCAAAGGAACAACAATCGAAATTCTGAAAATTTACGCAAAAATCTGACCCTGTGCTTCACGATTCCCTTTGCGCTCAACTGGAGTATTTTGCACTTAAAAACTTCAACCATCATTCGTTGACCAAAAGACGCAAAGGTATTGTATTCACGTGTTATTCGTGCTATTGGAAGCAAAATGCCCTGTGCGCCCGATGATCTTTCAAACGTGATTTCTGGCAAATCTGAATAAAAATTTTGTGGTAGGTTTATTCAGAATGGAATTTATTACCGCTCTCTAAGAAAATCCACTAAACATAGCTAATATTCAAGTAAACGCCAGGAAGTATTCGCTTCGCTACATTCAGATCCAGAGTGGTTCCCAAAATGGTTACTCAGATCTAACACAATATTTGCCCAAATTCAGGCTGACCGAATTAAACCAGGAGCGCCTTCGTAGAAGTGTTGGGACCCAAAATATCACTAGCGCACCTGAATGGCACACGTCGCACCACTGGCCCTACGGTTTGTCTAGGCATGCGTAACAACTGAACTACTCAGGGAGAACCTGGTTCAATCACACAACCATCCATTTGCCTGGATGTATATCACCAACAGACGCTGTATTGTGTGCAATCAATCGCCGACCCCGTAATTCATTCAGCTGTTGCACCCGTTTGGTGCCCCGCTGCCGTACCAACAGAGCCGGGCAACATGCGTGTGTATCAATGTCCTACTGCGTCCTCCGCAATATACGCGGCTTTCAGCAATGATCACATCCAACGAGTTGCCCACTTCAAAAGTCTCGCAATGTCCTTGCGCACATGCCTCAAGCTTTGTGTAGTTTGTTTAACGGTGCTAACGGTGCACGGTTCTGAAGTAATCTTGTTCCCAAAACACATGATCGGTGCGGTAATGGCCGGGTTAGGTGCGTGTAAAATACAACAAAGCAAGAGGCGCAAACCGTATGAATTCCCAATTTGTCTTGATTGTTCTAAGGTAGGAGTACCGTCCCAACTCATTATAAATTATATGGATTCAAACGGTGAGTTGCTATCAAACGGTTGACATGTGTACATCGCTCAGTAGGATGCTTCTGTTTGAGTAAGCTGGAGCGGTTAATTTGCACCTGTGCACCCTCTTCAAAATTCATCCTACAAGTTCACCAAATTTAGCGATACGATGAAGTACACATTAGGTTATGCTAGTGATTGTTTACTTTTTGTTTCTACACGCTTCAACTTTTTTCGCCAATTTTCCCAAAAGGCAACCCAATAAAGTGGTGTGGTCCTGACCAATATGTTAACTCCCAACAAAATGCACAAAATAAAATTTATCACCCATATTTATCGGAACATCAAAAAGCAAACAAATACCTTTGTCCATCTTTTCTGTTGAAGGTTTTGGAAGAGAAGCGTTTTTGGTTAGATTCAACAAATGCCGCAACAAATGGCTTGGCACAACAATTGGTTGAAAAAATTTTTATAGGTCACCCATGTTTCTGCTACGCTTTCACCCAAAGATTACGCTCTTGTAATTATGTAAGTAAAGTAAGCGTAGTTCAACCCTGCGTGCTTTTAGCTTGCGTCGCCGAAATATTCGTGGGCGGCTCTGTTTGTGTGGTGAACGTTTCAAAAGATTGCCCGAGTTTCTAATAAACTTGTCCGTGCAGTAAATGTAATTGCCCAGCAAAACGAGAACCCCAGAAGACATTTGCGGTACACAAACTATACAATCAATTTTCTCGGCAAATGATACAACCCACTGATCATAATAAACATTGTCATCTGCAACTGAGCTCACAGAACATTGGCTCATCTTTGAAATCAAACTCTCAAGACAAAAAGAGGTACCATTAGAAAAGGATTCGGTCAGAAGTCGTATCGCTAGTACGTGCGGCAAATGTATGAGTTCATGCATGTGTCGTGTGCCCCGAAACAGCAGCTCGGCGCTCGGGCTTCGTATTAATTTTGGCTTTTGCAGGTCTACATTTTCCAGGAGGTTTATATGAACAAGCTCAAAATATCTGTGGTTACAATCAAATGTGCATATATTTTGGAGGCTTCTGCGTGTACAAAAAAAGTGTCAAGTATCCCCTTTTATCTGAACACGTTGCAGCTAAAACATGTGATGAGCATTATGCATGTCTGCTCACAAACTGCGTTTATATTTCAAGCTCCCCAAGCAGTTTATAAGTGACTACATATCATCGTAATCCAATGCATACTTCGTGAGATTCTATAAAGCATACAGTTCTGCAATGATTTGTAACTTGACAAAAAATTACCCGGTGCATTCTGTGTGGAAACAAATGCCTATTAATTCATATCCTGTAACTGACGAACGCCGCCGCGTAACTGCGTCACAAACGTCCCACAGACACGGTGATCTTAATACCTCATATACGATGCAGGAGATAAGAAACATCGCTTCAGAACATCTTACCGCATATCAACAAACAAATCGTAGGTATATACGTCTCACGTGCTTTGAGTGAAATCTTGTATCATACATGTGATTCGTCACACTTGAATATTGGCACTTTGATGTTTAAACGTCAAACTTCCTGTTGACTGAAAATAGATGGAGTATTCTGGAGCAGAATCAATCTGCGTGGTGTTCATGGGAGATGTGACAGCTTCAGCTACCGGTGGAGTTTAGTCAGATTTAAAACTAAACGTTCGGCGTTCCATACAGCGCCTCCCAGTAAGGAACATGTTATGAGATGCCCGTGATTACCTAGCCATCAAAAAATATGTTCAAACAAGGACATAAGAGAGAAATCATTGAAACGAGCCGAAATGATGCAACCTATTGCGTGCTGATTGGTGATGTCTGTATACATGTTTTGCAAGTATAACTGCGTACATGCAACAGCCACGAAAAAGGGTTAACTACACAAACCAAAGCCAGAAATGTTAGGGAATAACGAAATGTGCACAACAAGCGGAGTAAAATTTAGAATTGAAAATAGCGCTATTTTTTTCAACAGAAATCACGACCACTTCAGACCGCCCAGACGGTTTCAGAAATTTATGAAAAATTCAAGACGTTGGTATTATCGCCAAATGCCTTGAAAGCGAATGATTTTCGATGGAACGCGCACGCAAGACATAGATTTCGGACGCCTCAGAAAAAAATACTTACTTGGTGGTTCTGCGTATGAGAGGCATGGAGTTATTCGTGGCCGGAAAACGGTGAAAACAGTGAGGCTGCACATGTGCGCAGCCGAAAATAGGAGGCGTCGTAGTTGATTTGCCTTATAAGGATGGTAAACAAGTAATAGGTTTTAAACATTCCAACGCGTTTATTTTTTTTAGGTGGCATAACGATTCCCGCGCTAGAGGGCACAGAGAAACATGAGAATGTTTACAAATCGATTGTCAGGTATTGGAATTTTTGCGCTCCCAAAGCTACATGACTCAACAGTCATTCATGTTCTCTTTGCAAAATGTCTGGAATCCGATACCGCGACGAGCCTCTTGGTAATGCATCACAAATTTTTGATATTGAATCAATTGATCGTGGAACGCGTTCGACAGACGCGTCTTAATCCCCAAGATGGAGGCGCCCGCACCCAATATATGCTTTCCATAAATTAGCTCCCTTTTTATTTGCACGGTCTATCTATATTCTACATTAATCTTGTATCAGGTAAACATTAGGCGCTCCATTAAATGTAACGACAGAATTGCGAGAGACATCGCACTTACACCACAACAGTCCTCATTAATCCGTACCGCAATGCAACCCGAGTGTATACGTCTACATCTCATTTGCTGTGTACTCGAGATGACACAGGGCCCTCGGATCTAATCAAGCACGACTTTCTAATGCATTGAATAAGTGATTGTAACCTACCGGATCATGGGCCGGCAAGGCAGATGCGGGAAGCTGTTTGATGCAAAATATTAACTGCGATTTCATAAACAAGCTTTTCTTTTACGCAACGGTGGGAGCGTTGGACGCGTCAGAGAAACTGCATAATTATTTGCGTGCTGAGTATTCTTCGCGATGTGTATTCGGCCTGTTTTCCTGTACCTCCTTTTTGCTGTATTATGTCGTCTTATGTGGGTACTTGCAATATTTGCCAGCATATGTGCTGATGCTTCCGTGAGGCTTGCATTTGCATACATATTCGGGAAACAGCTTGGGCGCGGTCCATATTTTTGCTGCGCACAAATGCAATTCAACACATGAAATGTACATTTGTAACACTGTAAACCACAATCTGCCAAAACTTCCGAGGAGATAGTATACACACAACAACATAATCATAATACCAAAACAAGGGATACGGCAGTAATCCCGCATCTAACGCCAAAATGTTTGTCGGAGTGGCTAACGAAAGCTAACCGATATGTTACTCAATGCGGAAATTGCCTGTTTTGAAAATCTGCAGAAAATTTGCATGTAAGTATCAATCAAGCAAAACTGCCAGGGGCGAAAACATAACATAGCAAAGATAACTAGGACCACAGGAACATTGTTCTCAATCCAATTCCTTCCCTTATAAGAGCGAGACAAGTAAAATAATGCAAGTTATATGCGATCACATTATAAGCTCTTTCACGGGGCCCTCCTCCAAAAACTCTCGAATGTCTCTCAAATGGGGCGTTTTATCTCGAAGTTTGTTAACATTAAATGGCATTCTCTTCAGTCACGCGTAAGTAGCACTTAAATTTCAAACGCTTTAGACAATACAGAGGACTTACTGGGCTTTTCTGTGAGCGGGAGTCATGAAAAATTTAGTAGGCAAAGCAATGACGAACAGGTCGGTACCGAATAAATGTGCAATCTATCACAAAGGGCATCGCAATTATTTTGCCTTAAGAATGTTGCACATAGATAGTAACAGATACGGATTTCAGCTCGCGAAGCTGTGTAGGTTAGGTGGCATAAAACTTCGCGCGATACTGAGCTCAGAGGGTATGCCGCCCATTCCAAAAATTGTTTGCAATCGTGGGAAATTAGTGAAATCCTTTAGTTCATGCACTGTTTGCATTCGTAGGCATTTTGTTGTTGGCGCTATCAAAACTACTCGGCTCAAAATTTAATAACTTTATCTCTTCAAAACTTCGAAAGCAGTACACTGCGAATGAGGTCCCTTGAAAAACGCACTGGAACATCCCGTTACTCCCGACTACCTGCCTTAATCACAACCGTCGAAATGCTTCACAGGGTATTAGCTTAATTCTGGTAATCTGTTGTCAAATCTAGGCTGAAAATGAAACCAATGCACGTTCATTTTACCACATATAAACTTGCTATATTAGAGAATGTTGGTAGCTCAGGTCGCATAGATGGTTGTTGGATTGTTCGATGAGCTAGGCAATTTGATTGCAAACGTTTCATCACCAGTGCGGTTGACATCATCAGTGCGTTGTTAGAAAGCGTAGTGTCGGTGTTTTTGTGTTGAGTGTTGTGTGTGTGTTAGTATACATGCTGACAGCTGAGGCTGACCTGCGATCACGTTAGTTGTTCGGTCGGTTGGTTCCTTTAGCTGTTGTGCCATCCTGTGTCCTGATTGATCGATGACAACGTAACTTTCGAGCCTAACCTACTTTGTCCTCGTGTTCTGATCAATTCTGGAACAGCTAATGGTGATCGAAGGTCAGCCCTGGCTGGCAGCGTGTATGTTAACACACACACAAAACACCACTCTACACATAACCACGACCCATCGCCTCGCTTCACTACGCTCTCTAACAACGCACTGAAGACGTCGCCTCGATTGATGATGAAACAATCAAATGGCCCACTCCAGCGACCAACGAACCACCACGTCTACACTTGATCAGGCATGTTTGAGTATCGACGAATAAGTGTCCAAGCTCCACTTGTGGTATCATATTGTCTTCCAGGAAAAACAATTCGAACAATGAGCAATCACTGCATCTGAGAATTTGTCAGCCAGGGAGTTGTTTAGGCAAATTAACACATTGCCTCGTAAAGCTACGTGTAATACTGAGGATTGGTAGGTGCTGCGCCCTATAAATATTATTTATATTAAAAATAAGAGCATTATAATTATTTTACACAAAAATTCAGAAATGTAGAGACAAAAGCAACATGTACCAACATGGTAAGGCTGAAAATATTTTAGTGTGGTTTATATCGTTATATATATATATGTATATTTATATTTGTATCTATTCATATTTGTGACTAAACCACAAGTCTGTTAAAGGCATACAAAACTTGTCTTGTTCCTATTTGTGTAAACTCTGTGAATAGGGATGTAGAAATGGGGACCTTGTGAGCCAAATTATCCACGGTCTAGGTTGTGTAAAGTCATTCCATTAAACACTTTCATAATCTGTGTAACATTTTGATGAATTTTGGATATATTCAAGTTTATTCACAGGACATGCTGTGAAAAACTTTGCATTAGCAGTAAATATGACCACTAAAATAAGGTTAACATTAGAACGATTTCATTATCTACCACGGCGCAACGAGCAGTATGAATACTGCAAATAGGATTTCAGTTACTTATATTCAGGGACACTTCCTTGTGTTTAGAGTTATAAATATAGGTTTGATCAAATGGGCTTGAAAGCGAAACGTATCATACCTTCACCTATTGTTTGCGTTCCTTTTTGAAGCGGGATGTCGAGAAATCAGGATTGTTTTCGTGAGAAACTGTATTGCACCATTCAGATTGTAGCTTCCAAACCAGGACAAATTAATTTGTGCGTATTCTGCAATTAACCGGTTGGTTCTCTTTTCTGGGGTCATATAAGCTTACAAAGATTTCAGGTTGAAAATGGGGTTTATGGAGACTGAATGATTGTCGTCAGTTCTCACTTGTATAAAGATCCGTCGTAAAAAATAAGAGAAACCGGCTTTTGCATGTGCAATATTTGTCAAAATCTGGCATACGAAGAAGTGAGAATTAAGGCACATCTAACCAAATCACCGAATGAAATTGGTTTCTAAGAGACAGATAATTCCTGCTATCAAATAGTTCATAAATCGTTACAATGCTAACGGAACTTGAATAAATTTGAACACACAGACAGCACGGCAGAGAACATGGTTATTGGATGGTACCAATCAACCAAAGCGATATTGGCTAGCCACGTAAGGTAAACTATTTTAGTGTCATTTGAGGCAAAGTTTGGCGGTCGAAATGCAAGCCTGATCTTTTCTAGTGAAACAAAAATACGGAGCGTAGAATAAGACAAGCGACAAATGGTCATAAATGGGTAGAAGAGAATGAAATACTTTTTCATGGATTTCGCGAATAAAAAATTTTTTACTATGCATTCCATATGTATTGGCATACCGGGCATGCTGCGCGCGAATAAGCGCTTGAATAACCATCCCACTGTTGTATGATTCGGTTGTATTAATTATATGGATTCGGAACGCCGGACATCCTAATTTTGTAGATCTACATAGTGTTTATTTCGCTCAAGAAGCGACACGGAGTCTCGCAGATTTTGTTAGGCACCACTCTCATATATGTGCAGTATGTGATTGCGGCTTCTCAGATCATAGGCCAGAGCGGCGGTTGCATCACCAAGCGTTTCATCTGCCGGCAAAAGCCTCATTAAAACCCCGCTTAAGGCGTCGGGTAATTTGACTGGCCATTGAATAATATATCTGATGTATTTCAAACTTGCGTTTTGTTTGTGGTACAGTAACCGTTTGCAGAACACCGGAATAACAACACCTGCCTTGATTTTCGACCGCTGGGTTATTTGAAAAGCAGCGCATAAAAATTGTACCAGGAGCGAACATCGTCATAGATAGCCATTGTTTCTTCGCAAGAATGGGCAATCCTTCGAACTTCTGAAAATGTATGCAAAATTTTTTTTGTTTTGCGATTGCCTTTGCGCGCAACTGTAGTATTGTACACTTAACATATTGGACCATTACTCGATGAACAAAATACGCCAAGGCTTCCTTCAGGCTTCTTACACCAGTAGTTTTAGGTGCAGAGCCCTGCGCGCCAGATAATATTCCAAACATAATTTCCGGCATTTCTGAATTAACTTTGTTTGATAGGCTTATTCAGAATGGAATTTAATATTGGTCACTAAGATAACCCAGAATGCACCGCGACTTTTCAAGTAAACGCCGGAAAGCCTTTGGTTTTTTACGTTCACTATGTCCGTTCACCACACCAGCTAGCGTGGTTCTCACACAAACTTTGCTTCGAATTCAGGCTGACGAAATGAAACCAGGAGCGCCTTCGTAGCACCGGGACTCAAAACATCACTAGCGCACGTCGCACTAGGTACACGTCGCACCATTGGCCCTCCGGTTGTCTAGACATCAATAATAAGTGAGCTATTCAGGGAGTACCTGATTCAATCACAACACCATCCATGTGCCTGGATTTATATCACCAACAGATGCTGCTTTTTTTCAAACTTTCGCCGACGCCGAACTTCATTCAGGTGTTGCGTCCGTTTGGTGCCTTGCTACCGTACCAAGAGAGTCGAGAAACATGCGTGTGTATCCATGTTTTACTGCAACTTCCGAAATATACACGGTTTTCAGCAATCATCACATTCAACGAGTTGCCCACTTCAAAAGTCTCGCAATGTCCTTGCGCACATGCTTTGCGTAGTTTGGTTAACAGTGCACGACGCTGAAATAACCTTGTTTTAAAAAACACAATCGCCATGGTAGCAGCCAAGCGAGATGTGTGTAAAATGCTACAAAGCGAGAGGCGCAAACCGTATGAGTCTCCGATTGTCTTGGTTGCTCTAAGGTAGGAGTACCGTCCCAACTCATTATAAATTATATGGATTCAAACGGTGAGTTGCTGTCAAACGGTTGACATGTGTACATCGCTCAGTAGGATGCTTGTGTTTGAGTTACCAGAAGCGGTTAATTTGCACCTGTGCACGTTGTTCAAAATTCATGCTACACGTTTACCAAATTTTGCGATACAGTAAAGTCCAAAATAGATCACGCTAGTGATTGTTCATTTTTCGTTTCTACACGCTTCACCTTTTTTCATCAATTTTCCCGAAAAGCAACCCAATGGAGCGGTGGCCCTGATCAGTCGGTTAACTCGCAACAAAATGCACAAAATAAAATTTAGCAGCTACGTTTATCAGGACATCAGAAAGCAAACAAGTACCTTGGTCCGCCTTTTCTGTTGACGATTTTGGATGAGAAGCGGTGTTGGTTAGGTTCAACAAATGTGGCAACAAATGGCTTAGAACGACAACTGGTTGACACGAAATTTTTATATTTCACTCATGTTGCTGCTACGTTTTCACCCAGAGATTACGCTTTCGTCATTATGTAAGTAAAGTAAACGTAGTTCTACCCTGCGCGTTTTCAGCTTGCGTCGCCGAAATATTCGTGGGCGGCTCGGTTTTTGCAATAAGCCTTTTAAAACAGTTGCCCGAATTTCTGATAAACTTGTCGGTACATTGGATGTAGTTCTCCTGCAAGCCGAGAACTCCACAAGACGTTTTCGGTACACAGACTATACAATCGATTTTTTCTGCAAGTACAACCCGCTGATCATAATAAACATTGTTGTCTGCAACTGAGCTCACAAAATATTGGCTCATCTTTCAAATCAATCTCCTAAGACCCAAAAAGATATCATTAGATAAGGTTTCGGTCAAAACTCGCATCTTTAGTAAGTTCGGCAGATGTGTTATTTCATGCATCTGTCGTGTGCCCCAAAACAGCGGCTTTGCGCTCGTGCTCCGTATTAATTTTGGCTTTTGCATGTCTGCATTTCTCGGGAGGTTTATCCGAACAATCTTAAAAGACCTGTGGTTACACTGGAATGTGCGGCTTCCGCGTGTAGAAAAACGTGTCAAATATCTCTTTTTATCTAAACATGTTGCAGCTAAAACATGTGATGAGCAATGTGCATGTCTGCTCAACGTCTCCGTTTATATTTTAAGTTCCCCAAGCAGTTTACAAGTCACTTCACGTCGTCAACAACCAATGTATACTTCGTGAGATTCTATAAAGCATACATTCCTCCAGTGATTTGTAATTTGACAAAAAATTACCTGGTGCCTTCTGAGTGGAAACAAATTTTAATTAATTAATACCCTGTAGCTGACGAAAGCCGCCGCGTAACTGCGACACAAACGTCCCACAGACACGGTGACCCTAATACCTCATATACGATGATGTAAATGAAAACATCGCTTCAGAATATTTCACCGCATATCAACAAACAAGTCGTACGTATATACGTCTGATATGCTTCGATTGAAATCTTGTATCATTTAAGTGATTCGTTAAACGTGAATATTGGTACGTTGATGTTTAAACGTCGTGTTTACTGAAAACAGATGGAGTATTCTGCAGCAGAAATAATCTGCCTGCGGGAAATGAGACTCCTTCAGCTACCGGTGGAGTTTAGCCAGATTTAAAACTAAAAATTCCGCATTCCGTACAACCTCTCCCAGAAAAGAACAAATTACGGGATCCCCATGATTAACTAGCCATAAAAAAACACAAATTAATTCATAGGAGAAACATCATTGGAAACGAGCCGAAGTATTGCAAACTATTGCGTGCTAATTGGTGATGTCTGTATAAATGTTTTACAAGAATAATTGCATGCATGTAACAGCCAGGAAATGTGGTTAACTAAACAAACAAAAATCAGAAATGTTGGCAAAATACAAAATGTGCACAACAAACGGAGTAAAATTTAGAAAAGACAATAGCGCGATTTGTTTCACCAGAAATCACAAACGCTTCAGACCGCTTCAATAATTTATGAAAAATTCAAGGCGTTGGTATTATCGCCAAATGTCTGAGAAACAAATGATTTTGGAGTTAGCGCGCATACGGAACATAAATGCCAGACGCCTCAGACAACAGGAAATACTTACTAGGTTGTTCTGCGTGTGAGAGGCATGGAATTATTCGTGGGCAGAAAACGCCAAACACAGTGATACTGCACACGTGTGCAGTCAAAAATAGAGGGCGCCGTAATTGATTTGCCTTATAAGGATGGTAAAGAAACAATAAGTTTTAAACATTCCAACTCGATCAATATTATTTTTTTAGGTGGCATAACATTCTCGCGCTAGAGAGCACAAAGTAACTGAGGATGTTGACAAAATGATTTGCTGGCATTGGAATTTTGACGCTCCGAAATCTACATGGTTCAACAGTCATTCATGTTCTCTTTGCAAAATGTCTCGAAGCCCATTCCGTGACGGGCCTCTTGGTAATGCACTACAATGTTTCGATATTGAATTAATCGGCCGTCGAAAGTGGTTGACAGACGCGTCTCAATCCCCAAGATGGTGCCCCCCCCAAAAAAAAAACAATGGTGCGTTTCAACATATGCTTCAGATAACTTAGCTCTCTTGTCATTTGCACGGCCTACCCATATCCTACACAAATCGTGTATCAGGTGAGCATTAAGCGCTTCATTCAATGTAATGACAGAATTGCGAGAGACATCGCACTTACACCACAACAGTCCTCATTAATCCGTACCGCAATGCAACCCGAGTGTATACGTCTACATCTCATTTGCTGTGTACTCGAGATGACACAGGGCCCTCGGATCTAATCAAGCACGACTTTCTAATGCATTGAATAAGTGATTGTAACCTACCGGATCATGGGCCGGCAAGGCAGATGCGGGAAGCTGTTTGATGCAAAATATTAACTGCGATTTCATAAACAAGCTTTTCTTTTACGCAACGGTGGGAGCGTTGGACGCGTCAGAGAAACTGCATAATTATTTGCGTGCTGAGTATTCTTCGCGATGTGTATTCGGCCTGTTTTCCTGTACCTCCTTTTTGCTGTATTATGTCGTCTTATGTGGGTACTTGCAATATTTGCCAGCATATGTGCTGATGCTTCCGTGAGGCTTGCATTTGCATACATATTCGGGAAACAGCTTGGGCGCGGTCCATATTTTTGCTGCGCACAAATGCAATTCAACACATGAAATGTACATTTGTAACACTGTAAACCACAATCTGCCAAAGATATGCCTTCCGCACAACAGTATAGCCATTATACTAACAAGAACGATAAAACAGCAACATTTGTCGCATTTTAGAACCAATTACGCAATCATCAAATTAAATCAAACATGTCAATGTGCATTCTTGACCTGAATGACGTGGCCAAGTAAACTACTATTATGAGCGGCTCCAGAAAAACTCGCACACAATCAACTCTTTGTTAAATATTTTAGCATTCCACTTCGCCGAAAACACGCTACATCGTGCACAGCTTCTGTCACTATCGATACGTTGATGTGAAATTTAATGAACATATCATTTTCTTTGATGAAAGAGCGGGTTTGAGTAAACCCACAGAATGTAACAATAGGAATCATTGTCAACGAGGAAGTTTTATTTAAATACAAGTGCACCACAATGAGACTGTCCCTCATGATCATTGGCGTGGTCCTGTCAACGCTAACTCTACACGTGCAGACATAAAATATAAATATATCTATCCCATATTACATCCTGTAAGCAAACAACTTATCAGATTTCCTTGATTGCTTGTGCAATCGGAGAAATACTGGTATGTTACACGATCGGGAAATCGCTAAACAGTAGTGCCTGTTTTGAAAATCTGCAGGAAATTTGCATGTACGTATCAATCAATCAAAACTGCCAAGGACGAAAACAAAATATAGCAAAGATAATTACAACCACAGAAGCACGTTCCTCAAGCCAATTCTTTTTCTTATGTTATCCAGGCAAGCAAAATAATACAAGTTATGTCTGAACAACTTATGAGATGTTTCACAGGGACCTCCCCCAAAAATCCCAAATAGTCTCTCAAACGGGACGTTCCATCTCAAGTTATGTAAACATTGAATGGTGTTCTACGCAGTCATTCATAAACAACGCTTAAACGTCAAGCGCTTTAACCAACGCAAAAGACTTACTGGGCTCTTCTGTGAACGGAAGACATGGACATATTAGTACGCGAAGTAATGACGAACAGATCGGCACCGTCTATCACAAAGAAAATCCCAAATTATTTGCTCCAACAAGGTTGTAAATAGATACCAGGTAATAGGGATTTCAGCTCGCAGAATCTGTGCATTTTAATTGATGTAGCGGTTTGCGCGCTAATGAACCCAAAGGGGTATGTCACCGATTTTGGAAAATTGTTTCCAATCGTTCAAAACTAACAGTTCATGCAGTGTTTGCACTGGTGCGGATTTTATTTTCGGCGCTGCCAAAACTACACGGGTAGAAATTACATCACCTTCCCCCTTCGAAAGTTGAAAAACGGTACACCGCGAGTGAGTCCCTTGCAAAACGCACTAAAACTTCCGTTATTCCTGATTATCTGCCTTAATCACAGCCTTCCGAATGCTTCAGTGTGTATTAACTGAATGTGCTGTTTTCTGGTCAACTTTCGACGGAAAATTCACCCACTCTCATTCATTTTAAAGCCTACATTTATGTAGGCATGTTTGGCTATCGACGAGTTACCTGTGCTCCTCACTAGATGTGCAAATGTCGGGATTTACTATACCCAGTATACGGCTCAATCCAAGTGTCTGACGATCCTCTGGCGCTCATCTTAATATGGAACTGTAAGCTTTTCGTTGGTTTGGTGGTAACTGTTGATTCATACTTCACATTGCGCTAGAAATTCATGACTTTTTATGATACACTCGAAAAACGCGTTTAAGTATTTCGCTAAATCGACAAAGCGAACAATTTGGATTTGTGATCACATTGACCCGTCTCTCACATTGTCAGTATCGTCCGGTGGTACCGGGATTCCGCCCACTGGTTTCCACCAATAGTTTGTGAGCTGTTTCTCCCAATCTAAATGGCCGCATGATTGCTTTTTATTGGCTAACTTCTGTTGCATTGACCACAGAACGGCATTTGCCAAACACGTAAAGCATTACGTGTTTGTCATATGCATATTTTTCATCGATTTGCTTTCTTTTTCACCCTTGTTACGCATTGCGTTTTGGGTGTCCCGTTTCTTGCCGTAAAAGCAACTGTCTGATACGATACAGCAGCCCTTAACAAGGAGAATGTCTTAAGCATATGGACAAAACTATTCTAGGTTGCTCCTTGGCCATAAGCACTGTTCGTAGATCATTAAAGTGACCAGTTATATGCGTTTGACCTTTAAGGTTTTACCCTAAAAAATCCGTAGATTCACAAGCACAGCACCAAAAGTTTCATTAATCCTCAAGGAAATCTAGACTGGACTCATTTTTTTCTCGCTATTTGTCTTACGTTGGTATGCGCTGAGAATCGTGGACCATTGGTCACTAGATTCCAGCATGATATATTCATTCTGCTTCAAAGTTTTCAGTCTCAAATGTTGTTTTCCCATTGTTCTACTTTCATTAACATGACAAAAGACTTCTGAGTAGCTGGAATAATTACTCAAATAAATTATGCCATTTTAAACTCTCTTAGCATAAATTTCCATAAATGGGTTTGCTTTACCGCATAGGCTTTTAATATGGACGCAGTGCCTTTTATGTGAATCCTGGTATGCAATACAGCCGGTTGTACGACTACACCACATACACCGACTACACCACATACTAAAACAGACATTTCGCAAATTTTCACGACCCTATACAGGATCTATTAGAAGTGAGTGTTTATTCGGAAAAAATGGCCACGTGCGTTTTGAGTGGTCAGAAAGTTGCAATATAAGCCAACGATCTCCGTTACACTGGAAGGGCCCCATGAATTTAGCCAGCCCACAAACGTATAGAAAGCTCCTCCAACTCTTCACATTCTACATCATGCAACTGCGGCACAACATGTAAAGCCTTTTGCTTACATTTTTCCGCCAGAATACACAATGCTTCACCAGTTATTTTTTTTACATATAAATGGTTTTCTTATAGCGATGAATCTGACAAACTTCATTATTAGGTTGTGCACATCAAACAATTAAGTAAGGAAAGTGGAGAATCAATAAAACGTCGTGATTTTGCCGTTCCGTTTATTTAGAGAATAAAGAAATTTGAGCACGTTGGTTGCACGCATGACAGTCTGGTAACAAGTAAAACGCAATAAATAATAGGAACGAGGTAAACCACGCTCCGTCAATATATTTTGGAGGACAAGCCGTGCTGATATTGATTGTCCTCGTGTTGATCTCTTTCAGTACTAAGGCCTTTACAGTATTTTTTCACCTCTTTGCTGGAGGTTGCCGGGATGAAAATATGTCAAAAAACGTACCGAATTAGGGTGCGTCAACAAAGTGGCGAAAAATCCTAAATAAACGTAATTAGTTCCCGCTTTCTAGCTAAAAATTCAAATGTGTTCTATACAGCTAGCCGCCAGCCTCGTGTAGATTTTCATCCATGGTATTCCAAATTATTCACATATAACGAATTTCGTGTGGTTTTACCCCTTCGAAAAAACGCCTCGTTGTGCGTGGCTAAACGACCTCACTTCGCTAGTTACAAACTTAAAGAAATGTACATTTTGCAACTCAGGAGCTCTGTGTCTACCTCTCGCGGTAGATATTAGGTGGACACCTGCAAACAGCTCAAGGTGGTATAATTGTCTTTAGGACCGAACAGGGTTTGAATTAACTATGTAAATTTTTTGTCATAATCCTTTCTGCCTGAGATTACTGCGTTCTTGCACTGACAAAGTAACTGCAAAATGCTTGCTAGCACCATCGACAAGCGTGCTCATTCCAGATGCAAAGCACAAAATCTACTTCAGAGCTTTGATGGTCCGTTTCCCCATCTCATAGTGTCATTTGTTGCTGTCTCACCTTGAGAATAATGGTACTAAAATTATGCACGCAATGTTTGCAGCACTAATCAAAAGTAAATTGAGAAGAAGTGTGCGGCGAAAAAAATTGTATGGGGGGTTTTATCAGCAAAAGCATTTAGATTTACGTACTTTCTGGATTTTGGGACACAAAGAGAGGCAATATCATAAAAAGTAAATTCGCATATGTCCTGCAACCATCTTACACAAAGACATATTATCGCTAGCTCCATGCCCAAATATCCGAGCCACTTCAAATGTTATAAGCCGACTAATGTCTTTTAACATCTTTGCAGAACGTCCCAGTTGACAATGCTGGGTAATTTTGCTACCTTTCCAGCTTTTTGATAACACTGTGTACTATCAAGATACACTACTTAGTTCTTAATTTAGTTAGTCGGATCGCATCAGAAGTTGCGCGCATTCTAATTATCCTCCACTTCTTAAGACTTATAATCGCAATTCTCGAAAGTCTGGACAAAAAACAAGGGTTATATCCTAGACGAGAGGCTGAATTTCAGGTTATGTGCACACCAAATTAACCGAGCTTTCCTTTAGGCTTTCTGAGTTCACTCGTTGTGCGCACAACAAGTGAAATTTGGCCATTCTGTATATGGTTTGTGGAATGTTATGTCCGCAAATTGTTCGGGACGTATTTTCGCGACTATTTAACAATACATGTTTAACATCTAGCTTTTTGCAGCTAGCTCTGGTATTAGAAATTACTAGCCATACTCGTCAGTGTGTTACTAGTCGAACACGCGTATTTCATAAGCCACGCCGCCAGCCTTGTCATACATGATCATCAGATAGCTGCAATGGCAGATTCAGTAATCGATTATCATCTTTCTTACATCTTGTTTCAAATTTATTTTTTGATTTGGTATATTAGTTGCATACTAAATGGGCAAAAACAACTTCAGAACTGAAAAACATACAAGGACTATGGTGTCTCCTAATGCGAAAAAGATTTTGGTTTATTTATCTTGACAATCGCTGTCAAAAGTGCATTCGACGTTTTGATGTGCCACGGCAATGCATTTTTTCTTCAAAATCCTTTGTGATTACTTTACCACATGTCATGCGAAATGTGCTCAGTTTGGCTCGCACGGCAGGACTAGTTGCAAAAAGCATTATTAACTTTGTTGATTATTTTCAAACCGAGTATTTGTTTCCAGGAGGCTGCGTTTCGACAGCACCTACTATTTCTACCTGCTTTCCAATGGAATGAACACTGTTACAGATCGTGAGATTCCTGTCAACGACAAGCCTGTGTGCCTCAAACAAATATGTAAATGCGTCTTTTTCTGATCAGTTTTGCAATCATTCTGATTGATACTGTTATCAGAATGTCTACTGATCCCTTACACGCGTAGGTGCACAGGGCCTGGTAATCATAATATATCAACGCCCCTGTCTTCAATATTTTTCTGTAATACTAGCGTACCACCTCAAAAGCGACAAAGTCAAAGCTTTATTCAAATTCACGACTGTCATTACGCAATTTTCTCCAAAGAAACCGGCCCGGTGCTATTGTGGCAATTTTGTAAATATTTAGGCTTTTCACAAATAAGTACTAACCTGTTTAATAAATTAACGTAACATTTACCAAACATACCTTTTGCTTTGTTATGATGGCGCATGTAAGGTGAATAATAACATATACATTCAACAACGTGAGTGTCATTTAACTCCAAGTGCATCGTAAAGCAACCCTCGTGCACATGGGTCGCTTTGATTCGAAATATCCAGGAATCAATATGTCGGTGGTTTGTGTAAGATCATAAATGCCTTCAATCAAACACCTGGATTATCATCACAGTGATGTAATATTTAGCGACACACAAAGAACTGATTCATTTTTGTTCATGAAAATATACTATGAGTTTTTATACACCTCGTAAAATTGGGAGGATGTGCCTCTGTGATCTGCAACTACACGACATTAGTTGGCAAAGAGCGGTTATATTACTAACATAAAAATATATACTTGTCATGAAAAGGGTTCATCCAACATGTGTTGAGGACTCAAACCTCTTTGTTTACGACACAAAGCATACGGCTTTCCAAATACATGGCGTACGTATTTGAGATCTCAAGTATCTTTTCCATTTGCATACTTATAGGTAAACTGAAAAATGCAGCTGAGAATGATTCACAGTGGCACAAAGTCATCGATACCTCCTTTGAATGTTTTATTATTTTGGATGATACAAGTGCTCGCACATTGGCAGGTTACTTTGTGTGGTCTCCTTTTGCTTGAAGGATTGGAGGCATTCACAGGGTTTTATTATTTTACTACTGAGTTGACACGGCAAACATGCATGTTTTTCTCACCCTAACAATTTATATAAAACAACATGCTCAGGTGCAGCAGTTAGTAGTGAAAATGCTAATGCAAGTATATCCCAGAATGTATTTACATAATGTTTAGCGGCAGTAGCTCATGACGTACAGTATGTGAACAATAAATGACAAAATCCACTAAATCAGACTAGATAATGGAGGATTATCACGCAGAATCACTAACAGTCTCACCTGAGCAGACGGTGGCAATAAGCAGAACAACGATGATACTTTGAAGCAAGAATTTCCTCATCATGCTGTCACCCGATAAACTGTTTTATTCTTCTCACAGCCTTTATATACCGGCTTAACTTGAACTGTCCGTCGGTGACAATTTGTCAAACGCAATGCGGCCTACCACTCTAAAGGACCGCTCGCCCCTGCTAATCTAAGAGGTCCATGTTGAAAACACCACATTATTACAATTGAGTATGCATTTGCTTGTGTGCGGTTATAATTGCGAAAGAATCCTTAGCACAAGCATTTGTTCACGTGTTTTATTTCATAGGGTGTGCACATGTGTTTCGTTGTACAGAGTTTGTATGTCGTTATTAATACAGCCACAGGCAACATACAGCCATAACAAACATCAAATTTATATCGCAAAATCACAAATTTAGCCGTATATGGTGTGATAGAAACCCTTGTTATCTAAAACCTGTTTACCCATATAGATGGCGAGGTTAGATAGGTTTATGCTATGCCGCAGAAAAAGAAACTTTTGAAGTTTCTTGCTCATTAAACGTTAAGTTTTCAGTGGTTTTGGCGTGAAATAACCAAGCTGAAAAACTGGCAATCAAAGGGAATACGTTGATGTTATACTGCGTAAATATAAGCATTGGAAATTCATTTGTGCCCAGGCCTTAAGTTTTATTCGGAAAAGTAGCGGTTGGTTTGAACTTAACTTTATTTTGCACAATTCAGTGGGTATCTATATATCTGGATTTAAAAATTATAGGATGATATTGGTACATAAAAGCTAAGTAAACTTAATATAAATAAGTAGCCTTAAACTTGACTGCGAGTGACGTTCCATCCGTGCAACGGTAGTTGACAATGTCTACTCACGTTTAGGCATATAAAATTATATGCCATTAACATGCGACTGCAAGCAACAGACGGAAAAGAAATTAACTGAGAACTGCTCGTGGCTGGGCTTTCAGTCACTGAAACCCGCTGGTTTATCGCATCCTCCTGTTAGTTAAAAATTAACTTTTTTCCGTGAAGACCATAGACATATGACATAAAATATAACCACAATTTGTGAAACGGCTGACTGACGTTTCTTCCAGCTTGGTAGCATAGTGACAGCAACACTAATTTCCCCGTTGTAAACGAGAACACAAATATCAAACCATAGAAAATTGCATTGTAGTACAGACTACTTGCAACGTATATGGTAACCCTGCAAATGTCAGTGAAGCATTCATGGCTCAATATTACTTACTACATTCCATATTTGGTGATATTCTGGAAAGCTTAGAAGCCTAAATATACTCCGTACACATGTGCACTTCTACATGAGGAAACATACAAACCTCGGTGGTATTTGTTATTCATAATAAAATCTGCATTTGCGGAAGTATGCATTATATATTATATTATTTTATATTATATTATATTATATTATATTATATTATATTATATTATATTATATTATATTATATTATATTATATTATATTATATTATATTATATTATATTATATTATATTATATTATATTATATTATATTATATTATATTATATTATATTATATTATATTATATTATATTATATTATATTATATTATATTATATTATATTATATTATATTATATTATATTATATTATATTATATTATATTATATTATATTATATTATATTATATTATATTATATTATATTATATTATATTATATTATATTATATTATATTATATTATATTATATTATATTATATTATATTATATTATATTATATTATATTATATTATATTATATTATATTATATTATATTATATTATATTATATTATATTATATTATATTATATTATATTATATTATATTATATTATATTATATTATATTATATTATATTATATTATATTATATTATATTATATTATATTATATTATATTATATTATATTATATTATATTATATATAGAATACATAATATAATATATTATAGTAAAGTATACATTATATTATATTACATTTTATTAGCCATATTTATTTAAGGAAACTAAAAGCTACGTCAATGACTGATATTTCAACTTACGGTGCACTAGTACGCTTTTATGTGTGGGATACATAGACGAATACTGTTCACTACATTTGGCAACGACGTGTTTGAATGCATCGAGCTTGCATGGTACATTTAACGGCAAAACGTGTACCTCTGGAAGTTTGGCGACTGCGTTTTGACACTCATTCCCCGAATTGACCAAACAACAAACTCCGAAGGTATTCCTGAGAATTTTTTCAAACATACATCATAGTGTTATTTTCGTTATGATTATCATATTTCCTTCAAATATAATAAAAATGAATGGCAAATTCAGGCCACTCAATTTGCGTCAACTTCTCAAACGGATATGTAGGTTGTCTTACCGATGATGATGAAGTTACTAAACAGTGTGTAAACATCATGTCGTTCGCACTTCACAGTAAGGCTAGTGACGGAAAACTAACTGTGGACAACATGTGGAGTATGTTCCCGAGATTTTCTTCTGAGAATAATATCAGTTGTCTTAAAAATGTATGTACATATTTTTCGAAAAGCGTGACCAAAACTTTACTTTTTCCGCGGATGCTTTTGGGAGCAAAAACCGATATTATACAAACCAGGAACGGGGATCGTACAAAAGCTTGGAATACATAGAAATCACTGAAAGACACCAGTGCTTGATTGCGCTTTACCACAAAATGGTTGGTAAATTAAGAGATATTTTAACTTCTCGATGTAAGTTAAATGTGCTTTAGGTTTCCACATCCGCGACCAACAACTCGGTCCACCTCGAAGAAGGAGAATGGTAGGCAACAATAAAACCTTTATGATTGACCACTTTAACCATGCACATTCCGAATGGATCACATTTACGCTTAGTGATAAATGTAGACAATGGTTTTGTATAGGTTTTACGCTAAACTGCTTCTTTTTGTGCAATAAGATTTTGTTTTACTGAGACTGATTCATGCGATGACCTAACAGAAGGGCATAAGCCTTACCTCCACAAATGCTTCAAGTCAATCACTTACCCGACCTTTGACCGAAATTCACTGCCCACCACTCGGAGAAACACTGAGTGAGTTTCGAGGGAAAAGCTCAACGAGTTTTGCATGTTCATCGGTTACGCAGCTTCATAACGTTGCTCCAAACCTCAAATTTACCACGCTGAAAAACAAGTTAACAAAAGGATTGTGGTTGATAGCTCAGAGTTAGATTTTGCAACTAGTGACTGCAAACTGGGGGAAAACAATGGATTACCGATAGAATACTCCTCTCTAAATCCACGGAAACGGAGACAGGCATAACGCCAAAAACCCACTGTCTTCACTTACTTTGAGCATACAATCTACCTCATACACACAAAGCCCAAAAGCACCGTGCTAACAAATCGCTCTCTGCAATATTTTGTATTTTGCAAACGCTGAAGTCATACAAGTTTACCGAAGCGTGAAACGAGTATGTAATCAAAAGGCACGCGGTAATCTTGCCTTTTGCTCAACGAATTGGGGCGTAGCTAAGCAAACGTCATACTCATGGAACAATTTGTTTGAAGACTAATACCTGCTACTTTACTGTATCATCTAGTGTAGTTCAAAGTCGGGTGCACTTTTTCTCGCACTGCATACACCTACTAACCTGACTTTATACCTTATCTAAGAGCCACGTATGAACTCAACGCAAATGGGAGTATTCAGACATCCGTAGGCTATATAGACACACTGGATGTAAGTTCACAAACTGTGATCACATTTGTTTTATGTGTGGATATTCTTTCTTGGTTTATTCTATAGTTACGTGTTATAAGAGTATACCGCTCTAAAGGTTTACCTTGTTAATGTAAAAAAATTGCCAAAAGAGTAATAGATGGACACGTCTGAATCTTTACTCGGAAAATGACTCTCATTGGATGGCTTTTGGTGACAACCACCAAAAGCATTGTATTTTGCTTGCCTTAGTGTGAAGCATTTGCTGATTTGCTTACGTGTCGTAATGAAATCTATTTAGTCTTCTTTCACAGTACCCTAGTGTCTGGGCGCTGTGTAGAAATATTTTTCATTCTTTATTGAGTCAGATTTATATTTAGTCTGATGATGAGGTTAGTCATCTCCTGCGGAGCAAAGCCCTCAACTGCGTTATTTTTGCTAGGAACCTTTTGAATATGCTACTGAGGAAGGCACATTCCATTCTGTAAATAGCAACTGTGTCTGTATTTTTATGCGTAAAATGCTATAGCGGTCTCTTTCGATGCACTTATTTTAATGCCTCAGTTTAGCTTATTTGATTTTTCGGAAGATATAAGTGATTGCAGAACCGAGCCTCTTGATTGGCACGGTGTGAGTGAAAGTTGTCGCTACACACGGTATGCGTGTGAATACCAAAAAATGTTAACTGCAATCAAGGTTAGGAGAATCGAAAAACGCCAGTGTGAATATACTCGTATTTGTAGGACTAGTCATAAGTTCGCTCTGCTTTGTGGTACAAACGGGTTATCTATATCGACTAAAATGTACAGAAATCAGTTTTATTGGAACAGCGTTTATCATCTTTATTACTGGAATGGTTATTTGTTAGACTTTTATAGAACCGTTTATACAAACATTTTGCATGACTAGTCATTAATAATGGGCATTACGTGTCATACTTAAAATGCACCCCGGTTTTGTAAGCATTTGTCAGCATAAAAACATGTGTTGGACGACCTCATTTTGATCATACGAAATCTTCGCCTGGATTGATGATATATCTATTAGCACGAGCAAAAGTATATATATATATACATCAAACAGAATCAAAATTCAATCAGAATGAATTTTCAACAAACAACTGGCGGTTAATCTGAAGCGTCTGCTTAAAACGAATTCCAGAACCCCCTCCTGAACATACGACTCTATTATTTCCAATAACTGTGTGGAAAATCTGTGGGTATTGAGTGTTTATAAGCTTTCAGAATGCGGCTATATGATGAATGCTGCTGAGGATTATCAGGAGAATACTGCAACTTCTAAAACGAAGCAACGTGCTACATTCTGTGCAGGATCTATGGGGCAACCACTTTTATATCTTGAATTCGACAAAAAACCTAGACAGTGGTTTAGTCACCTGAAGGCAAAGCTTCCTAGTTGTTCACTCCAATAGTATTATAAAACCTTTAATTTGAACAAACTCGTTCGTTTTTTTACTCAGGTTATTATTAGGCACATCTTGCAGTTCACAGACCTCGATTATAACCAATAGGTATATGCTACATAATTCGGATGTGTTCCACCCAGGTCCCAAGACATATATTTAAAAAAACGTTCAGCCATATGTCAGTTTCAATGGACGTTCTAGGATGCACTATATATCAATCTTCCGAGTAGACAGGCGACGTATGGAAAGTTGTTTTTGGTAGTAACACTCATAAGAGGAATTTTTGGAAGTCGACCACAATTATGATAACCGGGTTTTATGCTGGTATGCCCACGAGCATTTAAATTCTAACAAGCCGTTTTCGAATTTCTAATAGGTTCAGGGCTTCTAGTTGATCAGTTCTTATTTTCATACGGTATACACAATTGTGGGTGAGTTTTGAGGTCCTTAATATAGTACGCCCTTTCGATTTTAATTCCCTCTGACCTCAATGCTTTAATATAAAGGTTCCCGTACTTCGCCACTAAATAAAGTGCAATCGAATGCCCTGAGTTATGTACATAATTCCATATTTCTAATTACACTCTTCCGGACTTCAACAGATAGACAGTTTGTTAAATTTAGAATGAGCTGGCCAAACAAAAATGTCCCATTTTGTTACCCTTCGGATATGCCGTCTTTGTCAACGACGCCACCAGCTCGTTGTTCAATTTGATTACATTGTTTGCATGTTTCAATTATTGGAACTTTGTCACCAAGACGCCCATTAGAATATATCCTATTATGATCTGTAGGGACATTTTAGAATTGCACTGTTGTTTAGGGTTGAAACTTGTCGGTAAAACCTTTGAGATGCTAACTGTTTGAAACTATGGAACGGACGTAATATTCATATGACTGCCATAAGCAGAAATCCGGGCGTTAAGGGTTAAGCTGAAATATTTCTACCGGAAAGTTTGATTAAGAAGGACCGAAAATAACTATGCGCCCACTGAACATCTTTGTCTGTCTGTTGACAGTACAAAAGTCATCAGACTGTGATTAATTTTGCACTTACTTTTTGACAAACTTGAATTGTATATTCAGTTTTCAGTTACACCGTGTTAAACGGATATGTTAATGTGAGGTATCTAATGTTCATATTTGTAATGCCGGTATCCTCGAGTGCATCATATTTCAAACTTGAGGCTTTTGGGACCTTGAACCTTTTTGAAATTATGTTCAAGTGCCCTCAGTGGACAAGTGATGACTTCCACAATATTTTATCGGACAGACAACCGGATAACCTTGCCACATTTTAGGTGAATAAGGTAATTATTCAAATAAATTTAGAGCACTTATGGAAGTACAATGGTTTTAATTCGCCACGCACGGCAAGCTGAATGACCTGCTTGCACAAAAGTGCTTGATCAGGCGCCCGACTGCTTCCGCAAAAGTCGGAACGAGAGTTTGTGTCGTCCCACGAGGCTGCATTTTTACAAACCAAGCAAACTCAACATGATTGAGTGGAATCAGGCAGAATTTGGCACAGAAATGCCATGAAAAGTGCTCAGGTTTCAAGTAAAATAGCCCAGTGTGGCACTGAGGAAAGCAACTACCGCTCTGTTTCTTCTGGATAATAATTCGTGGCGAAACTTGGTGCAAAAAAACTGGTGTCCCTTTTCAAGGGGGTCTCTGGAATGCTGAACGAGGTGATGCTGTTTACTGAAATCAGAGTACATATTGTGGCCAACACATCTAAGTACCATAATAACATAGTTTTGAACAACAAAGCAAAATTTGTCGGTTTTCGGGAACCTGCTCCGCGTATGCACTGATAAGGTAACGGATAGTTTGGATGAAAATATAGGACCTGGAACATCGTTTAGCAAATTATCAGTGCCGCAAGTTACAAGGAATTATACGCTATTATATATCTTTATTTCTTATTGCGCATCGGAACACCTGGGAAATATGGACGGCCGGCAAATATTTAGAAAAACCTTTCAAAGTAGTCAGTATAGATAGCCTAGTGGGGTGACGAAACTTTCAAATAGAATGTGCATGAGGTAAATGCTAGGCCGCGACAAGCTGTCAAGCGTTCCGAACAGACTAGGGACGACCCAAAATTAACGGAGAAAACAGCTAACCGCAGCCCACTTTCACTGATAATTATGAAACACCTGCCATGAGCTGCGGGCCGGCAGTGAAAGAGCGGCAACTTTCATGATTTGTAAGTATGCTGGGAAGAGAAAATATAATAAAGGGTTCCAGTGGACGTTGGAGGGTAGTTTCATGAATGTTTGAGAGGTGGTCCTGCTGTAGCCACATCCAAATTGAGGTAAGAAAAGCTAATCGCAGATTTTGAGCGCGGTTAAAATATAATATATATAATATAATATATATATATATATAATATAATATATATATATAATATAATATATAATATATAATATATAATATATAATATATAATATATAATATATAATATATAATATATAATATATAATATATAATATATAATATATAATATATAATATATAATATATAATATATAATATATAATATATAATATATAATATATAATATATAATATAAATATATTATATAATATAAATATATTAGCATTCATCCGTTTCACTAGTTGCTAGGTTAAATTGAATAGCGGACAGCCTATTCCATATTACCCGGCACAAAAGTTTCGAATTCGATCTGCATGCCACAAAATATATTTGTATACGCTTTGGTGCTGTGTGCAGAAATCTATTGGACGCACAGCGAACCAACTCGGAAAAAAACTGTGAAGGAACACAAGCAACACTGTTTGGCTTCTTGAACTGAGAGAAAGATAACCAACAATTCGTTTGATACATATCAGGCGAAGCGCAAGACGTGTCGCCAAAGACGAAATTCGCATATTGCTTACAAAGTGCCTGCCAATCAAGACCTAGACCCCCTCAAAACCACATCATTGCAGTGCTTTTAGCCAAAGCCATACAACACCGAGACCCGATCTTTTGACACAAATACTCCTTTTTTCTTCGGTTGAATTTAGCATGGCCCAGATAAACCACCTTCATACATAGAACCAGGTTGCCAATTACACTTCAAGCAACTGCTTGCTCGAGTATCTATACGTCAAACCTCATTGGGTCGTTGATTGCACAACAAATGAAGGGTACTTAAAACTGTCAAAACCAGTTTTATGGGATTAAGCAAACCGAAACAAGGAGTGTCAAAACAGGCCACGTTTACCTGAAACATGTACTTGCGTAAAACTAACTTATAAGCCAGTGTATCTTATAATTTGATATTTGTTTATCCTTGAAATAATTCGCCTCAAGAGAGATTTGTGAAATTTAAAACAGTGTGTTTGTTTAACAACTGTGTAATGAATCACCCACGTTAGCTTATCTTAAGCGTTGTCTTGTGGTCACTTAATGGCATCTCTATTACCTGTCAAATGTATACATTGGTTATGAAATCTCTGACTCATTAAGCACCTTTATGTGCTTGCAATTTAGGCTGTCAGAAATTACACAAAACTCCCAAAACTCAAATGACGAAACGGGCTAGTAGCTCAAACGTATCACGAATCCGATGTGGAAATCCTTTGTTCAGATGCCGGCAAAACTAGTGAATAGTCTGGCTAGCTTCGTGGCAGAATAGTCTCTCTTAGTATGATGTAACGAAATAGCCAATTAGCCGCCTGCTCCGGGGCGGTCTACTATTGGGTAATGGTCTCGCGTATTTGTTCCAAATAACATGGGGATTTGTGAGCAAGTGATTCTCGTTTCTTAAAATACAGCACAGAATCTGAAGTAGGATAATATATTCGGCAGCATTTGAAAATAAGGAAAACCATCATGCCGACCATACGATACTGCGGATACCATGGCACGTTCAACGCAATTATGCAATTATGCCGCAATTATGCTAGTTCCTAAATCTGAATACCAGAATTCCTGTGTCTCAGTCGTTCGCAAGGGTATTATGGAGCAATTTCACAGACGGAGAACGTGCTAAATTTTCCAGAAAAGAGAATGTAATTCATTTTATCAGGTTAACTGTATGACGCATAAAATCTGTGGAACAGTTAAGATGACAAATAAAAGCATTTGTAGCAGTTGACGAGGTTTTCAATAACAAGTCTTTACGACGTGAACAGTCCAAGTCGCGACGTGTCATCAAATGAGCTGTCACTGGTTCCATGGAAACATCCAAAACCAACTGAAGAGTACCGAATGTGATGGCGTCTATCTCAAAACTAACTACATGTTCAGTAGCCAGCAGTCTCCCTTCTGTACACTTGTCGGCTCTGCTTAGTTGATTCATACTGAGAACTCCAGGACACTGCCTATATGCAACTGACTAATTTGTTGTCGTTCCACTTCACTAGATTTGTGTTAACTCACAAGATAGACCAACTATGTTCTTCATCGTACACACTTATTAAACTGAGCTGTGGGATGCTGTGATAATTTTGACCACAGTTTACTAAACATCAAATAGCGGCTTTACTAATGCTGGGTTGGACACTTCCGAATGGCACACCGATAATCCGTTAGAATTTCTAGTTGCACCTTTTCACACGAACTTGTTAGTGTTCATTTACCAAACAGGTTGAACCGAGTAGCGTGCACACAGGAATAATACATTCGACTGTAGAATATTATATTAGTTTTGGGGTTTACTTTACCCAAAAAGTCAAATTAGCTTTGCTCTTGCTGTGAGCTGCCCCACCCGAACAAAACATCGATACTCTGTCAATTGTAGTTGAATCGTCCAACGAAGTTGACACGCTTTTACACCTGAAAGTTTGGTAATTTCTTAAAATAAAATTCTGCGATTTTAGAATGCTAAGGAATAGCCAATCGGTTAGCCGCTTACGACTTTGATCATGGTGATTTAAATCCTGTCTAAACATATTATATGGGTTCTCTGTTACAAGGAAGTCCCAAACTCAACACGCATCTCATCAATAGATGATTCGTATGAACATCTGCATGAAAGATTAAATCAGGAACTGTAACATATTTTTCCAGGTTTCCTTGAACTACCCTCATGTGTTGAGAAATTATGCCTCCAAGCTGGTTACGACCAAAATATTCTCCTCCAAACAGGTCTCAATACAAATTTTGGCAATCGTTGGCGATGTTCTGTGTTTCCAGCTTTTTGAAGCAAAATCACACAGATCAGAACAAATACCATCGGTTTCACTGGATATGACTTGTGAGCTGTTTTATGAAGTCCAGTTTTTCCAACTCCTGAGGAAAGGACCCGCCAACAACGGAGCGGGTAGCTGGTCAGCAGTGTGGGATCGGTGATAACTATGAGAGACCTGCCATGCGCTGCGGCAAGTGACCAAGGTAGACCTCGATGAAATCAAAACTTTACCCTTATATTCTGTCATCACTGATGTATTAAAGAATTTTGCAAAGGGTGTTAAGACTAATCCATGTGCTAACCTGGATGTCTGGCTACAGCAGAATCCATAGATGGATCCCTAACACTTTCTGCAAATTCAAGATTCCCTCTACGATGTAAAAACGTCTGTAGAAACCATCAGAATCATATCCATGATGATTGATTCGTATGTACTCAAATTACCAAGGTAAGGCCATGTGGCGTTATTTTCCTGTGCCGAATTTGTGAAGGAAGATTGTGTACCAAAGGTTTCACGGCTTCTGCCATTTAGATTCTCAATTTCTTTCGCCGTTTATTCAGCAACCAAACAACGAAACAAAGGATGGTTTATCTAAAACCCTTTTATGACCAGGCATCTGCGTCATCCTTCCAGATAAAGAAGTTTGCGTCAGCCAGAAACTAAGCGTGACGTAACGCGCGGTGTGCGATGGGTGGTGAGCGCCGATTAAAGCAAACTATTGTTACCTACACTATTTCAACCGTCGGACATTGGTGTATCACAGATGTTTACCAGTCTTGATGAACACATAGTAAACGTTGTTTGATTTGACTGCACGTCGCTGTCGCCATTCCAGTATGCTACACATGCATCATTTCACAGTGACAATACACTCGTGTTGTCTCCCCTTTTGTTTCACCGAATTTGCGTCAAACGTGATTTTATTGTGGCCAGTACAAGTCACGGCGTGTTCTTGACTGAGGTATTCATGTTTTCATGGAAGGTAGCGAACCAAAATGTACACCAAGTAGATGATGACATGCATTTTATAACTAATCACATATTCAGTAGCCAGTGATTCCGCTTTTAAACGATGATAGGCTGTGGCAAGTTACTTTAGAGATTAAAAATCGTAATTCCATACAGCCAACTAACGGCCATCTTTCGACATGATTTATTTTGTATTTGCTCAACTAAAACGTTAAATTTATTTGTTTGCACACGGAACAGTCACATTTGATTGTAGAATAGTGCATTAGTTTTCACCGCGGTTGGTTGTTTTAGACAAGTTATCGTTGTACAGGCTGTGTGGCCGCTCCCTAACAGCTCATCAACAATCTGTCAAAACTATTAAACGTGCTTGAAAATTTTGGACGCAGGTAAATATTTAGTGATTAGTTAAAATAAAATTCTGCGTTTTAGAATCTTACAGAACATTTCGGTTAGCCACAGGCGACTTTTATCTAGTTGGTTTCCTGAAAGAAACACACCAGCACTTAGTAAACTTTCTTGTAAATTAAACTGGGAAGCCTCAAATCCATTCCCAAGTTACCCATCAGCTTACCCGCATGACTTGATGAAATATCCACCGAACTTATACAAGGCCGATCTAATCCGTGCACAACTATACCATACAGTTTGAAGTACAACTTACGGTAATTATTTCTGAACCACACCAATATAACATACTTGTGCGGGGAGCGAGCGTAAAAGTAAATATGTTACGTTTAGAACGGACAACTTTTAATGGACACAATCTACCGATACTGGCGACAGGTTAAGATATGCACATGTTTTGTCATCACCATCATCGTTTGCAGTAATTTACGATCTCAGGTTACTGGTGCTTAAATGCTTCAGAGCCCAGTTGTGAATGCCATCTTAAATAGTGGATGAAAGGATGCGTATGATGGCTTAGAGCAATGAAGTCACACATCCTTAGGGAAAGAGTCCAGCATAGGTATTTTGCACAATCTGACAGCATTAAACTGAATGCACTTCAGCATCATGTCGGTTACGAAACCATCGGCGAGATTGACTCAGTGTTTCTGGGAAGCTTAGCTGACATAACTTCAGAACACAAATACAGGTAAACTTTGATTGTTGGTTTGATCACGATTCGTGACCGCTGGAGCGCGAATCTCTCATCACCAAAAGAAGTAGAATCATAAGTTATTCCCGCACTGACATTTTTACCCGGACGAAAAGCTTGCAATCCAGCCCCCAAATATGCCTGACGACCAAAACCCAGCGGCGGACTCAAAATATCTATATTAAAATACATTGCAAACAAACGAGAATTAGATAGGAAGTTTGGTTGTCGAATGATAACACACACCTGCAATGGAAATATTCTAACTCGGAAGCAACACAAGTTTCTTGATGTAAACTGGTTCCTCCTTTATAAACCCGCAAAAGTCCTAAATTGCGCTCCAGGTTACAACATCCGGGACGAACAAATTTAACCTACAAACCACACCTAGTTTTCCACCGATGGCCCCATCCCAGTGTACAACGGCCGCTAATATCCTTCTCGGGTTATTGCAGAAAATATTTGCACGACCTTTGCTTCTAATTTGCACCTAATAATAATAAACTTTTTGACTTCTAGGACCTCCGGAGATAAAAGATATATATATGCACATCTCCAGAAATTCTGTGTGAGGATTAAGCGAGTCATTGTTTAGACCGGATACTTGGATAGTTGGCTTTTAATTTTTCTTTTTAGTGTTCTTTTTAAGCAGTGATATTTTCAAAACCTGACCAAAAATTTCAATCTGTCCTGGTCATTTTTGCCGACAGAGGCCAAAAACCTAGAGATGTTTAGTAACAGTATAGTGAAAACGGCAAATAAACTACAAATGTGCACATAGTTTTACCCGATCTTTCCAGCCAAATATAATTGGAATGGTTACCTTTGGCTGGAAGCTCTAACTAGAACATTACAACCAACAACCTGTGGCTTCAATTTTGGTGGACTTCGCTCGCACACTGATCAGTAAATAGTGAACATTATAAGCAGCCGTTTGGTGTCCGGCTGATCGCTACATATTTACAGTCCGTGGGTGGATTAGTCGCGGTTTGCTTGGATTCGCCTTTCTGGAATACACGAAGAGAACAACTCGTTTCTATTTTTTGTTGACCCAGTTGCCCATATCACAAATTCATTATGCACACTTATTGCCGATATACTCAGAAAAGCTGTGGCATTTTTAAAAACAAAGAGCCACTATAATTTTTGTTGGAATTTTGTGGACGCATGATTATTATTCCATTCAGTTAATAACCTCTTTCGAAATAAACGGCCTGTACAATAGACTAAATATCAGTATGCAAATATTGATTTACTGGTTAAATTTTGAGGTGCCAGAAGTACCCGTTTTAAAGGCAAGCACTGGTTTCAACCCCAACATTGGCAAAAATATTTCCTCAAACTAATTGGATAATTTTATGGTGATGGAATTATCTCCCTTAGTTCCATTGTATCGGTTAAATTGTAGGTTCACAGCCGGCACTCCTTCAAAAACTGCTTACCAACGAAAACATGTTACAATTTTAAAAACATCTGATTTTTCTATTTGTAACCTGAAGTTGCAATTCCGTAATGCGTAGTAATGTGGACAACGTGGGAAAAACTGTGCTTCATTGATTACAAATTTATGATAGATATATTGAAAAAATAGCATACACTCCCCATTTTGTCACATAAACGTAGATTTTCACATTCAAAATAGCTTCATTTGTAAGATTTAGCGAAAGATTACAAGAAGTTTGAATATTACACCATTTCGCTGTAGACCGCAACGCCAACTCATCCAGCGGACCAGCACGGCGGTTCTGTGAGACAACCCCAGATTAATTTAAGGCATTTAATAACCACATATTCAAATGTTTGTAACGCCACACCGGCTATAGGCTGGAAGAATCGGGTGTGCTGCGAACCGTATGCAATAACTTCGTCCAAAGTACGAAACCCACTTGATCACATCAAGTAGCTGTTTGCTTACAGCTTCACGCAAAATATGTACTTAATCCTCCAATTTTAATCTAGCCTTGCGACTGGGACTGTTGCGTGACAGAGTGCGGCTTATTCTGCTACTTTATTTTGTTTCAATTAGGTGGAATACTTATGCATGGGCGGCAGTAGGGACCGCTTGATGTGGTTTTGTTTTTTCTTTGACGCTGGACTAATTGATGCCCCGTAGACAGTGGAAATGAGTGTTCTGGAATCCCTTATCTTAAAGATGGTGCGCATTGCATTCTGTATGTTTAGGTTAGCAAATACCACCAAAAATAATTTGCTATATTATATATATTATGTATTGAATCTGCGGATTGCGACTTTTAAATGTACTAGTGATGAATTCTGATTAGCGGATCTCACAAACATTAAAGTTCAGGTACTTAAGACAACGATAAATTAATCAACCTTGTAGCTGATTTATTTAAAAGTTCCTGAAAAACGATAAACACATTTACTAGTTCCTAGGTTGTTTTCGCATACCAGTAATGATGCCGGCAATGCGGCCGTGGCCCACACCGTGCGCTGACTCGTCTGTAGCCAAACCAAGCCAAACTCGCCATTTGTGTGTGATGGCATTTTCCATGAGTACATAAGTTTATAGCTGTTGAAATCAAGCCTTCTGTGCGATTTTCTGTTCAGCTATCATAATTCGTAAAAAAAAAATAGCCGTGCTAATTAACATAAACATTGACGTGGTTTTAGTTGCTTTTAACACACGGATACACTGAAGTGGTATGAGGGATACTTGTAGAAGGCGTAAACTTTAATTCCAGCTTTGGTCATGTATGCTCGGCACTGTTAACATTGTGCTACGAACATTTCTGCTGGCTCTTAGTCTGAATTGACGACATTCCGTGCGTTATTATTTGATGGGATTTTAAAATAAATGACATACTTTTTAATACGACCAAGAGATCAAAATCGTTGGCCAATTTTGCACATCCTTCACAGAAGGTCAACCTCCATGAACAAAAAACAGTGAACTATCATAGAAATGCAATTTGGTTTCACAAATCTTAAGACTAATGTTTCTCACTCATCAAAAGGAAACTTGGATGGAGAATGAGAAAATGAATCGATTCTAGGTTTAAGGGTAGAACAACAACATGCGATTAGAGCCTTGTTTTGATGCACATGCGTTTTGAATACAATACATACATATATACAATACAATACATACATTCGTTTTACGATTTATTCCACGAATATTGACGTACGTTTACGAGCCAAAGCTTTAATTTTCGAACCACAGAAAGATCGACTGATCTTACATAGCTCAAAATTGAGATCCCCGATAATGTGGAGGCTAGATTTATCTTAATGAGCTACACCGATGTAAAGAGGCGAAAACAATCGGAATCCGGCTGGTTTCGGAAGAAGAATAAACATGCTCTGTTCTCGTAATGGACTACTCATAAGGTTGCTGAAAACTCTTCGACAGCCCACGACCGGTTTCGCCCTTCTTGGGGCTCATCAGGTAGGCGCAGTCCCCGAGTTTCCGTCAACCTTATGTTCTACTTGAACCCAAATTGCACTGTTTTCGAGAAATACACTCATTTGCATACCAATTTGGTTTTTGCGAGAGACTCACCTGAAACCCAGCTGAATCTCCCGTTTGCGATGTTTTCAGGCAACTGAATGTGCTGCACCAGGCCGCCTCATGTTCCAGTTGCTACGATATTCGAGATATCGCGATACATGTATATTCGTAATGGACTACTCATAAGGTTGCTGAAAACTCTTCGACAGCCCACGACCGGTTTCGCCCTTCTTGGGGCTCATCAGGTAGGCGCAGTCCCCGAGTTTCCGTCAACCTTATGTTCTACTTGAACCCAAATTCGACTGATTTCGATAAACACACTCATTTGCAAATCAATCTGGTTTTACGAGCGACTCACCTGAAACCCAGCTGAATCTCCCGTTTGCGATGTTTTCAGGCAACTGAATGTGCTGCACCAGGCCGCCTCATGTTCCAGTTGCTACGATATTCGACATATCGCCAGACATCGTGCTAAACGTTTACATTTTCATGTCATCTGCTCCCATTTGTGCGCACTAACTGCCATTTCCTGACCAGTTATTTTCCCATAGGTGAAATTGCCACCGGGAATTCAACTAGTTTCGACCATGACCTCAGGGCACCAGCAAATCATAAGGAGCACCCTAAAAGTTAGACAACCATCATTTAAGGCCCAGACCAAGCAGCCTTTCATCCGCTCCCCGTAGCATATCATGCTTAATTGAAGCTTCTTCGTTACTAATAACAAACGCCGCGGAATAGGCAGACCGGCTCGAATAAAACTGTTACTCTCGCAGTGCAAATCGAACGGAAGACAAGATTCAGCTGACTGCCAGCACAATGAACGCTGTCCGTATAATAACAATTTAACTAAATTTTATAAGTTGTGTGGCAATCAGGATTGAAAAAATCCGATCAAAAGGTACTTGCGTTTGAGTTACGCAAGTACACTGTCTCATAAAAGCACTGATTGTACAATCCCGCATGGGATGGAGTGTTTGATTTTACGGACCACTTTTTACAGCAATTTTGGAGTTTCACTTAGTAAACAGAATCCAATGAGAATCAGTTTGAATGCAAACAGTGCTTCATCTTTAATGTAGCACAATCCTGTAATTTTCCTAGGCATTTGTTTGACATGGCAGGCTATACATTTAGTTTACTGTGGAAATTCTCATAAGAAGACTGAAGGGATATTTCATGTTTTTGTAGAATATTTTGTGTGGCAGCCTGAAAATTATGAATTGAATCAGAAGTGGCCCTTGTAGCTTCCAGTGAGAATAGACCAGTGTTGGTTATATAAGCTTGAAACTGTTTTTTTCTCTCAAATCAGTAACATTTTCACGCTTGGCATTTTGGGCGAGTTCTGAGTGAATTAGTCAACCGATTTGTTTATTTAAAGACCACATTTCACTTTTGAAGTCCGATTAATGAAGCCTTTGAGCAATTTAACTGCATGTTTTGAATACTCCGATTGAATTATCAGTGATATTATATTATGTCCAAGTGTAGACTTTCCGCAGTCCCACCAAGTTTTTTGGATGAGCAATTCAGAATTCGTTCAACTCATTCTGCAGAGAAAATCCAAGTTCGGCATTTAGCAAGTCACTTAGCAAGAAGCACACTACACATAATTTCTTGAAAGCTTAAAGACGATTTAAAGGGTTCTTGTTTTTTCATCCTGGACTGAATTTCGTTGCCGGACGCCATTTTATTGATAAATTACAAATGTAAGATTAATGAAAAGCTACAAGCAGGGAGAAAAACTTGCGCGACAAAGAAGGCGAGCGGAATTTCTGTCTTAGAGTTCGGCAGTCAACTAGCGGGCAAAAATGCAGTCACGTTATATGAATTCGTGTTGCAACTACAAAAAACAGGTTATAAAATAGCCAATTTGATGATCGTGGTCGAACGGTTTACTGACATATTGCAGTTCATGGTTTATAGCACGATGCAACCTGAGGACTGGGGCGTAACGAATTAATGACGATGATCCCTGAATAAGTAGAAAACAGTTACGTACTAGATCTCAGCGTCCACATACTTGACTTGCAGCATAAAATCGCCAACGAAATTACTACAGTTAGCACTCGATTAACCTCCGCTATCGTGTTGAATTCACCTCAAGAAAATTTTAGGATACACTGGTATGTTGCTGCGTTTCCATGTATATGTTTCCTCCATAAAGCAGCGAATTTTACGTCACCAGAACGAAGTTAAAAGGACAAAACCATGTACTTGTCTGATCCAAGTGTAAAGGCCTGTTTGACCCGAAAATATATACACAGCCAATTTCCATCCGCGCAAGTCTTGAAAGCAAGCCCACAATATCAACCACAATTTAGGAATCTCGGGTTCAAAACAAGGTGATTGCAACGGAGTCCGAATTAAGTGTACATGCAGTTGCTTATATAGATATTTAAGGATTTTGAGTGGCTTCTGTGACCACAGGCCCCAGTAGAACTGAACGGCTTATTTATTTGTAAAATTTGTGTTAACGTCTTTTCGAAACTCGTCATATTTTGCGCTGTAATTCACGGATTCACGGATTGATACACAGGAGCGAGGCTTTTGCCCAAGTTTCCCGGGTCGGTTTTGTTCTTGTCGTTCAGCAGCTGTCGTTCACCTGAAAGGCACAAGTGAAAAAAGGGTGTAGCACTGCTCTTTAAGTTATCAGCGCGGGGCAGTATGTTTGCCAGCGCGAGGACTCGCGTAAATAAGTGTCTAATAGTGTTTTGAACTGAGTTCTAGAGGGAGCGTGGACAACCGTCTCAGGAAGGTTATTCCACGCAGCAACTACCCGAAATGAGAAAAAAGTTTGCCTAAGGAAGGTGTGCGCTCTGAGCTTAAAAATCTTCTTACCGTGTCCCCGCCGTGTGTTTGCTGGGTCAACGGTGAAAAACCTGTTGGCCAAGCCTTGTTCAAACAGGGCGTAAGTAAGAATTAAGTCCCCTCGGAGGCGACGATACTCCAAGGGAAAGAGGTCGAGCACCACGAGACGCGTTTCTTAGTCCATGGACTTGAGACCGGCAACCATTTTTGTAGCAGCTCGCTGGACACGCTCAATGAGGATTACGTCTTTCGTGCGTCCTGAGTAGACAACCGGGTTGGCATATTCAAGGAGCGGTCTGACATAGGCCCCACAGAGTGTTTCGAAGTCCGTGCGACTAATACGAGAGAAGGTACGCCGAGTCATCCGTAGAACAGCGAATGCCTTCTGAGCCGATTTCTCAAGGTGCAGTGAGAAGGACAGGTTTGGAGGTTGTGGCCTCATGGGAAGGTCTTATTTTTGACTTCACATAAGGGTCGCCGGGTCAAGAATATACCTCAAAACGTAGTGAGTAGACGCAATGGTAGATTACGCAAAATAAAACACCGAGCTACAGTGGTATACGTCACTCAGTACAATTATTATTATTCGTCAAATATTAGGCGAATATCCCCTTTACCTTTGCATCCTGCTACGTGATCGTGCGTTACTCAGAAATATCGACCGCAGTGTTACATTTATTTGCGGTTTGGAATAACGGATATATATTTAAGTATTAATCATGCTGCGGTGCTTCCCTGAAACCATACGTTCAGTCTGGAGTACCAGGGAGCATAGATGTACCAACCGGCCTTACATATGTTAACCAAATGAGGTAAGCAGCATTGCGTCTATGCTGCCCTTTGAGTTGGCATGGAGATAATTGTCTCCTCGCGAACCACAGCAAACATCAAAATCATTCCCTTCCGCTCAAAATAAACGCTACGGATTTGCCCGCCACTGCATTTTCTCTACTTGCGGCTGCACATTATGACCATTTGGATAAATCTGACATATCAGAGGCACCAACTTGGTCCAGGTTAAGATCGTTAGCACGTAGTATACGTGAGGTCTATTGCCACTTATCCTTTCATTGCACTACAATAGAGGTAGTAAAACGTTTTTTTTAATATTCCGTAAAGTAAACCTAAACCACGGCTTCAGCATGAATATATACCCTCCCCTTATTGGAGAAACTATGTCGTTCGGGGAAGTAGTAGCTCACTTTAACAACTCAGGTATGATCAGTAATTTGAACGCCATTGTTGCAATGTACATCAACTGTCACAAATTCTTATGGATGCGATCTTTGTCGCAAGATATGGCGAGCGCTGCATTCGGGTAAGTGTAAAAAAATTACCATTTAGCCACAGGCTACTGATATAACTCACCAGTGCGCGCAAATTCAAATAAATAGACCCACTAAAATGAAACGTAGCTTATTCGATGTTTCTGGTTTTGAATGCTATCGAGTTTAATTAACCAGGGCCAGTGCAGTATCCGTGGCGTATTCTTGGAACTCCATTTGAATCACGCGCGGAATCACAAGCCACGAATTTAGATTTTTTTATGATTTGTCAGGAAAATGTCTTTAAAAGTAAGTATACTCATATGAGAGAGATAAATCCTCAAATCACGGGAATGGCGGTCTAATAAGTGCACAAATTCGTGCATTGCCTTGATGGAATGGTGAACAGATCTGAGTTAGCAACAAACGTGAGCACACACGTGGTAATGCCAGTGGTGCAAAATCGCGCGTGCCAATTCCGTCACGTTTGTTTCGATATTGTGAGAGTTAAACGTTCATGACGGGTTGTGGGCAACTATTGAATATATGAGGCAGCGGCAGAAAACAATATGTTTAAGCAAGGAAGGAGTTCAACCGAGCGAAAAAACGCACACCGCCTCACCAAAAACAGCAATACTTTACATAAGATATCCCCATTCGGCAACAATAACAGGCAAAAATGATATAATTGACCACAGTCAAAGTCAGCACTCACAGTCCTTCATATCCTCTACGGGGACTGACCGCCTGCTTTTCACCTACTCCGTATAGCATGCATAAATTTGACTTATCTGTGGTAACTGAACCTTCGGGATCCGTAAACCTCCCTACTTGACGCCATGTATAACGGCACTCACAACCCCCCGTGTGTTGTCCTGCGGTTACGAGTACCAAACTAACCAATAGCTACGCTTATTCTGAGACTCAGTCATTTACTCCAAGATCAAAGCAGTGGAATTTACTCGCTCAGACATCTCAGTCAGACCGTGTTGGCCATCAAATGACTCGATGTCTTATCCCCAGAGTTTTGTTATGGTGCTATTTACCTCATGTTATTTATCCTTTTTGTCTTCGGTGCCATTTTTGAGCTTTTTGTTCTGTCCACATTTATGGTCCTTTTCAGACACATGGAGATGGATCGTCTCATGGAATTGACGAGAGAGCAATAAGACTTCAAAATTATGTTCCGTTTACGCTTTTTCGTGGTAGTCAAGCAGGAAGAAGAGAAAAGCTCGATGAAAATAAAAGCAACCTTCCGTGACGCTTTTGGGACGGTGGATAATGATATCCTCATATTAAGTCAGACGGTTCAGCTGCTCCAACCATTGGCGCTCTTTATCAGACAGATCCGTCGATTCATCCATCGTTTACCTCAGAGTTTTTAACTTAACTGGAATTCCCTCCACTTTGGTATCTTTAGGAAACTTGCAGCCTTGCTATAATCGGAAATCACGTAGGTTGCGGAGCTTACTTCCAGTAGTTTGTAGGCCCCATGTCAGACCTCGTGCGCGTCCCATCGCCATCATTCATAGTGACATCCAATTCAGATATGTCAACATCTCTGCATCAGCGGCGGGCGTTGCTCCTAATCCTGGCCTCTGTTCTGGTGACAGCCTGCAACACGGACGACCACTTATCCTTTACCCTTACCCAATCCTCATCACATAGTAAGGTAAAAAGCGTTTAGAATGCGGAGATCAACGCTTCTGGGCGTTCAACCGTGACAAGATGTACATCGTTACCGGTGAACTCGACAAAGCCTGGTCTTTGTGAAGCCAATCCATTCAGTGAATAAAGAAGAACCAAGTCCACTTCGCCCTTTAAACTTTTCGAATCCAGCTTTGATCAAGGTTCGATGGTCACCACAAAAGTTGGCTCCGGCCATGTCTGATGACCACGTACCGCCGATTGCCATGGTCTCACTTTTAGCAAGACCACCAACCAGAAGATGTATATGTTTCCAAAGGGGAACACTTTTGGCGCAGCTAACATAATCTGCCAGTTAATGAAAATCATTTTACGGTTTGGCCAGATGTGGGCATGCTATTGGCATCGCCCTGGAGTCGTAAGAGTGATCAGCGTCCAAAAAATAAAGCGGGATTGCATCCGCAAGACCAAAGGGTCAACATCACGATGAAAGACGTGACAATCAGTTTGACCGCCAAAACTGAATGGGCTGCGATTCCGAAAGTAGTCATACAACGTTTGTAAAGGTTGGTAACAAAGTTCAATTAAGGATAGCTGTATCGCAATTCAGAAAACATTTGGGTTTTGACAAGCAAGGAGAAGAAGAAGTTGTTGAAGTTCGTTGGGTTTTGTCCAGTAATCTTCAAGATTATTTTTAAACCTGTCTAGCGAGGCTATCTTAGATTTTAAACCTCATGTGGGGTCCAGTGATTGTATCTTTTATAAGCATCTTTGTTAATCAGTATCATCAATATGGTGCATATTTCGCAGAAGATCTTGCCATCTGAAGAAATAATAATGCATTTCGATTATGCCGGACTATGTCTTCTGCCATTGTACGACTTTATCTTCTCACAAGCCAACCACGTACCTAGCACATGGTTGGGCTGCAGGATTCAACCACAGGTGTAGTATACTTCTGTCAATGATTTGACGCTCCCGGATTTAACCTATGTCGTTAACGTTGGTCTCCTTACACTATTTTTACCGTTATCGTTCCGTATCATTGGCCGTTACGGTTCTAAGCGTCTGTTTTCGGTAATCTCATCCACATACATCATAAATTCAGGCTGCAATATCCTCCCATATGCAAAACAACTTCCGCATTCAGATGCGTTCGGCAAGCGAATTTTCCCACTTCATTCGAACAACCGGATTTACTGCTCAGTTCTGACTTCTGTGTACACACCTACCTGGATCAAAATGTAGCCCTCACCACTAACTAAAAGCAAACTTATCTGGTTGTAATAACACCACACGTGAATTATTTCATTCAATGTCGATCCGTCTATTAAAATGCTACCCTACAGGCTTGGTTTCGCTTTCCAGTTTACTATATCCGAAATTCCATCTACGCTATATCTTATCAGTGGCCACTTTATAACCTATTGGAAATGGGGCCGCACATTCTCATTGCATAAACATTACTCAAGTTATAAATAGGAAACACACTGAGCTCCGCAATAGCTAAATAGCTCCAAAATTGGTGCATTTATTCCTAATCCGTCTAAAAAAACGGCGTATGTTGCACATCGTCTGCTCTCCTCCAGTTATTTACTAGTCCGCTTGTCTTGCCACTGCCGTCGGTTCCACCAGCGCCCTGATGGGAGGCAATCTCATGTTTCCACTTACCTTGCAACTCACTCTATCATGCAACGTCACATTAGCAACAATAATTAAGCTAAATTCTCCACGTACTAAACCGCCATGTTCTTCCAAACTCTCTACTTAACCGCCTTCAGCATCCTTGGGGTCACAGTCCTCTACGCTGTTCTGTGCTACCTATGAAACCTGGAAGTGGCATTCCTTCCGGCCTATTGCGTAGACTTGAAATTGGCGGTGGTGCCCCCACGTCCTGCACAAATCTGGCCTGTCAGTGAGCTGAGACAACAAAACCTAAGTTACTAGTATACCTAAACATCTCGTGAGAATCACACCTACATCTGGTACTGGGGCTAAACGCTGGCATCCCTGTCTAAAAGTAACAGCTTCCTACAATGAATCCCCGTCTAAATTAAACACACTTGATGTACTCGTTTACATCCCTCAAGCGGGGCCCTCAACTCTCACCCGTGAAACTTGCACACCGTCGTCCTTCGTAATATCTACTTCCAACCACATATAACGAAATTGCCTTCTTCAAATATGCCTCTTCTAAAACCAAATCTCCTTGCACGTATCCCTTATGGCGTGCAGTCTGCCCCAATCCACTATGTTACGCGCCTCTTGTGCATTGTCTCCTGCCCGTCCGGCCAAAAGAAAAATATACATAATACTTCAAACCAAACGATAGTTTACTACTTCTGTGAAGCAGTATAGACCATCGTAATCGGTTTCGTTTACTCAAACGTAGCTTAGGTGAACAAATGTCTGTCTATGTTGGCCGAGCTGGCGAACAACACTCAGCACTTGCTCCGGAAACCAACTGGAAGACATGCGAAATTAAATTAAGTCATGCTCCTGAATAATGCTTTTTCATCCATTCCAATCAATCTCAATCGAATACTACTGCAGACCCTGCAGAAATGACTTACCGAAGCTCTTCGTAGCACACCCACCCGTAACCTAACAAGAACAGTGCATTAAACCTCGTCTAAATCCATGTCGGCCACAAAGTCTGAGACTCAATGATAGGCCGTGTTTCTTTGTTGTCCAACGTAGCGTAATCTACATCGACTTTAACATAGAATTTCATGAAAACCAATTGTATCATACACGTAACCATCCCCATACACTCCCACCACCAACTCTCAGTCACACACCTCTCACACACTATCAGTCACACCTGAGTTCAGAGTCTCCACCGCTCGATATGCATGCACATGAGAACTACAATTTAAGGAGACGACATCCTTTCAACTACTTTCAAATCGTTTTCAATTGGACGACAATTTTATTTATTGACCCCATGCTATTGAGAGGTACTGCTGCTGGACAGGATCCCACAAGCGTGTAAATTCATTTTTAAACAGGTTATCTGCTTACTAAAATTACACCTTCCTTCACTGGTATTATTTATCCGTCATTGAGACATCCCAGCTTAAATTTGCGGAGGAGACGCGCGGATGACAATAAAAGTGAGTAATTCTAGGAAAATAATGTAGTAAAAACAGATGAGTTGCGTTGTAAAACAAACGATTGTTCCACGCATTTGCGCTTTAAGGGCACTTAAGTAAACATCTATAAATAAACATCTAAAAATAAACATCTATGTGCATCAAGAACTGTTTACAAGTCTCATTTGGGACCACTTTTAATCACGAAGTAAATCAGTGGGTTAGGATTTAGTAAACAGGTCATGGCAAAATTCCACTACCGGTTGGCAGCACATTCCAAATTTCCGGACACTGGCTTGCACTTAAGGTCAAGTTTTTTCCCCGTAATACAGCAATCACGCAATGGTTTTTTAGGGCATCCCAATGGTGATCACTAGTGCGTCGATAATCCTACATGTTCAATCATATTCACACATCGCTTAATCGTGCAATCTACGCCCCATTCGTCGATTACTGCATATAATCAATTTATCATACAGAGTGAATTTCTACCCATAAACGGACAACAATTGCATTAACAGATATAAGGAGGACGAAGCGTATTCAAAACTGGTTAGTCATTTGTCTACATATTCCCTGACAATGACAAAACAGATGAGAATCATGGCATCTTGGTACTTTATACTAATGTGCTACACAACCGTTTTAGCAGGTTAGTGAATAATGTGTTCATCCAAATGAACAATATGTAGTTTATTTTAAACAAAACTGCAGTACGTGTAACAAATGTCGCGTGTAAAAGTTGAAACTTCTTTGCATGTGTTCTGTAAGCAAGCCGCCGTGAAGTAAACCCTGACATGCGCAGTGCTGGCGACCTCCATTCAGGAGAAAACAGCTATGCAAAGCTTTTTGGTTCTGCTTCAATTACAGGGCAGTCCCAAAACATCCCCACACTGCCAACAATAGAGGAGCTAAGTCAGAAGGATAAAATAATCGACGAGTGAATGTTTTCATCTAATCAGCTGGTCAGTGTGTGAACAAGTGAAGTGGATCCCGTGACTGAAGGCTGAGTGGCACCACGTCCAGTCTAGACAGCAGTTCCTAAAGCTTCAGCCATGTCAGAAAGCACAACGGGAAGCAACCCGACGTAGAACAGACTGTAGTGCGAATAACCGTAATATCAAATGGTTTGGAGGTCAATTTGTACTGTTCCTTGTGATAGGAATGTGAAGACAGTTAGGCTTTCCGCTCGAGTGAAAAAATTTATAGGAGCAATGATGCTGCCTTTCCCCGAAGAAGGACGGGTTTGAGGAGGTTGGCCCTAAAGACCGCACATTTCGATCGTCCAGCGGTTGGCCGTGACCACCGACAAATTATTCGATACGGCCGAACTACCACTAAAATCATATTCCGGTGCTGTTCAGAAAAAGCCTGATGTGCACGGCGCATTAGGATTCAAAGTAATGCCTAACTCTTTGCGTTCTCAGTCCATCCGCCCCCTGCATCCAGGTTGGTCGAACTATTGAGTTACTGGCCTAGGGCAGGGCTCCCCAAGGGAACCATAAAGAAGCACTACCTCACAATTCAGGCTTCTGAACCAAACGGAGAACGCTGGTGAATTTCGAACGCTAAACAGATGGAAAAGGCTTCCGCTGCAGGCAAAAGCAGTGCCGTACTTCAGCTGATTCGATCAACCGGTCAACATAAAACAGGTGTCCGTTTAACACGACGCGAAAAAAATGGAACAGTAATTCACTCCTCAAATGTTGTCTTGAGCGATCTGCGATCTGGTTCGCCTCAAAAAAACTGCTGCAAGAGCTCAGTGGGCCTGAATGGAACATTGACACCAGCCCTACATCAACAAAGGAGACCCGGCGTGAGATAAAAACACTCCAACGCGACAAGGCACCTAGCTTGAATGATCTATATTCCGCACATTTCAGAAACGCTAGGGGGGTTCCGCTGAACAGTCTAACGACCATACTTCAGATTTAGAGAGAGAACAAAATGCCAGCCAAAATAAGCCCCTTGATCGTCATCCAAGGTTTTCAAACAGGGCGCAAGCACGTTATGAGGGAACCATTAACTTGAGACGAATTCTCGAACAGCGCCACTCCTTCGAAAGTCCCAATGTGGTAGTCTTTCCTTGATCTAAAAGCTGATTTTGACTCGTTCGATCGTCACAACGTGCCAGATAAATTTATTTACCTGAGTAGTTCTATAAGTTCCGGTGAACTTGCAGGAGATTAACTTACTTCCCGAATCAGCAAGGCCCGGGCAGCTTTTGCCAACCTCCAACATCCATGGCGCCGACGTGACGTCAGGTTATCTGCCATTACCAGAATGTACACTCCGGCAGTGCAATCCATACTGCTTTATGGACCAGAGTTAGAGTCTTTACGCGCAGACAACATACGAAATTTATCAGTTTTTGTCGATCTGTGTCTGCAAGGCACTGGTTGTGTCCGGTGGGAACAAAGGATTAGCACTGCTGAGGTATGCTAAATGGTCTTGGGAAGAAGGAACGATTTCGCGAAAAATTAATTCCTTACGTTATATAGGCTACGGTGCTCAGGATATGTTGTTCACAGGCCGAAAGACCATCTGCCTTGCACAGCTCTTTTTACCGCCATTTGCTGAGTGGAAGCGACCAAGAGGTGGACAGTGTGTGACCTGGCAACGAAGTGTGAAGACACTCACTAGTCAACTGTCATGTGGACTACTGCGCCTTCCTGGTTGCTGGTTACTCTTACTGGAAGAAGTGACACATTCGCACAGTCAGTGGTGGGCGCGCATCAAACCTATCGCCTTCAGTGAGGAGCTATCTGATTCCCGAACTAACTGAACATGTCATCGCCTCCAAGGCTTAACTGTATGTCCCACAATTTTCCGTTTTCGGTGATCGAAACTGTAGCAGCTGGACCAAATGTGCCTACGATACATGGTTTATAGCTTATAAATTGAATGATTAGTTGATTACAAGCTAATCACACTCCTGATCAGCCAATCGTGGCCAAACGACTGAGCGCTCAAACTACCGGCGGGTTCGATAATCCCGAGAGGTTCATCAGATATGCAATGCTGGTGATTTCCAATTGAGACAAAGCAAGTGGACAGGTTGGCTTCAACTGCAGAACAAACCCGTGCTTACAGTGAATAATTCACACCTAGTTTGCATGGACTGTGTTAAATGTCACGACCTAGCATTTGCAAAAATTCTGAACTTGTACTACGCCATCATCTGAAGGTGCGTATCACTGTGCAATTTGGTCCATGCAGTCTCTGTACCTAGGCACAAGATTTTCTGAAAGCTATCCGGAGTGTGGTAGTATCATGCAGCACAAATTTTACTTTAAGCAGGACACTATCTCTGGTATATTTTTGCGCGGTATCTTCTCAAATTACTGTGGGTATTTCAATTCCATCCTACAGCTTGAACTTTTCTTGTGCACTTCAGATGATTTAGAATTTAATGACGATGACCTGGTGGACTTTACTACCGAGAAGACCATCAATGAGGAAGAGGATAAGGACGGTCAGTAACTGAGTTCCTAAATCCCACCTCGTGACTGGAAATTGGTTTGCTTGATCAGGTGGTTATTGATTTGTTCACCGAGCTTCACAATCGACTTGCCTACGTTTCAGTAGTACTCGAGGGGACATCATCAGTGTGCTGTTGGGTGCATGCGCCTGTAAATTTTCGAAAAAGCAGCTTTAATCGGTAAATTAATTGCCTATTAGTAATCATCTGTGTGTGACGTTGGTGAGGACTTCTGTTTGCATTTCTCCGTTTGGCAACGTTGTGACCAGAACATCCAAAACCGCCAGCTTATCGTTGTTTTTACTTTCTATACTGAACTAGATGCCATTGGAAAGCGCTGCTTATCAGTTGATTTGTTCGTCGCAGCTTGCCATTCTTGATCACTACGAATGTATCTTCTACACAACGTATCCATATTTTGGGGTTGATGACTTGTTATACGATCCTCTCTAGGCTGTGCATTTTGGCCTCAGCAATAGAAACTCTGAAATTTCGAAACCCATCGGCGCTGCTTTCAGCTGTTCGTAGTATTCGCCGTCAAATTTGATGAACATGGCCATAAAGAGTTTGGGCTTCTCACGAACCACGATTACCTAATGGTCCACAGATATCAACAGTGACCTCACATCAAATAAGACCAGTGTTTGAGCTTCCCCAGTTATCACGTTTTTAGATTATCTATGAATTGTTGTGCGTTCTCAATTGCGTGTTGCGACTGACTAACTGGATAATTGACCTTGCTCCACAATTCCCTTGACAAATTCTAGGTTTGTGTGCCTGAAACTGATGACTTTCCAGGGCGGTGCAATTTCCTTGCGTACCTTCAAAAATCCGTAAAAGCTTAGATTACTAAGTCTTTCGGCTCTTGTTTGCCAATATTCTTTGATTGTGATCATTTGGAGGTTGATCACTTGCTTCACACTCCTACTTATTTTTTTCAAGAGTTTTGTGGTTTGCTCATTCTCGCTGAGCAAAGTTTTTCCCCTTGATGTAGTCCGATTTGTCCACAATGAGGGTCAGCATCCTGTCTATACACATTCTTCATGATAGTAACAAAAAATAATGTTCTTAGTATATCCGTATATCGGATTTACCACATTTCATTGCACAGCCGTCATCATTGATGGTAACATCAAAGGCGAACACTGACTCTTTTGACGAATGGTCTCTTTTTCCTTGGGTTGTATAGTTGCCCAGATAGTAAAGAACACACATGTATCGTTTTTGGCAATAAAATGTATCCACTAACTGACATTCGCACAATGCAGAGATTCTGGAAGATGCAAACAGCAGTAAGTTACGCATTTTTTAGAGAAATATTTTCTTCGGAATAAATTTCAGTATAGTGATAACACACTGTACAAATGTTTACATATCAAAACATGTAAAGTCTCTGATAAGTTAATATCATGCGACGATGTGTCCAAAGCTGAAGTATCGCCTATTAGGAGAAATTTGTGGATCACTGTGTTAGAAGTCAACACAGAGCCAAAAATTGGGGACTTTACCATAGAAATTTTTCTGGAGAATTTATCTACATATAAATACCATATCTTTCTTGAACCTGTGGCCACAATTTTCCTTGATTCAATGCATCTTCCCAGACGTTAAATTTCATAATTTTTTAAAGTACATACATAATTGTTTAGAGAATATCCTCTCCATCTGACTATGAGTAGTACCAGGCAGTACCATTCTATAACGAAAACCTTGAAGACTTGCAAAACGCTTTCTGCAATCTCTGTCATCAGCTAAAAATCCCCTAATCCAGAAATATTAAGGATTTGTTTTGATTGAATGAGGTCTTGCCATTTGGTTCAGTTCTCGCCGAATGCAGTTTCCGCTCAGTATCACGCAGTCCTGCTCTCCTACTGAATTTTGTAAAAATTAGTCACGTCCTTCTGAATCAATACGACTGCTTTAGACTTTTGTCTATGTATACCTTATACAAATGTACATGCAAAAGCGGAAAACACAACTGTGTGTGCTTGATTATTTAGAGATTTTAGTATTTTATGTTGTCTTAGGTGATCAAATGAGAGCTAACCACGATGCTGATTAACTACTCGTGACAAGTTGTGCGTTCAACCACTCGCCAAAAGATAACGGGTTTGAAAATCCGGCTTTCGTCAAATTTACCCTGCCGGGGCTTACCAGCTTATCGGCCCCCACTGACAGAATACAATTTTTGTTCAATAGTTCTTATGTAATTCGCATCCTATTTCGGAGGAAACCATTTTATGCTTGTGTTCTCCTTTGATTTTTTTACTTTACAAGTTGATCTAACGGTGGAAATTCTCCTAGAATTTCGTGACAACAGAGCAACATTTTTACCTCATCTATTCAACACGTTCGTGTCATTTCCAACCTTAGGTGCTGTGCAAGATACGCCATTTCGCCTCTCGTTTGTGTGATACTTTCTTAATGTTCCTACCCTTGACGTAGTTTACAAGGTTGCGGATGTTAAAGGTAAGCTGAATTAGAGAGTTTAGACATGATCAAATGACTAGACAAGAATGTAAGCAATCGATCCACGTTACTGCCGTCTGTAAAGGAAACAATATTCCATGGTCGTCTAGTTCTGTTGTAATTTTATACCATAAATTAACTTCAGCGTTTACTAGGGGCAACAAACAAGATCATTTATGCAAATAAAGCGCTCGCCATGATAAATTAATAAAAATTGATAACAACGGGGGTGTCCCAAACCAGTCCAGAGTAAGTTGCAGCCCTTAGGTGATGGCGAAAATCCGTTTCCACGAAAACCAGAAAATTGTCATCTTATCACCACCCCTACCAATGATCAGTGTTTTACCCACAGATAAAAATTGTGAATTACCACAATCTACAGCTAAATAGAGTCCAAAGAATGTCTCCGCGCGAGCAGCACTGCCCTCAAAACGCTCAAAAATAATGGTTTCTAATCTTTTACTTTTTTTGGACTTTCATATCGCGTTACATTTGCAATGAGATGCTTAGGTCCTAAAAATATGTATACCAGCAATGGCTCGCAAGCCTTGTGAGGTGAGTGCTGAAAGGTTTCAATATATATTCTCCGACAGCGACCAAGTCGTTTGGGAAGTCTACTTTGTTAATTTTTTAATTGTTTTACTTTAAACTCTAGCACACATCGCTTGCCGAGTTGATGATTGTAAAACTAGTGGTCAGTTAGAAAATGCCAGCTAAAATGACCTACCGTTCTCGCGTTTTCATGCCTTTAATCGTAAGATGTACTGTGCTTTTAGAAACTCTTTCTTTAGCGCCAATTGTTGATCGTCCAAGAGTAAACGTGTTATTCCACAGATGAACCCATAACAATGCATTTTGTTCTGAGTTATTCAGCAAACGTTTCACAAGATGTGACGCCAACAGGTTTTCAAAAATGAAATAGGCTAAAGAATTAAACTGTAGTTCAATCAGTTAGGTTTACCAGATGCTTCGAATATCGCACAACGCACGTAAAGTACTACCAATAACAACTTTAAGGCTGGCTAGATCTGAATTCCTTACAGTTGGTTTTTGTTTAATATAAACCGTAATGTGTCATTTCAACATGCCCAAATGGTTTGCTGAGCGAATGTCTCGCAGCTTTTTCGTGAACCTTTTCGTTCAATCCGAGAATTTCCAAAGTGTGTTATGATGTTCGCAAGGTGTAATTGTATAATCTGACTTTTGTCACATGTGAACGTAGCCCGTAAAGCCCACTAGCCATCTGTGGGGTGTTTCATGGCACTAACCAGCCAAGTCGCCTGCTCAGTTTGGGTCATGCTGTTGGCTAACACACAAACAAGTCCTTGTGCTTCTACAAAGCGATCATCGGCCTTGTTAGCCGGTGTCTACATTTCATATTTGTGTGCGGATAAAAATGTAAATTAGATTTCTTGGCCTAACAGCAATAAACCCCAGAACTGGATTTTCTGGTAATCGTTCTCTTTATCTTACAGGTGTTGCTAATTTCGTGTATTTTTCATTCCAGAATGGCATGCACGTAAATGCTTTTCTTGTGGATGTTTGTCTTGATGATGTTGTTGGGATAGCATTGAGTCATTCTTTTGCAGTTCCTCATTGCGTCCAGAAAGTACCGTAACTCAGCTTCATTTCATTAGCTGTGAGCAAAACTCACATTCATTTCGTTGCCGTGGCCAACTATCCCATAAATTGTACCTCCTGATTTTGCACAGTTCGTCCTCAACGTCCCACATAATTCATCTTGCTAGACTACACGCTTCTGTCAGCAGTTATTATCAACACATTCCCGGGTTGTCCATGTGGTCTACTTTTGCTTCCTTGCGCATTTATTCATCCGAGATCTGCATACTTAGGCGGTTATTGATAACAAGTCTCATTATGGATAGACCGCGTGAGTTTGCTAGCCGTTGATCGGGTGGCAGCTGATGTATTCGTAGACCTCGGCAATTGCCTTGCAAAGGTAACGACACAATGTGAGGAGACATGGTCCTTGCGAGATTGGGCACATCAGGGACATTTTAAGTATGATTGCAATATATATATATATAAATATATGTATATATAAATATATGTATATATAAATATATGTATATATAAATATATGTATATATAAATATATGTATATATAAATATATGTATATATAAATATATGTATATATAAATATATGTATATATAAATATATGTATATATAAATATATGTATATATAAATATATGTATATATAAATATATGTATATATAAATATATGTATATATAAATATATGTATATATATAAACCAGTTGGCCGGTATATTTTCCATACCACAATTGTTACACTGTAACCAGGTTAGGCGCCTAGAACATCCTTTTTCGCCCTTTCTGCAGAATGGAAGGCATTTTTGGCGAAACGTAAGTGCTCTATTTCTTAATCATGCAAGTGTTTGCGCACATCGGTGGAAATGCTTCTAACTCGACAATGTGCATAATCTCGCTTCTGTAAAGAGACTGTAAACACAAACATTAGTAATCCCAGCAGTTCTGGTGATTTCTACACCCCGATCTGATTACACCATCACACCGACTCGCTATGGCTACTTTGTTCAACACTCCGCATTTAAGATACCCTACTCCGAGTTTTTAACACAGTTGCCAGTATTCTGTAACAGAAAAGTCAAAAGAGTGTAAATTTGCCGTCTGCAAGAAAACAACTCACGAGTTGTTATCGACCGTTGTTTTGCTAAGTGGTCTGTGAGATTTGGTTGCAGGCGCTTCATTAACTCTGATGGTAGCATCGTCAGTTTAATTATGCAGTAAACTATTGGGGTGCGTTAAAATTGCGTAGTTAAACGGATACGACCAGCGACTATACACGACTTGAGAACGAGCACACATGTCCCCAGATATGATGCCATCCCAACCATTCCTAGCGCAAACAGAAGTTGACTGGACATTCGGAGGAGAGCTTTTATTGTCCCAACAAAAAAGCGAAGTATAGAGATAGCATCGTCAATCATATATATATATATATATTACGCTACCTTTGAAAAAACAAATCTGTCCAAGTAAACGGCGTTCGGAGATACTGTCTTCCTCAACTGCTTATGACATTTACTTGCGTGTTGCGCCTATTCACAAACCTTTAATCGGGAATATCTATTTCATCAGGAGCACTTTTGGTTAACTCATAAGCGCGTGTACTGATTAGTCAACGTTCACTTGACAGTTGATTTCCACCCTAAACACTGCGGTGGATTATGTTTGTGACCCATTTGTGCTCAGTACAGTCCGGTCCATTCCTGCGTCCCAGTTTACCAGACTACCATCAAGATCCATTTGATTGTTCCAGTCTATTCGCTTATTTCTATGCCTAGTGGTGTAATAAATGGCAGACAAAAATTGACCATATGAATGTGAAACAATCAAACTACAGTCTAGATTTCACCAATACGACCATCCAGTTTAGACACTTTAGTAAATCAACTAAAGGCCGGAAAACTATGCATATATGTATACCTTCAGCATCATCATAATCGACAGCATGACATCTGTGTTCCACGCCAATGCTTTGCTGCCGTTTAACCATGATTTACTTGAAAGACTTATTGTGAATAAAGTAAAGATGGACGGAAGGGGGAATTAGTGCTAGCTTACTACAATCATTCCAAGGCGCCTACATCTCCGGGCACACCTTCATGCAATCTGGATAGAAACTGACATCGAGAACGCCATCGGCATCCGTTGGCAGCCATATCTTGCAGTGCCCCCAACAGGCGCAGTGGGGATCACGCGTTCCCAATCCTGGAAGGCGAGTAACGTCGACAGCAACCACATTTTTGGTAATCTCCTTCCTACCTCTCAACCGGGACACGAATTGGCTACCCTTGATTCCGCCACTCTAACGTGGACTCTAACAGCCTCTGCTCGTAGCCGATGGCTCATTATTCTGACCTGCTGGGCTGCAGAGGTTTGGCCTAACCCAATGGCGCAAGAGTAGGGCATTTCATTCTCAAGTCTGACGCGGCAGCGCGCAGCAGGTGCCTCTTGGGCAGCACTGGACTCTATGGTCTTAAAAGTAGTTTGATACTATTGAATAATACATCGGTTGCCATGGTACACCCTTGGGCGATCGGAGTGTGCAATTTTTAGTACCGACCTTTTCTAACCCGCCCTTCCTCGAGACAGCATTACTGCTTCCATAAATATGGATATGCTGGTCACCCCGGGGGGAAAAGCATTTTCGCCGAAGAAAGTGCGATTTTATCCCCAAACCGTCTGGTAGTACGATTACTCGTAACACGGGGTCTCGCAGCCCTTTGTCTGACTCGTCTCCTTTGGCATTCCAGGCATTGTTGTACTTTGTGAAACTAAGTTCAATCCAGTGTAGCCCGCGGGATCATTGCAGCATTTAAGCCTAACCACTACATTAAGGTGGCAGCTTTGGGTCTGGATATGTATTAGTTGTGATAATCTAACGTACTGACAGCAGAATACATCAACTTAGATACAAAGTTCACCTTGTAGGCTAGGTCACAAAGCATCAGAATGGCAGCACATTAGGAATTACCAAAATGAAACATGCTAGTTGGAACCAACCATAAAACCTGATGTTCCCGCCGGATGGGTCTAAAATGGCGGTATTTCCTTCAGTGCATTCGCTAGTCCAGTTGCACCAGACTATTGGTTTCATCCAGTGTTGGCACAAAAAAACCTCGAAAGCCAAATCTCCCAGCTGGAAATTAATCACGAACTACCCTGAATGCAAGTGAGATCTATACAGCTAAAGTTAGGTACAACCAGTAGGCATACCCAACGCTCCAAATGAGGCTCAACAGAAGAACGACGAGGTCCTCTTCAAAGGTGGTCACATTTCAGGTCGAAAAAAAGTAGGGGAATATGGATGTCAGACGGAAACTAAGGAAAGGAATATAGGAACACACTAAAAGAATCATCTCAATGAGTGCCCCACGTGCCATCCCCCCACGTACGCGGTTGCTGTCCGACATTCCCTGAGCAAGCAGCAGGCCATTTATTTATTGGTTCGGGAACACTTTACGCCGTCATAAGCGGATAAATCTTGGCACGGTATAAATGCTTATCATTCTTTAACTATTCTGAGATTGATTAATCATGACCGGAATAAGAAGTAATTATGCTTTTCTGTGCTATATGATATAATTTTACCCTTATCATAAAGGAATGGAAAGTCTTAACAATCGTGAGTTACACGTTTTCCGAAGAAACAGACCTAATTTTGTTATGTCGAAAATTGGGTGAATATAACTGTTCATCCAATCATCTCTTGTATCTTGCGTTGTATTGTTCGTAAGCATTAATAAAGGTGTAAATGATCTAGTATAATCTAGGGGAAACAATGTCCAAATGTTTATCATAGCCGATGATCAATCACGTAAGTTTTTATTTTATTTTTTGCAGCTTTTGACTGGGTTTCATACTTTCACTTGATGAAAATATATTTTTAATGCTTACCATGATCGTTTTAGTCGTGGTCGAGTGCGAGAAAAGTGAGTAGCGTGATTATGTAGAAGCAAATTAAAAAAAAGTTTATTTACCGCCATTTTAACCACCCATATTTAGGCTGCTACCAAATGCGGGAAAGCAAACCTATGAAAGATAACATCTGGGCGTCTATATCGAAAATTTATTTGTTTCAATGCACAAACCTCACAGTTGATGATTCCGTAAACAGTCGTAGTTGTTCCATTTCCTCGCTGCTTGATAAAGCCCATGAACGTGGTCTTGACTCATCCAATCACGAACAATGTTTTAGAAGATAATGACATGAATTTTTCAGTTGAATTTTCAAATTGCACGCAAAGGTGGGCACTGCGCAAACGTCGAGAGGCAACGTACGTTTTACTCATCTGATTTGCAGCTGCTCAGCAAGAACAACCACCAGGAGTGCAAGGAACCTAGAACACCCTGCATTCAGCGTAATGGCGGAAAACTAAACCTTTCGGCCGCTAGCGACTGACTAGGTGTGTGAATCTGGTGAGAGCGCCACTGGTCCTTCAATCACCGAATTCACACACTTCGATCACATGTTGACTGGCTAATTCATAAGTAGCTTCTCATTTAAATGTTTCACTCCATCTTTCTTCTATTTACTCAACGGCTAAAATATTGTAAACACAAGCGAATATTGCTGGCATTTTCAAAGTGGCTGCACTCAACGAGTAATGGAGTAGCGTTTTAGCCTGGGTCATACTTTGATCCACAGATGACACCCATTTCGTGATTGTATCCGGCAGCTGTATACATATGTAGACAAACAGTTCCTGATCAAATTTTTTGCCCACAGGTTATTGAGTGCTACTCTTATTTACGTTCCTTGTGTACAATCAAATGAATAATTTACTGTATATATCGGTTGCATGGGTGTGGAATAAAACCATAATGTGTGTAAACAAATCCATGACTATAAAAGCCCAATACATTTTCTAACTCACACAACAGTGTCGTAAGTAGATAGCGTCTCATTGTGGATGATTCACTGTGTTGAAACTAATCCTTGCATATGTAGTAAAAATTGACCTGCAAAATAGCGGTAAGTTACCACAGAAAGTCAAATACTGCCCATTCCTGAGACATTGTTGTAAATTTAAATATATTTCTTACAAGCTTTGTCTCGTTTACAGGGTATGAAATTTATAAAAAACGCTTAAATCCAAAGCATCTTTTCTACTTATTAAGTTTGCCGTATATAAGCATGTGCTGATTCCAAGCGACAAACTGGCTATATATATATATATATATATAGCAAAAGAAAGGACAGCAGGGGGCAAAAGTTGTATGGACAAATGTCTTCGTTTCTGTAGCATCTCCTCCTCTACGCGAATGACTGATTAGTAATTTCAAAATCATTCGGTTATGACGCGTTTCATTTTCAGTGCAACCAAAGCTTCGTAAGCACATTAATATACGAATAACTCCACAAAACTATTCAGTATTACATGTTCACTTTTCACTTGACTGTATGTGTCGTACCGTATTTTTACCGCTGGCCTACTCTACTATATATTGAATGCATGCAGTCAGTTAAATTTGATTGTGAGCATCAAGCATGGCAGCACACTTGATTTATCGAATGACCGGAACGCAGGCGCCAGTCGTGCTGTTGCTTGCAGTGATTGGCTTGCATTAAGATTCAGAGTTGTCACCTGGCGCCAGTACAGTTTGGTGGTTCATACCCGTTGTCCTCGAATACCTAGATTTGGATCAGAATCAGTCTAACCACACCCATTTTTCGTGCGCGCGCTATTCGTAGAAAGGCGGGCACTAAGCTTTGAATAATGCACCTTGTGGTGTGTTTTGTATTATTTCCCGATCACGTTCAAAAGCTTGCTTGTACGCCGTTTTCGTGTTATCAGATGCTGACAGAATACAGGATTTGATTAAAGCCTGATGGTTTTGTGACGTAACTTGAGCTACCATTCTAATGTAGTATTAGCGATTTTGTGGACATTCAAGGTTACGATGATGTCAACTGATTGGAGTAAGAAGCACCTGGCTTTTCACCAAAGCTAGCTATCTAACTGCCACCTCAGCGAGCAAAATCCCTCTTTATCAAAAAGTCTGCACTAATTATCGGCTACCATATGACGAACTCTCAATCACTAATCAATGATAGTAGACCATTTGGTTGATCCGCGATAAAATTACCGATGACTATGAGTACGCGATCTATTCCTCCGCCGCGTAGACAATCAACCTCCTTGTTAACAGCACACGGCACTAATGTTAAATCACCGAGGCAGGTAAAAATAAGCGTACAAGTCTGTAAGAGCAACGCAGATCCCGCTCGACGACACGACACACCGTCAATGCACTCTTTGATTGCTGCTAAGCTAAAATATGGGGATTCATTGAGCTGTTATTCCGTTGGCAGCCTGTCTTTACAGATCAATTATTATGACAGATCTTCAGAATCCTGGCTTTGGCCTGCTCTTCCTTTTTTGGTTAGAAGTATTATCTCGATGTTGTTGAAGTTCTATATAACGGTTGCCCCCGTGTGTCACTTGTGTGAGATCGACATAACATAGTGGAGAGCAGTGAAACTTTCTTTTAATTCACTTCCTAAAAGTAATGTCAGCAGTTATATAATTGATAACTTGTCCCAACTTGTTTGTACAAATATCCTTGTCAATGCTTAGCTTTAAGCACAGGATTACCAGATTTAACAGATCTATGCAATTTCGGAGCTCTTTCTGACGTCGTCCGGGGACGAAAAAATTTAGAATATCCATGATTCGTTTTTTCTTCCATAGACGTTTTTGTCCCAAGAAGTATTCTTTATCAGCATTCTTCATGCGTTCATTAAAATTTGTTTGGCCTAGAGTTTCCTGGTGCCCTAGCTTCAAGCAGATGTGAAATCCTAGTTTGACTAATTCCATAAATATTTTTTTCAACTTAGATTATTCCCCAGAGACATGGGGTATGTGAGCTTTTTGATACATAAATTTGTTTGCTCGAAAAGTTTAGTGGATTACCATTTTCTCCTTTCGAGTAGTTTATCTTATCACCCCACGCCGGTTGACTGCAGAGTGTAAAACCACACTTCCACTTGCAACCATATGCTTCTTTGCAGCTGACGAAACCATAAGGCCAGGTATGTCTCAAATTTAACACTCGCAAATGAGTAAATCCAGGCGAAAATTAGTACACAATCGGTGGATTTATTTCCAATGGGTCCATGTGCCTTTTTTTGTAATTCCACGATTTTGGAATTCTTAGATATTATTCCGGATCCATCCGGTATAATCCTACCTCTGAAACTTTAAAACACTTAGAAGTGAGTAGTACCTGTATTCCATATGTTTTTCTTGGATAAAGACAATCGTGATGTAAAAAACGAACATCCATCAGGTGGAAATGTATCAACACAAACGTTTGACACTAGAAAAAACACAATTTACCTCGCCAGACTGAGACAAAAAAAGTTTTGTTTTGGAACTTCGGTCAACTTTTCGACTTCGCGTAAAAAAGAACGTAAAATAATTTCCAGTATTAAGAAAAAGTCTCCCAAGTTGGAACCTGGTTAAATGCGCATAAATGGATATAAAATTTTAAAAAAATCTAATTTCGATATTGCGTCTGCAACTTCACGTTTAAAATACATGGGTGACGTCTTGACTACAGCGGTTAATGCGCCTATGGAAAGTTTAAAGGCATCGGTGTAATGCACTTTAAGAGGAGTCTTCTGTTCCAGCATGAAGCTGATAACAATTACCGTACAAAACCGTTTCAATAAGACGTAAAATGGCCTGCATCAAAGAAGAGCAGAAATAAAGAAGTTAATTGACGCGCAAACCGGGAAATTTCCCACCTAAATGGGTAAAAATAACTAACGCATCAGATATGTCTGCTCATCAAAAAACCGGCGAAACCTCCAGTTTCCTTCTATTACCTGGTGTATTTCTGCGTACTTCAAACAAATACTATTTCCATTCCTTACTAGTAACCGATGGTCAGTTGGGTTTACCGGGAGCATGGGATCCACAGATGGGATCCATAGATAAATGCTGGCGGGTGCTGATTTTCCTAGAATCCGGAAATTTAATACAGTTGTATCGTGTACATTGAATGCAATGAAATAAAACCAATCGCTCATTGGCCGGTCGGACGAACACAACAGTGCGCCATTAGTGGACGCAGTCAGTGCTGGCCAGACCTGACTCGGGAATTTTATTTTATTTTATTTATTTATTTATTCAACGTGGGCGTTAAACGACAAACACCGCAAAACTCGTGTACCGCAGTGGGAACTGCAGACATGGTGCTCATACCTGTGAGATTGGACCTAGTTCAATTATCATCATCCGTACTTTGCCGCTGTATTGAATCTACGCGAGAGTTCATGAGATTGTTTTGAAATAATGTATGCCTATTACTCGTCACCAGTGGAATTTCTGGTCACAATAACCATCATGCTACATATAGCTAATGATGCCAGTTACTAATATCCATTCACACGCACCACTGAATTTCTCGTCCGATGCATTGCTCTGGCACCGCGCAAATGCTGGATTTATCTGATTGCTTGCTTGCACTGAAATTATAAAATTACAACTAGGCCTTTCGGCCAAAAAATGATAAGTGCATTTAACCAACTGTGTTGAGTGACAAAAACCGTACGAGGATACCGAGACCGTGCCTGGGTTTCTGCTGAAAAAACGTGACTTCGTAAAAAAACCGAAACACTAAAAATTTGCAAAGCACTCACAATTAACTTCGTCTTCACCAAGCCATATACTGCGCAAGCAGCAACGTAACACCAGTGTTTTAACTTATTTCTTATTGTAAGCCGAAGACCGGGCATCCTGTCAGTAGTTCTTCTTCTCTGAATCTGATCAATTTAATTTAAATGACTCAAATCACGACCCTGGCTGAAACTACATGATACTCTGTTGAAACCCGTGGATCATCATTTAGCCAATCAGCTGCCAAGGAATCTTCACTTTGTGACTGAAGTTTGTATTTTATTGAGCAAGCTAAACTGCATGCAATTTTTCCTATCAACATGTTTTTTTCCTAGAAGAATATTCGCTGGATAGGGTTACTAAGTGCAATTCCAATGTAAATATTTCCTTCAGGGTTTTTTATATCCTTTATTTTACAGCTGTCGAAATGTATGAGGAAAGTGAGTGTTTCTCGTATGCTTTTTCATGCGTTACTCAAGATTTCCAGAATTTTGTCAGTTCAAACTGGCAGTGAACTGCAATTGTTCTAAACGAAATGAAGCAAATTCATGTTATTTCCCGATCGAAATACTAGTTTACCTTATTCTTGGCACGGACGTATTTACCATAAAAATGCGCTTAAAAGTGCACTTCCCAGTGACCAAATTTACATCGTGAGGGCTTACGCATTGTGTTAGTTGTTTCTTAGGCTTCATATTTTACTTCCCGAGCATCGCATTCAAGAAATGTTGCCGACTTATCATTGGTCTTGTGGATGAGCTCACATTGATTCAGCCTTATGTGTTTGGGTTTACTACTCTGTATTTTCCTTTAATTTTGATGACCATTTATTGACCAAACCTGCCGTTGAAAACCGTTTAGATTTTGTGCATACTTCATCACACTTCAATTACACTCTTAGCCGTTCAGCAACTATGGGATAGTAAGTGCCATTTTGACCTCGGAATCCCTTTTCCGTTGTGAGATAGGCTTCCTTTAGCGTTTTGCATGTTAAAAGTAACTCATTTTTTGTGTACATATTGCACACTTTGCAACATTACACAGCTTCCTTGTTAGTGTTTAGGCATATCCTAGGTCCACAGGCAAGTATTTGCCAGGTCTACTTTTAAGATATAATCACACAGATGTCCTGAAATTGTGTCACCAATTACAAACTAAAACTTCACACCTCCAGAAAGATCGTCTCATATGACTGACAATAACTTTTTCTCCGAGCTCTGGGGCGATAGTACTATAAAGTTGTATTTTTTTAAAGTAATTTGTTACAGTCGATGACGTCTCAGAGTTGTCGGAACGCTGGTAAATCAAGTACACATCATACACGCATTGATCTCGTTTTAGCAGATTAACATTTTCTTTCTCAAAATATGGTCGGACATTCTGGTGAACTTCTTCTTAGTTATCCTGGCAACTAATGTCTTCAGCAGGTCCACTAAACAGCGGTCACAAGAGTATTGTTAGAATAATTTTACTTGTTTGCTTACGGTTTAATTTCTCCGAGATCTATCGGCTAATGTGTCCTAACGTCGCTAAAGGTCGTACCTACATTGTCAACTGGATAGTACATCAAAGTTGAATTAGATTTGTTTTGCTACCGCGCTTTGGTTGCTTACATAACTGTTCACACACAGCCTAACTATTCTGACGTATATAATAACCATTGATGTCCAATCCTGGAACATCAGACATCTTCTTTTGTCATTTTAAGGATTTTTGGGAGTACGTTCTCACTGGTGGGATCTGTGCACACACAAACATAGAACCACTTTACCAAAGACCTGTTCGTGTTATGTGTCTTTGCAGGATATGTTCAAGCAGAGAGGATCAGTTAATCATAAAAAACAGCACCCTTACATGCCATATATTACCGTGAGATGGCATTTCCTCCACTCAGTTTTGTTTGACGTGGTGAATAGGTGGTCGAGAGGTTTTTAGTGCTTGCACAATTCCACTGTTACTCATCTATGGCAGGCCACAGTGAGTTTTTGTGGTGATAGAGATGGACGATCTCTGGCAAGGTGTTGGGACAGGGGTTGTCTTTGACCAGTCACTCAAGACTCGTAGCTTATGTGCCCGAATACTAGACAGGACTGTCGAAAATTCGAATCATCCTGGCGATTTTCCGGATGCTCGCTGGTTACTTTTCCCGATAAGAATGAACCACTTACAGAGTGATCCTCAGCTTTTCAGCCTGGACTGACTTCACTTACAGGACGCAATCCCAAGGAGACAGGTTCCAGTTAACCGGATAACTGTGAAGTCTCGATGAATCAGTATAGGCCTTCTTGACGTTTACTCAAAGCTTTCTCCTTGAATACTTCCAGCTTCGCCTCATAAACCATTCAACGGACAGCAATAAATCTACCAACGACCAACCATCCCAATGGTGGCATACAACCTTTGTGACAAACAATAATATGGTTTAGCTTAACCATTTATTGTGACTTTCGTTAAAAACCTAGATCTTCCGAGAAGCCGTTGGTCAATTGTTCACTATTTAAGACACGAAAAAAGCAATTCCTAACAGTGAGGTTCACTGAGATGCTTGTCTTACTCATCTGTCATTAATAAGAAATAACCCACTGTTTTTTTATTACACTCTACCTCAATTTCCTGTACTATGCCAAACCATACTAATGCTGCATTAAACTATGCCATACCATGCTATATCACTTTATATCAAATTTTACTGTTACATACCATACTATACTAGTCTACAACATGACGTCATACTACACATTGGCATTGTACGATAGTGTACCATGCTACTCTGGGCCTAACTACTCCATACTACTGTGTATTATACCGTGTTCTGCACTGCGCTGTAAGGTTGAGCCATCATGGTACATTGCTCTGATTCCTATTTCTGCAGGTTTGAAAACTGCTCTTACAAGTATGCCTTTTTCAAACGTTACGTTTCCATCAGGAGTACCTAGACGGTTGTCTCTGTGTTTAGGAAGTTCATGACTGGAAATCACATCAAACATATGTTTTTAAATGGACTAAACGTTAGGATTATTTTCTCACGTATAACTCACTACAAACTTTGTGTTGGACACATGCATACCATGTTTCAACCATTTGTTTATTTTGCAGAGAAGAATAAAAACGGAATTGGATGTAACGACTAACTTTGCCGATGCTTACCTTTCAAAATGCTTTGATTGTATTTAGTTGTTTGTGCCTAGTCTGAAACACTAACTTAGTACGCTTGTTTCATCTGCTTTTTTTGTCAAATATCTACCTACTTTCAGATGCAAAAACGGTAGCGGAACCCTGTAAGTTGATGTACCACATCTTAACTCAATATCTATATGTAGCCAATTACACGGCAAATAACTGATCATTTCTAAACCATCTACATGAGAGGATCACAAGCTTGTCAGCATCTGTCAGCCTGGAGGATTTCCTTACGCTTGCTAAAAAATGGACGTTCATTTTAAATTGCCAAAAGGGAAACGGAAATCAGGTACCAAAAATTTCTGTGAATTTCGAGTTTTAATTCTGTTTTAATGTGAAGGGGTAAACAGCCTTCCTGGTTAAGCAAAACTAATATTCATGGTGCTAATCTTCTGCTTAAGCAAATAGAAACAAATTCTGCATGCACGGGACATCTTAAATGTGCACCGGTGAGACACCAAGGCATTGTTCTAGATAACTGAAATTTCCACATTTTAGAGAATTATTGTAATTTAATTGAAAATAATTTGTTTTCAAATGTGCAAAAGTGATGTGACATTTTAGTAAGACTCTAATTCGACGTACAGTCATTTTAAAACCTCGGATACGGGAAAACCCATTATCGAAGTTTGCTTAAAATTATGTTAACTCTAGTCAAAGCAGAAAACAAATGGCCTATTTTTATCATAAAGCTAAGATACCTTGGCGAAACCGGGTGTGAGTTCTCAGCTTCCATCACTTTAGCAATGAGAATTTCAACGGTGTGAATGGAGAGATAAGTTGAGCTTATGTGGACGACGTCACAAAATACGATTCCCTAACATGACGATTCCAAAACAAATTAGCAAAAAAACGTTCAACTTTGCTTCTCAGTAGGTACATGGCGACTTTTTCTGTCATTCATAAAGTGTTCGTAGAAGACATAACAGAAGAACTAAAACATTCGGGACTTTATAACAAAGCTCATAACGTGGTCACGAATGGGTCCGGAGAGCCAACCAGATAACAAAATAACGTGCTGCATCACTCAACACAAATCAGCTTAAGGGTCGCCTCAGTTTTCTCCTAAACATACCAAAAGTTTCTTTGGTCTCGTAGCATCGGTGCACCAAAACTGAGAACACATTAATTCGGTGGCCAAAGAAGACCGTTAACACCGAAACAGAAGTAGCTTGATTGATTTGAAACACAGAAGGCTGCCTAACTATACACAGCTGTAGTGCTTTAAGCCAATAACCCAAGCAGTACCTTGAAAAGGTAAATTTCATGCCAAAGATCCAAGTGCTCTTGCTCTAATGGCAAAAAACCTATCGGTTCTTTCAATGTAACTGTCAACACACACAAGTTACACACAATGTGCATGAGCCAGTATACTTACTGGGATTTGGCCCCAGTAGGTTGTTCTCCTTTGCTTGAGGGTATAAGTGATCCATTAGTCCGGTTGATGGCCTATAGATACCCCGCAATCTATATCCGCTTTTGCGCAGCCGCAATGCTCTACAAAGATATACTTGTTTCCACTGCTATTCTTGTTCGATTTACCCCCTTAGTTATGCTTTTGCCTAAAATACACAAAGGTTGTCAGTTTTGTTTCGAGATCATTGCGGCGTTAAATCGGCAGTACAATCTAGTTCAGGGATCTCACGTGCTTTTGTGACCGGCGTTTTTACTACATTCCATTGGTATTTCAAATGGGTAAAGCTACGGAAGTCTAAACATTGCCTGCTTATGTAGAGATATTGTTGGCGATAAGCTTAATAGATCCATAGGCTGCATGTGTGCGTGAGATATCCAGTAACTAAATTTTCCCTAGTATGCTACCACCAGATTTGAGTAAACACTCCTGTTACTCTGAATGAAGTAGCGAATACATTCCATATCTCTGGCCAACAATAAAGTATCATCTACAAACCGTCTACAATATATCGATTTCTAAATAAACTCGGTGAGCTGCCTTTCGTTTTAAAATTAAATTATTACCTAGAACTTAGTCTTTCACAATACCGTCGACGGTTTCACTAGTCAGGTTTACACAAGAAATCGATCTACTCACAGATCGACTAGTTGTTCCTTCAGTCAAGTTCGAGGCTTTTGTGATACCCAAGGCTTTTTCTGAAAAAAAAACAATCGTTGCGCAAAAGTTCGCGCTTCTCCTGTGATAATTCTTTTGATGCTTGTAAATAAAGTCTACTGACTTTCTAAAGAATAGGACATGACCATTCCAGGCGTAAAACCTACCATGACGAGATTGACGTCCATGATATGACCCCTAGCAGAAATGAATCCTGGAAAACCTTTCAGGAAAATACTATCTGTTGTAAATAACCTCAGAAATGCTTCTTACTTGCTTGAAAAATAAAACCCGGATTGATTAACACAACAAACATAGTCCCATGTCAGAAACATCTGTTTCGGAAATGCAGTGGAAAAACAAGGCAGAACGAGAGAAATGATGTGAACCGAAATATTTTCATATCAACCGATAACTCCTCACCAGAGTGTCTGGGAGCTCTAAAATGCTTTCACAATTCGGGTGAGGACTAACGTTAAGGAAATAATAAAACAAGCTGTTTTACCGTTAGAATTATCTCCAAACTTCAAGCATCTCCCTTGACGGTTTCTTGAATCAGGAGTTCGTAGCTCAACGTGAGTCGACTGAATCGGAGATGTACAAACTTCGTTCTCAAGAGACAGCTTTTAAATGGTCACTACAAATGTACCCATACAGTGGGAGAAACCAACTCCCTAGGAAGTCACCGTTGTTTGTTCTCCATTAGTGTCCCACTTAGATAAGGGAGCAATTGGAAGAAATGCACCTTTTGGAGGCCAAAAATCTTTGAAAACGGTGAAATATTCAAAGGCTGGTGTTAACATGTGCAGACGTCTTTCATTTATCAAACTTCTGGCGTCCGTAACATGTATTTTTATTCTCCCTAAGATGAACCCACAATATAAACTTTAGAGAAGTTGATGTAGCGTATTAAATTTCATTCTTAATGGCAAAACTACATGGGACTTTGAAGCGGAATTGATTTACTAACTACCTATACTACTAATACACTGGCACATCTTAGTATTAGGATAATATACGTGATCTTTGTATATTGCAGACGAAACGTTTGAGGATGAAGGTAGGTCTCCTCCAACAGCAATATATTAAAAAAACGTGCGCACGTTTGATCCTACATGCTGGCTATAATACTTTGACTTTGCGAGAGTTTCAACTGTCACACATGCACACTAGCCTTCCTTGACCTCCCAGTTCACTAATCAGCGATACACCAAAGCGCACCACGCAGTTTCTCTCTACATTAGTCAAATATACCGAATGGTTTGACAGGTACATTGTACGACTCAAAAGATGTAAACCATCGCAGTGAAAAACTGGAACAATTCTTGCAACCCATGATTTGAACTGTGCATCGACTCTGTTGGAGTGCAAAACACCTGGATATGGAAACCATGATTGTGAGCTACCGGTGTAACGGTGGATCCTACTGATGAGACATGTGAGTAGCACGTCTTCTCGTAAATCCGCTTTGCGTCTCTTGAAAAGTGAGATCTGTTACGGAATTTGTGGAGTCTCTTTGCAGCATTTGCTTGCATTTGAGTAGCAGTCAATGAACATCCAGATAAAATTCGGGAAGACGCGTTCAAGGAGAAGGTGGATATGCAGTTTTGTAAACGAGATGCATATGAGAGTTCTGCTCCCCTATTCAATAGTCCGTAACTGTTCAGTTGGGGTTCTCAAATAGACAACTCCGAAACGAAGGCTTTCTTCCTTTCACCGGTTGCGGCCACTAGTAATGTTTTACGATGTCTACCGTGTTCACCTTTGAACAGCTCTACAACTGATTTGTGGGAGCAAACAACCTATGCTGATGAGCTATATTCATTTTGGTTTTGCTCCCTTTTGAGACTCAGTATTTTTTGGCGGCAAATGAATCACTTCGTCCATGAGATGGGATCTGTGTAGTAAAGGCAACAGCTTTGGTGCAAGAGTGCCAATGGCTGCGTGACGGAGCTTTAGCTGTCAGCATCACAAACCATTGGTTCGTTTCGTTCCGCTTACTCGTAGCCGTCTCAGCGGGGCTCCTGGGTTAAAGGGCTTTCATTCTTTGTTACACAGTCATAAGCTAACCACCCATGGATGGCCTTCATCTGATAAACGTTTGGGCAAAGAGGAATGTACAAGGCTAACGGTATTCTGGCATACGACGAACATAGCGTAGCCCATGTTATCTGTGATCAGCTGATCGGTCGGAGGGAAATGAACTTTCCGGAAAACCGTCCCACGCGCTGCAGCATGCATGTATCATTCCGCCCCCCCCAGGAGAGTCATAATTGAGAAAAATTCTATCCCAAGCAAAAAGGTGTAAAATTTTCTCTTAATTACCTAACCAACCTAAGCTATCCAGCGTTGCCTGGAAACAGCAGTGATAGAACTTTGACGGTCTGTTGATGAGATCCCGAACATAATAACACGCAAATCTAGCATGCAGGTCCACTGAGCTAGGCTCATAAGATACAGGTATTCCCTCAGTAACATAGGTGACATCTTTAGTGGGCCAATGTTGAGCACCAGGGCAACCAGCGAAGCCACAAAAAGCCTCGCCGATTATGTCCACTCCGCGGACCATCAAACTCATGGAACAGAGGAAATTATATTGTGCAAACTAAGTTACCGACAGTCCTTTCAACAGTAACGTTGCCGGCTTATTGAGTCAGGCGCTAAGAAAATCCGGAAACAGGCGAGTTACCAGAATTAAGTTGTAGGTTGTGAGCTTCTACTCAATTGGTTTTCTAAATGCCTCAGATCCTGGGGACAGTGCGTTGGTATTCGGCTGTCTTGATGTTTCGCTTAAATTCCTATACTACTTTCATCAAGACAAGTAGACTATTTTGAATAGCTTCCACGAGAGCGCAAACACTGCCCATGACGTTGCACGCTGAAATCATCAGAAGAGAAAAATTTACCTCCTTGTTTTGAGCACCACCTCCGTTCATCTGTTCTTTAGCATGAGAGCAAATGACTAACCTAAAGCACCATCCACAGGTGCACTAATTAGCATATGTAAAATCAAATACTTAGGTTGGTGGCACTTTGTCCTCACCCACAATTCTGATCAGATATCCACACATTAATTTCTTAGCGTTCAGCTACTAACCAGACGTTCGCGGTTTTACATGTCCCCATTGGCTGGCAGGCTGTGCAGTGATAAAGATTACAGGTGGACACGGCATCTCAGTAAATCACCATTGAGCACTTGCGCAATAATGGTATCTCATCTTCAACGGAGAATCGTTGGTGATCTCGCGTCACAGTCACGGTACACCAGCTGCTCAAGGCATATCGAATAACTGCTAAAACAAAAACGGGACTGCCGAAACAGAAGAAAAGTCGAAAAGAAAACCCACTAGCATAAGTCCTTTACTATCTCCCTTATATTCACTCCACAGATACTGGCACGCCTGGAACAACACTTTACATCATGAGGCCGTTCAGAACAAGCTAAATGTCTTAAGATTTCTCACAAAGCAGTCTAAAAGCAGCCACCTGTCATTTTATTTCACAGTTTACCACAGTTTCATGACAAGTGAGTGCTAAAACGTGAAAAGTAAAAACCGACAGCCGACTAAGTGCAACTACCAGACAAATGAAGTGCTTTTAATTTTCTCAGAAGCTTTTTCAGAGGTAGGATACAAATTACCAAAACGAGGCCTATTTTCATAATCTTTCTAACTGTTAGAAGCTGAGCTCCGTTCACTGGTTGTCTGAGTTGTCTATTTGGAATTTCCGTAGCGTTGTCGACTTGTGCTCGTGCATTTAATTGGTCCATCGAAAACCCCATTTCAGTAATTCTGTTACTCAGATCTGACTGACATGATTGGGTTGAGTGTTACTTCCTCCTCCTGTAATCGGAATTGTCAAATGTACTTCATGTTTAGTAGTCTTCTTCTGATCTTATCGGAGGTGTGTGATGGACTGATCTGCATTCCCAGTTGAATTTTCTTTGCTCTCAAGCTCCCACTTTATATCAACCAACGAACAGAGTAGTGTAAAGCAACAAGCTACACTGTTCCGTTGGCCTCACAAGCTCTAGACCAGATAAGCCCACAAATGCTTGCAACAAAATCTATTGCCAGGCGGCGCCACCTAAAAGCCATCCAATTACTTCACTTTTCGGTTTGTAGCAAATTATCCGTACATTTGTTCCTTTTAGACCTGGGTTTATGAACACACAAGTAACAGATCGTGATGCGGGTATGCTGGTTAAAAAGCGTCATTGAACTTCACAATAAAATGTGTACCATTCAAACTGCTTCAATTTTTGTGTGTGCAAGTAATGGGATTGCCGTCGTCTGCTAGGTGCTACTTAAGCTATGAATTCGCTTGCCTTCTGCTACTGAGCTTTTGTCATCGAAGAATCCGCAACTTACCTGCCAAGATTAACATGCTGATACTTATGTTTCCAATGTCGCGTCACCCCAGTTACTCGGAGCTCGGTCTGAAACCTGGGTAGCGTGTTGATTCACAGCGACATCAAAATCCGTCTGTTTTGCTGTGACAACACAACGCAATAAAGCTAAACGGCGCCACAAAATTTCACTTCCATGAGTGAATCTTGCGACTTGCGACTTTACATAGGCAGAAGAGTTAAGTTGTCCGTCACTAGAATACTCATTGGCTAAGAATGCACAGCGTCACCAAAGGCCCCTCCCCAATTTGTATAAATTGCCCCAACCGTGTGCCACGGTCGGTGCAACATTTTAATACCGAAATATCTACCTAGGCTACCATCTATGCACATAGGATTCGGAAATGACAAGGTGAAAAGAAACCCTTTTAAACACTTTAACGAAGGGTCAGTGATACAAAACCCACCAATAAACAGAGGAAAAAATAGTACTGTGTTTGCGTTGACAACGACGACTCATGGAGGTACGCGAACGACCCCTCTACTTTAACACAGTCGAACTTGCCGTGTACATTACGGGTGCTTAGAGGGAGGACGTGAATGCTGAACATGAATTAAGCATAATGGACTAAAGTTTAAAAATGATTTATCATACGATGACAGATCATATAATTTTGTCACACACCCGATATTCCAAGCCTGAGTATAAGATTTCAAAGGGTCCGATAAACAGTATGGGAATACTTGTCTGAGAACAAGTTCAATTGATGTAACAAATTAGCATGTAAGTGCATTATTTTTGGAATTTCTAGGGTGCAGGATGTGCCACAAAAGTAATCTCTGTTGGTGTACTTTGGCAGTTGTTGAAATCTAAGTATGAATGCCTTCGCCGCTTTCAAGCATTCATACTCTGTGCAGTGTGTTCTAAATTTTTGGCCTCTTGCGATAATTACTGAGATATCCCTTTGATGAAGCAGGTATCCTACATTCTTCCGTTCTGCGTTACGCTGCACTACTTGCCAGTGTACTTACAGTTTTTTAGTGCTTCACCGACTTTCGTTTCTAAAAGCACTATGGTGTGCGTCTGCTAGAGCCTCGATGGGGGTAAGAAGCACTCCAACGCGAAGTCATGTACTGGTAAACACTGACTAAACGGTTACAAACTATTGAACAGGAAAGTGAACATCTCATTTGCACCTTATTTTTAGAAACTGAAAATCTTCACACGTCTTGAACTTTCGTGGATATTCACTCACTATCGCACGATTGTAAACGAACGATGCACATCTTTCATTAGACGCGAGGCGGAGTTACGGGAAAACCATGCATGCCTCATCAGTAGTATCCAGCGTTACACATCTTCCCCCCCCCCCCAAAGGTCGCTTGCATGCCACCGTTTAGTCGGCCTCAGCAGCTGGTCTATTCGACAGCTCTTAGGGTGTATCATGCCACTTCCGAAGCTGAGTCCCATTCACTCTTTTCGATCCACGACCGTTTTGAATTGTATAGACGTTCCCCTGGCCATCGGTAACGACAAACGGAGCTTGTCATCGACTGTACAGCTTCCGCGACCCTATTACATTCCTTCCGGGACTCTGATGATCGTTCCACTTGACTTTTGCGCCTACTGGAAATAGTCGTACATTTCTACTTGCCGTTTCCTGCCTAGTCCTTCCCTGAACGGCGGTCAAGTGTCCTCGAGTTTTCCTCCTTTCTTCTCCCAGCTCCTCCGGAGACAAGGATGTTGCCGGCCACGACCCAATTTTATGATCAAACGGATGTAGACCGTACATCAATATGAATGGGGACTTGCTAACAAGGCGGCTGAAACCTTCCGTAACACAGGATTCTGCCTTTGGAATTACACCAATCTTCCGGGACCCAGTTCGACGACGAAGCTATTGACACCAATTATGATCCTGCGGGCTTCATCTCCAGCCTCTGATCTTGAAAGCCAATCAGCTGGGTGGTTCCCCTTTCCTGGCACGTGCCGGATCGTGAAGTCGTACACTTACAACCGGAGTACCTAGCGTGCGAGTTTTCCGCGAGGATCTCTGGTGGTTCTGAGCCACTCCAGAGGTTTGTGATCGGTCTCGACATGAGATCTTTGTCCAAGTAGATATGGCCTCCACTTATCGACGACCCAGACGGTGGCCAAACATTCTTTCTTAATAGTTGAGTAGTTTGCTCAGCGTTAGTCAGAACACGACTGGCATGTTCGATGGCTCTATTCCTCTGCTTTAGGACTGCGCCAATGCCGTAGTCTATAGCGCTCGTTGAAACAGTAAACGCCTCACCGGCCCTGGGCAGTTTGAGGGTCAGCTGCTGATCCAGCATCCGTGCTTTGACACAATCAAAAGCATGGTATGCTTCCCTTTTCTATTTAAATTTCCGATTTTGCCCAAGTGAATCATAGAGTAGAGCATCAATTGTGTTGAAGTCCTTGACAAACTGGCTGGAGTATGCTGTTCATGCGGAAACTGCCGGAGAGACCGCTTTGAATTGCAACAGCACGGTCCCCGAGCTCTGCCAGTTTTTCTGGCAGTAGGCTAACCCCTTTGTGACACAATTTATCCCTGAGGAGTGTCACCGGACTCCGAGCGAGCTGTGTTTTGGCTTTATTCATCCCCAAGTCAGCCTCCCCGATACGCGTCAATACGGCCTTCAGACCAAGCAAGAGCACCAGTGGGAAAGCCCCAAGGAAGCACCTCGTGACCAAGGCTACGCGCAAAAGTGCGCCGGACACCGTCCCTGTAAGGAAACGTCATCGCTACAGGACTGAGACCGTTGCTCTCCGTGAGATCCGCCGTTACCAGAAGTCCACCGAACTGCTCATCCATTAGGTGGATAGTATTCTGAGCCGACTTAGTAGTTTTTGGTGTGTCGATGAATTCAACGGGTTTACTTTAAGTCTTCCCAAGAAAGAGGAGTGACATTAGTTGAGCTACCCAACTAGCAAATCTTTCTCACAGTGTAGATTTTCTTATCACATTTTTAGCTGGTATTTCGTATCACCAACATTCGAAATCCAATGAGAGTACTTCATTCACATGTTGTCTGAGTTTAAATCAGCATTTTTGGAATTGGATGTCAGAAAAATCAATATATCAAACGTGTTTGAATACCAAAGGCTTCGATTCGAGCTAATCATCTCATTTATATCTGACATATAAAACAGAATCACTCGCGCCTCCTATGTCATGGCTGTGTAAACATTTTAAACCTCATCTTTTTCGCCCGTCCAAAAGAGGAATGAAAAAGAAATTTACCAATACAGTTCAATAAAAAAAATACAAAAATTGCCTTTTTCGAAAACCGGTTCCACAAGATAATGGTTCTACAGCGAGAACAATTGCGTCAAACATGACAACTCATATTTTCATAACATAAAATGCTCTCTACCCGTAACGGCTCTATGAAGGTAAAAATTAACTCATTTTCGAATCAGTTTACGACTTGTTTATAAATACGCTGCTTTATTCTGCTCCCTGGATGCCCGTTGTTGGCCCACTTGTGACCTTTTCTCATGTCGGACTATTATAGCTATCTTGCCTAGGGTGTAAAGGCTGCTCAAAACAGGGGGTGCTGCATACCACATTGGCGTGTCCTCCCTCAAAATTCACCTTGAGAAACCCCACGAATCGTTTGAGGAATCTTCTCAAATTTATACTATTTGCAGTGATAAGATTCTACACCAGCTTCAGATATCTTTAATCGTGTTCCCGATTCCCGGAGGTTTATTTGTCGTCCATTTTCAGGAAGGTTCACTCTTATCAGTCGTAACCAGGGCTACTGTAGCCATGGTTTCAAAGGTATATTAACTTTGAGTGTTCTGTTTCCTTATGGGTGTGGACTAGACGGTAGGAGCGATTTTTCGACTATGAAAACTCTCAAATATCTCGGATTTGCTGAATGTCTACTGAACTAAGGTATAGTCTTGCCCCGCAGATTGATTGTTCCATCATTTTCAGGGATGAATCGGACAAGAAACAAACAACTCGTCTGTGCTGTCAATAAGGCTTGTACGGGAGGAAATTTAAGTTAGGAAGGTTCATGCCAGTTACTGAAGGACGTGACGTTACTGAAGGACTGTGACATTTGGTAAACAATTGAAAATTTTTTGGTCATCTTGTTCGTCAGCTTGAAGACCCTACGCTGTTCATCATATATTCATACTGGTATGTCTTAAGGTAGAACGAAAGCTAAAATTGAATAAACTAATGAAGGGTTTTTAAACGTTCCATTCAAACTAAAGAAACCATCTTTTGGGTTCATCCGTTATTTAAAGCTTACATTCAGTACTGAAATGCTCTTCACGAAACCAGTTAAAGGGGTCTTTTCAGAAATATAGTACTAGCAGAGAAAAACACCTCTCTTAAACTTGGTTGATAATTTTTGTCATACGAGACTGGGTAATACAAAAGAGCCTCATCCGTCTAGTTTGTGATTTGGAATTGCCGGAGGCAGCATGACGTGGAACGAGATGGTTAGAACGCCAATTTACTCACCGGAAGGTCCGTGGTTCGAACCCGACCTCTGCCTCTCGACTTTTCCTGTCTAGGCTTGGGCGACCTGGCAGTATCCCAGCCCTCGTGCTTCCATCTGGTGACATGGTAGCTAGGCACCGAAAGGGTGTTACAGCTGAATGATGATGATGATGGATGACGTGGTGCGAACCGATACAAACAACGTTTGAATTCGAAGACTCAATCAAATGCAAACCTTTCGTATGAAGGATTCATTAAAATTCGGATCCTGTAGAATTACCCACATTCTTACTCAGGGATTTATTTGCATCAACCTGATAAAAGATTGATAAAAATATATTTAATTAAGATTTCTTCCATTTGAAAATCAAATTCTAAGACAAGCATTCGTAAACACAAATCTACCTCATCAGTAGCAATAAAGCGTGCATTAATACTGTTCCAAGCGATACGTCAGGAAGCTTTGTTTATCACTTCTATTTGAAGAATATTATAGATGAGAGATACATATGTACTTTGGCTGTCAGTCTGTCAGCAACAACCTAAGGTACAACAAAATACCACCTGTTTTTATTGGGCTGTAGTACTTTAAGACTGCTTTAAGTGAAACGAACGTAGCCAGCAGCGCTTGAAGTCCATGCGAGAAAATATTTTCTGCATGCTACTTTTGTGACCTTTCTAAAATCGGCAGTGTTAATGACCCTCACCACAATAACAAAAAATACCGCTTATGCTGAAGTTGTATTATAAAACAAAGGTGCAGAAAATATTTCGAAATTTCGAAAGAAATAGCAAAGGAATTTGGAGAGGTCTCAGATATTGAAATACGTTCCTGATGTGCGGTTTTCTTGAATTTGCAGGTGATTGACATTCAGCAAAGTTTGGACGTATGATTAGAAAAATACAAACACCAAATAATTCGATAGAACAATCTTTCTGTCACAAAGTACCAACTGTGTTACGCGTTCTGAACCTGCGCTTTAAGGATTTCTTCCGCAGGACGCGGTTTGCTAGCCGCTGTTTTTATATCTCTCACAACGAGGCCATTCCCAAGCAGATACAATGGCCGGTTATTCTGTGAAATATAATTGGTAAGCAGCAAGTTAGTCGTTTCAGAAGCATTTTGTCAACATTTGTTTTAAAAAGGATAACATTCAAAATGAACCTCTTTTTCTTGCCTGGTGAAAAGTTTACATGATTCAGCTTACATGATTTAACCAAATGACTTGGTCTTTTACCACCTTCACAAAACAGCTTCGAAACCCAAACGTTTGCCATTCCATTTCCTGTTGATGAAAAAGCACCCGGCTTCAAAAGTTGAGGGTTCACGAAGACCTCTCGCAACTGAGTTCCCTGTTGTTTCAAGTGCACTATTCATGATCCAAATTTTATGTGCCCCCACAAGTCTATCCCAAGGACTTTCTGACATCTGAATAGAGCAGGTGTGCATCATCTCGTCCAAGCAAAAGAATCCAGGTAACTGGGCAACATCAAGTCAAAATTGAGACTTACATGATTAGCGTGATATAATGGTTGTGTCCAAAAAAACTAGTTCTAGATACCGCATCCGACAACCTGAGAAGTTCCGACCCAAGACATCTACCCAAGGCAGTGGCAAGTATAAAAAACAAACATGCTGGTGAACCGTTATGGGTGGTAAGGCCACAAAGACAAATGTATATGAAAAGTCTTTGTCCAAGTTTAGTGGTACTAACTGATCAACTTCATCAAGACTACATAATTAAGACGATGTCACCTCAATTGGTGGTGAAATGTTTGCAATCCAACTGCCAAGCTCGGCGAATAGACCAACAATCAATCAGCGCACTCGAGCTACCTATATTCCACAACATTGCTTCCTTTGCCTGTCAAGTGCCCACAGTGCTATCCGCGTTGCTTGATAAAGGAAGGCCTTCAGCTCACTGCCTCCTCTCTTTGCTTTGAACTAACCAGAATGACTAACCTGGGATACAGTGGGTGCTCCATTGGGAACCACACGAATGTAAGCGATTCTACATTTATGATGTACGCATATATGCGCGATTTGAACGCACGCTTCATAGCTTATGCAATCGTCATGAAAGCTTCACTGTCATCAGTCCAACCAGGAAACGTGCCCATTTAAATTAAAGCCTTCAGTACACCCAACATTAGGTTCATGAATTCCTTCATCTGATTGTTTAAATCGGTGTTTCCATGCGACCTAAAATCTTACAGTCTGAATGGTAAGCCTATTTGGGTAGAACGAACACGGACATCACCGTAAGCCAGAATGGGACAGAGGACTGAGAGACATGTTGTCCTTGACATCTTATATGCAACTGATTGATATTTATCTGTATGTTATCAGGAGCGCCAAACTAGTAGAACCCCTCAGCAAGTAAGTCAGACGAGGTACGCCACCAGATTTTTATCCAGTCCTCGTAAACCTTCAATTCACGTCCAGGTGTTTACGGCTCCGCAGTATCTTTGCTGTGCAGACTACCTCCGACAGACACGCACCTAATCAACTCAACTCAAAAAGAAAATTTTCGTGAGAAAAAGTTGCATTCGTAGGGTTCTATAGGGAGCTGTGTTCCAAACTCATAGTTCAATGCATGTTGGGTCGGCACAGCAAAAGGCATGCTCTTGTTGCTGTCTGAACTTTGTGGCCGTAACGACACGCACCAGCTTAGACACCATTACTCTATCAAAAAAAGAATAGAAATTCTGAAAATAGTAGACGAACCTGCGTTTGCAAAAACTCCCGCATGAGTTTCGTAGGATTGCGGACCATCCATAGTTGTAAATGCAAACAAGCATCTGGATCCAATTGCTGAATAGCAATAATTTCTGAAGCTTCAGCGGTAGGCCCCGCTTCTTCTTCACCTTGTTCGGGACGTGCTTCTTCTACGACTTCTTTGTCCTACGGATTCATATGAACACATACGCTGGATAAGTAACGCATAGTAGACCAATACTCCTATACTGGCACACAATATACGATAGGTAATATTTTCAACTGCCAAGATAAATTCCTGTCTCCACTACTATTTCTTTAATGCGTTTGTTATCATATGAACTTTTACTTCCGCATAGCAGCATGCAGACAAAAGTTTGTTTTACTATGCGTTTGCGATCAGCTAGTGTACTGAACTGGGCGACGCGAAATCACCAATATATTCTCCTCTAAACTGCTTAATCAATCCTAAAAAAGGTGATCAACTATCAACCAGACAACTGGTTGGAAAGTTTTATCTGGATAGCCGTCTTCTTTTATACTATAATATCCTGCTTTATAGTAGTCTCTAGAATTTTATTCGGAAATCCAAAAGCCCAAAATTACTCTGCGCTAGCTGAGAGTTACAACAGTTTATGAGATGGTTGTTGGCGAGGATAAATATAATTGATAATTAGGTAGATATCGTAGCTCACCAATTCTGTAAAACTTAGTGTTGTGTTCACCACCTGTCGGCGGATTAATTGTGTTCTACTATAAACGGTAAACGGCAGAACTGTACAATCCCCACAGTTCAAGATCGGTGGTTCCAAATTGTGTAGTCCAGCAAGCATGACTGAATGAGTTGCCAGTGTTAGTTATTCATTAAAACCGATGCCAAATTATTCAGCTACAGGATTTAATTTAATTTGGTTTCAAAAAGTTCTACTTAGACTCCGCTTTTGAAAGGATTAGAGCAAATAACAAACAAAATCTTCTCATCGTTTGATAGTCAAATAAATCTCGCCAAATGTCTGACCTATGGAAGAAAGTGATCAAAGTTGTTCCTTGCAAGTAAAAGGTCTAATTTTATTTCAGCTGGACAAATTTGCTATTCATGAGTAAAAACATTTAGTATTACACATGAAGGCACCAGTATGAAAAGTCGATCCGAGGTGTGCTGATACAGGAGATGGAAGCTGTCACAGCGTTTCGAAAATTTATCTCGTAAGTAAGCAAGTAATGTTGTCATTCTCCATCAAAGCCAAAGCTGCCGCGCTCCTGTTGGAACTCATTCATCAATGTGCATAATGTTCTTAACGAAATATGAACTCCTTGATGGTGGCCTTTGTTTACAGCGCATTACTCGTCATGTGGCATTCATGCCACAAGGAAAACGCGGAATGCATCAGATCTGTTGAATGTCACGTGACTAACAGTGAACCGGGACACAATCCCTAATGTGACCTTCGAAGACATTCAGGCACTTCAGCCGTTCACTGTATTCTATGCCGGCATTCGAAAAAATTTGGATTGCTTTCTACCAGTCAGGAGAGTGGCTGCATAAGGTGCTAATTTTTCTGAACTCGCATTCAGTGGGCTCTTTGAGTCGCTTTATAAGTCTTAACAACTCGAAAGGCCTGGCAGCGTGACGAAAAAGAGGTGTGCGGTCAAAAACACCCATTTGCAAACTTGATTGCGGCTAACTAGAGACCAGACACGATCGTTCGTTTATAATATTCATCAACTTAATTTGCTCCTCAAAAATGAAACTCATTTTGCGCGGCCATTTTAGGTAATTCCCCCATTTTCCTCTATTTCGTGGCATTCTGAGATAATATTTTTGTCGACGCACATTTGCGAACCATTTATTATTCTTCTTAAAATCTGCTGTTACAGAATCCGGGGGAATTGTACTTTAGCAAACTTACTTGGGTGGCTCCCGTAGTTCTCAGAGGGGGAGAAGGAAGGAAGCCCGGTTTCTGTGTTTCCATCCAAGAAATACTGCTTGGCGGCTTCAACTCACTTACAGGTTGAGTGTGCTTTGTTTTTGTCAACCGCCTTTGTGATTTTGGATGAATTATTCCCAAATCGAGCTCCTGCTCTTTGCTCTTTTGACGGTCTTGTTCCACAGCCATGATTTTCCGTAATTTCTCATCTTCATGGCGCTACATGAAAGAAATAACGAAAAAGTAAAACCGAAGCACAGCTGATAATTTCATCATACGTTTAAATCCGCTGTAAAAATCTTTTAGGATTAACCCGGAAAAGCCGTTGAGTTGTCAATTTCCTTAGTGCTTGCACGCTAAATCGATGTCATTCCGCGAATTCTGTCTCACCTTTCAAGATCAGATCACCAACAATACACCGTCTGAAGGCACCAGAGAAAGGCTGGTTTTTATGTCCAACAAGATACGAACATTAAGGCCAGCCTTTCATGCAGAAATCATTTTGGTAGGCCACTTGGAATTGAGATTTATTTTATTATTGCATATAAACTTTTCTTGCGGACGAAAAAGTGAACTCTGTTAAATTTACGAACCTTATTAAGGCTCCTTAACTAAGTGAAGTAAAAAACTGTACGACGGGCTGAAGAAAATATATTACCAGTGATCAAATTCATCATACCCATCCCACGGCTTGTAAATACTTTAAAATGTATGAGTTCATCGAGTTCCACAGAAACATTAAACAAAACCTATAGAAAAAAGGACCTTATTGTGCACCAGTATTTGTTAGGAGGAAGACAATATTGGCCAATATTGGAATAAATTCGGAATAAACTGATCACTGATATGGCCCTACATCTTCTTTTGAAATCTTCTGTTAGCTTTGGAAAAGCATTCTCATAAGGCAGAAGAAACCTGTAGCCTTAGCTTTTTCAGCGAGTTCAACGGCGAGCAAACTCATCAGGTGTAGTGGTACATAGTTAACAGGATTAGCCGAGGGAGAAGCTGATGCGGATAAGTGATCAATAACTATGACAATTATTATTTCTACCAGGTTAAGCGACATGGATGTACAAACTCCTTTCTCATTTCCTTAAAACAGCCTTATCCTTGTCATTCTCCAGTGGTTAGGTGTTTACCAAAGGAGATTAACCAACGGAGCAGGTATGGCGGCTGTCGTTGCACTTCTTGAGCGCACGAGGTGATTTAAAACATGTACGTTTGAACCTTCAACCTGAGAATCACTTGTACACCTGTCATAGACTTGCTGTCGATGTCTACAAGATCATCAGTGACAACCAACACAGTTGCTGTTTAGAGTATGAGCAAATTCCTGGATAAGAGAATTAAGCTTGGCATTATTGACACAGGACCTCGAGCTTTTACTACAAAGCTACCTAACACTTATTGACATAACTCATCACGTAAAAGTACTTGAACACCGGTCGCTCGAAAATGTGACCCGGAAGACTTTTTTTCTTCCTTACGCTTCCTCTTCTGTAGCCAACTTCTAACCTTTAGATTCTTCTTCAGCCACCTACATGTATTCGAAGTCTACTTTAAGTGGACCACACTTTAAGGTGGCCCCTATTTCACTCATTTTGGATGGTCAGCAAAAACAAAACGGGACTGTTCTTAAATAATGTCAACAGCGCAAGAATTATTCTCATCAACCATTTTCAGGTCAATTATTAGGGGCTGGAGATGAGACTTAAATTGTCAGTCCGATTGACCAACACGCAGAAAACCATAAACCTAGTAGCTGATGACCAGCGACATACAAAGCACATGCCAAAAAACGTATAGGAGGAGATACCATTCCCTCTGCTATGGATGCTGGCCAAAAATCTATCTAGGAACTAACCGTGACCTTTTAAATGACAACTCTCAATACTCAGATCTTGTTCCTTGTCTGATATTGCATATCTTCAGCAAAATTCCGTATAAATGCCTTTAATAAGCCAGCAGAATGCGTTCGCCTTTCCTCAACTTGAACAGTACATACCAATTTGACAAGTTAAAAAGGCATTCAGCTTTAGCGATGTGATATAAAACCTCAGACTTTTACATTGCGACAGATATCGAAGTTTACGGGTTTACGGAGGGCGAGGAATATGCATCAACATTTCACCCCTAACTGAGGCGCAAGCAGCGCCTCTTGACTTGATTTTGCTAGAAAGTGTCTTGTACTGAAGCCGATTCTATAGCCATTGAAGCTAGAAGTACGTCAAACTATCGGTAACCATCATAACCATTGATCTCGTGGCTGTCCCCAAGCATTCCAAGCTTCTTTCAGGCTAATTACAAAGCTCCACAAACAGTCCAGTATCCACCCGTTCAAGAAGTAGCAATCAATGGAGCATGATACATCACTACAGGCAGAGACCTCACAAAATTTCAGGTCATCTTCGTTATACTACATTATAATTTCCACGTGGAACACTTCCTATGTGCAACGGCTGTTGGTGTAACTTAGAATACTGGACGGGTAATCACTCGTGTTGTGTATAGTGTACAACTATTTCCTGGGCTACGACAGAACACTGTTTGTGTTGCGCGCCTAACGATTGATCCAATCTATCGTTTATGTCTACGCAAGTTGCCCCCTCTGAAGCATACATGTTCGTAAGATGATTTCATGAAAAGCACAAATGCACTTGGAGGTAACGGTTCCAGTGATAATACTCTTCAGGCTCAAAGTAGATATTTCTTAGGGCAACCTTATGTAGTGCCGATCCAGGCGACACCCTGATGCAGCTCGGGAAAGCGTATGTATAGTTTGGATCATCTAAGTATGGTGGTCATAAAATTCAGTCCTTTTAGAGATTAAAAAACCCGCATCATACCTGGGTACATTGATGTATATGTTTGAGTGTTCCGAAGTATCCGCTCTATGGGCTGGGTCATTCCCGTCATCAACAAGTGGACAGTGAAAGCCGCAGTCTCAAATGAATTTATTTATTGGCACTGATGGGAGTACTGGCGTCCAAACCGAACGTTGTTGAATCCATGCTGGCTACTGTCGTCGCAGCTGTGTACTGAAAGCCGCTGTTTCCAGTACGAAGTGGCATATTCGTAAGACACACTTTTCAACCTAAGTGCTCATTCTCATCTCTTAGTGAAAGCAGTTCACATTCAAGTTATTCCGTCACTTGTAGCCTAACCACTGTCTTACTAATAATTTGATATAAAAAACGCTTCCAATAAACGTCATGTCCGAACTCAACATCTTATAAATTTATGCACTGAAAACTCATCGGCTCGATACCTTTTACATTTTCCTTTGCCAAACAAAGCTGTAAACCCTGAGAAGAAAGAGAATTCATAAGAGTACAACTATTGAGTAACTGTCAAATTAAATTTAACTTACGGTGTAGTTCTCATCCAAAACTTCAACCACAGCATCAATCCCACCACGTCTCAGAAGATCCGGCTGATCCCTGCCTATGATGCCACGCAGCTCCCTCTCTGTTAGAACGTAAGTCATTGCTTTGTTCATTTATGCATGCCCACACCAGATACTTATTGTTTCAAACCCGGGTTTAACAAAAGCAGTTCACGAAACTCCGTATTGGACGTTGGTCACGTGACCATACATCGGTCAGCTGATGATTCGCTCCGGCAATATACACTGCCTACTGCTGTACTTCTGTTGTTTAGGTGTATCATCCATTAGAGACTAACCTACAGCCTTTCGCCAACGCTCCATTGTTATGATAGTGTAATTCAAGTTAGATAAACTATTGGAAGACATGCTGCATTTAACCAAGCAAAAGCTAGCTCAAATGCAAACATGATTCGAAAAGCTGATTGTTTTGCATGCGTGTGCGTGTGCTTAGCGAACGGCCGTAATGCCAAACGTTTAGGTCGGTCATTATTTTCTCTCCAAAATGCGTGACTGAAGTTTGGAACAAAACTTCAGACTCATACGGATGCCTCCTGAACCAAAATCTTCGCTAACAAAAGAGTTAAGTTGACGTAGAAATTCCACCATAGTTAAGGATATCGACTTCAATGAAACATTGACCAGCCTTGGTTATCGGTGGAAAACCAATGTTAGGTAGAGTTCTTTTTACCACAGTGTCAGTCGCCTTAGATGAATATCCAAATTAACCAATAGTCAACTTTAACACACGCCACACGTACACCGTACCAAAATCTCGACTACATTTCTACTGAATGTAGTACAGATATTCGAAAAATGTCGACTTCTTGGAACTCAGGTCCTTCAACTATCAGTTGTGTAGAATCTGTGGTTTCTGGGCGATTTTAGTCTGGTGAATGTTCTGATTGCACCAGTTGGGAATGACTGGCGCAGCTGTTTGCATACAGGCACTACTTGGTGCTTTTTTTCGATAATTTCCCCACTGATAACCGGGTATATTTTTTACCTAATTAATGTGAAAGACCAATGATTATTTCTGTCTAAAAAATAAGCATTCTTTTTGAGCTCATAATGCCAAAATCTTGGAGTTGTAATGCACCGAATGTTTTTTTCAAATTCCCTTATTGCACCTCTAAGATAACTGTATAGCTCATTATGTATTTTAAAAGCACTAAACTGAGAAGAATTGGTCCGTTCCACAAGATTCTCATGTACATAGATCTGACAATTACAGGCAAAAAAGCCTCCGAAATGACTGTTTGAGCAGCGGAAGTATTACAGATTGACATCTAGCACCTAGAATTCGTCTGCGGATGATCCGCGGGGTATATGTGCTTAGTTCAGGTTTGAGACAATTCTAAGGAATTTACTCAAGGCCCCCACAATTGTGAACAACTGCCGAAGAAAAAATCTTGTCACTGGTACCTGATCCATGACTTTGGCATATTCGTTGAATTTTCACACTTGAATCAACCACCACATAAAGCTTTAAAGTCTGGACATCAAGGCGTACGTAAAACAGTTAAAATGAGTGCACTCATCTTAATTTACCCCTCTTTATGTGAGTGCTATGTATGTGGACATAGTGACCACACCTGTGCTAATTGATCACGTCCCTCTAAAAGCAGCTCAAAGGATCAGTCGGGTGTGAATGAAACTGCACTGCTTAGCTCTATAAAACTGTAACGTTCGCATGGTAATTGCCCATTACGGGACTCCGTTGTAATCAAACTTCTCTCATTTGGGTTGATCTGAAAGGTTGAGTGTAATAAGGAACAGAGAATAACTGAGTGGCTTGGTGTACATGACGTTTAGTCCATTTTCTATGATTCGTACATTGTTGGTTTACTTTTTCTGACACAACCGAACAGATATCACAGATTTCGTATGCCTGGCAAACGAATGTAGTAAACAGGCAAACTCATCTAAACCAGCGGCAAGCACCGGTGAAACAAGACACTTGAGCACTGAAAGAATATTTGCAGATTTTCTGAATTATCCGTATTTCGTTTGCGATCATTCTGCGTGTCAGACAAACCTTGGCACACAGGTCAGTCGGCTAATGGTTTGTGTCATTTTAGTGAATCTAAATTTCTCGCTGTAAAAGTCGAAAAGCGTTTTGAACTCGAGACGAATTCTATTACAGGACGCTACTGTTTGGAATCTGCCACTGCAAAAGGGGTTGGTTACGGTTGACATTATTATGGAGACATTTGCCCAACTACTCGGCTGTCCGTATTCTACCTGAATGATATCATAATGTAAGGAACACAAAAGTCAATCGTTGGCCTTCATCCTCAGATATCCAAGATGACTTAATTCCAACGGCGTTTAATGTGCCTGATAAAATATCCACATATTATCAGACAACTGGTTGCAAATTAAGCTATTCCAACGGACACTCCAAGCCATTAGTTCGTTTACCACTAGTAGCAAGTCAAGTCGAGATTTCGTCCTGTGGTTAAAGTCAACCCATGTCGAGGAGCCGAGGAACATGCAGAGCAGAGCTCAAAAACCCAGGGGATTTTAAAACCCTCGACCTCGTTGTTAGTAATTAAAGGTTAAACCATTCGATCATTCGACGGACTGAACGGCCATAGGACCAATCCGTATTTAGACAGGATAGGGTGTCCTTCATCTTTCAGTCGCAACGTTCACGTCACGCGGTCACGCGTTGAGTGGTATCCAGAAGGACTACTTCTTAGATGGAACCCTGTGTTGTTCTTCCATTTCAACCACTTGCAGTTTTCTTGGAGTAACACTACACAAATGGGTGTCAATGACCGGTTTCCTCTTCTTGGGAGCCGACATTCCGTCAGTCTTGTGTTTCGTTTTCTTTACTTTGTAAAGATTACAAAGTACACTCATTTGCATACCAATTAGGTTTGAAAGTTGGGCACAGCTGATTATCAGCCGAAGCTCTCGTTTCTGATATTCTGCAACTGAAATTGTCACACAACGTCGCTTCATGTTTCCATTCATACGATATTAGAAGTACTGCAGACTGTTGTTCTGGGAACACTACTCATAAGGCTGCTTAAAACTATACTAGTTCGTAGATTCTCAATCAAAACTACGTCATTTAAGTGAAAGTGATCCGTGTCGAAAAGCCGAAGAGCATCGTACATTTGTTTCATCTTTGTCAGCTCCTCGAATATCTTACCGACTGAAGCATGAGGCGAGCTTTGTGCTGCTAATTCAGATAAGGAGCATTGGAAACGGAAGCTTCAGTGAGATTTTAATCGGTTATTACCAACATACTTTGCAGCCGAGCGTATTTCAATACACATAGAATTTGGTTTTCAAATATGAAGTGAGACTGGTGAAAATAAGAGGACTTGGCCTGCCTTCTGACCATAAAAGAGGGCAAAACAGATAGTGGCTAAAGAGTTTTCATCGGCCTCATGTGCAGCATCATGTGAGTGGAATACGCGTAGCACGGTAACTGATGGCACCGCGTCGGATGTCCACACGTACTACTCAGGCAATGCCACGGAGCCAGTGTGTGGATTTGGTACACAAGATGTCATCTCGACCGTAGGCAGATGTTTTCCTAGAGTTGGTTCTCCCTCACACGGAGAACGCTTACTTATACATTGACATTAATTGGCGGAATACTTGGGTTTATGGTAGGTCAGTTGGACAAAGACCACCTTACGGCATTTAGTAACATTATGGAAACATGTGCTTCTAGATCAGTAAAATGCTGTGCAATGAAACTTGGTTGCCGACATCATACCTGCAGTCTTTAGGCAAAATGCTTCACAAGTTCGTGAGCATAGTTTATATATATGCATCATTTGGTTTTGTTTTAGATCACCCGCAACTGAAACATTACGGTGATTTCCAGCGCGCCTGCAGCATGCGAATCACGTGAAATGATCGATCACGCGTAACCGAATCACCCTAAATCCATCACGTGGTTACCCTAATTAGATGCATCCAGTCATTGCGTGAACTATCATCATTCTACCGTGGTCCCGAGTCAGTTTGCTATTGGTAGTCATCTTGTTAGCTACCTGTTGAACGCATCACCAAGCATAGTCTCATTTAATTATACGGTTGAAACGTTACCAGCTTTCGAGAGTGCATTTCGCTAGAATAATTTGTCAACCTTTTAATTTTACTGAGCTCTGCCTCCTAAATATTTCGCCATGAAGCGAAGCAAACTTTCCAGAACCTTGATGCCTATTAAAACAGTCTTTACTACGAATACGATATGAACCTGAAAGTTATGTATCTAGAAAGAGCTATGCCAGCTGATGATGGCTATCCTTCTATGTAAGTAAGCTTCAAGATTCACCTAGGCCGTTTTATGTAGAAAACTGGTATGTGATTCCGATGAATGTACATTCTGGAGCGTTGGTGAAAGCGATCAGTGTTGAAACGGGGCCACCATACGAAATGCTTACTGATTGAGTGAGACGTTTCCTTGAATTAGTATTGATTTTTGCTCATCATCCGAACGTTTGATGTTCGCATACGGTTGCAGAATGCCAATAGAAAACAATCAGAATCTACTAGGGTGTTTCTTGCTAGCTGGGGCATTACAAGGTCAGTAAACATGCCTAATTAAAGAGCTTTTGCCACTGACAGCGTCTTAGATAGTAATAACGGATTATAGATAAGGAATGTACACACCTGATCTAGTTTTCCAAGAATATGGCGTATATGTGAGATGACAAGTTTAGCGGCATTCGTGTGATGCACTACTGCGCTCCAACCCAGTTGGTAAACAATCAGCTTCAGAGCATTTGCTAACTTACCAACGAAATTCAGAAAAATAAGAGCTTCTAAGTTTAAACGAAAACTTAAAATGCTACGTTTAACATCCTGTAAAATTATGACCCACCATCACGAATCACATGCAGGAAATTCGGGCTGATTGGAAACCTAACGTTGCAAAAGCTTTCCTCCAAGAGGGCTGTGACTAGGATTGGCCAAACTCTGTTCTGAAGATTATACCAGACTACCTTGTAGTATTCGTTTAATGTGGTCAGAATATGTGCCCATTCAATGGCATTTTGAACACAGAACACAAACAGATGCACAGCACAGACCGAAGAAGAAAACAACGCGTTCGCTAAAAGTACCGATGGAACAGCAGAGGCCTACAGTAATTTAGTTTGATCAAGTTGCTTGTACCAACATTAACGTCAACCTGAACGTCTGTGTGAAGAGTTCGTGGAATTAAACTTGTTTGATTCCAGAGTTCAACACAGAGAATTCAAATCTCAAAAAATACTCCCATTTGCATATCAATTCATTTTACACGGGAGAGTCTGCTGAATCTCTCGTTTGTGATATTCTTCGAGTGGATTTGTCCAAGAGTTTTCAGAAAACTTGCGAGTAGTTTCCTTTATGAAAATAGCCTACATTTGATTTCATGCTGGTGTAATGTAGACATGAGGTCATCTAGATGCTGCTCCCTTGCTGTAGTCTACTGGTAGGCGCTTGACAGTTTCAGCAGTTTAGTTAGTATGGGTCTCTAAGATCACCGACAAGTCTGCCAGTCCAGATTTCCGAATTTCTTGAGTTCAAATTTGCAACTGATATACAAAGAATGCAAGTCAACTGGCGAATAAGCTTCCATTTCGCTGCACCTATCAGGTTCGCTGATCTTCTGGAGCTGGAGCAATAAAAGGATCAACTGCGGTCATCGACACTGCTCACCGCAGTTTCGGGTCGTCGCCAAGCAGTCACGGGGAGTCTGCAAGAGAAGCTCTCCTCTACTGAACAACGCTCAGCAATCCATGAGTTCGCCGCTGCTGGCTGAACTATCGCTAGTCGAGCTCAAAGCCCACTTCATCAATACGAAAGGTTAGAACTCAAGACTACAATTTTCAAAATAAGGAAAATGCGAACAAACAAGCAATTATTCACAAGAAAAGGCAGTTCAGAGAGAAGGAACATGGAGCAGTCCTACGTAATAAACAGACGTGGAGAACTGTCCTCCATCCGAGGTTGTCAAATGTGAACCGGAAAAACGCTATTCCAAAAGGAGTTACCTTGGAAGAGGCTTAGCTTGTCGCTTTCGGCAGCTTATTCTTGACGTTGGTAGCTCTGAATACGAAGAAGCTGACGCATTTAGTTGTGTTGGTCCTGTTTCCAATCGCATTTCAGTCTCCAAAAGTCGGTAAATCGCTTAACTTTAAAAGAATAGGATTTCCTGCATCTGTGATTTCAAAGCATCGATGAGGTTAACTATTAGCCTGGCCTATGTATACAAATGTGAACTACTTACAGATTGCATCACCGATATATTCAGTGGACTGACTGCCCCATTTATGATTTCCGCATAAGAAAAAAACTATCCCCAAAATCACCGATTAAGGTAGTGCCCGAAAGATAATTTTTCTTCAGAAGTTCTATGAAACTCACAAAACCTGTAATTCATTCATCACATGGCTGATTGAAATGGTACACCTCGGGTTTTGGCTGGCAATCAAAAGTGACTAGTGGGTCAGGTTGTTGATGCCTCTTCTTGGTCAACGCCAAGTTATTTATTTACCTATTTGTCCCACTACTCATGAGTAGAATGTCTTACCTGATGGTTCCTTTTTGGATTCCGTTTCATACAGGCCTAAGCACCTACTAGTTCGCTACACTGTCAGCTATAGATGAGTGAATTCCCTCGATACCCGTTATCCAGAGAGTTTTTCTTACCACCCACCTGAAATTACTAGCTGTGTTCTTCGCCCTTATATCTGTATACGGTCTATTTACACTGTCGGACTACCAGTATCCAAAGCAAAGCTACCCTACTGTCCCTTTTCTTGCTCCTACAGATCGCGCTCTTGTGGATTATATTTTTATCTAATACGTTATGTTTATTAACCTGTTTGTTCATAGAACCAGTTCTAAATACAGCATAAGCTGCCTTCGTCAGGCTATTCCTACTATCCACTAATTACGAACTGCTTATAGTTGGATAGCTCCTATCGTTCTGTACGATATTTAGCCACCCGGATCTTACAAGGCGTTTCTTGTGTGCTGACCGGTTTAGAAGTACCTACGGATGTACTTTCATGTCTAAAGCGGAGATTTCAAAGTTTCGTCTTGCACGTGAGATGAGTGTACGCTGAAAAGTCAAGAAAAACAATACATCTGTTTCATCTTTGCCGGAAATCATCGAAAGCGCGCACCTCACAAATGTCTAGGAGGATGCGGAGGCGTGACCTTCCGGGTAATAGTTGTTCACTACACAGTTCGAACTCAGTCGCCTAATAATTCGTACAGTTACCTTGCATACCGACAGGATACAGAGCCACTTATCTACAAATTAAACATTTCGCTACAAGTAATCCGGTTTTGACTGGCACCTCGACTGGGTGGGTTTTCTTCCTTACTGTAATTTGAAAGTAGATGGTTTGAAGTTCCAAATGGGGTTTTCTCACCCATCCACTTTGTTTGGTTCATTGAATAGGATGCACATAACTGAAATAGAAGAACATTGACCACGTCTTCAACTATGTGGACTTACCAAGACTGAATGAAATCTTACCCCACTGGAAACGACAATGTGATTTGAATACACAGCCAAACTTACCTCATCTTTCAATGCACCATACAATGAGCTCAAAGATGGGTGAACATTTGATTCCTCTGAAATGTCGACAAAATGCGTCCAATAGCCTCAACCCATTAGTTTTATTCCGAGCAAAACTATGTACTCAAGACTGATACCGTGACTATTTCGATATCTTTTCGTCCGGCTTAGACATATGTACGTAGTGAATAATAGGCTAAATCGGTCGAAAGAGTGAACCGGGATCAGGTGAGTTAAAAATCAACAAGAAAGAGCAAAACGGTCCGGTTTAGACATATGTAAGTAGTTAATGATAGGCTAAATCGGTCTAAAGGGTGAACCGAGTTAAAAATCAACAAGAAAGAGCAAAACTGTCTGTCGTACTTGACAAGGTGTTTGAATAACATGTTGTTAAGAGGTGATTATCTGGTTCGTGAGTGTCAGAATTTGTGGAAGCTACTTCTGCATACAAAGTTGAGGATGGAAAATACTCACAGAGATTGCTTCAATAATGTCTAAAACTCTAAATTTAGTTGCTTATGACAACTCTGACTGAGCTTCGGAAACAGGTTTCAAGTCCCCGACAACTTCGATTTCATGTACTGTACCTGGCTGGTGTGCAAAACTCTTAATCACATTTTTCGTCCTTTGGTGGTTTCCAAGCTTCTATTCTCTCGATATACCTGTCTCCAAAGGAGCATACACATAGAGTCGGTCCGACAATATGCTGCTTGATACGGGGTTTTCAGAAAAACAGTCCATTTTTGCTGCTGAAATTTATCTAATCTTGAAAGCTGCAACAACTGTACGCTGTAATTTTCACGTCCCACAGGTTGGATCCCAGCCCCTTATTTTTTAAACAGTCCAGCCACACCAAATATATGCAACCAAGTGACCTCAATGGCCACCCCGTCCTGCACTTGTATACTGGCGTGTGTGTGTGTCACCGATCTACTGATCCATACGTGTCCGCGCCCAATACGTTGGGCCTGCTCGGACCTGTTATGTCAGGATCTCCAAGTGATCGCACAGTTCGTCAAAAACACGAGAGAGACCTTGGAAGGGACGACCGCAATCCACCCTATCCAGCCAAAATTCCTCTCGCTTTTTCTTGGTGTGCGGATGTTTGACGCTGTGTCAGTCAGTGGGAGACTTCGGCAAATGCTGATGCCACGAGCATAGACAGTCGAGGTTTGTTGCGTAATTTCCCTTTGTGCAAGTAGAATAGTAGACTTTCGAACCCAATTCTTCTGTGGTGTTTTGTATCTTTCTTTTGCTTCCATTACAACATTACGTATTTTGCCAATTGCATAAGCGTTTTTTGTTTGAATACAAACTACAAACTGAACTGGACGAGAGACTCGGGAATTGCATCGGGACAGGCAGTTGACGAAACAAAAACTTGAGGCTAGATGGAAGCTCCTTATGTGTCTCAGGTCTTGGGGGGAGAATACAAAAGCTGTCCCCATTTAACTCAGAAGAGAATGAGGACCGGTCAGACTACTGTGGCTTACTGTGCACCAGATGATGTCACATGCTTACAGTAGTCGCTTGTTGGTAGTACGCATTAAGCTGGAATTACAATATCAGGGTTCACAACTCTATATTGCACCGCCAATTTGCAGATGTCGCATTATCTAGCATAGGTTAAGGTGAGATGAGATGACTTTATATTGGGCATCGCATGGTGCTCTGTGATGCTCGATCTACCTAAAACCTGATGGTTACTCTTCATGGGATCCACTTTTGCGTCCACCCTCGAATGATCTAGGCAGGAAGGAAAACTTCCCTTAAACCGAGTGTGTCCTCAATCTGAAGAGTCGTCCTTCAGGAAGTCAGTAAAAACGGATTGTGACCAAACAGTATAGGGATTAACTAGTGAGTTTTTGATTTGAATCTCCCCGGAGGTTTGCGTGATGACCACTCCCAATGCTTCCCGGCACGGCTTTTGTGCTTTTCGATAAGTTTTAGATTCGCGTAAATGATGAATTCTTTCTGGGTTAACTTGTAATTAGCCATATTTACTACATTTGATTTACGCAAGGCCTTTTAAAACTTTCTTGGAGGGTTTAGGGACCCGAAGAAGGCCAAACAAAATTGGCCGCGGAAGTTGGGAATAGAATTGTTGGTTGGTTAACAGTCTCACTTTGGACGTCGTCCACAGCGTCATCGTACATTTGCATTTGTTCGTATTAACTTCAGATCTTTATAAGGAAATGAGACAAGGAATGATCGGAGATACGGCTGTTGTGAGAGTTTGCTTCTCTTGAAAGTTGATCTAGGTAGATTCAACTATCATCCATATTCGCAAACTAGAAAAAAGTAATAAACCTCTGTAAGTACACCGGCCACGCAAATCTTCGTCAGGGTCAACAAATGTCTTTTGTGCCAACTAACAAACAGGTAAGGTCGGCAGAAAAAATGACTTGTCAATAAAATTCAGGTCACTACCAAACGCAAGGGAAATTGTTGGGATCCCCATAAATATCAAGTCAACAAGTTACCTTAAAGTATGTTCCAACCCGTCTACCTGTTGTTCGTATTTCATCTGTGCCAGATTTTATAGTATACTCATTTGGTTCAAGAAGCCTCCCGGTTGAGCTCAGTGTGGTGTGAAAAACGCAGTTTATCCGGTTTACGACAGTTCTAACACGGTATTTCCTGTAAGGAAAGGATTAGTCATTTCAGAGAGTCAGCATGGGCTTGTTTTTGAGTTCTGGTACACATGTATCTTCGATACACATGTTTGATGTCACCCAAATTTCTCCCTCGTCGAGAATAGGATGATTCTTCCTTAGCAGACAAGTGTATCTTTTTGGCTGAGTTTGAATAAGCATTTAGCACTATCATCAGGTTAGGAACGTTGATGAATATGCTCGTCATTCCATTACACCGTTTTTATTCCGCAATTCAGATCAACTTATGTTGAATAATCTAGGAGTGCCGTACCTTCCACCTTTGATAATTCTACCAGCATGCATCTCAAGATGTTCTTGTGTGTTTCGAACCCGAAATTTCCCAACTAGTAGCTGACAAACGCAACCAACAATGTGATTAGATCATGATGTGACATTATGATGATGATGACATGATGTGATGTGATGATGTGATGTGACACTAACCATCCTATACTCACGCACTTCATATCATGTGGTCACGTGTTACCCGGCTTATGGATCGATGAATTTCCCAGATAAAAAGTTCATAGAACTTAAAAGATGTTTTCCTTTCGTTTCGTTATAATATGGCAAATCTCGAAATTCCCTCTCATCACGTATGTCGACATTTAGCAACAGCACATATAAGAAGAAATCTCAGACGAATGTTTTCCAAACCGTGGAAACTAATCAAACCCTTATTCCGGTGTTCTAGCCTGAAAATGGTTGGTTTTCGATGCGGAGTCTCTCAGAAACCGCGACTTTGTTCTGAGTGTTTAAAAACAGCTCTTGAGACATCTAAGACTGGTATTCTGCTTTGTACGGAATTATCGTACTGCATGGGTTCTAAATACTTGACTCTTCTATCAAGTTAAGAACTTCTATTCTGGAAACATGTGAGAAACATGTAGTCAAAGGAAACTCTACTGTTGCAAACCTAACCCAACTTCCAGACAGTTAAAGGTGCAACGTGCAGCCCACGTGCTAAAACAAGGCACAGCCGAAGCGGCAATTAACACCAGTGGTGCTTTTCACTAGCTTCATGTGATTATCAGCATGTTGCAGTGCCCCTAATCTCGATAAAACTGTGGAACTACTCAGTAGCGTTTACCGCTTCTTTGTAAATCACGTGGCACTACTTGGTAATATAAAATACAGGGACGCAATTACAAAGTTCGTCTCATTCTGTATAGTGAGTACAATTAATGTGGTTACATACTGTCCTGTTTTTGGTGTGCTACATGCCGATCTCTGTATCCCAAATGTTGTTCATTCTTCCCTTTTGCAGAAGTGAACCACAAGATGCCCAAGCTGTCAGAGAAAGCGTATGTTCTGTGTTTCGAGCATCACTTTCATACGAACTATATTGGTTGATAAAGACGTACTTATAATTCGACAACTACTCTCATTTGCATACGAATTTGGTTTGAATCCAGTTGAAATACTCGTTTGTGCTTCTCTTCTCCCGCTGGATTCAACCGAGTCTCCCGTCAAAACCGAATTCGTATGCAAATGTAGGTAGTTGGTGTACTCCGGCCAATTTTTTGGTTCAAATAGAACGTAAGATTGATGGAAACTCGGAGAATGCCCCTAACTGATGAGCCCCAAGAAGGGCGAAACTGATCGTGGCCAATCAAAGTTTTCAACAACTTTATGAGTATTTTGTTCCTTTTATACAGCGCACTTGTAATATTTTGCATGTTGCTCCCACTGATACAAATAACCGAGAATCTCTTTCGTTTTTTGATCCGCCCAATAGAAAACAAGCAATCCTTACCGTCTTCGACGAAATCGATAACGGTGACGGTAAGCTTACGGCGGATGAACTGTTCCGGTATCTGAACAAGAACAAAGATCCTGTTACAACCGATGAGGCAAAGGCTTTTATAACCGTGTTTGACAAAGATAAAAATGGAACGATAGACCGTGAGGAGTTCCTCAGTGCTTTGGCGTCATAAAACAACACATTTGAAGAAAACATTTATCGAATTTGTGAAATGAACGTGTGATAAATAAACGCTGCCTGCTGGTGTCTTTATTCACTTTGATCACCCTTCAACATTTGAATATAGGGGAATAAATACTGGTGCATTGCCTATTATTGACTATTTGGTCACCAGTTTATTGTCGTTATTTGGTACCGGAAATTAATCTCGTCACTCTACACCGGCGTTTGATCTCCTGAAGTGGCCGTTGGAATAGTAAACAAACAAAAATCAAACAAACAAAACAAACAAAAACCAGAATAAACAGTGAATTTAGGATGACTTTCGCTGATTCCTCCTCGTTAGAGTACACAATTTCTCAGCTCTTTCAGGTCTACGTGAGCTTGACAAAAAGTCTGGTACGAGTTAACAAGTTGGCGGCGGAATTGTGTGCAGCTAAATAGCTTTTCAGTCGCAGCGAACCAGAGATTTTGCTCTGGGCGGGTGGGAGCAATATAATACTAGTCTGATTTGCAAAAGTTAAATCGTGAAATAACTTATGAAAGGCTAAGCAAACCATTGCAGTTTCGTAAGGTATTCCGGACGTAACTAATTGTACCGAATCAATAGCGTACTTCAGATTCCAATAAAAACTATTGCTGGCATGAGATACAGAAATTACAGTCGAGATTTCGTCCAGTGATTGAAGCAAAGCTCTACCGGAAGTTATTCTGTTGATAACTCAGCCGGCAAGTAACTCTGAAAGAAAAATAGCCCGTAAACTGCGTTAATCCTTCATCTGAGAAGTCGTCACACGAGGATCTAGTCAACTAGTGACAATCTGGTGCGACTTCCGTGACTGAGGGTTGAATGACGTTCTATCCCGTTGAGGTGTGAGTTAATCACCATGTTGATCAGCTTCTGCTGGTATTCAGCTACTAGCCGGCAGGCTGTGGGTTCTAACCTATGTAGCAGTTTATGAGACACAATACTGACGAGTCGCAACAAGAATGGTACAGTACATTGTTTGTTTTCTTTGCGGGACAAATCATGATTGAAAGGGAAAACGTTATATGTTACATTTTCGCTCTGCAATTTATCTTGACGGTGCCAAAAAACGAAGAACTCCCAGACATATTCGGCTTCAATTTGCAAGTGGCAGTGACTCCGATAACTTGAAAAGTTTTTCGTTTACTGTGCTTAACTTGATGCAATCCAAAGCTTGCCGTCCTAGGAAGTCAAGCAACCCACGAATCCGGTCGTATAATATGATGTTCTCGTGTTTAATTTTGTTGTCGTGTCCGTCCTCAGTCTCTTCCTGGTTACCGTTTAGTTCAGTCTACATAGCTGGATATACCCCCACATGTAAACAGGTAGAGGACCATAGATATGGCAGACGGTGGAATCAAACTCTGACAGGCGCCACCGGAATGCATTTTATGTTGTGAACAAAGTGCCCATTTGCAAAAAACACTTGGTAAGTTATCAGAAGATATATATCTTGGAAAAAGTGTGTGGTAAAACTTTCGCGCCATAACCGTCAGACGATGATATACTTTTTCGCCGATATTGCCCACCATTTTGAAGTGTAGATCAGTGGTAACGCCAAACGTCGGGATAGTACTGACGCAGTCCAGCTCAACTATCTGTAAACAGCGTTTATCAACAGACAAACAGGGCATCCATTGGGCTCCATAGGACGCCCAAGCCCAGTGAGTCACGCCTAAAAGTGTATCAGTGTAATTGTGTGGGACTTGGTCATGCAAATTTTTTATCATATCGCACTTACATTGCATCGGCAAAAACTACTGAAATGCCGTTACAGTGCTGACCTGGATGGTTCTGTCAGTTCTACATTGCAGTTGATTACGGAAGGCCTTCATTTATTTCGTTTTCTTCACCAAGCCCAGTGTTGACAAGCAGGGAGTTCAGCGACCCGAAAAACGTCTTTGTGTTTCTTTACGTCACCTCTTGGGGACTAGAATGTGACCAATGTAGTGTATAGAAAAAATCAGTGGCTGAATCAGCTTAGTCTCACTTTTCAAGGCATGCCACCCGAATTCTTGTTAATATGGGACCCAATGAACTTCCTATTGCAGTTTTGGGACCAGTACACGTTTAAAACAAACTGAACCTACCTTCTAGCCCCTGCTACATAAAAGAACCATCAGCACGGCTAATCTTACTGTCAGCGTGAGAACGATGCGGCCACCACCGTAAATTCCGCAAACATACTGATGAACTACATGCACTGTCAACATACCGAGTTTCTGACCTGCCGTTGAGATTTCCTTCTATATGTCGGCACAATGACCCTGGACAGTAGACTAGTTCCACACCAAAGGAAGCGAAGACTCACCAGAATAACTGCATCAGGACAGGAGGGGGGCTGTTCAAAAGAGTATGACGTGAGTATGAAGCTAGCGCAGATTCGCGTCAATCCAAATTGATGTACAGCTACCGAAGGTTTCCTTGCATGCTTCGGATACAGTTTTTCCCTCAGGAGGGACACCATTGCGACAAGTCAGTCTTCACAGCCGACCACATCCACCTCAACTTCTAAATAATAGAGCTCACTTACACGTATTTTTTGGAGTGAACTTTGTTGAAGAAAGACTAACGATTAATCAGATCAACTGGTTCAACGCAAAACTGATAGCAGCCGTTGAAATATCAAAAATTATGGAAGTGACTTGAAGGTTCAGAGCGATGTGTAAGTGCCGCATTCATTGGCATAAAGATGATGAACCGAGAACGCGACTTGAAAGACGAGTTGTTTGTTGGTAGTCAGCCGAAGATGGGACAAATAAACTGCAGTTCGAAATGGGGAATTCGAAAGCCCCATAAATGGAGACAAATGGATCGATTGTTTTGTGGAATAAATGCGTCTGTGTCTTCGAAGAACGATCTTTTCTGATGAGGAGAAGTCGATCCTTTCGAACCACTTTGCGAAACATTTGTGCACCAAAATCGTCAGTCCACACAAACTAACGCGCTGACGTTTTTCGTAAGGCCCACGCCCACATTAATGTCCGGTGAATATTAACAGTCCAGAAACACCAATAGTACTCCATCAGAATACAATGCGTCAAATACTGCTACTGATGAGTACTTTGAACACATCCAGCAGAGTACGTACTGAAGTGACCTGCTTCTTCAACGCAGGATGTGGTCCAAGACATTCTCCACGCTTATCTAACCGTTCGTTTGGTTCGAACTACCGTCAAATGACAACCGCAAATACAACTACATCGTCAAGATGAACGCCATAAATGAGATTCAGCTGAGACATAAGATTCCCGTTGACACTCACTTAATTTGCAAATAAGTGTATTTCGACAATTGCTCTGGATTTAAGGCTCCCTCGCCTACTAGTGATACTTCGGCACGCTCATCAATCCACTGAATCCTGAGGTTCGTCGGCCTTTTTCAAACCGATAGTCCATCTGCGAGACATTTCACTACTTGTGTTAACCTGCAAGTGCCGTCAGGCCAAGCACATCGATCGCACATGTTCTCACAAGCCCATTGTCGATGACTCACCACGGTAGACCACGCAGGTCCGTGTGCGAATAGCCTCATCTAGCGATCGATACGGTCAAGTTAACAGACAGACGCAGGACGATGCTGGTAGTACAAGTGCAGCATCAAGTTGAACAGGCCACATCCATGTATTGACAAATCAACCAACTCCCATTACTTTGGTTTTGTGGCCTTCAGAAACTGTTCCCCAAGGCCAACCTAGTACTGCTACACAGTAATGCAGCTGGTTAAGGCCACACACAACCCCTTCAGCGGTTTGAGGTGTAACAGGAACTGCATTGGTAAATCTATATTTTTAGTGAGCTCATGAAAACAGGATCCACCAAGTTCAGACAGAAACGTCCGTCCCCAGGAGCAGTGTAGGTACGGTTGGTGCTTCATGTGAGATGGCTTGATCCTTATATATCATATAATTCCTAACTGGGTCCTGGGAGACAGGCCGTGAAGGCCACCAAACCAGCTTAAGGATTATTGATTGACGGTAGCCGTACAAACGCTTTTATCGTTAAAACGTTCAGTAGATGTATAGTGCTGTCCACAAAAACCGTCAGCGTACCGCAGTGTCAAGATTAGGTGAGTTACACAAGTCAGTTACGCAGGTAGAATCTACGGGGATTTACAGCGTTGCATGATCGAAGATGATGTATTTGGGTACACCGAGGAAATTTCTTCTTGTGGTCGCTTAGGACCTGGACCACCAATCGCAGTCTGCAAATACCGAGTTGGCATCGATGTAGGCATTCAAATTCATGTACGAGCTGTATTTAACTGAGAAATAGTACCATGAACGGCTTCCGTCCACCTGCTTACGTCACAGTGCACGTCACTAACTGAATGACAAGGTCACTGTGACATAAGCCACACCTAAATAGCATCAACGAAGTTCACTCAATCGTACTACTAACGCTAACAATAGTTCAGGTTTGACAGAAGAAGATGATATGTTAACTTCGCGTTAATTTAAGATTAGATCCGTATCCTAATACAAGCAACTCTGGGAATTTGGTTGTTGATCGTTGCTGTGTTCACCCTGCAAGGCAGGTAGCTTGCAAACGTTTCACCACCAATTAAACGGACATCTTCGCCCAACGTAAAGACCGATAAACTTTTTCCTTTATTTTCGCGCTTCGTATGTTTATAATTCATAACTCTATGTACTGCACACCTATGATTTGTGGTACCAAATACCGAAAGCTGTATATTGAACCGAATTCAAAACAATCCCTGTTATACTTGCTACAGAAATGATCGTCTACCACTCCGAAGCTGATGTGTTAGTTATGTGATTCCCAACTGCCAGAAATATTCATGAAACATTTCATCATCGTTCTATCGTGCAAAGGCTGTACTAGAACGTAAATTTGCTCGTCCTTAAAATAGATAACTGTGAAGCAAAACTTATGGCAGTCCATCCGAAAACCGCATTCTAAACCAGTGGTAAGCCTCCAGATAACCACTTATCTTCACAGGGGGAAATTGTTTTTCCCATGTTCCGAAGAACATAAAGTGCAGCAGCCTGAACAAGTTCCTCGCGGTGCAAACTGGGTAGCCCAGACGCCATTCTGGGTGAGGTACGAGTTTAGCGAATGTAGACGGGACCACCCTGTTTTGTTTCAACACACTGGTTACTTTCGACAGTGAACGACACGATCCAGGTGGCGCCTTAGTAGCGGTTCTAACCAGTACACAGAACAGACTCGTGGGGCTTATATGTGAGGACTGCGACGAATGCTGCAAATCGAAACCTGGCATGCTAGCCTATGGTCTACTTCAGGCCCACTCAAAATAAGGCAGATAAGCTCGGGCGGGTAAAGGCTTTCAGTTCTTGCCGGTCCCAACAACAGTCACAGACGTTCTTCAACCTGGCTAACAAGTTACACGCAAACCGCGTCATTTGTGTGACTGGAACAGTACTTTCCCGGTCGGTAGGCTATCAGCATCAAAACCAGGTCACCAAAAATATATATACCGCCAATCACATCCGGAACAATACTATCCAGTGGCCCTTCGAAAACTCCACATTCGTCTTACTCTTAAGCCCATATCACCTAGTTCAAAAAATCTGTGGATTATACTGTAGCGGTCACCTCGTTGCTTCAACCAGCTTCGCTTAATTTATACAGTACATCCGTGCTCACTAGATCACGCGACTCATTTGTTCCGTAAGCACACAGATCACGTGACAAAATCCTATCCCGCTCACAACACAGACCGTCAAGTCACATCCCATATTGTGGGCGTCGGAACGGTTCTGTGTATTATACACATCAAAACTCCCATATAAAGGATGACACAATTGTCACCACACACACACACACACACACGCAGGGGGCTGTCACTTAACCAAACTCGACAAGTCCACGGCCAGTTACCGAACACGTTTAGAAGCTACACTGCGAAGGGAACACGTTCCTCCGTCCGGACATTCACCCAGGAACTCTCACAAAAGGTAATTTCCCCCTTTGACTTACTCCACCTTTCACACTGCACTTAGTTTATACATGGTGCAACTCTTTGCTTCGTGGCTCATCGGCAAAAGATCCTGGCGCGGTTTGGCTTTTGTTGATCTCTCAGGAGGCGTCTGATTCGGTTTCATATGGCACAATTACCGGATCTTCGAAATGTCTGGCAATTCGTCATTCTCCGCTTGATAAATCGCTCAGTTCTATGAGAATGAACTAGCAGTTTTCGCCATTTCGGATATTCGATGCTTCAGAGAGGTAAGTTAGGAAGATCCACTTCCTTCACTGTTGCTCATCGTGTTTAGAAATGAGGTTCTTGAATGGCTGATGCCTCATTTGGGTTACCGATTCCCTGACACCTTAGTGGATGGTTTTTTGCTTTGCGTAGACTGGGTTTTGTTTTGTATCTGCCGAGGTTGAGTTGGGAAGAGATAGCAGTGGTGATTGGCGGGAACAAAAACTTTGGGGGACCACGATCTCAATAGAACTCTTTTGCTTCACCGAGAACCTCATTTCTGTTCTAGGTCCGACAGATACTGTGACATATTTGGGAAAAGAGGATCGCAACTACCGACAGCAGCTGCTCACACTGCTTGATGAGGTGACTCATACCCAGTTTGAATAGTGTAAAACACCATGAACTGCCGAGGTTGTTACATTCGCTCCTGCTTGACCCACGAAGGACTAGATAATTACATCCGGCAATCTATTCGTCCCTGGCCAAGTCTGCTGAAGGACACCGACATCAGCCGCATCCACGCCAGAAAACAAAATGGTGGCTGGGTGACTCAACTTCAGCTATTCCGACACCGCGGGAAACGTTTATGGAGAAACTGCTGTCTATGCAGTGCCGGGTACTACGCAAATAGTTGATGATCCTGTGTTGGTCAAGGTTTTCCGGAATCTCAGCCTCCTATCCCGGTGAACTGTGCGTCCTTTAAAACCAACCAACAAATGATTGTTCTCTGGGGTGACAGTTTGCACAGTTTGCGAGAGTTGACGGTTTCGGCTCTTCTGAAGTGATGGTTTGTGTTTCCAGGGCGCGAATTTCCTCGAATACTTATCGCAAGTTTCCAGCTCCACTGCAAACTACTGCAGACAAGATTTAGAAACTGTCGACATGGTCATGGGCACCAGAAGATCATCAGCCCGAAAAACTGTGATCGACAGGAGAGTTCCATGCATATTATACAGCCTGCTGAATCCCCAGGGATGTTCAGTTTGCTCGTCATAACCAGGTTGCCAGGAAATTTTTGTGTCGTCTGAAATGCACCATCTTCGAGGAGTTGAGAGCGCCTACTTGTAATTCTTTTATCATGACTGAAGCAACCACTGTTCCGAACTTTGTGATCATTCTCTACAGAAATAATATATGACGTCAGTAGTGTTGGTACATTGCGCCATTGATTGTGCTTAAGCAAAAGACTCTTATATCCCATCAACAATTCTGAGAGAATAACCATAGGGAAGCAAAATGGAAAACAAAATCGGGCCTTTCCTGCAAAATTTAATTGATCCATGCTTTTTTTCCTGACAAATCCAACCAGGTTTGCCCCGAATTTTGGATTTTTTTTCCATACGTTTGATCAGCTTAAACAGTATGAACCACGTAACTATTTTGGCTCCTATCATTGTCCTTGAGGAGATGGGTGGCTCGAAAGCGACATGATTCTTCTTACTTGAGAAGGTGGTTATCGATTTCATCGCTGGGTGCATGTAACATGAATTGGAAGGAGTGAGGTTCTCTTTGCGGACAGCGTTTAAATAGTTTGATGAAGTTAGTATAGTTAGCGGTTCCGTCAGTAGAAAGAGCAATGCTCAACCGGAACCTGTAGGGTTTGCGCTCAAACCGATATGAGCTAAGAATAACCTATGAACTCGGGTTCTGATGACGGTACATGCCTGTTGGGCTGAATTTAGTACCTGTGTTCGACAGGACTTCGTGCAATGCACAAAATGGCTTGATTTGTGAGTTGTTTACAATTTTTTTGTCCTTTTTCACTTGTTCCGAAGTAGCTCCCTTCTGCTAGCCAGAGTAACATGCTCGTCGATTAGTTGCTTACCGACTTCACGCAACCAGTGATTTGCACACCAGTTGGAATGAGTAGTATGATCAATTAATTTTATTTGGTTGATGTCCTTTCCCGGCTGTTCACGTCGAGCTTGTTTCTCGAATAGGTTGGTCCGGTATTCAAAATGTTGAACCCTGCCCTATTAACGTAGCACTAAACACACGATCGATATTTGCCCGAATTCGGAGACTTTGCGGAACCAGGGACAAACTTAGGACCAGTCTTTGAACAAATTTTTTCGCTGGCTTGTGGAAAAGGCTTTTCGCGACAGTAAGGTCACTGAAATTTCTTGAATGTTCCACTCTGTGTGTTGAGTATCCTAGTGAGGGCTGAAACATGCCTTCATGGTAGGAAATACTTCATCTTTGAAACATTTGTGAACTTCATCAAGACTTTGACCGAGAACATGACTTCATCTCCTACAAAGAATAGAATACCAACAGATTTAGAAGAAACTTTTGAGGAAGAGCGGAAGTAAAGAATTTCTTCAGTTGACCAATGGAAGTATGCTTTCTCAGTGACGGGTCACCTGGTATTTACACTATTCCAAATGAGTACTCGCTGTGCGTCACATGCGGATGCAAGTGCCTAAGCAGCGTCGGCTTTGTGCGTCCACGGCACATGAATAGATCGTGAACGTCTACAAACTTGGCAATTATGTCATATTTTCGAATGAGTACACCTCAAACTTTGTCATCTTAAGGTTGAAAACATCATTAGTTGCAAAGTTAACGGAATACCGTCAGGTTATATAAATTACCTTGACATGTGTTACCGTGCGGCCCCGGGCAACAATTGCATGATCCTACAATCGGGGAGGTGTGGTACTGCCCTCGAGCGTAAAGGAATTGAGGGATAACGTTGATGTCTCGATGATAATAAGGTACCGAATCTCACTTTCGTGATATGCGGCAGGCCCCATTAATTTCGGCCACCGATATTATTCTCTTGGGTCTACACCTGCGCTAAGGACTTCTGCGGAGCTCTACATTTTGCTCTCACAAACCAACTGCGACTTCACACTGCGCGCAGCCATCCAACGGCTTGACCACTGCTGACAGACAACTCCAATTTCGACACCAACCATTCAGATAACTGATAATGACACAACGCTCAAATTTGCAAACACCCGGCAGGGAGACTGTCTTTAATTGGGAGGCACCCGATCTACAAATCCTATAAATCAGCCTGTATAACCTCACGTTTCCTCCGTGCTTGCTGACTAAGTGTAGCTTTGAAGTGTAGCCGTCCGAAGGTAATACAATGAGTGCATATATATTTTATTGAAACAAGAGTCTGCATTATCCTTTTCTCTCTTCAAACTGACAGAGAACCGCCTCGTTTGAAACGGAGTCGTTTTATGAATCCGGAAACTGAGGATTACATTGAACGATTGTAGAACATAGTCATTCTGATGGGCTAATCAGCCAAGGTCAAGTGTAGGTCGTCATCAGGGCCTTCCTTGCCAGCACGTTCACTTCCTTTATCAATTTCCAGCGACCATTGATAGACACTGCATCTTCTCTCTTTTATACTGTAATCGAACAAGCCTGCACCACCTGGTGGCACAAACACCTTGCATAATTTCGAGTTTTATTGTTTTGAACAAGACAACCGGTTAAATAAGCCATTAAAGGCATTCGGAAGTAGCATAAGTTTGAAAATGATGATAGTGAGAGAGTTTATGATGCAGTCGCGTAGAATCACTCGTCCTTGAACGCCTCGAGTAATTCTTCGAGACTGAGTTTCCCATCTGAATCGTAGTCATGGGCTTCAATATAGGCTTCTAACAGCTCTTTGTTTATTGTGACGTCGTTCTGCCGGAGGTAAATTTGTAGTTCCTCAAGCGATATTCTCCCATCCGGTCCGGAGATTTCAGCGAACATTTGCACAATTGCTGGTCTGAAATCCAATGAAAAGAAAGAGTTGCACATATGATCCTGGATAATATGACAACCTGAAACTCGTTCGATTGAACTGTCAAGTAAACCGACAAGAAACAATGTCTTTTCTAATGTTTTCGTAATACGCATTAGTTTGGTTGTGCGGCAAACACAGAACTCAGATTAATTGACAAATACGTGAAAAGTTTGGATCGGGAAAATTGTAGCAAGTAACTTAAATTCACAATCATAATTGTCTGAACAAGAGGTGGACAGTAAAAGTGGTCACAGCGAACTAGCCAACGACCATCTCCGCTATCTGAGCTACCGACATTCTCCTCTAGAACACACCATTGTGCTCGCGTCTAAAATCAACGCTTTACGGGATCAACCCCGCACTGAGGACTTCATCTCGACTGGTGATTAAACGTTTGCAGTCCAACTGTGAACTGAACAGCAACCGACATATGTTGTCTTATGTTATCTGCTTATGTTATCGCGCTTCAGAAGACAATAGGCACACGTGTCAATGAACTGATTAACCCTGTTCATCGTCTTAGATTTTTATTTTCATTATACACTAAAGATGAACACATATTCATTTACAACTCAATTTGGTTTTTAAGGGAGATGCAACCGAATCTCTCGTTTATGAAGTTCTTCAACTGAATGTGGTGCACAAACGCCGTCCCATTTTTCAGTAGAACATACGCTTGACGGAAACTCGGACACTGCACCTACCTGATGAGTCCCAACAAAGGCGAAACCGGTCGTGGGCTTTCAAAGAGTTTTCAGCAACCCACCAACCCATTGCTACGTACCAATACGTTCCCCAATAACGCACTGATGATGTCATCTCGTGTGGTGATGAAACGTTTGCAATCGAATTGCCCAGCTCAGCGAACAAGCCAACGACCATCTACGCTACCTGAGTTACCAACATTCTCCTTTATAGAAAACACCTTACAGTTTTATATGTCGTTGGCAAAAATACTGTTGGTGTACCTAATGATCATGTTGAATGCTCAAAGTTAAAGACAGGGAATGTGATTGATCAACAGCACGCTCAGAAGGCTGATGTATCCATGCTTCCATCTCAGTTAGAATGATGGAACCAAAAACAGTGTGGTTCAACGGTTGCGACTCCAAACTGAACCAGACAGTGGACTAAAAAACGGTGGGTTGGAAGTGGAAACAGTAAAACTTATTGCCACATCAAATCCTATCCTAAAACGCATGTAGAAAATGCCCGAGTGGGTAATCTCCCCAGGACGTATTTGAAGAACATAGGTTGCACACAAAGCTTTGTTACCTCCATACCTTAATGTCTTGTGTCAAGAGCATGCGCCAATAAAGTGATATCTTCTCTCGTTGCTTACTGATGACATCCTAACACTGAGAGAATTTTACCCCCCCGCCCCTCCCCCAGGGCATTGGCACCAAGTGGCACTCAGATTAGTTCAGTGTGGGACTTATCGACTTGAACTCAACCGTGCCAAAGGTTTACACCACATTACATGTGGCTTGTTTGCTATTTTTTATCGTTCGTTTTCTTTTCAAACTTGCTTACACCCCCAATATTGTAGTTCACAGTAAGTCAGGAAAACACGTAAGTAAGGACACGGGTGTATTGTGTACACGCGGCCAACTTGGTCCGCTTTCGAGGCGGGTCAGCAAACAACTGAGTACATATCAAGTCAACCCACAGCGCTCACACGAGCCAATCAATCGGACACGCACCCAATCAGCCACTCAAGTCACACGCCAGATCGATGGGGGAACGACGAACGGACACGCACACGCGCAAACTCTCTGACACACCGACACAGCTACTACACCCAAGTATTTGGTTCCGGTGCTGCTGCCACGATCGTCTGTCTTTCTGATTAGGCTCAACCGCAGAGTAGCAGATGCAACAGCCTCCGCTAGTATGACCTGAGATATTTTGACGCTTTCAGAATGCAAAGAAGGTACTTGGTGGATGTCCGTGGGTCGTTTATAATCAATCGCAAAATAATGGTCTTTTTACGCACCTTAGTTAAGCTACAGAGTCGTCCTAGTAAAGGTGAATTTGGATACGATACAAAACACCTTGAATTATCCTTTTCCCCTCTTATCTTTCTGGGAAAAATTGATATTACGTACCACGGCTTTTTTGAATAACGCTAGATTTTTAATTGCGAACGTATTCCACTGCTTCATTCTGCTTGTTCTGTCATTAAATTCTCACCACTACATTTCTGCTGCTGTGACAAATATGATGGTAAAACATTGTCTCACTCTACTCGGAGGGGGGGTGTTCTCCCGATTTTAGTGAAAACGATGAAAATCATTTCCGACTGTCGGTTAAGACTCTATCACCAGATGTGGCTGGGTTTAACTGCGGTCGACTGGATTGGTGTTTGTTGAGTTCCTTGTGTTCCCCGCTATTTGAACGCGCTGAGAGCTAAAATTGTTCTACGTCCTTCAACTTTCATTCAAATGAATTTGTGTGACTGTACTCTCAAGAAGAATAACAATACTCGCTGTGACATAGTCATACAGTATGAAATCAAACTGGGTAGACAAACGAACGCCTCCGTTCGTTTTATATCCAATCATTCGCATAGTTCCAACGGCACCTTAAGATTTGAAATGAGTCCTGCCTCAGTCCACAGAACTGACCAATCAATTCTAGTGCAATCGTCATCAGTCCGAAGAAATGTGTTCCATGGCTTGGTGTTCAGTCACGTGCTATGCGAAATTACGTGCGCCGGTAAACATAATCCAGCGGCTTGTCCGTTAAGGAGTATACGCATGGTGTACGTTACAACTTGGACCAGACCGTCCTGAATCGAAAAGTTTATGCTTGATATGCCTAATCTTCAATTATCACAATGGAGTCCTTATTTCCGGAAGAACGTATTGGCTGGTTATCACATTGGTTGCTCGAAAAATGACCGCCAAACGGAGGCGGCCACTCGCGTTTCTCAAGAGTGTTCTACAAAGCTTATGTCCTTATAACTGCTGACTGTCTCTTCAATAAATTTAACATTTTTTCAGGACGTCCATATTCTGGCAAATTTTAGGCCCCAACGTCGTAATTATTGGATCAGTCAAGGGAATAAAATACCAATGAGTTTTGGAAACGGACTGTGTACGGAAAGTTAAAGCTGTTAGCCAAAAAGAAGAAATCACGATTCCTTCATTGGATAGTAACTGCCCGGTGCTTTGTACAATAACCAGGGACGGCCTTTGGAAACCTGCGCGTCTTTTTTCCAATCCAATCGTTTTTAGAAGTAATTCCCTAACAGTCGTCCTCTTGTGCAATAAGCCGACCCTTGACATGTCGCCTGGTTCCACGGAACTCTCGATACTGCGGTTTTGCTAAGCCTCGACAAAGTGATATGAAACGTTATCTGCATAAGTTCAATTGCGTCTTGCAGATTCTGCCTGGCTTGCACGTGCGCGTGTCAAACCTAAGATTCTTGTCTATTTCCGGACTTTGAAAGTAATCTATTGTTAGTGTTCATGGACGCCTTATGAATCAACAGAACCAAAGACTTGAACAAACTGTGGTCACTCTGACTGCAGTGAAAATCTCACAGAACGGGTAATGTCGGCGTTTATGTTCAATCTTGAGGTAACAAGCATGACATCATAGTGGCTCTAGTTAAACAAAATACTGTGCGCGCATGTTTTGGGACATCAGCTTAGATTAACTGCACCGATGTGTTAGACTTTGCTATCAGATCAAGGTAAAATTGACTGGGACACTGAACCATACAGGATATCAAATCGGATTGAAAATCACGTGACTATGATTAAGTATTTCATACCGGCTCAGTTAGACATCTGTTTCAACTTCGGAGAGTAGCAGTAGGACAGAAAAATGGGTAGGCCAGCTAGGCCAACTATCTTCTGTCACAGAATTTTTGTTGTGTGTGCAATAGGGTGCTATGTTGGTGAGGAAATCCACAGATATTTTGAGGTAATTTCAGCGACTGCCGGAATCGCAGTATTCTTGGGAGCACTTATTGATCGTGAGTACAAGATTCGAGCCAAATAAGTGATACATTTACGCTTACTCCTTAGATGAACACCACACTGCGCAGACTAAGGATTATTCTACAGTTCTACCGTCTCGTAACTCGGTTGTTTTCATTTTGGAAGTCGCATAACAGAAAAATATTCCAGCATTAGAAGTACCATGGTTAGTCGAAGACGCGGCGTTTCGATTGAATTCTACATCCATTAAAGAAGGCGTTACATAACGTGGCATGAAGAAAATATATAGCGTAGATCATTGGTTACTTAATTTTTGTGTTCAAACAAACCTTTGCGTATTTTCTGCGGCAAATTCTATTTGTCACAGTCGTTAAGTGTGACATCGGTAGTTCTTCGGTAGTCTTTCACTTATTCCTGATCCGTAGTCTTTAGGAAGCCCTGACCTTTCAAAGCACTTTCACGCTGCCTAAAGCGGATTTTCGAATCTGCTTGAGGAAGGAGTTGTCGTGGTTTATTTCAGCTTTATTTTGAACTGGGCATCAAGGAAGTAGCGACCCCTAAAGTGCAGTCAATACTTCTATGTGTAGATCTGGAAGTTCCAGACTATTTTGTGTAGCCTAGTTCAGCGGTCTGGATTGTGCGCACTTTGAGTCTTACTCTGAAAGGACCGTCGCAATGCAAAAGCATGTTGTACATTAATCTGCAAAGGAGAAAATCTTTGGACGTATACATGAAGAAGACCCGAACCGCAGACACGCAGCTCAATAACTCGGTCGTAACAGCACGGTCAGTTCGTTGAATTATGTCCACTCTTATTCCATGATCAGAAAACCGAGATTATCGTCTTCCCGCTGCTTTTTTACATGGTTTACAGGGAAGTGCCTTCAGAATGGCGCATGTGGACAATTGCTCCCATCTTCAAAAAGGGTAGGCCAACGCTGTGTGAAAACCAGAGTGGTATCAGCCTGGTAGCTATACCATCGAAGATGCTCTCTGGTCGTATCCTTCGAAGGTGAACTGAACACATGAAGAGACAGACCCGTGAAAATCAAGCTTGGTTTCGTCCTGTAAGAGGATGTATCCACCAGATTGTCACTTTTCGACAGACTTTGGAACAGCAACGCTGCTTTCAGGAGTGTCTTCCTTAACCTAAAGACTGTCATTGACTCTGTGAACCGTCAGGCAATATGGTGGAGTTTGCGGAACGAAGATGTCCCACTTAAATTCTTGACCTTGTTTAAGGCAAGTCTGGCGGACGCGTGAAGGTCTACGCGAAGCTCAAGCTTGAGTTCGCTACACCAGGTGGAAGGTCATGGAAGACTCATTCTCAGTCTCTGATGCCTGAGAGGTCGAAATGCTCTCAGGGCATTCTCCCACGAATAGGATGTGATCAGAACAATTGGGTCTTTTTGTATCTGACGCAGTTGTTATCCAGACAACTGCACATAATCTGAATAAGTCTGCCTCATGGTTTGCCATGCGCCTCACACCTGCAAGTGTTGCTGCAAGAGTAAGTGGGGTTGATCCCTAATCCTATGATTGATTTAGGTAGCTTGGGCAGCTGTGCCATCCCCCGTGGTCTAGCCAAACATGATAATTCGGTTCGTACTGGGAAGGCCAGAGCAGCTTTTGCGAACCTTCATCACCTGTGGCGTAGGCGTGACATCAGCTTATCCATCAAGGATCGCGTTTACAATGCTGCGGTTCCATCCATATTGTTACACAGGTCATAAACCTGTCTGGTGAAGTCTGCTGAAAACAGCTGATCAGGGATGTTGAAAAATGCCAAATGGTTTTCGGAAAAAATAACTCGCCCATGATATATGAAATGATAGCATTCAATAAGTTGTGCTCGCCTGCTCACCTACTCCGTCGACCGACTTTGTCGACGAGCCCTTTTTGCACAACCACGCGAAGAGTAAATACAAGCCGCATGATGTCAAGCAATGAGTGGATAGCTAACTAAGAAAGCCATTAGCAGCAAACTCAGCCATTGCTGTCCCCTTGAACGGTGGCCCCAAGATGAGACACATCAGTGGTTAGGGACATCGTCAGAAATGGCCCAGCTGCGGGCCCAATGGGGCTTATGCATCCAAGCTGTTGTCTTCAGCGCATGGCTTTTCCTGTCGATCTCCCCAACGGAAAGTTCACTAGCACCTCTGTACTGACGCACTTATTGTATCAGCTACTGCTTCTAATGCGTGCCTATCTACCCCCACCTTCACGAACTATTGGAGAACGAAACTGCTGCAGCCATGGCCAATGTAAGTACTCAGTTTTTGCAGCTGGAGATGATGATGACGATGATGTAATCGTAAGATGACCACCGAACAGTCTACTTGTTTACGGAGATTTCGTAAAAACAACAGAAACATCGTGATGAAACTGCGAAGTAGCCCTTACCTAGGCTGCTTGTCGTTGGAAACCAATGAAGTGGGGAAGACATACTTCGGATATTACCTACTACTTACTTGTTTACTTACTTGACAAGCCCGGGAACAGCCGGCCTGATGAAACCCAAGGTAATGAAACTGGCAGTGGGTTAGCAAAGGATTATTCGTCAAGCTTAGGAGTAGTGCTTTGAGGCAAGAAGACCTATTTCGATATCGTAAATATCGTGCAAACTAAAATCTGAACCCAACATTGAGCAGCACATTTTGTTGAAGAGTAGCATAAATTAGATATTCGGTTAAGTCGGGAGAATTTGATAGAAGCTGAGTGACTGCGTTTAACTAATGAGTCCCAAAAGGTGCAGCGGACTTCCGCAGTCCTCTACCGGGGCTCTGGAAGGACTTTCGGCGACTTCATAAGCAGTATGCTACGTTGAAACTGTTTCTCTATTTGATGTGTTTTGCAATGACAACCGCCATAGATGAAGAATGGTATGTCGATCACCCTATTTTTTACGAAATAAGAAGCAATAAACTGAATACTAGTTATCTCAAGAGTAATCAATACATTTGTCCAAAACAAACATGCAACCTCCCCGTTTAACAGCGGAGTAGTATAAATTTTCATAAGGTTCCACGACGTATTTTTATGTTTGTATCGCACAACGAGAGCTCAGTTAACTGGAAGTGCCTTACACGTTGCGTATTGAGTTACTGCCCATTCCTCCAATATAACTTACTGGAAAACCTGGTTCTTAACATTCCAACATGACCTTAGCTGCATGGTTTAAAGCCCAGTATTTTAGTATATATCTAGCGCACTCTACATCATATTCATTTCCTGTATCCGAAATATTAAGATTGGATGAACAACGAAGTGATTTATTCCGGTAAATAACTGGACTTAAAATTATCGCTTTGCTTTATTCGTAAACGGTAAATTTTTATGGCAGTGGAAACCTTTCCTCACATCTTGACACAAGACTGATCCAGCAGCTCGACGGAGGTTTGCAGGATCTCAGGATTTCTTAACTTCTCGGGATGGGTGTGCATGCTAGTGAATGATTGAATTTTTACCAGCCATCGGTACATTATCCGAACGAAGTGACATATAATACTCTTGTTTTTCAGTGGATGTCTTGACGTTCGGCTCAAGTAATATGCGCCTGTTTTCAACTAATGTCACTGCCTAACAGGTGAAATTGGGCGTTCACTTTTGTTGGACAATATTATCCAACCTGGACTGTCTGAACGCATGGTCAATGGTACTCCGTTTTTCTTCAATACAGCAGAGTAGAAACGACAGGTTTCATGTTGGGAGTGGAATGGTGGCTAAAACCTAGCTATCACCTACCGATCTGGGAACTTATCATGATAGGCTTGCATTGAGCCAGGTACGTAAAGCACGCTCTAACGAAGTCTAACTCAAACGCAATGGTTTGTGAAGGTAGAAGAATCTTGCTGCTTTCTGAGTTGTCAAACGCATAAGGCCCTTCGCCATGCATCCCGTGTTGCTTCCTTGTTTCCAATTTAGCTAGGCTGTCCAGCTCTTCGGATGTGCAGAGCATTACTGATATGGTTTTAGGAAGAAGGTACTCACGACAGACGAACTACTCACGCGTCATGGGTTACACTGGCCAGGACATGTACTCCGCGCGCCAGAGGACTGTCTGCCCCACAGAGCACTTTTCGCTGTTTTTACGTTGTGTAAGTCCAGCAAAAGATAGCAAAAGGCACACACAGCTGACACAGTTCGAAAAAAAGATAAATCATCCGACACCCATTCAACTAACCCAAGCGAACTTTCAAAAACGAAACTACCATAAAATCCATGTAAAATGTATTTTCTAGAGCAGCATTTTGGGAAGCTTCGCACTTAGTCAGCTTACAGTGATATACATTTATGATTGTGCACAATCAGCAAATTTTCATGAGTTAATTGCCCTCATTAATTCATTGTAATCAAGCTTCCCGTCTCCATCACGGTCGTAGTGTTTAATAAATTCCAGGATGACTTTCCTGTCACACACGAACTTCTCGCTATCCAGAAGGCGTTTCAACTCATCTACACTGACCTTTCCATCCCTGTCTGTGTCCAGTTCCCTCAATAGTTCGCTGATTCCAGCTGACCTGAAACCAGATAAACAAATGCATGCCCAGTAGGGAATGTTTCATTGCAAATCTGTGACTACTGTTGTGGTTCCCCCTTACCTAGCGATGCTGAAAACACGGCTCTTGTTAGTCTCAATAATACCAATATTAACGCTTTCCGACAAACTCTGAATTTCAGATTATTGCAAATTCTTGTATAACTTTTGGGCTATTGGTAGCTCGAGTGGATTTCCTAGTTTTTGGCTTCTTCGCCAATTTTGGTAGCCGATTCGTCACCTTTTTAATAAACGCCGTTCGGGTGATTTTGGGTGGGTGTTTCCTCTTCTAGTGCTAGGTTTTGTAGCTTAGCTAAGAACACTTCGTGTCTCTAGCGGGATTGGCTAAGAGTGATTCCTATTACCTGGTTGCTTATTGGGTCGCACCACCTCTCCGTCCGAGTAGCATTTAGATGATTGTTTTGTCGTACGCTGTCGTTCGCAGTGATTTTCGCTTTTTGTTCTTAGTATCCCTTTTGATAGTTATGGTTGGTTGAGTTTCGGAAACAGCCTCGTTTACTTTATCGTTTTATCCCTTAGTTTGCGCATTCCTATCGGTCCTTCTAATATACCTAGCACGTTCTGATATAGGAAACCTTTGCTCCATCGGCTGTTTCACTACGAGTGTTTGATTATTCTTATAACCTTATCTGATGTAGTTCTGCAATACCCTAACTAGTCGCTGAAATTACCTTCTACTGATGGCCATGGGATCATTCTATTTCTGATTTCTCAAAGTTAAAGTCCAAAAACACAAACCTCTCTGATATTCCCTAAACTTATGACTATTGCAGGGTTGACGTACATTTTAAAAACACGTTGAATAGTTGGAGTGTATTCAAGCACTTTTTATATAAGTCAGTTGGTCGATAAAATTGAGGAAGGTTCCGTGAACGATGCGCATTTATTCTCGAAATGCAAAAGAATCAGCTGATGCAATCCCGGTGCAAGCAAACCGGAAAAGATATCATGCCACTAAATGCACGGGGGGTGTCATGTGTCTAACAAGACCAAATGCTCGTTTGAGCAAATTTGTTGGTAGCTACGGAACATCACACGTTGTAAAGTACTGTCTTACATGAAAGCCAATAAGTGAATACAGTAAAGTGTCACTTCACCAAAATGATTCATATAGGCGCGTACTTGTACTTGCACTTGAAAATTTGAAATTAATAATAAAATAACCAGGCGCTTATCAAAACTGTGGAAGTTGCAAAACTTCAAGAAAGGTCGAACATCCTACATGAGTCGGTCGTTCTGGATTGAAACATGCTAGGAATCCGGTATGGTGGTCTGTGTTGAGGAGAATGGTAATAGACAAGATAGCTTAGATTGTCTTTCGTGTGGTCGCTGAAATGACCCATTCCACTGTGTTATTATCAGTCCAGGCGATGTCCTCACTGTTGTTTTGGGAAGTGAGTGGGGAGTAGCGGTGCCCCGGCAGTGCCACTGACGTCAGGAGCGCTTGGTCTCCTAAATTCTGTTTGACAGTCTTACGTCTACAAAAATCTTGGTTCTTTGTTAACAGATTTTAAGTCCTAAAAACTCAGATGAGGTTTGGATTTCCAGTGAGAATACATAAGAAAACTAGGGATGATGATTGATATTCAGATGTCCTGTAGTCAATACGAAGTCTGATAGAGAGGATAATATTGCTAGACCACAATGCTAAATGGATGATCGATTTTCTTCTCTGAGCTTAACGATTTCCTTGCGCAATTTTTATCACCAGTCAGAGTGATGTCACCAGAGTTGCAGAGACCTACCTACACGCCGCAGCACCACAAAGCGCTACGCGCTGACGATGTCACCTCGATCGGTTACGAAGTGTTTGCAACAACATTGTTAAGCTCACCGAAGGGAAGGGTTTGACCGGGAGAAATTAGGTACACTAACCATCATTATTCAATTTACAGTAAACCGACAGGAAACCAGAAAATGCGCAAGAATTGACATTGTCCAGCTGAATTTGATCTAACTGTTTCCTTGTTCCACAAATTATGAGCTACTTTGCTTTTCATAGTTATAACGAGAAAACACCTACATGAAGGTGGTTAGATGCGTCATATTGTGCTGATCCAAGTCAACTCTAGCCAGAGATCTTCCATTGACAATCGTGCTTTCGTCCTGTAAATGAAGTCAGTCTTGCTGGGTTCAATCAGCGGGGCGTATCTCATGAATTCCCAGAAGGATTCTAACCCAAGACCTCCCGGCTACCAGTTGAAGACTTAGCCTTTCAGAAATAAGTAATTGATGAGTGTTACGATTAGCTCGCACCTAAACAGAATATAGCACAGTTATTCTTCAATCACGATGTTCACAGCCCGCCTTCACCTGTTGACTGACTACTCGGGTGACTATTACTCAGATGGAGGCTTCATGCGACTTGTCAATTATTCCTTCTTCCGTGCTACTTATAAATTTCTGATGGTTTTCTATTCAACTTCGAACTACCAATGATGATTGTCAATAGAGATGGTGCAGTAAATCGTCCAGTCTCAAGGCCGATAGTTCGCCAACTGTGGCGTGTGTAAGTTTCAGTAGATATTTGACATGAAGAAAATCTCAACATGTACTCGTTCATTTTTCGCCTTTATTTTTTATTATAATGCGAATCAACACCAGCCGATGCATTCTCAATCTCATAATCGTAAAGCAAATATGCGACAACTTACAAAGCTCGGACAATCCACCCACGATCTTGTAGCACGTGGCAGAATGACAAGACCTGACCAATGTTACGAATGCCTTACATAGCTCAACAGTCCTGTACGTTTGGAATACTATGATACAAACCATCTTACACGTCTGAGGTGTTGCAGTGCGACGTTATAAATGAGAAACGTATGCAGCGCGTCTCAATAACTTTTCAGGTTGGTGCATACAACGTATGCCTCCGATCAAATCAGATGAACCGTGAAAGAATGTACAAACAATCTGGGAGCGGAAATCAGTGGGATGGTTATGGACATGTTCAACTAACCCTCATTTTTTCAACCGTTGGACTGTATTTATTTCGTTCTGTATAAGCACCAGTGGGCAATTTTATCTGTTTATCGTAAAGTTACCGAAAATTTGCCCATAATCATATTTGTGGCTGGAGTATCTTGCCACCTACTTTTCACTGTAGAGACACCAGTCTTGTCAGGCATTCTCGAGGATTTCACATGAATCAAAAAGCCATGTTGAGGCGCGTCAAACTGTAAGCAAGTCGAAAATAGGCTGCTCTTGACAAGGCGAGTCTCATCAAGTCAAATGCCTCGGTCCAGGCGAGTGTCACCTTGACATCCCATGCAGACTGATACTGCATGATACTGTATGATACTGTATGACCCAAGCTCGGTCACGGACGCCGTCTAGATCACAATTGTACAGCTGCGTGACAATGTAGCCTACATAAGGGACATCCAGACTGCTTTGGGTCTACTCAGACAGAAATCACTATCGACAGAAGAAATCTGGCAGATACACAGGCGGGAACCGTCCGATTCCAGTTCCATAAATGTGAAGCTGCAAGGTTGGATTCGCACGAACAAGACATGATGTTCCTTTTTCTCCGTCGAACGGAAATCTCGCTCATGCCAAAGTTTTAACTGCCAGTCACTCAATGCTCTAAACACGTAACTTTGAAATTCTGGTCGAATCATTCAAGCAGTACAGTTGCATAGCAGTACTGGCAATCAGTTTAGAATTAATCAGAACGACGGAAGAATGGCGCATTAACTTGGTCTAATTTTAGAATGTGAAAGACGCTAGGAACACCCAACATTAAAAAAGAAAAACAAGCTCAGTATAATTCGCTTTGCGATTAACATAAATACTATGTCAAAATAAGAGGTTGGTGTAACAAATGTTCCAACTGATTTATCTCAATGCTTGAATTACATAGAACTTAGTCAGTACATCTGGAAAGACCATATCATCAGGTTCCATTCATCTCGGTCCACATGAACAAGGCTATAAATACAATATCCTCCCTTTTTTACTCTTGAGTTTTCAACAGTATGACCCCCGTCCATTCGCAATTTTCAAGGGGAAAGTATGCGGTTGCAGATTGCGCCTCCGGTCCTCCCGTATGAGACGGATGAAGGAAACACTGCCATGAGCAATCATGGTCCAACTTTTCGTGCATAATAAAGGAGAAAATCGTCAAGCAATGCAAACGCTTATTTAGAAAGGTAATATACTCCTTCTAAAGTGATATTAGGTAAATGTCTAGTCGCAGTATATTGATATGCCTCGGGAGTGAACTGATTTTACCGGGAGCCAGAAGGATACTTACAAAGACATTAAGGTGTCAGTGTTTGAAATTACGATAGAATGAAAATTCAACTGTATTATTTGCGTGTGATTTATTTTTCATTCTCGTTGACAGCATTGTCAAAACTTGCCACCCACCCACCTGGACATTTTGGGAAACCTTCAAGGTGCCGCCAGGAATAAATCCACTGATTTTTGTTGCTAATTTTCTGAGACCACCTGAGGTGGTTGTATAAATAGTATCACTGAAACTGATGAGGTTAACGTGACGTGTTCACTGAACAACGTTATGTTTCTCAGGTGACAAAATCTTTAGAAGGTCCGCACATTAAATGTGCGTTGCACATTTATAGTAGGCCACCAGAAAACGGCTGTAATACCGCGTGATGGTTGACTTTAGAATCAGTGAACCTGTAAGAACCTGGCTGACTTGCAAGGAACGGTCCGCCATCTGTTGCTTAAAATGATGCGCATGCCTGATTTAGGAGTGAGTAACTTAATGGACGGGGCTCCCGGATCTTTTGTACTGGAGTCGCTGTTAGTGGGTACTTAATTTCACAAACTAATGACTGAAAAACTGGCGCGGAACTGGTCAGTTACCAACCCATCGACTTTAGCAACTTCTGCTGCAGGTTAAAGGATGCACAATGTGCACACAGACACGCATTTAGAAGATCGGCTTCGATGAATCACTTAGATGTCATGCACACACACATACGATTGTGACACGTAAGTAGTCAACAACCAATAACTCCTGACCAATGACGCCCTTTTGCTTACTAGTTTATTTTTCAGCCCATCCACATCGATTTTGAAAATTTGCTGTAAAACTTGTCACGTTTCTCGACAAACTTCATTACATGTGCTAAAGCAAGAAATCCCTTCAGTTCACAAACCCGTGCACGCAAGTGATTCTAGTGGTCACGTGATACTGCTGTATATGATGTCCTTTAAAATTAATCTCTGTCTACCCATTTCTCATGAGCCTGGAACCTATCGGGCTCTCCAGGCAGAGCATATCCAAGCATTGTCACATTCCGGAGCGTTTCGTCGCATAGACGATATCGAGAATTTTTCGTTTAGTTCTCTTAACTGTAAATCATTATGATCGTGTGAAACCATGGAGTGGCAACTGGATAATTATTGTGCAATTACCATATGCGATGACTAGAAACTTTACACTACCGGCCCAGACTGCTAATGTGTGATTACATCATATGTAACACCAAGATATCAATTTTAAGCCTCGTCCTGAAGGAATAAAGGGAAAGAATGCAATCAAAACATACGGTTACAAACCGATCAACACGAGCTATAGTGTTTTCCCACACGATCTCAGGAAGATCACACGCAGGATACGCGTAAAGTGCTTTCAACAAGTGACTACATAGGATAGTGGGACATTACTTTGATCCCATTGTTCAACTAGTTATCTGTTGGGAATGGTTCATCAGAGATATTTCAGCAGACACAAACGCATACTACACTGAGACGCCGGTTATACTTCAATAGTGCATGATACCAGGTCAAGTCAGTGACATCTACAACCAAGAAAGATGTTATTCAGGAAATTTTTAAACCGGAAAACCACCAGATTGAAGTGCCGATTGTCTCCAATTCAGAAGGGTGTACAAAGAAGAAATTTAACACCAAAAATCTGAAAATCAATCAGAATACAGGCATTACAGTTGCAAATGACTGCAGTACTTGGTACCAATTCTTTGGCACATCTTTCAATAGAAGCAGCAAATCGAGTTATCTGGATTGAGATATAACCAACCAATGTAGGTTGGACCAATTCGGGATAATAACACACACCGAAAAGCTGCGATTTTGTGTGAATTCTTATGATGAATCACAGCTTTGCCACAAAGGGAGGTAGAGTTGTCACAGATGGTATAGAAAATCAAGTGGAACCTAAGATTACTAACAAGCCTCCTAAACATTTCTCGTTTCACTTTATGCGCCAACATCTCAGCTTCAAGTGAATGTGTTGAATGGGCTTAGGGAGAATTATCAATAATTGTCGAACTACACTCATTTGCAAGCAAATTTGGTTTTTCAGGAGACTCACCGGGAACCCCGCTGACTTTCTCGTTCTGCTGGGTTCCAGGTGAATGAGCGTATTTCGCTAACTTCGTGCAATTTGGCCTCAAGTAGAACATAAGTTGACGGAAACTTGGGGACTACCCCTACCTGATGAGCCCCAAGAAGGGCGAAACCGGTCGTAGGCTGTCGAAGAATTTTTAGCAGCCTTATGAGTAGTGTACTATAACAATAGTTGTATTAAACAAACGGAATGTGATAATGTGTAAACGCATAAGTCATCGAACTAAATCACGGTTTAAAAGCGAGCGTATTCCTTCCTTATGTGGTCGACAATGGTTTTTGCTCCAGATTGTTGTTGTGATTTGTAACGAAATGAAATGAAAACGGGAGACCTGAGTGAGCATCGGTGGATGGATATTTCTTCGGTTGAATGAAAACTGTCACTATGGTGGTTCACGGTACCTAGCGAAGCAGCTCTAAGGAGCTGGAATTTCACTATAGGTATAATTATCTTGCCATTTATATAGGGCGAATGGTACTTCGACAAATGGAGACATTTCCTTCAGCACAAAGGCACTAGAAGTATTTGCCAGATTACTTCATCTTTGAAGTCGGAGAAGAATATCACTGAGATATATGCCGGTAAAAATTTGTCTGTTCAAAATGAAAATCTAAAACATCCTTGGATATTTTATTAATCATGTCTCCGCAATATAACAGCCTTCAACTAACTATAGCAATTACGCATTGAAGCGGTCCGGAAGCGAATACTATGCTATGCAATAATCTATGCGCACAATGATTTTTTTCGGACGGACCATCTAATCATCGACCATAACCGTTCTCACGGACAGGATTCATCTCTAAGGGAGATAAAGTCTTCTCAAGCGTGAATTAATGCGAAACACTTACCAATATGTGCGAATAGTTGTAAACCCTATCGATATCTTTTTGATTCCCTTTCGATGTCTCAGAACTTACTGGGAGTAAGTATTTGAACATGATGAATAGTATTCACTGTGTTAGTAAAGCTAGGGTTCATTAGGTTCACCGAGGTTCACCACTGATATTTTCGGTGCCTAACCGTCATCAGCCAGCCAAAGGAGTCGATTTGAGATAATACAAAGTACTTACAAATTACGACACTTCAACCCATCTCCAAACCTGTTGTTTGCACACTTTTGAATGGCAGTAGAAGAATACCGTTTTTTTTATCCCACTCTGTGCTCACTGGTAAATCCTAACAGTTCTTGCCTATAACAGTTTCTCATTGCGTATGTTCACTCAGTGCCAGATATGGCTGCGGTGAAATCGGAGGGTTTGACGATTTTAGTAGACTTGTTTCAAAGTTCGATGAAATCAGCTTACTTCAGAGTGCAATTCACTGTTTGCAGGGCCTGATGAAACTAGGTCACGTGCGACCGTCCCTTTATTCCGTTCCTGACTTCTGAATGAAAACAAAAGCAGGCTTTATAGACCCTTTTCTATTCATTCAGTCAGTTGGATAACGAGGTCTTCCGGTATTCTCAGTCGGAGCTGTTCCTATTTGGGCAGCTTGGCTCACCCAAGTGACGATCATTGTTAAACGATCAGTTCAAATCTATTTCAGACGTTTCGTCTACGGGCGTTAACTCATCAGTGTGGTGTGGATGGTTTCGCATGTGTCATGGATGCACTTCGTAGTGAGCACTATTTGTTCATTTCCGGTTTACTTGTCTTGGGTTTTCTATCTAGGTGGAAACAAACCGGGACTAAAGGACACCATTTTCTACAGTTATCCATTAGACCGGTTCCTTTAAGGGTAAATATTCGTGTTTGGAAAGTTATGCGGTTTATATTTGTGGTATAACCGTTTTGAGGTGCCGTTTAATATAAAATTACACGAAAAATAATCATCCGTGATGCGTTGAAACATTGTGGTATATAAATGTATTCATTGAAACACTTAACGCAGTTCACGTCGGTGCCAAATATGACCCATAGTCAATAGAAGTACCGGGTCTGTACAGTAAGGTACACATTTTTCCTCTTCACTTTCAATAACTGACCTGGTTAGTAAATGTGGTCACCGCTGATAGATACATGTACGGCATATTTTAATATTGACCAGTTGGAAGTTTTATAGGTGAATGCATATAAAAAGGCCAGTAACGCTCATCCGTTATGAACAGCAAGGAATTATGTCTGAGTAAGTTAGAAACCATGGTCGCGGTTGATCCCACATTACTTGATATCCATAAAAGTAGGACAGATTCAAAACTGAGTCCAGGTTTCCCTGAGGTCATAAATCCGATTTATGACGACTGATTAGTGGAAATACATGAATCCATGGATTATCTAGAAAGGAGAAGCCGTTTCACCTGAGTTTTCGCTCCACCAAACGTCGAAGAGGATTTTAGACTGTTGCGAAAACTTTCAACTGCCATGTTTTTAATCGGTTGAACTGCTCTTCCTCCACTGGGCTGTCGTCAAGTTATACCGCTGATTTTCCGAGGCCACCGATTTGTGAGGACACTGTATTATCGTTTGCTCTCACAAGCAATGGTACTTTTCACCTTTTCATCCAAAATTCAAAATCAAAACGTTCCGCTTAAGAGCGTCTTATGTTATATGAGTTCACAATATTGAAGTACTTCAATGGATCGGATTCATTCCCAGTCATCAGAATAATAAATAATAATAATACGGTTTGATTGAATAATCATATCGAATGTGTGCGCTACCATATCGATGTTGAAGTGTCCCATTAACAATATTGATTTTCCAGGGCAACCGCCGCCGTTCAGAAGTTGATGAATGAGATTGATACCAACCAGGATGGATTCGTTGACGCGCAAGAACTCAGGGAGTATCTCCACAAATCCAACTACAAAATGAGCAAAGAGCAAATAGCTGAACTGATTGTGCGTTTGGACAAAAACGGTGACGGTTTACTTGATGCAAAGGAGATAGCTGAATTTATTTTTACCATGAAATGAGAACGTTCTTGCTCAGCCAACGTGTTTTTTCATATTGTTACCGCATTATTTGATCATAATAAACTGTTTATGCGTTGCTTAAAACAACAGTAACTCGCCGCACATTCTCAGGGGGTTGCTTTAAAGCTGTAATGTTATAATTCGTCTATAAATTAAATTGTCATTACCGCTGTTTCCCGTAACATTTATTAGACCTTCCGAACTCTGCCCATATCGGCTGGCTAAGTAGTTTGTCGCCGAAGATTGTTACTATGGCTACTGCAGATTGCTTCTTTTGGGATTAACAGAATTCTGTCTTTATGACGTTCAAATGGAGCCACTCTCCTGATGGGATAAAATCTCAGTCATACAACGGATGACTGACTGGCTGAGGTTCTCCCCTCTGAACAGAGCAAGTCCCACCCAACGTCCCCTCTAACTCGAAAACGATAGGTTGTGGTATAGTTTTTTTCGTAATATATTTTGTGCGCAAATACAGGTCTGAATAAGTGTCCAGAACAAGCTCACACTTGGAACCAAAAACATATACATTAACTAAACAAGCACCAAAAAGATGAAACGTTGGAACTAGAGAGCCATAAACTACATTAGGAACGGATAGAAAAACTAGGAAAGCCCGATTCAAACGGACAGATTGAGCCGATTAGATTAGACCTCAAGCCAAAATATTGAAAGGTCAAATTGATGAAACTTAACCAAACGTCAGACTCAAGAAAACCAGCTATCACAATGGAGAGGATCAAACAACAAAACAATACCCAGTGATAATGGACCGATTAGAACAATGAAAGAAGCTGGTAAAATTAAAAGATAACAGGATAATCAGTCATGTCAGAGGAAGACAGGCTGCAACGCAGCAGACATCACAAACGAACTAATGAACTCACGAGAAGGCTGTGTTTAATTGAGCCGATAACATCAAGAGATAACAGGTACTTTTTCAACTGCTATATGAAAGCCTGCAGTCAAACGCGTACTAATAGTCTTTTCGTTTGGCACGGAATGCTTGCAAGTTAATTTCCATGCTCGGTCAACAAATCAACAGCCACGTTATCAATACTCAGTGTTTTTTTTAGCTCGCTTGAACTTTCCAAGCCGTTCCAATTCGTCATCGGGACATGGTCCTGCTAAAACGACCCAAAGCTGCTGAACGAACGGCCTGGTAGACCCCCAAGCTGCTTGATCAGTTGCAACAAAACCGAAAGTACCTAACCAGAAGCATCCAATAAACTTCCACGTCTATAGCTTGCTCATTAACGGGATCGATGACTATCTTGATAAAAGATTCCATCTAATTTTAGTTTTAGATGACTGTCTAGCACAACAGTCACCGTCTTAGGTGGTTTCATTTGTTAACTATAATGAAAATTATAAGGTAAATTAGCCAGTATATTCTTTTTTTCAGGCTAGAGTCAGCGGCTTATTGACCGCAGTTTCACAGAGATGGAGTCACAGGAACAGGATTGTTCTGGAAGCGGACCCTGATTGAGGATAGCTGTTTGGATCGGTTCCCCTAGTATGCCGTGTCAAAACCCAAGGAAGTCATGGTTTTTATCGCCTAGGGGAAAGACGTTTCCACGCATCTATCAATATAAGATGGATTGGATTATCACAGATATATAAGACGAATTAAGATGGCCAACTTCAAGAAGTCTATGTATGATACATTGATTCACCTACAGTTTCATTGACAATAACTTGTAGAATATCCCACAGTTGCTCTCCTTTAATTGCTGAGAATTTTGACTGATTGACCCGCACAACCAGAGAGCAATCACCTGGTTGTCTTTCCAAGTATAGTTAGCTGGCCACCGTCATTTAAGTAAGGTGAATTAGCTCCCGTCCGCCGCTCGTGGATGGTAACATCAATCACTAAGCCAAGAGAAACACTTTTGTGCATGAAGCGTATTGATAAAACAACTATATAACTCGATCGGGATATCAAAATGTTCACTGCTTGGGTTTTTTCTTCCTTCATTGTGGTTGACCTAAGGTGGACAAAAACTGTGTTTTACCTGGACTGGTGAAATTTACCTACTCCTGGCCTTGTGATCAAGGTGGCTCAATTATCTATTGCGTTGTCTATGACCGACTACACGGAACAGAGACTTTCTGTGATCAAGGTGGCTCAATTATCTACTGCGTTGCCTATGACCGACTACACGGAACAGAGACTTTAGATCTTTCGAAATCCAGGACAGCGGTTGTTGTCTCAGAGGAGTACTGTGAATATATTAGTGGTAGAATTTTGGGTCACCATCGAAGACCTCAATCACCGGACTATCACCGTTGTATAACGGAATTGCCAATTTTGGAGAAATGGAGCTGATAACAACAGATGCCGGGTATAACCATTTAGGTTGTCCAAAAAAGCCATTCTTCTAACGCCGAAATTCAAAATAGCTGTGAAGCCTTGTCCCTACTTACTTCCTGCAAATTTTGAATAAGGGCCATCGTGGTATTCTAAAAAGCCGCGCAGTAATTACTATGAGTGGTCAAAATCTGTGGGCGACTGATTTTTGCCTTGTTTTTGCTGTTTGTCTGAGGGGAGGGACAGAATGTGAAAAAACCGACCCTATTTTGGACGATATTTTTGCAAACGTTCGCATTTTGAGCCATCCATTATTCTGTGCAATACCTGAAGGAATATTCACATGGTACGCAATATAGTGGATTTTCTCGAGTCACTATCTCTAGCAGCTTCAAAGTGCTTAATTGACACTGGTCTCAAGAACCTCTAATGCTTGTCTTTCCAACGAGTGTTATTCACGATACCTTCATTCAATAGATCTGGCTGTTACGTCAAGCAATGCAAAACAGTAAAAGATATTATACAAATTCCCCTTTTGGAACAATGTGCATTCCAGTATCAACCCAATACGAACTTCGCAAGCTGCATGAAGCCAACAGCTAAGTGCGGTACCTTGGAATTCGACAACATTTGGCACATTCTCGAAGGTTTATTACCATGGTTAAAGCAGATCAAAAGAGTCACGCAGAATCTACGAAGCATATCTCAAGTTGGCATTGGAATGTGTTAACTGTAGAGCAGTGATTGGGCTTGGAAGAAAACAGAAGTTGTCTGAAGCACTGGTTCAATTTCATTAGAGATCCATCACGCAAGCGAAGCCAGACCCATTTTGAAAAGTATAGATTCACTTTTTGACCACTTCAGCTAGCTGGCGTCCACTCAGGGCATCTTTTACGCGTAAATCCATTGTCACCATGAAAAAACTACTCGCTACTAAGATTAGCACATGGAGTTCTGACCGTGTCCGTGAAGTAAGGATATCCGAACGTGTTCCAAAAAGTGTGTTTAACAATTCGAAAGCTCGCAGTCAGGGAAGCTGTCCTGAAACAAAGACCTGATACGTTCGCTTCAATCGAACTTGGAGTGTCTGCTTAGAAACGGCGCAGCCAGTGTTAGCCATGATAGCATGAGTGTGACGGAGAGATATTCCCTGGAAGCCTTGAGCAAGAGTGTCTAATTATCGAATATCAGTATGACGGGAAAATGAAAGAAATCGTGTTTGGAGTATCCATTCTACACCAACTATCTGAGAATGATTCTTGTACAACTCAAACCGACGGTTTCATTCACCATTCTGCAAGGAAACGCATTTTCGGACGAACATTTGGGATACTTTGGTATGGTTTTCTTGATGATTACAAAGCTAAGTGAAAAAGGCTTTACCATTTTCTATCAAGTTTCGACCAACACGTATTGGGTTTGGGTCACGAAATACCACAATGTTGGAGCAGGAATGGTATGAACGTCGCATGAATCAGCATGCTGGCTCACACACCACTTGTGGCATCCAACGCCGGCCAGGCCTCTGTTGCAAAAAATAGGACAGTCAGTAGCTTCCACGCCCGCAGTGCCACTAAAATGTCGCAGAATTTTCCGTGCCTTTCACTCTGCCGAGCTCAGGCAAATAAGGAATACTGGTTGTTTTTGGTCATTGCTTCCGCATCGAGTGTCAGGTAATGATGAACTCGTGTCAAACCGAACTGGCTAGCTTCGCATCACTGAACGTGTCTACCAACCCGTATGAGGACCGGACTCGTAGACCTCGATCTAGCTGCTTGTGTAAGGAAATTTGTGAGATGTGTCCAAGATGCTTTACTGTACCATGGTATACGCCACGTTAGGAATTTGAAGATGGTAAGAATGGGGAAAAGTGGCCGCAACATTGATCGTAAAACTGCAGACGGCCATTGAATAGGTGATTTATGAGACTGAAGGAGCAGAGTGCGAAAGTGTGTCCGAAATGATACAGAACTTCATGAAATGAACGACCGGATAATGAGCCTTTCACCCCGAAACCATTCGCTTCTTTACCCCCCTTCACTATCAGCTAGCATTTTTCTCTAAACAATTATGTACCAGCTGCATTCCAATTGTGACTATGACGTAGGCGAGTATCTCTGGAATGTTAAAGAAGTGTGGCTAGAAGAATGTCAGCCGATAATCAAAGAATGTCAACCGGTGAATTACTTCAATTTAAGTCTTTTAAGTATTTTGCTGGCTTTCTATTGATTGGAGCACTTGCACGAGTTTACCTAAGGGGAGTGGCTAGCCAATTACACCATGACCAGAGAAGGTAGAAAACTGCAAAGTGACAAAGTTATCCGGTGCGCTAGCAGGACGGCTTAGTCAGGGACGAAAGCGTGGACATTTGACCATGCTGAAGAATTCAGTCACAAGCAGAGCACACGGATGTGGCCCGATAACGATTCGCTTAATCCCGTAGCGAGCTAACGACAGTCACTCACAGCTAAATTAGATCACATCCTGTTCATCTCCAACGTAGAAAGCATTCCTGTTGAATCACTTCTTATCCGGTTGCAATTTCATGGACTTCTCTTTTATTAAGGGCACACCTTCGCACTCTGTTCCTACACTGTCCTAGAGTTTTACTCACTGGCTACCCATCTGCCGTCTTAGACCACATAGTGGTGCTATCTGTTTCCATTCTTGTCCACCTTTAAATTCCTGACGCAACCACCGTCGAATTACAGTAGAGTACTTGACATAACGGTACTGTGAAAGAATATCACAGATTTCCTTGCACAACCAGCTAATACGGCCCTCATCTGAGTTGGTTGACATTTTCAGTGATCCGAAACTATCGAGTTCGGTGTGACTTTTACTCATTATAACCTGACAGGCTTGATGCGGTTGCGAGGACCAAAGCCAAGCACACTTTCCTTCTTTTTCTACTGTTAGAAGATTGTAAAGCACAGATAGCTCTGGGTTAGCTTACCGACACTGTGCCGCGTGGAGGGTACCGACTAATCTAAATTCTCCAACGTAGACCTGACCGTTGTGAGACGCCAAAAGTTCTATGTGGGCCAAGTTCTTTACTCATGTGACTTTCAGACTACTCATCCTCAGAAACCGCAGCACTGAGTGGCGCGAAACTAAGGTGCATTGTTTATGCTTACATCGCTCTTGTTTGAACAGTCGTCCGGCTGTCCTGGTTCAGTTTGTCTGGTGAGTCCATACCACACAGTCCATACCGCACTTTTATTAGATCTCATCAGCAGTGCCTTGCTGGGTTTTGAACTCCGAACCGTGTTACCAATACTCCATCAGCGCACACTGGATGCACCTAAATTTTTACGTCTGAGCAGGCGAACATGTTCCACACTCGACCGATGTGATTGGTTTGCCCGATGTCGAAATGTGGCGGGATGTGCGCTTCCTCTCTTTAGTGTAAATGCACCATAATAATTGCGCCAAAACAGGAGTAGTATGGATGTGAAAATTACGTAGCTTATACCCGGTAGTGTTTCGCTTTTCCATCCGGCTTCATGACAATTGTCAATAGAACCACACCGTGTATCTCAGCTATTCACATGAACATATGTCACCTGGATATAGTTGGTGCGGATAGAGCTTGTAAAAGGCATGTCTACAACTTACTGATGCAATGTTATGGAAGCCTGCATCACTAACAAGACTTCTGTAAGTTTAGGACGAAATTTCTGAGTTCTTAACAAACTTGTTTCGAATTTCACAGAGTCCAAAATGTGGACTGGAAAGGCATTTTTGTTGAAGTAGTACTTGTTCCCAGATTATGGTCTTGATATTCATCCGTGGTCATTGAAATCTACCTCACGTGATCCAACACACGTGACTGTGACCTCTCGATCTGTGTCAGTAGCATGTGCTGTCGTCCTATGAGAGTAATCTCCGCAGACACAGCAAAATTCTGATCAATACCTTGATCAATAACATGTGCTCATTCGGAAACTGCTAGTCTGTCGCTTAGCTTCTTCTTTCAGTGCCTCCTTTCCCAGGTGGTTATTAGTGTTGGAAGGAAACTGCTAGTCTGTCGCTTAGATTCTTCTTTCAGTGACTCCTTTCCCAGGTGGTTATTAGTGTTGGAGTAAGAGAAATGCCATAAAATTGGCATCCTTTTATGGGATTTTTAAAATTCAGTTTAGTCGTGAAAATTTAGGTTTGTTCAGCGTGCACTCGCCTCGCAATATGGCCAGGGATATGCAGTGCTTATGGGTTCTCATAAGACGGGAACTCGAGTTCAATGCATTTTGCTTTGATATGGATTAACTTGAATAATTCTAGCATGAAAGATAGTGATGTGTGCACAAGATGGCAAACAACGTCCACTAGAAATAACTGCTCACTCTAGAGTAGCAGTCAAAATTACCCCTTAACTAAAGCTTCCAGGTGATACACCCTGTCCTTCCAAACAGTCGTTTGTTCTTGAATGTCCCGTTATCAGGGCCTTAATGTAGGTTGACAGTTAAGTGAGTGGTGGGAGAATGTCGCGTAGTGAGGATTTAGTTTGATAGTTAGTGTGATCAAACAGATTGACCTGTGCGTCACGTATGTGCCTTCACGGACTAGCACTGGAAGTGACCCGGTGGGTAGAAATACATCTGCCTGTGCTATCCACTTTGAAACCTTGGAAGACCCAGGTGCTTTAAAGTTTAAGCGGAACTCCCGGCAAGAGACTCCCAAACTTGGTGCGTTGACTGGCTTCTTGAAGGGCAACATAAAAGTTCTAGTGTGACAGTTACACAGGAGGCTCTTCCTGTAGGCTCAGTGCTAAACCACAATGCGACTCAAAATGCATGAGGTCAGGTTTAGGGATTGACTACAGGGTGTTCACTCTTTGGCCCCGGATATGCTGAATCTATACGGCTTCCAGAAAGTTCAAAAAGCCGCCAGGCCACATGTAAAGCTCAATGAGGTGAAAAGCGAAGGAAGTCATAAGAATGGCCCGTTTTGTTATATATATATATATATCGTGAAGTCCCCCAATGGCTCAACGTGCTTCATAAGTCACACGATGCGCTGGAAGAATTAGGTTGTCTGCCTAGTTGGTCCATCTGGTAAATCGCTATGGTTGTTGATGAACTAGACGGTGTTCACTGGTTTGCGTAATGACTTCAACACGGGTTCGAACTTTGTGCAATGGAATTTCCGGACTATTTCTATGTGGAAACGCGTGCAAAGTGAACCGATGGGGAGCAGTGCGTTAAACGGTGTGGCCATGACCTCTGGATAAATAAGATGGGCTTCGGAAGTCTCATCCAGTTCTCTGAAAATTAGGGAGCAGCTTGAACCCAGAATACTAATTGCTTCTTCGTAACCACAGCAAATGACTGAATTGAATACGTCTGGAAGGCGGGCTTTACTAGATCACTCACCTCTCAACCAGTATCTTCAAGTAATGGGAAGTTTTGAATTAGTGGAACATGAATCACATGATATTATTCACGTGACGTATTTCATAAGTAGAGGCCTTAACAAGCAGTGTGCTCACCACCAATCACCTCCAACATCTGGCTGCCCAGTCTGGAGCAGAACCTCTTCAAAGTAATCATTCCACCTACGCAGAAGACGCCAGGCATTAGGTTACCGAAAATCCATTTACAGCCGATAACCTGCTTTGCACTGCTTGGGGTTCACCAGATAGTCTCTGTGTTTCCGTCGGACTTATTTTTTACCTAAATTTGTGCGGATTTCGCCAAATTAAAAAAAGGATTTGTATTATCTAGGCGTGACAAGCGAAGCATAAAGTTACTGAAGACCACTCTTTCGTCGCTGGTGATTTTTCCTCAGCCTTAACAGATTCATTCATTCTATAACGTTTAGAGAAGCATCCACGTCCCCTACAGCAGCTACCCTTCTGAAGCATGGCTCTCCTAAAACACTCACAAATATCTGTTGCCTGGTTAATCGCATGGCAATCGTTAAGGGTTATGAGACTTGCTGGCTGATCAGCATGATAGTTTTATATAATCTGATGTGAAGTATGAACACACGGCCAGGTGCTGTGGTTAGAATGCAAATGGGCGTGAAGACAATTTCAATCTACATCTCCAGTGATCTACAAGCACTTTATGAAAGCATCAGACGAGAATGGATGCCACTGGATTTGGCCTCAGTCAGCCAGATAAAGTCGGATTTGGGACTTTTAGCACAAAGTATCACGGCACCATGCAAATGTGGTGGACAAAATCCAGAAGAATATAACGTTGAAATATCCAGAAAGGGTTTTGGCACTGAAACGGTGAGACGTTCTGGATGTTAGCTTATGCCAAACCAGGGACGAATTGCACATAAAACGCATTCTATGGCCGAGTTCCTCCCATGTAACTGGCTCATTCTAACATCTTTCACCTGGCAGTACTGCGCGACTTAGCCTACCAAGCACGTATGTCAGAGCAGAAAGACATTTATTCAGTAGTCTGCGGCGACCAAAGTTAGGCTGCATGTTCGTTTTTATAGTTAACTCCAAGGCCCACTGGGCACAGCATACTCCCGCCCCTAGCATATATGGTGGCGTACATGGTTCGGATAAGTTGCTTTCGGTAGGTCGGCACACGATGGACGATAGCATCTGTTTATGGAGGCAGCTTTCTGTGCGTGTTGAAATTTCTTCGATGCATGGAGACCCATAAGTAGAATGACCTGTTTCCGTGTCGTGCTAGACTGCAACGGATAGAAGGTCAACAGTTAGGAGCGATCTGTCCGAGTTGGATTCGAAGAGTAATAAGATGCAATCCATGGTTTCTCATACAGCTGGTAAGTGCTTTAGATTCAAACGGATATGGAGATATTTGACCAGTGGCTTGATCGGCGTCGTTACATAACAATTCTCTTAGTTTTGGTTGACAGTTGAGCATACGTAACCTGGTTTTGCTACTGATGATCTGTCGACAAGGTAATTATTGTTCCAGCCTAATGAACAGCGCAGCTTGCACGACACAAGACAAACAAAACTTGTCGACCAGGTGCAAGAATGGCTGTAACTATTGTCGGTACCATCAAGCTCCGGAAGTCTTCACTCGTTAAGCATGTTTACATTACTCTTAGTGGAGTGCGCCTGTTAGAAGAGTTGACCCAGACGAGTCTTCGTCGGAAACACTTGGGAAACACTCTTCAGCACAGGCAAAGTGTGCCAACTTTTTCATGAGCTACCAAGCCAGCTTTCAGTCAGCAGCATTTGCCACAGACCTCACATTTGAGCCCCACGATTCTCTCCTGTGTACTGGTTGGCACAGTTGTGGGTGCACCAGTTGGACCACGTCGCTCATTGTTGAAAGTAACCAGAGCGTCGAAGCAGAACAGAGTGTTCAGCCACATCTGAGGTTACCAAATTCCTAAGTTACTCCGATCAACATCAGCACTACCCAGTCAGCACAACGAGAGGACGGATCAGCGCCCCGGCTAAACACAGATGTCCACCTCATGAAAAACAATTTTTTCACGCTTGAGATGGTCCTTGACCGGTTTTTAGAAGATATAATTTCAACGAAGAGAGCGTTGCTGGCCCTCGGATAAGCTCTTCGGACCTTAAATGTCAAATGATTGGAATCTTCCCGAGAAACCAGCCTTTCGGGGCAGCCCTTTCTCATATCTCCGAATGTTTCGTTTTAGACGATAGTGTAATAACCAGATGGTGATTCTGTTCCTAATAATCTTACTATTTTCTGCGTCACCACAATTACCATTATCAGGAACCAGACCACTTGCAGTGGTACAGAGATTCTTTACAGGCTTAAAACCATGTCAGTTGTTTGGATAAACAGATGATGTGTAAACAGGACCAATAATGGAGACAGGAGGATCCTCGTGTTAACCTATTGTGGTGAGCATTCAAGGTGTCCACGCATCCCACATTTAGTCACTCAATCCAGATAGACAATGACGACACAAAAGCCTGACTTGGGTTTGTTTCTATGTCTTGCAGCGTCCCTAGCTGAGCACAAGAAGGGACCGAGGACTCATTTCTAGGTGTTATCTTGCACCCGTAGCTTTTAAACTTTGTCTGAAGTACTTTCGTTTATTTTGCCAAGTCACGCTGACCGCAATCCAGTTCAAGCTACTCCGTAGTTACCACGGCAAACTGAACTTTCTTCGTTAAACCATACCTCGGTACAAGTGACTCCAACATTCGAGTTCACGACAATGGGTGCAAACGTGATCTAAATTGCGTGCATGGCTACCAAATGCAGGTCTGTCGAAATCATCAGCTTCAGCCCAGTTCACTAGTGAGTCTGAGACACTGCCAAGGGGACCCAACTACAAAATTCTCTAGCTGTCAATTATCAACAGGCCATGGATACTGGAGCTGTGCGACAACGAGGTAGGTGGGCTTCCGGTTAAATTGATAGATTTTAGAGCGATATTCGAAGCAAAAGTCTTGTGAACGCGAAGAACTTCTAGCAGAGAGCAAACTCACTGTGGACCAAGCAAATCAGCTGAGTCTAGACAAAGTAACAGCAAAACCTCTCGCCCGTCCAAACATTGTCATGACCACCATAAATAGCCTGCATTTTCTTCAGCATTGACGATTTTCAGACTGAATGTTGATCCTCGTACTGATTATTTCCGTACCTATTTTTCTCCAAAAAGTTTCCGGGAGTGCTATTTCAAACGGGGGTATGACAAACAATCCAGTCTATCAGCGCTTGATTCTGCTGGAGTGGTTCTAGTGCAGTCTATAAAACATCATTGTTGGGAAAGAGGAATACATAAAATAAATAAAAAATAAATAATAATAAAATAATAATTAATGACAATAAAATGATAAAAATAAAAATAAAAAAATAATAATAAACAGTAAAAAATAAAATAAAAAATAATACTAATAAATAAATAGATAAAATACCAAAAACGAGTTCCAAAGGGTCCGAACCGAAGTATTGTCGGCGTAATCTCCCTGCGCTTTCTCCAGTATGCTTCCAAATTTCTAGCGAGAAATCCTTGACGGTTATTCATCATCCGTATCTGGATGAAAGTGCTTTAAAGGTTTAAGTAGGGATGTTTTATTCCATCACTACATGGAGGTCTTGTTTATTTTATAAAAAAATTGGGTGTGAAGCATAGTGATATACAAAGTGTCGAACTATTTGTCACCTCACCTGCACCAAAAATAATTTACTAACCGAATGGTCGATATTCCTGGAACCCCAAATAGTTAGGTTATTAGGAAAATCGCTCCTGAAAAAGCATACTCTCCGGTTTGATTGTTGATAACAGACACATTTCAGTTTCACTCTTTTGGTAGTGATTTGGCTAGTAATTTGGAGCTAGTGTGTCACGGATGAGAAGAGGGCCTTCTCAGTGTATTTCTGAAGGTTCAAATTAATGCAGCAGGTTTCGGAGTTCGTAAAAGTGAGCCCTGTTGGTACGACCTTCGTCAGGTAGGCGAAAGCTCGCGGGATTGATTTCCGTCAAAGTTTTCTGCCCTTTTGTTTACTTTATATCTTTAGCCTATATTTATTATAAGCAAGATATATTAGTTCATTTAAAGTGATGAAAGTCAAATTGAGGCTTAGGATAAAGTAAGGGGAAAGTGACGTGGCGCGACGGGATATATCTATCGATATACTAAAGCCTAAAGAATGTAAGTACACGTACGTGATGTATACGAAACCCGTACCATTATCAGAAGGCATTTAACCCTTGGGACTTGTTCTAGACTCAAACCCTCAATGCATCCATCGGTATTGATATACACCAAGCATAACTCAGTTTCATATGGGCCTGGTTCATTTGAAAGATGGACATCATTCGACAATGTGCTTTCAACGAAATTGGCAGAAAAGCAGCTTTCAGGACGTACGTAGTTGGATAAAAAAAAAGCATTTTACTGCTACCCTCAAGAACGACCTCACTATAACGGATTTCGTTTTGAACAAAGCAGTCGTATCTCTTCAGTCCTCGTAAACTAACTCATGTCATTGATTCCTCAAAGATTCTGGAGACAAATCTGCTACTCCATTGAAGTTATACAATTGGATCTTGTTGAAATCTGTTCGAGCACGATACCGACCTATAAATCCTTCTGCAACATAAGCCTAGAATAACTTAACATACTGTGAAACCCTTTCATTGAGGCTTAGGGATACAGTACACTGGGTGTAAGTGACCTCCACTCACTTACTGATGATGCTGTGCTAGGCGGTTCATGCATACCGCGGAATATACAGATCTTATCACTGTGACATTATCTTTCACCAGCATGTAAACGGGATATGGTCACTCTAGCACCGGCTCTGGTGAATTAGTTTGTTCAAACGGGTAAAGATTTCCTGGCTCTCGGCTTGATCCCGACCATTTTAAAGGTAGTGTCAGTGCTGGATTTTACTATCATCATCCGCCGGTGACTATAAAAACGAGCGAATGATTCTGTTATGGAATCAAGTCATGTGACCCCATCAGATATTCGGCTCCAGTACCAACCCTCTGCTTTGAAATGGTAAGTCGTGTGACTTTCGGGTAAGTGAATATCATGTATCACAACGAGCAAACCATATATGGCCAATATGGGCGAAATTTCAGGGACCGACTGAGGGAAATATCGTGATCAAGGCTGGATATATCCAAATTAGACAGATATTATTACCATCGGAATTCTAAGACACCGTTCAAGAAAGCTCTGAGGAGAAAAATACATAACGCATCTATTCATCAAGTGTTTCATCTCAGGTTAGTGTGCATTTCCAAGGCCTGCCGTCCAACTGTCCTTCAACACTGAGAGCGCAGTTAGACACCGTCCTTCCCCACCGTAAATCAAAGTGCAGCCGAGCTTAAAAGTTACATTGTTCGATTTTCTGTGCAAGCGTTGGAGAACGCATCTGAAACCAGTCATGTATCTGTCATACATCTTGAGTGAAAATCTATGCGTGTTTCAGTAAACAGGTCCCCAAGAAAGAATACCTAGAAGAATTAGCCCTTAAAATGGCAATCAGTATACATTGAAGATCCGAAGCCTAACAAACATAAATAATCACAACTCGTCCTCGGCGGACCACTTATCGTATTTACGCCACAGGCAATAAAAATGAGCAATTAGGCTGCTGTTTTGGCCAGCCTGTGGTACGTTCCGCTCCGTTTAATTTGGGACTGCAATTCATCTGACGTGACGAAGTCTCACAAAGCCTTCAATAAACTGGTGAACTGAACCTGCAAACCAAGCAAAATATCAACTCGGTCAAATGAGAAGTTGGAATAAGATATGCCGTTCCCGGTAGCGGTTTCCAAAAGTGAACGGTGCCGTCATAACGACATCTTAATGAAACCGGTGTAAATGCGCTTTGGATATTAACTGGAACACTCAGACCGGCACAATACAGTCAACAAGTGCTTATTCACCACAATGACACTAGTTGAAGGTAATTTTTTGAAAGTTTAGAATTGCAAAAAGAGACAAGTTCTGTCAAGTATATTTGCATCCACACCAAAGAATCAAATGTGTTCATTCCGCGAGCACTGTGCACAATTCATCCAAGTCCAACATCTCGTCTTGATTTCTGTCATATAATTTGATAAAATCCAAAACTTTCTCGCGACTAACAGGCCATTTCTCTCGATCAAGGAACATCTTCAGTTCGTTCACGTCAATCTTCCCATCGCCATTCTTATCGAGTTGTTGTAGCAATTTCTTCACTAACTCTTTGCTGAGTGCGAAAATACCAGAAAAAAACAGTAATTGTGCAATACCAAAACTTCAACTAGTATCTTAACAGCCCAAATGCGATTTGTGGTGGTCTACAATACTTCTGACTAAAATAATTATAACAGTATTGATTTTTGTTATTGTATTAACCATAATAATACCAAAACTGTGGGGAGTCGAAATTACAAGAATCAACCTTTGCCTCATGAATAATACTGATCTACACAGGCTAACGTCGTTCAAGGATGAATTACTCTGAAGCTTGAGAAAGATCTTCGAAACCCGATCCAAACTAATTAGCCTTCAGTTTTGGGTTTTATCCTGTAAGTAAGGCCTTTAAGTGAGGTGAACGGACCAACTCGTAAACTGTTCAAACGAGTGATGTGAATATGAACAATATACATCCCGCAACCCCCCACAACAAAAATCAAAAATTCTCCAGCGGGTTTCAAGCATCTGTGGCGCGACCTGGGTGGAAAATGCTGACAGGAGGGTCACTCGATCGTCACAACCAGGGTAGTTACTGGGTCGTCGTTCGATAAGTCGGGCATACCAATCACATCACTCAGGCACGAACACGTTCGTCTGTTCAAACGTGAAAATTCAGATGTGTCCAGGGTGAGCTTGTGGAATGGTAGTAACACGCTCACCTCATACTTCAGATATGCAAAGCTCAAACCGCAACATGGCCTTTGGATATGCACTGCTGATGAGATCTAGTAAGAGCGTCCAGTGTTCCCACCATTTGGTGTGGACTCACCAGAATAATTACGCCACAACAGGAGGATGACCGTTCAAACGAGAGTGACATGAATTTGAACAGACTGGTTTCCGTAAGGAGTTGCTTTTTAGTCTGAAATAAATCACCCTGATTGTTTAGCGAGGTGATGTATCCATAGGGTATTAGTCTGAAAGTACACAGTAAATAGTACATAGTACGGCAAAAGTCAGTCAGGTTCTTTCAATCACTACTTGAGATATCGTTACGTACGTGAAGTCAGTCTATGCTGCATAACCGTGATGCAATGCACAGCTCTTTCATTCTTAGTGGGAATAATCAGCTAATCCAGTGAACTGCTGATCATCAGTTTGAACACTTAACCATTTGGGAAAGCGTTTATGCAAACACTCAGCTGATTCCAGAAATACGGGCGAAGAAGCACGACAGTAGGTTGGGCTGTGCCGGGAGTCTGCCTTTCAGGCGAACATCTGCTTTAATGTGTAACGTCAAACAAAAAAGCTTCCGAAACAATTTCTATGACCTTAACAGAAACTACTTCAGTATGGCTTCCAAACCAAAAAGTTGGCAAACAAAATATCCCACGATTATCTGTTGAAAGTATTCCAATCAAAACTGTTATCTTGTATGTGGATGCGGCATCAACATTGGTTCTCTCTTCAAGTGGTTTCATGTGGGAAGACGAAAGTCCAAAACGAGTGGATTTGAATCTGAGGCAGTGCAGAGTGTCATGCTCAGCTTCGCGTTTGTCTTCAGAGGTGGCGCACTGCTGACTGTTCACTTCCTTGAAATGTGGGGCACATCTTGAGATCAACTATCAAATTGCATTGAAATATAAGGTAAAACAACAGGTGAGTTGCCATGTTTATCGCTTCAGCGTTCTTTTCAAAATGTCCGTTTATTCAGAAAGATAAATCGTTGCAATCGAACAGCGTCAACTGTAAACTTTTTCGCACATCTTTCGACGTCGTCTCCACTGTGCCTTATTCCTCACAAAGCTAAGATCTTTCTTCCACGTGTAACGGGTAGGGATGTTCTAGCCATGTGACCGTTGAGCCCCGATTCTTAGGTCTGAATTATCAATTCACCTTGGTTGTTCGAACGACGTTTACAGGCATACACGCATCATCACATGTCGCATTTAACGCATTCCACATGCGAAACAAGCACCGTGTACTCGCATTGATCGCTATGCGTCTGTGCTTTCGGCTCTTGTCAAAAATATTTTTATACGAATGTGAACTCGCAGATCATTGCTTGTCTTTTCAACGCTGACAGTTTTACATTGGTGGACCTTTAAACGGCTGAGCTGAGATCTTGTAAGTTTGAAGCGTGGTTTTCTTGACCACACTGACTTTAGGAAGTTCTATAATGTTGATATGGCATTCGCATAATTTTCTTTAATGGCTTAACAGAATTAGTTCACCTTAGAATTAATTGTGACACCTTTTGCTCCCTCATGAATGTTTGATCGTTGAAATCATGAAGTTCACGCCCGTTAGCTTGCTTCCGGGTTTATCGGGAAGCTGTGGATGAAGCAGTTAGTATAACTCTTACGTAACATGATGCACCGCTAGTAAACATAATGTGTGTATAAGATATTGCTGCCCAGAGGAAGTCATTCGCTTCTTCCAAGACGCTTACTCGTCCTAGTTAAGTGTACTCAAAATAAAATGTCTTTCGCACTCACCTCATTCTCGTTTAGACAGTCTTCCGAACCTGACACAATCATTGTGCTTAGGCCACCGAAGAGTACCAAGTTGGAGTTCTATTCTTGGTACAACTAATCAGTACTGTATGTGTTTAGCCATGTCGGAGACGGAAAATCTGGCATACTAAGCGACCGGGTCAACACTAGTCCACTGGCACATGCTGGATGCACTGTACTCACACCTAATCATGCGGGTATTCTTACACTTGGTAGCCCACGACCTAAGAAGACGACCCAGTATCTGCTCTAGTTGTGCTGCTTAGCTGACCGGTTTCTCAGGACTTCCCAGCCCTGAAATCTGCCGGACAAATTTTAATCAGTCTTAACTAGTTGTGGGATATGTAGAAGTTGTGTTTCTATCAGTCTCGTTTGGACAATTCTCAAGCTGCACAGGCATAGTGCAAGCAAGTTGCTTCAAGGATTTGCGGTTGTAAATGATGTATATGTTTTTACAGCGGACCGCAACGTCATCTGAATTCATCAGGAAGCGCGATTCGTTAATTCTCCTATAAGGAGAAGTACGACATTCAGGGAAGCATATGTGTTCAAACAAACAGTCGAAAAAACTTCACAATACAGAATATATTTTGTAAAAGCGTTCTCTAGACCACCTCGTTTTCACTAAAGTCAGAACTCAGAATTTGACCATTTTGAGGATACACGATAACCGGCTTAGATTCTGCGTTATAAACCAGGATCACAAGCCAAGGAGAAAATTAAAGATCCTATAAAAATCTTTCACAAAAAATTATCTGCTTTACTTAGAGTGCACGGGTGATGCTGGCTTTAGGATCTCTCAACGAAATTCGTGGGATTATGAAGGTCGTGACATTCGCATCCTTGGGAATTCGGGTCCACAAGCCAAACGACGACATATCTTCAGCCTGAAATCTCAATAGTTCTCACATGGGGTGAGCTATACCGTGATAGATTTTGCATAACCTTCTTTGGATTCCACTTGAAGTGGTTTTCTGTTTGGTGCAGTGCGATGGTACAGCTGGTTCGGATCCCGTCAGACGCGAAGATCCGAAAAGCCGTTGGATGATTTGTCGTTTGATGAATTGGTTAGCCTGATTGAAAACGCCACAGCTGGAACTTTGCTGCCATTGGACAAGCTTGTTTCCACCCTGTTGTAAGAGCAGCTGACGCATGCAAAGGTTACAGCCTCTGCTGGTTTCGGCGTCAGAGCCCACCAGGCCATCGATTGGCCATGCACCAATAGCATGCAGGTGCCGCGCCTTGGATGCACAATGCGTTTTTCTGCAAAACCCTTGCAAGAGAAATAAAACTTTCTACGTGGAAACCTTGCATTTCTTTGCATATGTGCTCAGACCAAAAATCACCCTCATCTGCGGTCATTTTTTTGCGATTTGTTTTAATTAAACTCCTTTCGAAATTTTTGGCGCACATTCGACTTTGGACTTGCTGTACAATAGCATCGGAAGTGGCTGCACAGGCGTTTGCTGAGAAATTTGGGACTGTATCTTTTTCATCCTTCACGGCATTTAAGAATACTTTAAATCAGTACACGAAGGAGAACTATGTGGTATTTGTGCGTTCATCCAGTAATCGAAGCACCAACGCTGTTTTGCTTTACGAATGGATGTACTACAAATGCAGCAGGCGACCTCCAAGGCCAACGAAAAGTTGAGGAATCCGAAGAAGCTAGTAAGCCGAGCGTGTTCATGTGGCTAGTTGATTAGGCATCGTGGACCACTAGTCGCACGTTAGTTCCATCTGGCTTATCGATCAACATCATGGTCTTCCTAGCATAATTCGCAGGCTAGAACAGAAGAATGCTATTTAACAACAAAATTGCACGATTTTTCGCCAATAATGAACGCAGCCTACGCAATCTTAACTTGTAACAGCAATTATCGAGCAAAAATTGTTTACAGGAATGGCAACACCGCATATTTTGCATCCACAAGGTCCGTGCACATTCTAGAGTGTTCAGAGAATTATTTCAGCTGCAAAACTAACTGAAACTTCCATGAATTGTGAGTGACCTTTTTGTGCAATCCGCCATTTCTTATTACATTAGGCAACATAATCAGAGTCGGTGGTGTTTATTGACCTCGGAGACTTGCTCCCTTAAACTAATCACCAATGTAGATAATCAGCATAAAAAATCCTTATACATAGACATTCTATACTATGAAGTGGCAACCATTGAACATGTCGTAGCTTTTGAGAAAACAGTCCCGGTGTGCGAATATTGATCGGCTGGGGAGGAAGTACCCTTCACCGCATTTGCCACGACTTTTGCAGTCCCTGAATCTTTTGAAAAGAAACAAGTCCGAGGATTCTTGTTCCCCTTCTACAGGCAGACTGATATTGGTTTCGTTCATTAAAATGACCTTACGGTGCTGTGCCTCCTCTGAGGATCTTGTTCTCAAGGGAATTTATGGTTTCGGAAAATGGGTTCAGTTTCTTTAAAGAACTTTGTTAAGGTTTTTATCTTTATTCTATCCTGATTCCAGTCTCCGGGGTAGTATTGAGAACTTTGCGTTTGTCATTTTCAATTCACCCGACTAATCGCCCAACTCCACATCATTCAACACGCGTTTCTAAACGTTGATTTGGACCTGAAGACAAACCAGTTTCCCATGTTTTTACCCGATACGCCAATATCTGCGTTGTACAGCAAACAAAGCCGTTGCCTACTCCGATCACTCAACTTGGTCACCGATTCTAGAGTAATGAGTAATGAATATAATGAATGCAAGCGTTGCGTCGCACCACTCAAGTAATTCTATGTCAAAAAACAGCTTTCCAGAGGCTGCGGTTTCTCATCTGACCCTCCATGCACTTCTGTCAGTTAGTTTATCAGCCTCCAGCTTGTACACTTTCCAAAATTAAGCAATTTGTGGCTGCTCGTGCGTTGGTTACGGTATACGGGACGAATGCATTAACTGGCTAAACACTGTAACGTTGGACTGGTCGATCAATTTCACCCACCAATCACGTGCATCCCGCTCTACCTGACCATCGCTCACGTTTCACCTGCATCGAATCCAGTGGAAGTAGCATATGTTTCTTCGGGTAGAAAATTACCTTTGTTTTTTTCAAAATGTCGGCTCGATTTGTAAACGTAAAACACTATAGTCTTCCATAGCCAGATGTCCGCTCAGCAAATGCCATCAAGTAAAAATCATCCCAGCATTTGCTACCCGTCTTCACCGCAGAACATCACGTGTTCTGAAGTTGGCTGAGGCTACTGCGATAGATCGATCAGAGCTTTTGTCCTGTGCTGAGAAGCAACTTGACGCAACAGGACATATTGCTGTTTGGTCGGCTGATCTCTGCAATCCGCAATCGTGTGAGAAACATTGCTTCAACTGTTGTCCTGGAAATGATGAGGCAATCCGTAATTCTTGCTCCTGCTGCCTCAGTGCTCTCTTTGTAGTCTTTAAATCTATTTTTCGTTCGTGCGAGTCAGCTCGTTTACCGTCCCGGTCATACGCTAGCTATTCGCCTTAGCTCGCTGCAAGCATTTCACAAAGTAGTTGATCACCCAAACCCACCTCACGCAATCCGCATGCTTGTTGGTGCTTCGACCGCTCGGTAAGGTGAAAGTGCGGTTTCATTGCCCCAACAGCCTATCATAATTTGCTCATGATAAGGTATTTGTTCGGACATCGTTTGCAAAATATAATCGAGCGCCTGTTAGTGTTCTGACTTAGTAAGGTTAAAACAGGAACACAAAAACCATCTAATCACAACAAATGTTTGCTAACTTTGTCAGCGCTTTGTTTGACCCATATTCAGTCGATCCTGTGCTCCTTGATAAAGGAGTCCTATGACGCCTGAAGAAATGGATTATATGGTAGTATCCCACCGAGCTTCGCAATGGCATTCGATGTTTTACACCATAAATAAGTTAATCCTGCAAGTCAATGTACGGTGGGAAAAAACGAGAAAAACGAGCGGGAGACATCTCACGAATTGTTGGAGCGATTCAAAGCATGCCGGTAGTTAAGGGCCACACAGTTCAGTCTATAGCTAACAATCAGCAGTTGGGCACTCAGATAGTATATAGCACCACCCATCATCTATGAGATAGGAGGCATACGATTCTGTGACCTGGTTACGTGGATTTACAACATAAATAGCGGCTACGAGGTTACCGTTTAACCTTAGAGTTGAACATGCAAACCGAAACCTCGCGGTCCTTTGATGGCATGGTAAGTGACCAGTAGGCCAGTTGGCGTATGAAAGAACATGTTCTGGAATTCTAGACAGTTGAAGACGGCGAATCAAGACACATTCAAGTAATATAGGTCAGATAAGCACGATGTTTCAGAGGCCATGTAAGAGGTTCCCAAACACCTTAACAGCCAGCCTTCAGATGAAATTGAGCACTTAGGCTCAAGTTCTTGACCAACCTTGTTCCCGCTGCGAAAGAAAAATGGTTAGATCGGGCTTACATCAACAGAGAATAAGTTGGAATACACAGGTACACAACACATTTGTTTGAGAACCATTCATTTGGGTTTTCGCGCTACTTCGTCCAATTTGCGCTGAAAAACCGAGAAGCACTCTACAGATGTTTCCTCCTGATTAAAAATCATCAGTAGTGTGCATCTAACGAAACTCTGGAGAATCCCGAATCCGCGGCCTTCCGGTTAGTAGTTCAAACAACCAATCGTTCAGCCAGTATGTGGTAATCACCAGTGTGCTTAAAGCGCACTGAGACATGATATAGCGCAACTCATCCTTCAAACACCGGGTCTACATTAACTGGTCACAAGTGTTGACCTCTTTCCGAATTCTCAATTGGAAGTTGCGCTCATTAGGTGAATTTTGTCCTTCCTATCAAGCCTCGTTCGGAGAGTTAGTCTCAACACGTGACCATGTGATGTGGATTTCGGGAATGAAGGATGAGTGGCGTTTTGTCCTGCCCAAAGGCATGCTAATCACACTGCTCATCAGCCGAATTGCTCAGGTTTCAACCACTAGCCGGGAGGTTGTGAGTCCAAATCACTTGGTAGATTCGTGAGATGCGCACTGCTGATGATTTCCACTAAAGATAAAACAGATGTACCGTGCTTCTTGCTTTTTCCGCATAGAGTGAGTTCACTTGCAAGACCAGTTTTCCATTGAAGATTCCCCAACCTGAACACACTACCTGCGAACTTTAATCATTTGTCATTTCTAGTGATAGTGCAGTCCCCATGTCTCCATCTTGCAACCAAATAGAATTACATCATCATGCCCACATGAAAGGCATCCGTTTTCTGTGTAAATGAGGCAGACGCTACTGGACCCATTAGTTCTTTATTGTACGTGGTACCTCTGTGGAAACAACCAAACGGTAGATTGCAAGTGTAAACTACAGGATCCACATCCTGTATCTCATAGGTTCCCACATAAACTCAAATTTGTGACATAATCAATATTCTGATGTAAGTTAACAATGTTGGCACTCTCCTAATGAACAGTTAAGTATTATCGGACTATAAGAATGGCTCATTGGTTGACAGTGAACCGCTTAAGACGGGTTTGTTATAGACAGATACGAACAGCAATCCACAGGCCGCGTGCAATAAACGAAAACATAAATCAACCGTAATACAATGGCTGCTGCCTGAGACGATTCAGACAGACATCTCTACAGAAAGAAATTTATTCTGAGCGATCACAAACACCCTAGGAATTAAGAACAACACCACCTCACATCGCCTATCATTTCTCCGATGTGTTATCCATGGCTAAACTCTTGTCTGTAAGGTACTTTGTTTATTGCGCTCTAAAGCTTATCATGCGAATACTAACTTACTTGACCATGACAAAGTATACCACGAAACTGACAAGATGGAGCAGTTTAAACTATTCCACATCATGCCATCCACATGCGCCAAATTTTCTTCAGGATACCGGTGTATGACTCATTCTGAAACAGGCATGATTGGTCAGAATAACTTCGAGCTTATCGCCCGGTATGGCTTTTTGAAAGTTCTTCGAAAAACATGACAGAATGATTCATCTAGTTGAATATTTGTAAGTTTATGCTTTCAGTGTGTGAACAAACATGTCCTGCAATGCGAATACGCGTGTGCTTTCGCCCCTATACTTGTGCAGTAGGAAGGCATAGCAGATAATGTCCTGTAGATAAATGACTGCTGTTGGAGTACACTGTTTCTGATAATTTCGTTCATAGCAGACCCACACTGTTTAAAGTAGGCTTTGTGGCACAATATTCCTTGTGTATTGGTCGATGTAAGGTAGCGAAAACCCCACAAAGTCCCACAAACTTGTTATTAGTAAATAGTAAATATTAGTAAATTATTTACTAGTAAATTATTAGTGAATTATTAGTAAATAGTAAAAGCTCTGCTGGACAAGGTAGTTTGTCCGGTTAGGAACACACCAGGTGTGGATAGAGGCTTTCGATATGTAGCCCTTTGATTAACTCGCTCAGGCTGTTCCTCACTCCTATATGAACCTAAATGAACGACCATATTTGCAGTCACGGAATTTTCCAATTAAATCTCTACCTTTCGTCGCTGTAACCACTGTGAACTAAAAAAACAACTAGAATAGTTTAAATATATCTACCAATGAGACAGGATGATACTGTGTAATTCAAACACAGCGTATCCGTTCACAGTAACTCCTCCTTGATTAAACATCAGAAGTGGAAAGTAGCCCACATCTGACACGTAAAGTTTTGGAGCTGAACAAGTAATCAGTCAACTTGCAAATATGTACACAGATTCCCGCTCTGATTTAGTACTCTTCTTGGGGTTCATCACCCAAAGATACCCCGTTATTTAATCTAACGTGTGGACTTGAAATGTGCTAACAGCAAAGCGAGCGGTAAGAAATGACAACAGTAGACATCCTTTTTCCAGCAGAAGCTGCGTATGAGCCTGACCTTCACGGGATAATAAGGCGTAAAAGTCCTTCAGAGATAATCAGCAAGAAACCAAATAAGACATTTCATGCGAACTGACCGCCCGAATTCGGAGCTTGGCCTCGGTAACCCATCCACAAAGCAGAAACGCAAAATCAGTCAATCAGTAAGCAAACGGCAGTTATTTGAACCGTCTAATGATCCTACCGCGACTGAAGAATTTCGATGTGATTTTTCATGGTTATCAAATTCTGACTTTAATACAGTGAACACAACGAACTCTCTACGGAGAGAGGACTGTAATTCAGTCAGTCACTATGACGGAAACCAAGTAAATTTAGTAGACTTTAAAATACTATTTTAACAACTTTCCTTGGTTTATTCACTGGCGTGCACTTCCAGATCTATTTGGTCACGATGTTCTACTCTAAAGTACTCTGCTGGTCGGCTGCAACGATAGTCTCGTGGAAAGTAGTGTATCCATTTCTGCGAATGCTATTCATGTTCACCATTGCAAAGAAATTCTATTCCAAACGGAAGCAGCTGAAGAACGCAGGTGAATGGGCCATTGTCACAGGAGCCGCTGCCGGAATCGGTCAAGCATATGCTCGTGAACTGGCAAAGGATGGGCTGAACATTATGCTTATTGATATCGACGAGGCAGGATTGAGTAGTATGGCCACGGAACTCGCGGATAATTTCAGCGTGAAGACGATAACATTCATTTGTGATTTCACACGAGTAAGTTCTATCCGTGTTTGAGGCATGCGAATTATCCTTTCTTTGTTAATCTACGTATTTAGTGACTTTTGTTTTAAGTTATTAACCTCCGGTGGAGAGGTCTGACTCAAAATGGCATGTTAATTTTCATGTAATCACAGAGAGTACACAGCCAAAGAAAAACCCTAATATTGCTTGCCACGTAGGCCCTGGTCCACAATTTATCAAAGCTTCACGTGGTTTACTCTGTAATAAAACTGGCGTATTGCGGCCCGTTCAGAAAAGGCACTGTGTAACAGCAGACTTTACAGTGCACGGTATTTTGAATTCGATGTCCTGACAGTCTGAATGATTAAACCCCCTCAGGTCAAACAATCAGCTGATCTCGTTAAAGAATAAATCATCGAGAGAAAAGTTCTCTGACCATAACACATCACAAAACTTTGAGGGATATAAAACATCACAACTGCATCGCTACCTTGAAATGACAACGTTCACGGGTCCTGTACATGAATGACCAAATGAGGAATTTTTATCACTAAATTTATAATCTAGTGACAGACCGGCAGTTACGAAACGAACAAACGTGAACGTTTTGGAGCCAGGGGAGATTTACGCAAATTTCGACAGGGATGGCAGATCGAGGCAAAATTGCTTATGCTCTAAAAACATCATGTTTACGATCTACTATAACCGAACCCAAATGAAAACGTCGGTTCTTGACAAAACACGCTACATATATTTTTGATGAACACTCCGGGACAGCCTCCAAAAGACTTCGGCTTTCTTGGGCTCATCACGTGGGTGGAGTACCAGTCCGTATGATTTAGCTGAATACCAAGAAGTCAAGTGGCGAAGTATAGGCATTCACTTGCAAATTAAGTTTATGTTGACGGTAGACCCAAGTGAATTCCGGAATGTCACAAACGAGAGATTCAGTTAGTATTCTGTCAACATCAGCTTGATTTGCAAATGTGTGCATATCACCGTGATTTGGTGTTCAGGTAGAACGTAAGACTGGCGAGAACTTGGAGGCTAAGAAAGTTAGACGACTTCTCATGGGAGCAAATCGTGAGTGAGCTTTAGGAGGGTTTTCAGCCACCTTAGAAATGGTGTGTTACGTCCCAAGAGTACATTACGATATCTAAAAGATCTCGTACAAACTGAAACAAGAGACGGTCATTTTGCAGCATGTCCAGCTCTACGATAACACAAACAGGAGATTCAACTTCGATTCAGTTGAGTCTGTGTTAACACTAACTGAACTTGCAGATTAGCCAGTTTCGAGAATGAGGACAACTCATTTTGATACATGATGAAGTACCCTCAGACTTTTCCAGGGAAACAAGCGCTGGACTACTCCGAAAGATTCATCAGACACATGACTTAAAGTTGATTGTGCGCACAGTTTACTGAAGTTCGAAGCAAATCTGCTTGTCACCAATATTTGAGCCAGTAAGTTCCCACACCTGACCAGTACTCCATAATCTCAGCAGCTATCCTGATTAGCGGGTTCGATTCGCCCTAACTGCTAATCAGATTGGTACCACTGGTTAATCCCGACAAGAACAGAGCGGCTATGCAGTGCTTCTCAGCCTTTCAGCATAGGTTGGTTACACTTTCGGACGACAATACACATCGGAGAATTCAAATCTCCTCCATGTGCACAGACTAAAATGCTTTGAGTTCTATGAGAGATGAACATCTGGTTTATTCCTTCCGAAACCGCAGAGAGAGACTGCGGATTTGGGAGATGCATTCCGTGACTGTTCTCTCATATATTGGACTACTAGAGAAGCGTAAACGACAACTGAACGGCCAACAACATGAGTAGCTTAGCTCCTTGGATAAACGTAATGCATATTGGTAAAGAGTAGATCAAACTCAGCAGATATGCGAAAACAGGTGACCCCATCCATATCATTCTCCTCAATTCATTCCTCGTACATTCCACTCTCTCTCTGGTATTTTATAAAAAAATCTGTATAGACTTCTATAAGCATCGTGTGTGTTAGCAAATAGAAGAATAATCGCACACCTATCAGAGATCTGGGCCCGCACCTCCTATTCGTTCCCCTCAGCTCCACCTTTCCAAAACTTCAGTACCGACTTGTCCCAGTTTAAAGGAAACGGACACAGTGTGGTGGACTAGTTCTTTTGCGCACACCAACTGTTAGTAGAACTGCATTCAGATTTCGTGGCTCGTCAACGCTGTGATTTTCTACTGTCTGTATGGTGAATTCCAATATAAATTGCTGCTCTGATAAACCGGGGTAGACATTTTGGGCTGCATTTGAAGCACCTTGATTTGATTTCAACAACACCATTACGAGCGTGAATGCCAATTTCGTTCTTTGCAAGTTACATGCTTGCTGTCTCATCCATGAAATGAGGAAGAGCAAATAATGTGGAAAGGGATCCCTCCATAAAATACAGAGTAATTTGTAAACGCATAGGCCTACATCAGAGAGATACTGTCAGTGAAAATATTTTTTTGTTCCACTGCAGGATGACATCTACGGGATTTTGGAGAAAGAAATCGACAGGCTACCCTCCATCGCATGTCTGGTAAACAACGTTGGTATCTGTTACCCACGTCTGGCACGCTTTGACAATGCGGACTTTATCGATTTCGAATTTATACGGAACTTGATAAATTGTAACATGCATTCAATGACAAGTCTTACTCGCATCGTGTTGCCTCGCCTGTTGAAGCAGAACAAAACTGGGTCGGCGATCATCAATTTGAGTTCTTTTACCGGACTCCTGCCTTATCCGTATCTGGCCCTTTACAGCGCATCGAAGGCATTTATCCAGCACTTTGTGAAAGCCCTGATTCCGGAAGTCAAAGGTTCCAACATCATGATACAAGCAGTTTGTCCTCTCTTTGTGGCCACCAGGCTTTCGCAAAAATCGAGCCCAAGTTTATTTGTTCCAACGCCGGATACATACGTGCGTAGTGCACTGGACATGCTGGGTGTAGAGGAGGTTACCACTGGTTACCTTCCCCATGCACTAGCAGGGTTTATTTTGTTACTGCTTCCCACATTAGCAGTCAAGAGATCCGAAGGTGTGTACAAGAAAATGAACAATATCAAAGATCAATAGATGCCAAATTCAGTCATTTGAATTCCACTTGTATTTTCTGCGTCATATATCTCTCTCATTCTGCTTTGAACAGCATTTGCTGTTCGTACTTATCTTACCTCTGAGTACAAACTTACTGCTATGTTCCAATCAGTATCACTGCCACCACTAACGTAAATACAACTCTACCCTCTTTTTATTGACAAGTTGTGGAATCAGCTGAGTTTTCGAAGGAGAAAACACTTCTCACTGAGTTTCAACGGAGACTCATTGTTACAAAGCCGCGTTATGATTGATAATCGACTTTCATTTTTATCGGCCTGCTTTCTTCACCCAGCATCAAACGAGCTGTCCTTCAAAAAGCTAGCTTTCCTAATGGACAGTCAATGAAATCAGTAGTGCATTCTTGCATCGCCGTTAAATGTCATTCGCTGATCTGTCACATAGTGCTGTCAGTAGTATTCACTTCTGAAGTGTCCCGGATTGCCTTAATGATAAGGTCGACTCGATGGTGTAGCGGATACCAACACTGGTGACCAAAACTCACCGGCAAACTCCGGTGTTTGAATGCAGTACTTACTGTTCTTTAACAACCCTTCATGGGTGGGGTCATGTAGTACCGCGTCAGCAGCAATTTTCTCGTGTAGGATTAGAAGCAACTCACTAAGGTGGTAATTTGAAGGCCACAACAGCTTCCGTAGAAGTTTTGTGGACGGCTGCTTCACTATGGATCACTAAAACCTGGACGTATCATGAGGTGACACCTAATATTGGGGGTATATTTTTTTTAAATTCCCCAGAAGGTTATCTTGCTCCCAGATAATTTAAACATTCGGTTACAATAACCAGCAGGTTCTGTTAACAAACAACTCCTGAGGAAGTGGCGTAAGAATGAGCATTTTTTCTGTCTCCTCGCTACATTTTTTTAATTCCGGTTCATGTGCTTAGGCAATACGAAGACCAGACATTCTTTTTCCGGTACAAAGCAGTTGTAAGCCATCTCCCTATAGAGCGCAACTTCAGAAAAGAAGCCTATTACTGCTAGAAGGCTGATGACTGGAATTATATCTGAAGGGCCTGGCAGAGACTAAGTTAGCGAACAGGGCATGCTTAACGTGTTTTTTCCTCTAGGCCAATACATCAAAAACTAAGGTAAGATTGGAAGCAAATCAAGTGCGTAATTATGTATGTTAACGGGGAGAGTTTGTACAGCTGGTCAGAGAATCAGATGGACTTAGTCACAACAAAATTGAAGTTGTCCGTCGATCGACACAACTTTTTCTAGAGAGCCAAGTACAAAACTCTGCCAATAAACTTCTTTCACCCGGTTGGACTCATTTTAACAACTTTTCGTTTAAATTACCCGGAACATTGTATTTCGTACAATACCTGGGTTGTGCAATTAAACTCGATAGTGATATCCCTACACACCACACATCAGCCATCTATCGATAACAGGAAACACGTGTTACTAGTGTTTTCCATTCCTCTGGATTTTGGAAGATTTGATAGTGGAAAAGGTTGATAAATTTGTATTCTGCAGTGTGTACTTTAAGCTACCTACTCGTTGTTCCTATGTAGATGGCCATGAAACCCCCAGAACGGATGTCATATTCGCGTTAAGTTTGCTCCTATGTAGATGGTCATGAAACCCCTAGAACGGATGTCATATTCGCGTTAAGTTTGACCACCTGGGTTGATGTGGTCTTCAGAGTGCACCAAGTCTTCAGTAAAAGTTTTATCACTTTTGATGTCTGTAGACATGTTCAGCTGTAACGAAACCGCAGGACTTTGATTTTCAGCCTGAGCACCTTCAGGGATCTCAGCGGTCGACAAGACGGTTGCCTTCCGAGTTCCGCATTATCTCTGACTAGGTAAATGTCCGCATATATTTTTTTACGACAGCATATCCCTACTGTTATTAACATCATCGATTTAGAAGGTTTCTCAAAAACCTACCCTTTAAATAGTGGTTCTCAGGGGGATCGGTCATTAACCCGCGCACTCAACCGGATTCTGACTATTCCTGCGCACTTGAGAACGCGTTCAGAATAGTGATGTGCGAAAGCTTTCTTACTTCACATAAGTTGCTTGTGTCAGCGGGAACTATGGCTAGCCCATATCCCCTGGGTGCTCCGAGTTTATGAACGTCAACCAACTGTGTGACCGACTGACGCCAGTCTCAGCTTACTGTCTCAGTTGGACAAGTCAAATAGCCGCTGGAATATTGACCTCACACTGGTGGAAGTCAGCAGACACTTGTTCACTTTGTCTTTTTAATCTCTATTATTTTTCTCCTCACAATAATCGAAAATTTGATAAACCTACAGGGTAAATGTTCCATTAAAAAATCTGAACGCTCCTCATATTACCAGCGAACATGTAATTTAGCAGGCAGAATAATTTAAATTTTGGGTGAAGCTGTCTTCCAAGGGGTCACCACTCGAAGAGTCAGTCAACATGAGACCACGTGAGATCAATTCCATGATTGAAGGATGAGTGGTGCTATATTCGACCTAAGTTCGAGTTAACCACACCTAGCGGCCCATGGCTGAAAGGTTTTGCCCTCAACACCAGGTGGGTTTGGATTTCCCTGAGATTTTCTTAGAGGCGCACCGCTGGTGATTCCCAGTAAGGAAGAAACAATTGTCTTCCGGCATAGACTGTTTTCATGTACAGCAGGGAAGCCTCATCTAAAAAAAAGAAATCTGCTGACTTGAGATCCCCATGTCCCCTAGTGTCTTCCCGAAGAACCAACTACACAGTTGCAGCCCAAATTTTTTACCCCGGTCGATGTGTGTACAATTCAAAATATGCAGCAACACAGCCGACTATGCGAAGCTCACGGAAATATGCAGTCAATGTTATCCGTCAGAACCGACCTCGATTATCCCTCAAAACTTCACCTGTTTGGTCACACTCATTCATTGCTCTGAGTTGGCGAACCTGACCTAAACCGTCCGATATCCAATAGAACCTGGCCCTTTCAAAACCAGCGTGTATAGGCCCAGTGGTATCAAAGTAATATCACGAATAATATCACGTAATTAAAGCAATAGGAACGGTTGAACGAAACACCATTGTCTATGCAGCTAGGGCGTATGGTCTACATCACATGAGGTAACTCAGGTAACCTCCACGTGGAGAACATGAAGACGTGTGACAGAAAGTATGTTTCTTTTGGACAGTTGTGGGGAGAACACCGTTATAAGACATAGATTCAATCCCACTGAATATAATTGCAATTTTCGGTGCTAGATAATGTCAAAATCTATCAGGATACCGCTTGAATAAGTTAGCAGTACGTGTAAACTATACCCGACAAAATAGTCCCCTACCTCTGAGGGAGAGTTCAGTGACGGTTTTTTGAAGTTCCTGGTCGTTTCGTCCTGATTTTATTATCAGTCACTGTGCACTGTTTTTGGTGAGCATGTGGATGGCAGTTGGACGGGTTTAGGAAATGGTTCGAGTAAGAAGAGGCAAGAACGTAATTTTCTGGGATCGTTGACCCCCTCGCTTTGGTATAGTCCTACACAAAAGGTTGATAAACGTTACTACATGAAAGGGGGTCAAGATTTGATGGAATATTGATAAATGAAATAACGTGCTCAAAATATGCCACATAAGTAAAACTCAGCACTGGATGTTTGTGTGCGGATCAACGTGAAACAAAAAAACACGGATTCTACAGCCGTCAGCTGAGCCTTCAACGTGCGCAAATCATACGAGTAACGGAAATATGAACAAGAATGTTTGAATGAGGGCAAACGAGGGTTGTCGGCGCTTCAACCCAAAAAATCACCGATCAACTGTTTGCGCGTACGCACTATAAGGTGTTAGCTAACATGTTCGCCGAGCCTGACAAATGACCAGCAGAGGTTTTTTCGCCATTCGAGAGGTATCCTCAGTGCATCTTTCAGTGAGTAGTCCATCTCTTCGCGTGTGTACTTATATAAACACTGAATAGAATCTTCAAGCTCTATCGTCACTGGATCTAAAAGGTCACTCTAATAGGAGTTTGACAAATCCTTCTTCAGCCATCTTTGTGTTGTGGCCCAACATCGAGTTCCTTAACTGTTTGATTATTTACATTCCATTTCTGGTGTAACAGTGGATACTAGTGATGAGGCATACGAGAAGTATGTGGTTTCACGGACTCCGATTTGATCTAATGGAAGATGGGATTTAGTACGAAATTTGTAGAATCGCTTGGTAACATTCGTTTACATTTGCGTGATAATCAATGAATACCCAGGAAAGTTCAGGAAGACGCTTTCGAGATGAAGACGGATATTCAGTTTTTGAAAACAAGGTGCATAAGAGAGTTTTGCTTTCCTGTCCAATAGTCTGTAACTTTTCAGTTGGTGTTTTCTAATAAACAACTCCGCAGCGAAGGGTCTTCTTCCTTTCACTAGTTCCCTGTCTTCACCCTAAGCGATCCATTCCTCACTCCAGCCACTTCCACTTCAGCCAATCAGAAAGCTTGTTAGACTTCCGGTTAGATGATTCCACATAATGCGAACACCGTGGGATGAGAGAGGGAGATGAGAGAGAGAGGGAGAGATGAGCCATAGCATTTCATGCCAGGAGGTTAATCTGACATGAGTTAGCAAATCTGCATAAGAAATTTAGACGAAGTAGGTAGAACGACTGAAAACTTCATCCGACTGTAAGAATATCTGCCATCCATGAGATTGTGATGTCCTATTGTCGACAGTGAAGCGTCAATTACACCGATGCTTTTCTATCAATGACGATCTTGAAGAAGCAAGCAACCATGCGTCTGAATAAAGAATAAAGAAAGCTTCTACAAAATCTCCTCTGTTTGGAAGGATTACAAACCTTTCCATATACAGCGATGGTAGAACAGTTCACACAGTGAATTGGATCCTAGGTACTACCAACACCTAGAATATTCAACAAACTAAGCTTGTTTTGCGGTCACTAGTCTTGGTTGCCAGAACATCAAACAATACATGAACTCCATGCACAAGTACATCCACAGACACAAACATGCGACGAGAGAGGGACACGTAGGTCACAAGGTTGGACAGGTTGGGTCACAAGCAAATTAGAGTAGCTTATGGGTCCACCAGGTACCTCATGTTTAGGAGAATAATTAACTAAGCCTCTTCGCCGCCAGAGATTTTGTGTAGTTTAAGTAGGCTTTTTGTCTAATCACCGAGCTTGGAAGTCAAATTGCAAACGTTTCATCACCAACTGATGGGACATTATCGGTGCGGAGGTAAGCGCCCCACCGAAGCGGTTTTATCCATTTTAACAGTATTCCTCATGCTATTGTATCTTTTGAGAACCAGTTGAGTGTGCCTTCTACTATACTGTACTTTTGAGAAACAAAAAGGCAATGTTAGTCCTACTTACCACTAATTGTTGGTTTGTGTTAACAGTAGAGCGTTAATCTTTCTGCAGACAGCCACTATCACTAGATTTCAATTTCCCTGGTGCACAGTGGTACTGTGCACAGTTCTGTGTTCACCAATGCCCTTCGCAAACTCCTTCTCACCACACAGGCAGACGTTGTTGGGCCATTTGGCTGCCATTTATTTGACCGATGAGCTCTATGCACCCCGCTGCCTTGTAACATAAACAGAATTACACCTTGCTAAACCCCCGAGATACCTTCTATGTAAGAGCTTTTAGTGTCCATTCTCTATGTCAAATTGGCAAACATGCAATCCTCGCTAAAGCATAACAGTCTCTTAAGATTGATGTACGCTGTGCCCCAGGAACACACACACAAAACCCAAGCGTGATTATACATCTCAAGGCACCAATGACTAATTCAGGTCTTTCACACTTCTCCCTCTGTGTGTCCGGTGATCCAGGAGCGATGGCTAGTGAAATAAATGGCCAGGGAGTTCCACTCAGCCTCAATGATGAACGCACATCGTTGAGTTGGCTCTCAGCAAGCAGTCGTTTCTGTGCCGCCCAGTTATCCAGGTCAAGCTCAGTGACTCTTGCCATAAAAAGTAGTGCCTGTTTGAAGGTGTCGTCTTATGCCTCAACGGAATGCATTCCGGTCAAGATAGGGTACGTGCACGCCTGACTGGTTTCCCTCCGATCTTTGCAAGTTAGCAAGAAGCATGCCAGTGCACCATCTTCGAAGAAATACCACAGCTCGGCAGTGTCGATCTGGGCCAGCCCAGTGACCCACCACGGTAACTCAATATTGTACTGGTGTAACGGTGGATACTAGTGATGAGGCATGCGAGCAGTATATGGTTTTCTCGTAACTCCGCTTTGATCTAATGGACGGTGGGATTTAATGCGGAATTCGTAGAACTGATTTGCAGCATTTCTTTGCAATTACGGGATAGTCAGGAAAGTTCAAGAAGACGCGTTCAAGAAGAAGACGGTTATTCAGTTCTAAAAAACAAGGTGCGTATGAGAGTTTTGCTTTCCTGTCCAGTAGTTCATAAATTTCTAATGAACGACTCAGCGGTGAAGAGTTTTCCTCCGTTCATTTGGTGCCGTCGCCAGGATACGGATGAAGTTCTTGTGGCCAAAACCTTCGGAAGATAGAAATATGCAGACCTTCCTGGAGAACTTCGAGAAGGTTGCGGAGGCGGCTGGACTGGAGAAAGACCGGGGTAAGTCGGCGGTACTTTAAGACCCTCCTCAGGGGCCGGGTGAAGGTGACCCTGGATGCGGCTAACAGGGATTCTCGGAAGATGAGCTGAGCCACCGCAAAGGAAGATCTTGCGGTGGAATTTGACACACCGACAGACCATTAGGAGGTTATGAGGCGGTTCAAGACCGCCAGGATGGGACATGGATGCGACCCGACCGTGTTCTTCGCCAGCCTGCAGCAGTCGTTGGATCGGGCTTTGCCGGTACTGGACGGAGTGTCGCGCCCGCAGTTGCTGTCTGACCAATTCGGCGAAGGTGTAGCCTGCACTTGGTTCCCAGTTGAGTTTGGCAAGAGCAACTGGCCAGTTGAGTGTGGAGGAGCTGGCGCATACGGCACGAGAACTGGCCGAGGCATCATTGGCCACGCAGCAGTCACAGGAGGAGGGGGTGATTCGCCAGCGGAGGGCCTGAAGAACAAAGTGGTCCAACTCACCGAACAGCTTGCAGTAGTCAAGACGGAATCGCGGAGGCACGCTGAAACGGGCAGATGCTAAAAATTTGGCATGCCTGGCTACTGGGAAAAGGAGTATTGTCGCACCCGACCACTCGTAAATAATAGAACTTTGGATTACTCCTCTTTTCCCGGGACAGGGTTGCGATTAGCGCAGGGACACGGGCTACGATACAGGTCGTTATCAAGATAGGCGGGAAGAAGGAGCTGTGCCTGATTGATGCAGGAGCAGAAATATCACTGAGGCGGACAGGGAACAAAGCTGAAGGCAAAGCGTGCGCGCTAGCCGTGCGAGCACTGGGTAGATACCGACTGTCTGCTTGACTTCTTCGATTCAACCAAAAGACCAATGGATGTCGTCGAGATCGCTATCCATGAGGGATACTAGATGATACAGACCGGCAGGCAACGGGTAGGACGGCGCACGCAAATCATTCAAACGCCAGATAGTGAAGAGTCTGAGGAAAGACCGAAAGGTCTGGTGGATATCGGAAGCTCGGAAAATGGAGAAGGCATTTGCTGCCGGGAACAGCCCTGCGGTATATCAAATGATACGATTGACTGGCTCAGGGAAAACAGCAATCAGTGAAGGAATAAGTGGAAAAGTCGGCTCGCTTACCTAGCTTCAAAAACGTCGATTAATACCCGGATCTGCCAGGCTGTCAACTGCTAAGCAGTTCCTCCGCACTTTGCGCGGCCTGAAAATTGAAGAGCGAAGCGACTCCGGACAAGTGCGTAGTACCGACCCTCGTAATTTTAGCCTAAAATTTTTTTAAACCATTGTTACCCATGGGTACCTTTTACAGTCTTTGAATGTGACAGTAGTTATTCAAAACTTTGAAATCTCCTCAGGCAATCGCAGTTTTGCAAAAGTTTGTTCAAACATGCTCAGGGTCGTATTGGCTGCCATGGCTCGGCACGTGTAGCTGTGAGGACGGTGGAACATCTTCTGAAGTCGATTTCTTCACATATTTTATCCTTTGTTGGTGTTAGAAATAGTTTAAGAGTACATGGGCAGTAATTATCCGTCGTTGTCCGCGCAAAGTCGAATTGGAGCAGTCACTTGCAACTTGTGTAAAAAAAAGTTCCTTGCCTTTACAGCTGACGTCCGGACAGAAGAAAATCGGAGAATCTAACACAGTTATAGGTTTTTTTGATGTTTTTATGGTAGCCAGCAGAAGCTTTACCAAGTACGTGGAAAGGTCCTATCTTCACCGTTATACTAAGCCTTGATAGTGCCGCGGAAAAAATTGGGCGGTAAGTGGGGAGGACGAGTAATTCAAGTTGTAGCAGAAAATCCACGGTTTGTGATGATTTCTCGTGTGCACACAACACCCTTTGCCGGTAAGTAGCAGACTTATTGAACCACGGGCCAGCCATCAGACCGAGTATGGCAGTCGTAACACCGTCATCCCGATGTCACACCGTATTCAGTCCCGCCAGTGAACGGGGGGACATTTGTGGTTGGTGTGGGCGTGGTCACAAATTAAAACTAGTATGTTTTGTCTTTAGGGCAGCAAGTGAGATCCCGACGTGTTAGGGATTGTATAACCACAAGTTTACACTACCAGGGGCTTGAAAGATACCATATGTACAAACGACCCATAATCTTAGTCTTCCTGAATTTTCAAGGAGCATTCGATCCGGTTGACTGGTCTATTCTCCTTACCACATTTGTCCATTAAGGATTACCCCAGACGTTTGTGAGTATATTAGATTCTTTGTTTTCTCAGACTTCCGGACGTGTGAGAGTATATGGATAGCCCATCAGAAGCTCCTGTTAGCGGTGCCCACTCTCTGCATTCTTATCTGAGTTCTTGGTCGGCGGGGCAACGAAACGATTGCTATGTTCCCTACAAGTTAGAAATAAACCTATCATTAATGCTGGAAGGTCTTCAACTAGCGTGCGGCGAGAACTTTGCCCATCTGGAATAGGCAGGCGTCTCGTCTTCGAAGAGGATAAGAAGGCACAGGTGTCTGTATGGAATGGACAATTTATCCTGCCCTTTGACATGCACTTTGCACCCTCAAAGTGTAGGGTCATGATCCTCGACCTGCAGTCACCAAGCACACCACTTACAACGCAGAGAGATGCTAGAAGTCGTGGAGCTTTTTGTGCATCTTGGAAGTTTTATTAGTTCTGATCGTTTTGTGACAGATGAGGTCAATGCACTAATTTGAAAGCCTCGGGTCGTGTTTGCTGGTTTGAGACACCGATGATTTCCAAGCGGTATATCTCTAAATCTCAGAGAACGTGTGTATCAGGTTGTTATTCGGGCCGTTTCTTTGTGTGACTGTGAGACTTGACCCGCTGGAGCAGCGGAACTGAGGTATATTTAACTGTTCTACAACCGTTATCTAAGAACCATAACTCGCGTGGGTTGGTGCCAGTGAATCCGTGACGAGGCAATTAGAAATCAAGTTTTTGGTTGTGCGACGGATCATCCACTAAAAAGCATGCCAGGCAGCAGCATCTGTGCCGGTTTGGCCACGTATTGCGCGTACCAAACCATCATCTGAGGGCATCATGGGTGACGAGGCGCACGGTTAGGATGATAAAAGACCATCTTTGGCCGTTTGATTAGACTGCCACGCATAATTGAAGCGCATAGGTACGGGTCTAATGTCTATTGCAAATAGCCGAGGTAAATGACAACGCGTACGGTTGTGAGTATGGACTCCCATGGTTAACCATTGGGTTAGCTTACCATTCATAATTGAGGCACCTTGATCCGTGGGGCGCATGGGTACGGGCCCAGTTTTTACCTTAAGTCGCTAAGATTAGCAAAAACGCGTACAGTAATGACTGTGAAGAACCGTAGTTGAATATCGGTTTAGGCTATCGTGGCATAGTTGAGACCTCAGTCATTTTTGCATGGGCCTATCAGTTACGACAAGTGACCAGGAAAACGACAGTGTTGGGTTACCGTTGCAGTCAAACGGTATCTTCGAGTGACGCGTAATATTAAAACCTTCGAGAACGTAAAACAAGGTAGGAGCTGGGTTTCTATACAGTACTATTCATGTAAAACATAAATTCGAAATATATACAAGCCTCGATACTCGTCCACAATAACTGGTCCTCTAGAAATATAGACCAGATAGGCAAAACAAGTTCACGCGTGGGCCAGACACGCGTGCACAAGGTCAGCCAATAAATGGCTAGATGACCTGACAGTAAAATGAGTAAGGTGACAAGCAAAAACCCATTCATACCCACGCAATAAAAGTAAACTTGGAGCTGGTTACAAACAGTGACAGAAGAACCTTGGGGAATTTCAACTGTCAACGCGATGGACAATGCAGTTATCCTGGTGAAGATGAATGGTTGACCTTATTTTCGGGTGAAGTCATTGCGCTTTTTGACGTAATCCAGCTAAGTGATTTGGAACTTTTTGACAGGAAAGACATCCCATCAGGGTGTTGGAGGTTCACATGCAGATATCGAAAATCGCTAAATTATCCTCTGAATGGCTGCACATATCTAAGAATGGGCATCATCCACAGAAATGCATGCTCGCACCAACACTGGAACACGCATCAAGTTGTCCTCAACTATTATGTTGCATGCAAGGTGAGCTTTCAAAAAACCGTTGTACCGAAGTTCAGTTATCAAAATCAACCAATTTGTTTCGTCCCAAGAGCATACCACATACAAACGTCATGCAACTAACCAGCTAGGATATTTTGTGTTATCTCCAGGCTGAAGAGCACCGCAGAATGTTAAACAAAGTACAGATTTGATTACGCGCTGTATCCCGTAAACTTATAATCTCACGTGATTTGGTAGTGGTTGACAACCTTGGAGGTTTGTTCAAATAAACTAAAGCTACGAGCGAGATAGCACCGAAACGCGCAACCGGATTTGACAAAATTCCCGTAAAATTCGAAAATTCGAAAGCCCCATTGTTTTATGGCGAAATTAATTTCGATTTATTTCGGCGGAAGGCGGTGTGGTTGCACTGCGCATAACTGTGTCAAAGCAAGCGGCAGGCAGTTACTGATCCGAGCTATAAATAAGGCATGGTGAGTTTGGTTTCGCTGCTGACACGCTACTGGGAGACACCATGTGGCCAGATGATTTCGGTTATTTTGGAAGTTAGTACTGCATAAAAACAGTCTTCGGCCAGCAGTCATTCGCTTTTGCCAGGACGTTAAAGGTCCAATCCATGTCGGCCATGTCTCAGATGCACCATGCCTGCCTACTTTGGCATTCAGATCCTCGGGATCCGCAACGATATTAGAACTTCCAGCTCGCCGTAACAGGACATTCAAGACGTCATAAAACTTTTGTGATGTGCTTTCCAAATGACACGAATTTTTGAAACTTTGACTCTAGGGCTTTGTAAGTAAATCCTAAAACAGAAAATCACTGGTCGCTGGAATTGCACATTCTGGTTGTAATTTTTGAAATTTTCACCTATGTGCCTCGTGGGCAAGATCCTAATATCCCATCGCTTCAGAAAGTGTACTTTTCAAAGTTTTATGTGGGTAGTAAAGAAAGTTCAAAGTCTCACGGTTTGTTATAATGCAAAGCCTAATTTTTAGTGTGTAATTTTGAAATTTGTTGGCTCCTGCCAAATAACTACTGGCTTCCGTCCAAATTTTGAATTGGTATGTGATGCGAACTTATAACTGGATGGCATAGCAGCCGTATCGTCCTTATAACAATAGTGAAGAAACAAAAGGGCGTCTGGCTAAAGCATTGTGCACGGAATTGCGGTTGTGAACTGAGGGGCGCGTTTTCTCTGCATTTGAGAATGCTCTCTCATGAATGTTCCTTCTCTGAATAAACACTGTTATTATTATTTGTATAGCAAACCGTTCTACGCATTGTTCGTACAACTATTTATTTAAGCGTTTACAGGGTGTTGTGCCCAACATGCCCGCTACGAACAGCTCTGGCCCGATTGTATTGCTCGGCCTACCCAATTCCCCTTTGCTGGACGTTAAGGCCGGTGCTATGATATGGGTATAAAGCTTGGCGATTGTCGGCTTCTGATGCGAGGTACAGCATACTAAATGTGCTCGTCATCATCTGTGAGCTATTAGGGCTCGGTGTATGTAAGTGCACGTCAGATGCAGGAATTTCAGGGTGCGGGAACGGTTGGGCTGCGATGAAGAGCAGGATTATTACGGTGAATGGAAGGGGCAACGGAAAAAATAGAGCGAGCCTCCGCAGCACAAATTTCGGCGGCTCAAGCAACAGGCGTGAGTCAGACAAACCATTTAGAATCACGCGTACAAGGCGGCTCGTTTAGCAGTACCACTTCGTGCGAAGCCACAAAAGCACTTGCAATGGAGAAGACTTCTTGCACGCTGCCACTGGCAGGCAATATCGGGGTTGTGGTTGCTTAGCGCTGGACTGTTGAATGTTGTGGAGATAACGAACTATTGTGGCGGTTGTATACGCCCTGCGGTACGGGTCTTGTTAGTGCGCCAGCCCGTGTGTATACATAAGACCACCATCCCTCCAGTGGCGCGCGTTATTCGCTCGTTCTCGGGGCTCTGTAGCCACCAAACATATACTAGAATAAGTTAAAGAGACTACCACTGACTGCTGGTGCCGCTGGCCGTGGTTAATCCACGCCCAAACATAAGTCTCCGATGGACTACTGTTGCCTTCTTAATGAAATGTATAATAAAGTAAGATAAGCTATCACTCTCGGAAGGTAAAAGTGACGAACCTAAGGCAGACGGTTCAATGCTCTAAACATAACTAATTCTGCAAATTCGACGACATTTCATGACTGCCACCGCGCAACACTGGAAAGGCCTACGCAAGTAACCTTCCTCTAACCAAATGGAAAACACCGTTCCTCATTCTACTTGGGCGCCGACCACGAAGTTCAGAGATAAAGGTGATTTCGTGACATATATGCCTTTGTATGTTAACGTCAGTGGGATCGCTTTATATGCCGCATGACGCAGGGCGCAGTAAAAGGAAGGTACTACCAGTGACGTTTCCTATCCTCCAATATTTTTCCCAACTCCAGTCCAGCCACACTCGGCATCTGCTCTTAGGTAAATCCCACTTGTAGGTGCATCTGCCAGGCACCTGGATAAATGGCAGATTGTGATCCAACACTCGGATTTGCCCCTCGGTATCAATTGTCTGTGCTTCGCCCTTTTATTTCGCAGCTTTTGACCTAAAGGCTCTTTGATGGACCAGCCCACAGGCTGCTCCATTGCGCATTCTAAATAATTGATCGTTGTGCTTAACCCATTTTACGCCTCAGCGACGACGCTACTTTGATTGACGTGAAGATTTAAATTCCACCTGCATGGATGAAGAAACGGAACAACAACTAAAGGTTTTTTGCTGTCTTATGCTTCCCTGAAAGTCAAGAATTATAAATTCATGAAGTCGTCGTGCAAATGAGGAGGGGGCCAGAAGCGTCATGCTGAACCTGCATGTTAGAGGCCCTGTGAGAAATGACATAAAACCCATCCCGGTCACTTTCAGGCTGCCAAGTCCTACCGGGACAGCTTTAACAAGTTTCGCCTATGGTAGTACGCTTGATATGTTGAAGATGTGGTTCGCGAGGGGCACTAGGTGAGTCCAGCTGATGGCAGGCTACTTTGACGTGATGAACAGGCGTGTCCATATTAGCCGAACACAAATTGGTGAAAGAACTCATTCGCTGTTCAATGTGTTTACAGAATTCACACGTGTCATTTGTTGAATTTTTCACTCTAACATAATCTTCGCGTGCAGTAACAGTCGACATTCAGTTCCTGCGGTGCACCCAGTCTCAAACGTGACCCAAACCAATACAGGCTGCTCTCTACAGCCATTGATGGACCACAACAGATATGGGGAAAATGGGTGTCCGTCGTATGAAAGACGGGGTATGAAATGCCACGGCTGCAAGGCTTGGTGGCGCTTTATATACAAGAGTTTACAGGTCGGCCAGGTAAAAAAAACTAGCTAACTCTCCCCTCAAGAGTGCGATGCATTCCGTAACCAAAAAGAGAGCCGTCAAAAACGAAACCAAGTCCCACCGCAAAATCGAAAAACCATTGTGAGCTTTCCGCTTCATTCGGGACATTCGACGCATAACTGGTGCCTCTTTCTAAAGATCTGGAGGACAATAACGCGAAGAACACGGCGACCTTGAGAAATTTCAATGCTGAACTTTCTTCTATAAACGAGTACTTTGCGTTATCTACCCCGGGTCCGCTGGCTGCGAAGTAGGACATCCAGCTCTCTGGTGCGGCAATAAAGACTGCTACGGCGTCTCAAGTGGACAGGCGCATGAGGAAGAGCAGGCTGATTATCTGGAGGTCGATCTCCAGAAAAATCATGCCAACGAAGCAGGCACAGTCGCTTTCTGGTAGTGTCCTCACAAAACCTGAACGCGAATAGCTCCACTCAGCCTGGTTAGGACGGAAGGGAACCAAACAAATGCTTGGGCTTCTAGCTACTCTTCCTTCGCCGTCTGCCGTGCAGAGGATCTCGGAGCGGACTGTAAGTATTCAAAAGGCCTACACACTGGAGGCGAAAAACTTGGGCCACAGCAGTTCTAGAGGAGAGGCACGAAAAAGATTTCCGCTTGGCACCAGTTCAGCCGACCCCAAACTTATGGCCAAACCGATAGTAGTTACAGTTCCTTGTGCTCCTGAAAGCACGGCGACGCAACCGTCTGCGACTCCCGATTGCAGTTTCTACTCAACCATAGCGGAAACCCCGACTACCAAAGGCAGCGATGCGCGGGAGTAGGCAACTCCCGCGCAGTGCCCAAAGTACATAGAGCTACCATCGTTTGTTTCCGCAACAGACAATAAAGTCGCAACTCTGAAATCCGCACCCAAGTCACAACTTCTGAGCTGGACTCGACATCGGGGAATGCTTCGAGAACCCTACAACCACTGACAATTTGAAACTGCCAGTCTCCAGCTTCACGCGGCCCTTTCGATGGTGGACACAGTCGTCGCTCAGGACCTCGACAGCAGCCACCCGGAAAATCCCTTTTTCCCCGGTTGGCCACGCTGATCGCAAACGACTCGGAGGTCCACGGAAACACAAAAGAAAAGCGACTGAAGTCAACCAAACCACGCACGATTTGCCAAATCAGAAAACTGATGGTTAGCTTCACGGTATAGTCCTCTGTGGAAACGAGCCTCATGGAATAGCCAGCAAAAGGAACGCTTCTTGGTGCTGCCACCCAACGCTCATAGCCCTACAGAGACACGTTATCGCTCAAACCGCGCCAAACTGACCGAGAAACCAAACAAAAGCAGGGTTGCCCCAGCTCCTCAAACAGCAGCAAATCCAGCCGTCCAAAAGGCGGTGGCCGCCAAAGGTAAATGCTCCGCGCAAACCGGGTTTGCACGGGACGAAAAAAACTGTAAATGAAAGCAGCTCTGGGAACCACGAAGACAGAAAGCAGGCAGATTTGCCGAAAAGGCTCACAAGGCCCCTTCGGAGCCTTGAACTCAAACCCGCCGTACAGCTATTAGATCTGCCAACCCACCTCATGGCACATCTTCTCACCTCCGGAGGCAGCAGAGGCAGTATTGAAACGTTAATCCACAAACTACTTTAGGCTTTCCAACTATCTTTGCGATATCAGCAGTCAGATTTTCTTAAACAGCCGTCCATAATCGCAGTTACAGAAACCTGGTTCACACCAGATATCTCTGACGAGATCTAGATAGACGGTCGCTCTGATTTTCGAGCTGACTCAAACAAGTGAGGAAAGGTGGGGTTGCTTCATACATAATTGCGGCCCTGCCCGTCCCGATTGTCCTCACTGATATCACTCGTGCACCATTTTGCGATGCACTGTGGATTCAAATCCCGCTGCGCAAGTCCGATTCTATCCTTCTCGGCGTGGTATACTGTTGCCCCTCGAGTACTCCGGAAGATGACCAATTCCTCATACAAACCCTTGAGCAGCTCTTCTCCGGCTACTAGTTCACCCATCTCTTGCTACTAAGTGATTTCAAGCTCCGAAAGCCTCCTGGATAGGGCTCTAGCGCGTCGGAATAAGTGGATGTTTTTCAGCGACGCCGACTAAAGTCGTTCGACAAAGCGCCTGGACTCAACATGTCGTCGCACCCACCAGATGCCGCACAGGCCAACCACCATCCCTCCTGGATTTGGTCATCACCAACAAAATACACTTCGTCGATCAAATGATAACTAACGCTCCACTGGGACATGGTGACCACTGTGTGCTGACCTTTGATTTCATCTACTATTGGGCCAGAAATCCCGAACCTCTAATGTGGACTCGAAACTTCTGCCATGCAGAGTTCTAAGGAATGCGCATCTTACTTGGTCAATTTAAATTGGGGTCAGCTTCACTGGAGGGCTTCTATGGGACCATTTTACAGGAATTTCACAAGGCTGATTCGATGTTCGTCCCAAAAAACAGCATGCTGCTGGATGGGCCGAAAGCTACCTAAAAGCATTCGGCGTCTTCTGGGAAAGAGGTCTCAATTATTTTTCAAAAAGTTGACCACCGGAGACACAGAAGATCGTCTGGCATTTCGTAAAATGCGGAATCGCTGGAAATCAGAAATCCGCCAGTGGAACACGAAAACAAACCACCCTTATAGAAGTCGCGCGAAAAAACAGGAACGTGCTGTTTGAACATATTTTTGATTTCACGAAAGCATTCGATCGCGTCCCACACGTTCCGCCGCTCCACTAACTCGAGTCAAGGGTTCAAGGGAACATTCTGCACTGGATTAAGGCGTTCATATCAGACAAAACATTCCTAGTGAAAGTAGACCCGACCTACTCTTATCCGGTGTCGGTTTCCATGGGAGTTCCTCAAGGCCCCGTTTTCGGACCAATGCTGATCCCGATATACGTCAACGACCTTCCAGATGTTCTTTCAACTCCATGTCTACCTTTTGCGGACGACTCGGAATCTCGGATTTCTGATGTCAGTGCCCTCCAAATCGATGTAGACGCTGCAAGGCAGTGGTCGTTGGACTGGCACCTTTCTCTGAATGACGAAACTTGCGTCCATATGTCACCCAGACTCAGAAAACGCCTTTGTCGTACATCTTAAGAATGGACCGGAATACATCACGACGATGGGTGCCAAAAAGACTTTATATGTCTGGCTCTCTTCAAACGTGTCCTTCTCACTGCACCATAAGAAATCGACTGAAAGGACATTCGCCCTTCTATGGATGATTCGGCGCATCCTCTCCCGCATTACCCGCATGGACTTCCAAGTACTCTATGGGGCCTACGTCAGACCGCCTCTTGAACAGGCCAATCAAGTTGTCTACCCAGGACGTAAGAAGGATGCAACCCTCATTGGGTGTGTCCAGCAAGCTGCTACGAAAAGTGGCTGTCGGCCTTGAATCCGTGGACTATGAAAAGCATGGTGCTTGAAATCTTTCCCCTGGAGTCTCTTTGCCTCCGAGGAGAATTATTTCTTACTTATGCCCCGTTCGAACAAGGTTTGGCCAACAGGTTTCTCACCGTTTACCCAGAAATTACACAGCGGGGACATGGTAAGAAGATTTTCAAGCTCAGAAAACACACTTTCATAGGGCGAAATTTTTTCTCATTTCGGGCAGTTGGTGTGTGGAACCTTCGTCCGACGGTTGTCTACGCTCCATTATAACCCAGTTCAAAACACTATTAGACGCTTTTTATGCTAGTTCTCGCGCTGGCAAGCTTACTGCCACGAAATGAGAGCGTAAACAAAAATGCCACACCATTTTTTCAACTGTGCATTTCAGGTGAACGGAAGCCGCTGAACGACAAGAGCAAACACGACCCGTGAGTCGAAAACCTCAATCCGGGCATCGGTAGCTCCGTGAAATCGCCCATTCATATCTCAGCCTAAAACTGCCTGGCTAGTGGCCCGTTTTCCTGACCACTCACTTGTCAGATTTTTTGTTAGCCGTATGATTCCACCCAACACGGATGATCCTATTACAACGTTTCGAATTGTCCACAGCGTTGGAGCTGCACTCAACCCCAGGGTGAATGAACTCTACTGGACTGGTGGCATTCTCGGTTTCCTGTTGACTGACTGCAGTCATGCATGGCAGAAGAATCGCCGTCTCCACCTCACCGGCTTTAAGCATTATACTTACGCATTTAGTAAACTTTCAGTGCCTACTGGACAAAGTATTGGAGTCCGAATCAGTGGTGACCTGGTGAACGCGGTATTTTACCGTACGCAGATTAGCAAGTTGAACGGCTGTTACTGTGCGAACATCCATTTTGACTTTTAACAGCCACTCTTGGAATATGATGTAACATCGTTATTTCCTGTCTAAAACGAAGAAACTGTAGCCGAATGATATACAGTGACTAATCACCTGCCGACGTTCGTAGGGTAATGCCATGACTACGTCATTTTATTTAGCATCTACAGATGCCTATTCTTGAACCTAGGGGTCCCTGAATATAGGCAGATGCGTCTGGGGCTGATTTTTATCTCCAAGACCGCGTGCTTCAAGCCACACCCCGAGTTTAAGATCTTTTTTCCTAATGAGGATGGGCACATGAGGAGACACCTCTTCATGCTGGAGAAGCCACGGTTTCCACACGCCATCGTCATCAGAGACAGCGACGTCACTGTTGACACTGACAATTCACTGCCTTACAACCACATTGTTCATCGAATTATATTTAAAGCCTTGGAGTGAAATAAGGGGAAAATTGTGGCTGAGAGAGGAGACCTGGTGCTGGCTTGTCGCAAGCATTCTGATGTAACTACATCTGCAGGTATTCGATCAGACAATCTTCAAGGAGACTGACAGCACGTTCGCCACCGACATTGATCAAGCGCCACTTCTTGCAACGTCTTCTCGGTCACAGGGACCCTATCCTAGAAGACGTACCGTACCAACAACACCCAAACTCTTCGTTATCTCTTTCACACCCTTCTGCCAGGCCTTACGTTGCCCACCTGGCAGGTTTGTGCAATTTTGAATCAGGCACGGAAAACGACACTGGTCTCGATAGGTGGTGTTTCGGGCATGTATAGCACATGACTGCGCCACCGTAGTTGGTGGTGCTGGATGTTTTCCGCGATTGAAGTACCTGCTGCACAACCGAATACCTGTTTTATAACTACCTCGTTACGAATCTCTTGACTTAATCCGAAACCAGCGACGCTTCCGAGGTATCATTGATCAAGGATTTGAAGACGCCTCACATCATTTGTCCGCAGATGCCATGCTTCGCAACCATATGACGATACAGTCCGTACTGTATCCTGGTACGCGTGACCCTTGAGACTCAGTGATATGCCTTTGCGAGCCCACAATTGACGCAAACTGGCAAATGTGATTTGAACCGTTGAGATTCGTGCACTGGCCGCTCACTAGAAGCACACCCAAAGTGTTTTCGGCGTAAATGTGGGGTTTCCGATGTTGAGACTTTTACGGAGAGTTAGTGCAATCGATTTGCACTTGGGGCGACATGTTGCGCGTAGCGTTTTGTTTAAGTGAGCAAATTTTCAAGGTCACAAGCCATCAATGATTCGCATTTTGTTACCGGTTTACGAGAGATGAAGCACAAAATCGCAATTTAGCATATTTTGGCGTTCTTTTAAGATAAAAGTAACGTCTTCAGAACATCCAATGCAAATTCCACCCGGAAAACTCGGTCATTGATGTTTGCGTGCTTTATACTCCCCAGATTTAACAAACGAGATAATTTTGCTCGTGGAACTTAGTCACAACATATTTTCTTATGGAGCTCAGCTTCTTTTAAGTACAACGTTGTCGGGAAACCGCATGAGCTGTGCAGTGGATATGCGAGGGCCATCTCTGCGCTCATCCCAGACACGCATATTTAGCCAGTGGATAATGTAGCGTCAGGAGCCAACTGTAGGTAACTTACCAACGAAATGCTATCATTCCTATTAGGAATATGATACGTCATAGATAGAGTAGTCATAAAGCGGCCATTATGATAACGGTCAACGATGGCCCTTCATACTCATAACTGTACGCGTTGTCATTCACCTCGACTACTTATCGTAACTGCTAGGCCTGTGTCTATGTGCGACGCTGATTATGAGGCCTCACCTACGCACGGTAACCTAATGCAATGGCCGACGATGGCCCTTCATACTCATAACTGTACGCGTTGACGATGCGCCCGCCATAAATTCACGAAAATACCGTTGGCAAATTGCGTTTTTATTCGTTACATTGGCCGATACAAGCGCATTGGGTAGTCGCTCCAGTTTTCTTTTCTGAAGATCAACTTCACGGAACAAGGATTCTGAAAGGAAAAATGCACAACCAATTAATCTTCGGCAGCAGCATTAAAACATCTTAATTTGATGGAATTTTATCTGCTTGTGCTTCGTGATTCTCATTATCATTGATGAGGGATGAGGAAGCTAAAGAGGGGTAAACGGGGCTGCCCTACAAGTTGGCTTACTTTTTGGGGATCATTTGCAACCCATAACATCAGATGAAATGTCGCAATACGGAAATCACACAAAATCCTCGTCATCCCGGGATTCGAAAGCAATGTCTACAAAGCGTGTGCTTGTAATTAGGCTTCAAATTACCAGTCTGCATCTGCTCCGAAGTTAGAACAAATAACAGCACCCACACTCGGCTGGGTCTCCATGGATCGATCGAGATCCACATCATAGCATGCTCTTTTAGCTGACCTCTTGATGGACGAAAGGCTGCGTTTGCTCGACGTACGGGCGACTAGAGGAAATAGTTAATTGATACGTGCACACTTACCTGGTGGGCACACCTGAAGTTCTTCCACACAATGGGCAAGGCTCGTTACCGCAGTAACGGTGGTATGGTAATCGATCTCGCGGACACCAGCAGTCAGCAGCGTCAGTTGGTTGGCCACAGAGACCACAAGGGACATCGTCAGTCGGCTTAGAACGCCACCTTGGTTGGGGACGGTTATCCTCCAACACTAGAGGCTGATTGTCCGTCGCAGTGGCTGAATTTCGACGTAACATGAGGTGCGTTTGGACAATCAGATGCTTCATGCATCTAGCAGCTTTACGTGGCTCCAGCAGCTTCAGTTTGCCAACCAACCGTTCCAGCTGCTTGTGCAGACCTTCTACTGGTGATGGCTGTGGCTTGGAAACCAGAGATATAGGTATACCTCCCTCTGGTAGGTTATATTCGGCTAGCCACCGTTGATGAATTGGAAATTGACCTAGGCACTGTAGGTTTGATTAGTCAACTTACCGCAGGGGAACGAGTGGCCTCTGAATACCGAGAATAGGTGTACGCAGGGTAGCCACATTGATTGATAAAAGGTGCACGTGCAGGTTCCATCCGAGGTGTTAACCGTCTGAGAACATTTAGGGGTTTGTACCACAAACTAACTGTTACTAACAACGGGTTTCTCACCTTGAATCGATCTGTCTGATGGTATATCAGATTTGGCGTGCACGTTCCAATGTGCCTTAGGACTTGATTGGCGGCATACGTTGTCATCCGGGAAACCACACGTAGAACGTAGCTGTCTCCCTCGCGGATTTCTCGGCGGTCACAGTAGTAAGTGGTGTGCATTTCATACTCACGCATGAGCCATTCGCTGTGTTGAAAGACCTTTGAATGGCGTGCTCCAGGCTATCGGCGTGATGCACGCGCCTCTTCAAACGCCCGTTGGCGTTCTCCAGGCGGTTATTTGTCACATTCCCGAAATGCACCAGCCCATGCTGTGCATGAATGGCCCACTTTCGAGTGATATACAACCAGTGGGCAGTCAAATAGGAGACAAACCCGGGCAGGATTTGTAAATCGTGGCGAAACCTACGTGATTATTGTCTGGTGCGCAGTCACTTACTCAGCTGCGTTATCAAAGCGGGCCATTCGGTGAAATATGTGCCGGCTGCGGTTAGAAATCGTCTAAAAGGGTTACAGCAACCCAATGAAACGTACGTGCTTCCGGATGGCTTGTCGTGCGTGAAAATAGCACAGCATTATGTCGCAGCCGAACACAGCTTTGGCAGCCCGCATCTGCGACGTCATCTTGTCCATGACGAACGTCTTGACCGGATATTTCCCACCCATCATCTCCTTGAACAGGCAGAACAGCTTGCGCAAAGGCGCAAAATGCTCACTTTCGACAAAGGCATACATTACGGGTCGACCGATGCCCATGCCATCCGTCACAAGGAATGTATATAGCTTGTAACTTAACAGTGAAAGTCAGGGCTCCAAAATAATTTACCCAAGACGGTTGGTCCCGTGCGTAGCATCAACGTTTACCACATCAGGGAAACGTCGGAAGAGTGCGATCTGCTGCGTGCGTGAGAAGCAAAGGTGGCTCAATCTGCCACCCTCGGATTCCACCAGCAGTACGCGACCACACTCTCGAAGCTGGGTTATAATAGACTGCATGTCGTCTAAACAACAAACAAAAGGTAACCACCGACCTACTTAACAAAGGGGGTCGGCATTTGACGCGATAATTGTACACATCCTTTCCAAAATGGTCAGCGACGTATTGCCGAATCTCCGACGAAGGAGCCCCATACTTCAAAAGGGTACTACACTCCTTTAATTCCTCATTTGTCAGGCGCCGGTTGACAGGGAGCCTGTCAAAAATAAACTTGCTACGTGGATGATTGTGCTCCAGGTAATAGGAAGTAACCATCAAGTGGTCGTTGTACCGGCGAACATGGAACCTTGCCGGGCAACCAGTACAACGTGCTACCGAAAAACAAATAACCATAAACTTACTAGCTGCGACGAATACCGCGGCCTTGACTTTGGTCTGCAGGGACGTCTGCTACAACGGTAAAACGCTTTTTCATATGAAAGTTTCGAATCGCTGCTCTTTTGGGAGTTTATACGCACGAAAACCACGAAATTAATCGTCATATACTCTCTCAAAGCGATCTGGAATGCACTGCAGGAGAAAAAACGTGGACGAACCAACTTCTTTGTAAAATCATCCACCGCCTTCAATGACAAAACGTTCTCAGCCATGACAGCCATTAAAAATATGATGCCCGCGCCCACAGTGAGCCTTGAGAAAGTTTAAACAACGTCCAACAAAACAGCGGTCGTATGGAGAGTTCTTAAGGGCCCGAATAATTACCATCAAATGCTAAAACTTTACGTCAAAATTTTCTTCTTCGAACCATGGTTTCAGAGAAATTTTGGGTGGGCGTCTAAGGCTCGGCCGTGCACCGCCGCCACGAAGAGACTGCACCTTACCGTGATTGGCTTCTCAAAGGCTGAGTGAGCTGTGCGCGATTTGCATAGGCCTGAAAAGTTCAATGAAAGCAGCAGATTACCTGTGCATGGTTGGAATCCATTCTAGTACTTCAGAAGGAGGAGCAGGAAGTTAGCAACCCTCACCATTGGTAACCGACTGCAATGTGGTTTATTTGGGTTTGAGGTGAATTCGTTGTTCAGGCGCTTTCTGCTGTTCCGGAAATCGATACTGCTCTTAGTCTGCCTATCTGAATGTTCATGTCACCAGTAACCACAACCATGTTTGAGCTTTTAGTTCAAACCCGATCTCTGCATCTCCACTTCTATCTAGGCCTGGGCAACCTGGCAGCATCCCATACCTCGTGCTTCCTTCGGGTGGCTTGGCAGCTAGGCACCGAAAGGGTGTTGCAGCTGAACGATTTCTGAGCTTTTAGCCCATCGGAAAAGTCCCTGTAGCATCTTTTGGAGATTCAGACTTACAGTCTCTTGGGCCTTTAGTAGAGACAATAAACTATGTACGATTGACTTAACTTTCGCGAGATGCTTCCACGGACTTTGCCAAATGAACCACACAGGGACGACTATCAACGGCTATCCAGTCAAGTAGACGCTTTCGCCCGATGGCTCAACACACTACCCATTCCACCATATCCAGCTGCAACGGCCTGCGCATCACCAGAGGTGTGAGGCTGTGGCCTGTAAGGGAGCGAGCAGGCAGTTATTTCCGACACGGTACTTGCGTCCTGAGTCCTTGCTCCTAACAGACAGCACACGTTAATGCAGAAGGATTCCAGCATACGAGTATGAGCCACTTGTTGTCTCGCTTGCTTCAGTGTGCGAACATTAAAGGCAGCTATTTGGGCCAGCTTTCTGGGTTTTTACTGACATACAGAAGCTGAAGCTGAGTGCGATACACGATTAACAAAGCGATCAATTTTGGTGCTGGGACCTGTTGGGGAGGTATTCGAACTTGGATGGAGTGGGGTAGAGGAGGAAAAATCGAAAATGTAAGAATGAAGGCGTCAGCAGTAACATGTTTTCGCTTATCCACCCTACTTTTTACAGCAAGTAGAGTGAGCCGGCTGGTGATACCAGGTGATGGCTGATTTGACATGAGATTATTGTTAGTTTCAAGTATCATGCCAAGGAGCCCAGACCTCGACAAGCGGACGATTAGGGTCCTCGACCAAAGCCTTTGGCTCAAAAGCCTGATCGCAAGACAGCGGCAGACACTTGCATTTAATGCAAGTGCATGAGTGCTTTTATAGAGCGAGTCGCATGTTCTGACCCCCAACCCAGAGGGCAAGGAAGCTGCGTTGGTCAGACTTCTAACCGTTGACCAACCTGGTATGAGAGACTGATTGTCGTACGGACACTACCCAATACAGCTCACTGGGTCACGGCAGCACAAAAATCGTTATACCATGGTGTAGTAACGGTATTTTCTCAGCTTAGTTCTCGGGCTGAGACTCCCAAGCTAGCGTGCGTGTCAAAACAACCGCCGAAGGTGTACAAGATATATTAACGCCCCAAACGAAGTCAAGAGCATTTGTACAGCGCTTCATATATATAGCGTAAGCGGCAATAACTTTCTGGAAATTCTGACGCGTTCTGGATGCGGCATTGGCAACCGGCAATCGGCCAATACTGGGTCATGATTGGCTGTCGGGTCTTGGTTTTCGACCAATCAGATCTGGGCCTGATGTCGGACCGGCAAGCGTCCCGAAATTCCTGGCCAATCTTGTGTGGGGTAGGCTTTTTGGCTGAAGCAGCACCCGACCGCCGGCGGTAAGGCGGGATCTGTGTGGAATTCCACCTAACGCATGGTAAGATCCAGTCTCTTTTACGGCCTCTACGTGCTCCGTGAACTTATCGAACAGTTTATTTCAGCAGTGCATCAAAACGCAGTGGCTCCAGCTGCTACAGCCTCGTTCACGGAGGTGAGCGGTGAGCAAATCTGTAAAAGTTCCAACGACTACATTTCAGTGCATGGTTTGCGAGCTGATAAACTGAACTGAACGTTCACAAAAGATCAAGAGAATAAGATAATAAGAGTCGTGCGTTGGAAGTGATGTTCCTATCAGTTCATTGGTTTCGAATGATCCTGTTTTTCCGGTGTGGCAGGGTCCAAGTTCTCAGTGAATGCTTTGGTGCGACACCTCCATTGGTTGTGTGACCTCCGTATCTACCAGGGTCACTAACCATCAGTTTGCCTCATGCTGCGTCCCCCACCCGGGAAAATAGTTCCCGATGTGATTGAGTTTACTGGTAGAGGTTTTCATGCTTCGTTTTCAAGTCATGGACTGGCCGCCTCTGGATCCTACATGAGACTGGGGGGCTCGAGATGGCTCAGTGGTTAGGGCAACAGCTTACGGGCTGGGTTCGAAGCCAACCTCAGCATCTCGACTGCTCCTGTCTAAGCGTGGGCAACCTGGCAGTATCTCAGCCCTCGTGCTTCCTTCTGGTGGCATGGCAGTTGGGCACCGAAAGGGTACTGCAGCTGAACCCTGCCTCACCAAAAACCCATCTCCTGACCATCTCATCATGAATCTATGGTTGGTGGCCTCCAGTTCGCATACTGTGAGCGCTTGCGATGAAACTCTGCCGACTAGCAACAGGTGATGTTCAGCACATTAGCGAAAAAGTCGCTCTCCGTGCAGTGACCGTCAACCCTGGACCGGACTCCAACCCGATCATTCGTGTCACCTGCCATAATTATGCACCTCACGCTGACCAGAGCGTCCGTGACAAATCACAATAGAAGTTATCTTTCTCAGCCTCAGAGTTGCCGTCTGTCGGAGCGCGTGCCGACACACGATTTACTACTTTGAGATGCACTGATCTTGATTGATCCAGTCAGCCTAGCAGCGCAGAGACCTCTTTCTACTGGAATCAGCGCATTCAGCCTTGGGCCCAAGCAGAAGTCTCCCGCCGTGGATACCATGAGCCCTTGCAATAGGATCGTTAGACATTCGAAAAGTGAAGTGCGAGAGATCTGGATTCATCCTGAGTGGTTTGATGAGGTGGTTAACCGAACTGTGGGCTTGTATATGTGTTTCGGAGACATTATGCACCATTCGAAGAAGAAAACAAGGCCTGAGCTAGAGCTACTTGTTTCCCAATTCGGCACAGAACTGACGTTGAGAGGCTTCCTTCTTTCACTTTTACATAACTTTTCTTCCCTCTCTTCACACCCCATTAATAACTCTTCTTGTAGGCCCGTGGGCGACATGGCTCATTGGTTAGAGGGCGAATTTACTGACCGGAAGATCCGTGGTTTCGACCCAACCTCTGCATCTCGACTTCCCCTGGCAGTATCCCAGCCCTGGTGCTTCATTCTCGTAGCATGGCAGTTAGTCACCGAAAGGGTGCTACAGCTGAATGATTTTTTTGTAGTCCCGTCATTTAGGACTGATGACTCCATTCGTCTTGCTTCGATTTTGACAGCAACATTTGCGCGTCATCCGGAGCTGACGTCCTCATGAAGCTCGAAATAAATCTTCAAGCCTCAACACTCAGTCTATCTGACTGCTTTAATATCTCCACTCTGAATCATTCTGCTTTTGCCCTCACATTGGACTCGCTTGACATTGATGTGTGCTGGGTATCAGAAACAAGAATTCAAGCTCCAAGCACAGTGGTTGAGCTAACTGCCCAATCATGCTCCACTGGCCTCCGGCTTTTAACCTCTGGCGATCCAGAGTCCCCTGTCATCATCATCATCATCTCGACAGCATGACATCAGTGTTCAACACCGATGCTTCGCTGCCGTACAACCATGATTTATTTGAAAGCCTTATTGTGAAAAAAAGAATAAAGATGGATTGGGAGGGGACTTATTGCCTTACTACAATCATTCCGAGGTGCCTACACCTCCAACACTCATTCAGGCAATCTGGATAGAAACTGACAACAAGATCGCCACTGACATCGGTTGGCAGCCATATCTTGCAGCGTCTCCAACCAGGCGCAGTGGGATCACGCGGTCCCCATCCTGGAAGGCGAGTAGCATCGACAGCACCCAAGCGTTTCGTGATTTCTTTCATACCCTTCTGCCAGGTCAAGGGTTGCCACCTTCTGCTTACGCCACTCTGAATTGGGCACGGAAAACAGCACTCTCTTCAAACGATGATTAGGCATGCGCAACACATGTCCCAACCAACGCAGCTTCTGGTGCTGGACACATTCTTCAATGCCGTTGCACAACCCAAAACTCGCTTTCTAACTGCCTCGTTACGGATTCGCCGACACCATCCCACGAGCTATGGTTCTGAGACAACGATTGTCGAACACCTGAAGACGTCTCAGTTCCGCTGCTCGAACAGGCCAAGTCTCACAGCCATACAACAACAGCCCGCACTGTAGCTTGATACACACGTCCCTTGAGATTCAGGACACACCACTTTGACACCATAGGTGTCTCAAATTAGCAAACGCGACCCGAGCCTTGGAGATTCGTGCATTCACCATCTGTCACACCACAATCAGAACTACTACAACTTCCAAGATATGTAAAACGCCCACAACTTCCAGTGCTCTCCCTGATTGTAAGTGGCATGTTCAGACTGCATGTCCACGAGCATGACCTTACACTTTGGGTGCAAAGTGCATACCAAAGGACGGATGACTTTGGTCAGTCATCTAAAAACACCTGCGCCTTCTCCTCCTCTTCAAAGATAAGAACGATGTCATCTGCATATTCCAGATCGACAAGGTTTTTCGTCAGAGGCTATTTGAACAATTGAGACCTTCCAGCGTTCGTCTCATTATTTCATCGATCACGAAGCTAAACGGGACAATGGGAGAGGGCATCCCTGACGGACGCCACTTTGTGTACGGAAGCTTTTGGAGAGCCTGCCGGCTGGGATATTTCTCCGAGATTTAAGCAGTGCCACCGTTCGGTCTGATATCCAGTGCTTGAGTGCGCCTGGTGGTGCCGTGCCACAGGCGAAATTCCCAGCACTATGCAAAGAGGTGGCAATCTCGTCCCAGTATGCGTTCCACATCTGATGGTGGAGTATTTGGAAGAGACCCTAGAAGACGATTCTGGTAAATTCGTCTAACATCCGGATCTGCCAGTCTCTCAGTTGCCAAGCGATTTGTCCGCACCTTACGCGGTCCTGAAAACGTAGGGAGAAGCGACTCCGACGAGCGCGTGGTCGGAATCCACAAATGTGTTCCAAAACGACCGGCAGTCAGTTATTGATCCGCGCCATCGGTAACTGATGGCGATGTGGTCGATTTGAGTTTGTGGTCGGCGTGTCGTTGGAGGACACCATGTGGCCAGACGACTTCGGCTATTCGGAAGTTAGTACTGCATAGAAACAGCCTGCGATCAGCACAGCTGAAGCAATCGTTCCCCATTGTCCGTACGTACCGAGTCCAATCCATGTCGACCTCCTAATTGAGTCTCAGATACGCTAAGCCTGCCCACTTGTGCATTCAAATCTCCAGCAACCACCACGATGTCTGAGCTTTTAGCTCGCCGCAGCAGGGCATTCAGGGCGTCATAAAACCTGTCTTTGACGGTGTCGGAGCTACAGTCAGTTGGGGCGTAGGCAGACACGATAAACAGACATCGATCAACATCCCGCTTGTGAGACTCCTTCACAGACGTTGCCAGACGAACCGCACAGAGGCGACTATCAACAGGTATCCAGTCAAGCGATACTTCCGCCCGGTGACTTAGACGATACCAACCCACATCCAGCGCAGCAGCCTCTGGATCACCAGAGGTGCGCAGTCGGAAGCGAGTGGAGACTGAGGCGGTTCAATCACTGTGCTTGCATCTTGAATTCTTGTTTCTGAGACACAGCACACATCAATGCCAAGCGAGTCCAGTGTGAGAGCAAGAGCAGCTTGTTGTCCTGCTTGCTTCAGAGTGCGCACATTGAAGGCGGCCAGATAGACTGAGTGTCGAGGCTTGAAGAGTGATTTGGAGATACCTGAGGATGTCGGCGCCATGTGACGAGCAGATGCTGCACGCAAAACCGATGCAAGACGAACGGAGTCATCAGTCCTAAGTGCTGGGCCTACAAGAGAGAGTTAATGGGGCAGGGAGAGGGGGGAAAAAGTATGTGAAAGAGAAAGAAGGGAGGCGTCAGCAGTAGCCTGTTTTCGCTTACCCGCCCTGCTGTATGCAGCAAGTAAGGCGACCCGGCTGATGGCACCACGCGACGGCCGATGTGGCATGAGTTTTTGTATGTGTGCAGTTCATGGTTGTACGGGCTAGATACTGTGCGCCCACACCTAGACAGGAGGACGATTAGGGTCCTCAACCAAAGCCTTTGGCTCAAAAGCCTAACCGCAAGGCAGCGGTGTTTGGCGGAAATGCAAATGCATTACTGTTTCTACGGAACAAGTCGCCACATGTTCCAACCCCAACCTGGAGGACCAGGAGACTGTGTTCGTCAGACCTCTAGCCATTGACCAACCTGGTATGAGAGACTCTGTGAGTGTCGCACACTCCCCAGTATAGCTCAATGGGTCGCTGAGGTGCGCAAACCGCCACACCACGGTAAGGTCCAGTCTCTTCGTGACGGGAGTCCCCTGTGGCTGGATGTGCAACGGTTGGTATCGTCCCACGTCATTGGGCAGAAGGATCCTTGCTTGACTGGATAGCCGCTGATGGTGCCTCTGTTTACTTTGTATGACAACGTCCATGAAAGTAGCTTTGGCAGCATCAAAAAAGTTTTATGACGTCTTGGATCCCTGTTTCGGCGAACTAGAAGCTCATCTAGTATTGTGGAAGCCGAGGATCTGAGTGCACCAGTAGGCACGCATGGTGCATCTGAGACATGGTCGACATGGATTGGACTTTTTACGTCCTTGCAAAGGCGAACGACTGCTTCAGCTGTGTGCCGACCGAAGACCGTTTTTATGCAGTACCAACTTCCGAAATAACCGAAATCATCTGGCCACATGGTGTTCTCCAATAGCGTGTTAGCTGCGAATTCAAACTCACCATGCGTTATTGATGGCTCGGATCATAACATACTGCCACTCGCTTTGAAACACATGTAGGTTCCAACCACGCGCTCGTCCGGAGTCGCTTCGCTCTTCAGTTTTAAGGGCCGCGCAAGGTGCGGACAAATTCATATGTTCTCTGGAACGCCATGGTCCCACCCGCATTAATCAAATATTTGTTCACCTGCATCCAGGAAAAGGAAAGTAACAACTGGAGAAGGTCGGTGATAGTTCCCAGTCTAAAAGTAACCTGTACCGAGTGCGATAGTCACAGGGGGATGAACTTTAACTCAGTCCCAATGAGACTCCTGACATCACCTGTCCTCCATCGCCCTATGGTGGCTCGTGGAAAACTGACTCACTTGCAGCAAGCGGGATTCGGGCCTGGTATGGGTTGAGTTGACCGAGCCTTCAGACTCCGTCTGGCGCTGGAACAAAGCCATACGTACAACCGACCCACAATTTTAGTATTCCCGAATTTCCAAGGCACATCCGACTTGGTTTGTGAACATAAATTGTGTTCTCAGACTTTCGGGTGTGAGGGAGTATACGAAGAGCTCTCCAAAGGTTTCGAATACAAATGGGTGTTCGTCAGTTATGCCCGCTCCTTCAATTATCTTTTGATTTCGTGATGGACGAGATAATGAGACGAATTCGCAAGGGTCTTCGAAGTCCTGGTGTTCAAATAGTTGTTGACGAAAACCTTATTGGTCTGGAATATGCGGAGGATACCACTCTAGTTTTCGAAGCGGTGGGTGAACTAACCAGGGCATGCACTTTGTACCCAAAAAGTGTGAAGTCATGCTACTTTTCATGCAGCTCGTGGTCTGTGTCCTTGAAGGCGCTTGGTTGAGCTGTTTGATTCCAGTTAGTCAGGAGTTACTGCTAACAGCGTGATCAGGATTGGTACACAACAGGACTTACAAACGCGTAGACCACCAAAGTTGGAACTGGAAATTGTCGAAGAGGCATAACCACTTTTGCCTGGATGCTCTCGGCTGAAAGAGGTTTCATGTTTTATTCGTCTACATCTACATCGGAAGATGGAGAGGAACGGCGAGCTGCTGTCACGTTTCTTAAAGATCTCAGGTGTGATGGTTAGGCGACATGGCTCAGTGTTTGGAGCGCGAATTGACTGACCGTGGTTCGAACCCCATCTCTGCATCTTGACCTCCCCTGTCTAGGCTGAAACCTGACAGTACACCGGCTCTAGCGATTCCTTCGGTTTGAATCGTATGATCATTCTGGTGCTTCCGCTCATGAAAGCCATTTGAAACATCCTCCGCTCGAGACGACGATTTCGATCAATCGCTTTAACGAATAGTTCCTCTTATGCCCATATTCCGGCCAGGAAATATTATCTGGTGAAAGAAGACACGACCGTTCCATACCGAGAAAGCCTTCATCTTGGCTTTCGTTGTTCCCCAGAGCTTCCCGTCATTTTGTGGACTCCGGACTGTATGGTGTTTGAGGGGTTTGTGTGCACTGTCTTGGTTGTTAGTTGCTAGTATGGTTTATCTGGCACTTATGAGTGCTTCTCAGCATGACGATATTCAGCGTTCATCCGATCGAGTCAGATGGCTCAGAGAGACAACCATTGTCGTTGTCACAGTTTACTTTGTCAAGATGAAACAAACCTACATTGTTACTGCGACTGCTTATTCTCAGTGGTTTTCTAGCCAGCGACGTCCTTCCAAGCTAGAGAATGACCCTCCGTTAACCGGTTTTATCCCGAGATACTAATAAAATTATAATCACTAAGCCGTAACACCCTTTCCATGCCTGGCTGCTGTGTAATCAGAAGGAAGAACGAAAGCTGAGGTAGTACCAGATTGCCGAAGCCTAGACAGGAACAGTCGGGATGCAGAGACCGGGGTCGAATGATGGAAATTCCGGTCAGTAAGTTCGCGCTTTAACCACCGACCTCTCCTGCGCTCATACGAGTACTTGCAATATGCAGGGGGGGGGAGTTGGCTCAGTGGTTAGAGTGCGAATTTACTGACCGCAATGGCCGTGGTTCGAACCCAACTTTTGCATCTCGACTGTTCTTGTCTAGACTTGGGCAGCCTGGCAGTATCTCCGCCCTCGTGCTTCCTTCGGGTGGTATGACAGCCAGGCACCGAAAGGGTGTTACAGCTGAACGATTATTATTACATCATAGTTCTTCGGGTGCCGAATGAAATCCAGATTCCATGCGCTCATTCAGTCTACCGTAATGTTCTGCTCAAAATGCAGTCCTTTTGCTGGTGCTCCTCAACTTTGTAGTTCATCCCCTTCAGGTGAAATTACCGCTTTGTTCAAACTGATAAAAAACAGGATGTGGAATGGCGTAGCTCATAGACCGCGCACATGATTTTCTATCGCTGCACTCCTCATCAGATTCCCAACTGGTTCCTAGACAGCTCCTCCACTTTTTAATTTTACAAGTTGGGTTACAGTGTTGGTTCCTATGTAACAGTTGCTTGCTTTTCTTGCAGGGTGAAATTTCTGACGATCTTTGCCGATTGTTTAGAGCGGAAGATGAACGTTTGCAAGTAATGATCAACATTCTGGGTTACGTAACTTCAAGCCTTATCAGTCCTTTTCAATTGACGGTCCAATGTCAACTGAAAACTGCTTCACTCCATCTGTTTTGGATAAGCTGACGGAATTAGCATTCCTTCTGGATGAGGTGACAACCTGCTATCCCCGTTTATTGGAATTGTCGAAGGAGTTAGGCCATCAAGTGACCACATTAAAAGTTCCTTGCGGCAAACAGAGGTAAGTTCTTGCCACACTTTGACACTTTTAGTTAAGACCTCTTGTGGATGCTGTAGAGAAAATCGATGCGCACATTCATGATCCCTCGTCAAGAATTCTTCACTTGATTCAGATGCGAAAAGGCTTACGAGAATCCGTGGTCAGTGCAGTAAGTCAGGGGAAATTGATCATCTAATATCACGAAAAATAGTCACAGGAGTTGGAACGATTGGCAGCAGTCACTGCGTGTTTCCAACACTTTCCCCATCGGCTTTGCGATGCTCGGAGGCAGATCGGTGCGACAGACGAGACGTGATTACTACTACGATTATTGATAGCAACTTCCGGTTTCTATGTGTTTAATGGACGGATCTATGTAACAAAAGACATTTTGAAAATTCTAACTGGCCTTCTTCTTCTGGGCAAGCGAATGAATTGTATTGTTGTAAAGCTTGGTTTCATTTTCTATCCCATCCGGTACCACTAATCCCCTAATGTCTTGATTGCAGCAATCACTCCTTCATAAAAGTTACCCTGGGCCACTGAAATATCCGGTCACAACATCAGTCTAATATGTGGTGTCCCTCATGAATCACGCAACTATTTTCGGCAGCAGCTTACAGCAACGACAAAAGCATTAACCGCAGTACACCATTAGCCAATACTGGCGCTTAACCACCTTATATCTATTCAGAATGTGTTCTAGTTAAAGAAAAGGAATAGAAACTGTTATCGTTTGGTATGTACGAAAGCCAGGTAACTAAGTAGAGTGTGCCTACATCTTCCAAACAACATTGAACTCTGCGTCCTACAATCGCGCCGTAGCAAGCGAATATCTTAGGTTTCTTGCACACTAGCAGGTTTCCTACAGCAAAACGGTTGGAAATTTTGTATAATACACAGTGGGAATGCTTTGGACATACTGTTGAGATTTGATCGTGTCGGTTGGTTAGTGTTGAGCTAAATACTGTCGGCAGCCTAGTGACACACTAGACTTCTAGGTGTACAATTATTGCTCTCATTCGAGGCCGTCCACAACGGATGGGAAAGCCTTCCCTACGCAACTGCTCGTCAACCCCATATGGAACTGCCAAGTCAATGATTAGCCCTCGATATGTTTTGACAATTTATGTCTGTGTGTATGTATTTGTGTGTGTTAGTCCCTCGACGACTGGAAGTATATTCATTCAAATAGCAGATGGATTATGTCTAAAGTGCCTCCATAATAAAGAGCTCGTTTTAGAAAGGCTCCGCCCTTTTCTTTCTACCTTCTGTGAATCCTGTTCCACTAATCCAACCCATAGGGACTTCGACTGGTGATCTATACAAGAGACAGTATAATGGTTGTTCCTTGCAATTATCGTAACCGGTTCTTGTTGCTCACTGTTTACGTATGTTGGTCTGGCCTGGAATCGAACTTGGGTTGCTGTTTCAGTCCGCTACCAAATCAATCACGTAACCGAGGTCACCCCAACCAGCACTCGCTCAAGCACGAGGTCACCCCAACCAGCACCCGCTCAAGGTCATTCTGCTCTTTATTTGCTGTTTTGTTGATTGCTCTCTGTGTGACTGACTATAGCGTAGTTTGTGGATACCTTTCGGTGGGAGGATACGTGCCTGCTGATAGCTTTTTCCTGCACCGGGTATTTTTACGTTCATCACAAACCAGTTCAGGCGCATTCGCCATCGAAGGAATGACAGTCCTGGTTGATGTCGTCTGCGACTCAACTGTTTTTAGAGATAAGGTTAGAATATAGAGTATGCTGCTTAGTGGCTGTGATAGAAGAACATTTTCATTCGAGCCGTTTGGTGTACCGTTCTTACCTACTTGCGGTTACTATGGTCCATTCTTCGCTGTTCCGCACTGAGACTTGAATAATCAGAGGGTCTCCGACACGAAATGTGGGCCCTGACTAGCCTGGCTATGATATTTTTTACATTGCTTTACTTGATCCGATGCATTGCTACCGTCGTGGGATTTGCGGGCATCAAACTCAATGGGGTCGGTGTGCTCGGGGACCACAATCAATTCTATTCAGTTCAGACTATTTTCTAGCAGTGGACTGCCTCTCGATACCTTGTGAATTCTGACCACTTGCAGCACATGTCTAGGCCATTCTGGTGATGCGACTGTTAAGAATGTTTATTTTCTCTTTCGTTTGTGAAAAACAATGAACGACTGATGTTTTCGGTATAGTTTTTACAGACAAGTATGAGTAGCGTTCCTGGCGGTCGACGTTGCTCACGAGTGAATTAACCGTTGGCCGTAACTGTCACGTTGGTGTGAACGATGAAAAGGGACAGTGTCTGTTATGTTTTCTGACCTTATGATGCAAATGTGTACAGTTCGGTACTCGTGTTCAGATGTAAGCTCGTATCTTTTGTGAGGAATATGTTAAGTAAATATAAGCAAGCTGGAACTCTTTTCTGGATACTGAAGACCTGTTCAATGCTTTACAACTCCTAATTTTACTGTTCGGTTTCAGACATCTGTACATTCTGCTAGAATTGACAGAGAGAATAACTCTTAATTGTGTGAAGAATTGATCGAATTTGGTGACGCTTTTCTCTGCTACTGGCACCAAAAGTGGACAGCCATTCCCGGACAGTTTTTCTCCCGAATTTCCGCCGGTTCATTGTGTGTTAGGCTTTTCAAACAACTTACGCCCACCGGTTTTCCTACCAAGGTTGCATGAAATCTCTTGGGGCTGGTTCATCGTAGCATTTACAGCGGTACCGCGCTCTTCATCTGAACGGGTCGGATCGGGACAAAAGTTACGACTTTTTGTCCAGCTTAACCAGTGTATGTTTCTTTCAACCAGTTTTCCTCCCAAGTTTCTATCCCGGAGCACATGCTAGTCCGCTTGATCTAGATTCAAGCGCCTTCATGCGACAAAGGATAAATAATTTGTTATCGTGCTACTCAAAAAAGGTAAGTAGTTGACCGCACATTTATTGAACATCACTTTCCGTAAGTCTAAGGATGGTCGCCTAAGGCAGCTTACATAAGCAAAGAAAATCGGTAACAAAATAAGAAACTGAATAGATTTACAGTACGGATTCTTTTTCAAATGCCGAGTCAGATTGATGTTCACTTAACCTCATGCTGTCTCGCGCTTCCAGTTCCCTCCTGTGGCTACCAGACGGGTCGACATATTCAGAAGGCGTCCTCAAAAATCGAAGCTCTCGGTGTTTAGTAGGTTTCCTGTGCCTGCTCATGGTCGATTGTAGCCTTTCGCAGCCGTTTATTTCCCGGAGCTTCTCTCCTGCTATTCGCTCGGCACTCTGTTTTGAACTAATGGAATGTGTACTTGGAAGCCCTAATCGCATCATCTCCAAGTTAATCGCTGTTTTACCGTGATCACTTCCAGGAGAGAGCCCTGTGGATGTAGTTTCACTTGCCAAATGGCTCTTTGATGAATAGCGGTGGTCTGTTTGATGAATTGTACGGTCGTCCTGCTGGGCTTCACCAAGTAGTTCATCAGTGATCGTCTTGGGTCCAGCAAGAATGTCTGACTTAGCAATTCTTCTTCTTCTGTTTGGTGATGATGATAAACGTGGCAGTATAATTGTACAGGCTTCGTCCTCAATGGATGTTGAAGCACAGGAATAGTTTACGGGCACACTCGGCTCGATCGGAATGACTGCAACCTTTGAGTAGATATCCCATAGTTTGGGGTTTGTACTAGGCGCATTTTTACTTCGCATGCTTTTGTCACACCTTTCACTAACCGACGTCATATTTGGACCAATTATAGTGTATTTTCGTCTTTTAACGTCCGTGTCGTTATGATGGTCATCCATGTTTTTATCTCCTGTGCCCGTGGACTTCACTTCTATCCTTGACAGGGGAAATGTGACCACTGCGTTGTCTTGAGGTGGAACGAACTGGGCACTGAAACTTCAACAAAACAAAAGCATGGGATTAGCGATCACTGCAAACATTTTCGGAGTAGGTGATTATCAGTTTGCGCAGTTCATTGCAAGAAAGAAACATGCCTGGTTGGTATCGCACGCGTAACAAAGCTTTCTAACCTTGCTTAACTTTGAAATCCATGAGCGATAACTGCTACGAGTTGAATCTTTTTCTCTGTCCTCCTGACTAGCATCCGCTTATCTGGCTTTCGCGTTCTCTTTTTTTAACAATACACTTTCCGACTTTCTGCTCATAAAAAGTCTACTGCTGGATGGAATTGCATTTTAGCATTCGGGGGAAGATCGTTTCAATTCCGTTTGGATTTCTTACAGGTTCGTGGTGGACACTGTTGAAAACACCGGTTCTCATTCAACACTAGGACTACGTGAAAATCTGCCATCCTGTTCGCTTGAAAGTGTTTTTTTCAATTACATTATTAAACTAAAAGGTACTAAAGTAATGGAGCTGTTGTAAGCCGTTCCTTAAGCTCAGTGACTCGGCGGTAACTGGATTCAAACCAGCGCGCCGAGATTAAGCTGACGGTTTTCCAGAATACTGTCAGAAAATTTCCTACTTAATAACGCATTGTGGATTCAGAAATAACAGAAATCGACTAGTTGTTATAGAAATAACGAGGGGATTGCCGGGGATTGCTTTCTCATCAAATGGAAATGATTTATGACACTAATACGGGCTCTCCTAGTAATATATGAACCTATAGTGAACACTTACAACAAGGGCATACGCAACTGAATCATATTAAACACTTATGTGTCAAAAGGCACAATTCTCGAAGGCCTTGTTCCGACTTGGATACTTTATTGCTACCAAGTGGAACACCACTATATATACATTTGTATATATACTTTTCGGGGAGCAGGACTTGATAGTAGGGCGTCTCGCTTGCCGAGGCATCTTATACGACTCGTTCCGCAGGCGAGGGATCATGGGTTTCGTCTGCCTTGTGTGTACTTGGATACCGTTTTGAGTTTTTTCTGGACCCCTGTATTCTTCAAGCTGTGTTGAAGAAATTACGTTTTCATTTTATGGTTCAAATAGCAAACAATCATATCTTGTCAATATTTTTCACGCATTCGAAGGTAGTTGGATAGGGACCTTCGTGCCACTGTTTTTGAAATCGGGCTGACCTACCACAAACTCAACTGACCTACAAATTCTGAACAGTATTTCATAGAATATCAGTGCCTGAACCGCACTGGAAGGTTTCAGTGAGGTCTGGAGTCAACTCTTTAAGCAAAATATGGACATTTTATTTTGTTCATTGTTCAAACATGAGACAAATGGCGGTGTACATTTAATGCCATCGTCGAAATTGGTGCTCTTTAGTAGAAAAGATGTTCTCGTCCGATAATCGAATGGGATCATGTTTACAAAATCAAATAAAAGACTTTCTTGGATTCATGTGGGCTAGTCCCGGATTGAAATGTGGTTGGCAAAATCGATGTATTATTAGATTAACGAAACAGACTGGATGGTTCTTCTAAGGCACTCGACCAGACGAAAAAGTAATTTGGTCTCTTTTGGGATGTTAGGACAGAAATTGTTTCACGTTAGTCCGTTTGCCTTATTACCGATGTGTTGTAAATCCCCGAGGACGCTAATGCGCATAGTACGAGGAGGAGGGCGTGCCCGTAACTGGTGATTAGCTTCGGGACAACTGATCTCATGGCGTTTAGTTATCTTCATCCATACAATCGTTGAATGCGGACATGGCGAGAATTGGTGAACCACATGTCGGTGTGAACTAAGAATTATTTTAGACGTACCACTCCTGGTGGAGCTACGCGGTTTGGGTGAGCTACAATCACGTAAGAAACGTTCACCATCTTTAAAGTTCATTATAAAGACAGGTTTTGTCTACTAGTTCCCCCTTTTACCGAGTCGAGCCTGTATGTCAAAAGTAACAATTTTTACAAGCAAACTCAGCCAGTAGTTTAGAAGTAACGACATCTTCATAGGTTTCAGGAAATGCCAAATTGATTACGGTTTTGGAGCATACCATTTTACTGGCCACGGTTGCTATGGCTCAGTTTAATGAGACATTTTGAAGTGGTTAAGTAAGTTTAGTTTAATTCGTTCAGCTTGAAGGTTGGTGCGTTTGGTTGGAGGTCACAGGTGAGGAACAAGACAATCGATTCCTTGCCGAGTCTGTGTCAGGCGAACTGAACGTGTCACCGCGTAAAATAGGTGATGAGCCTACGTGCAACATGACCTAGTGCAGGGTGATCAAAATCCTGACTGGTAAAACACAGCGAAGGACCGGTGGGTAACATGTCATGGGTATGGGTATTTTGCTGGATCCGCACTTTACCAATTTTAAGTGTGTACACTTAATATTTTATTATGTCAAAATCTACCGCAACATGCCTTGTTATGTTCGCCATCCCATCTTATTCCCTCGAGTTTATAGCATAGCCAAGGGCGTACATACAGCGTTATATTTGTCTCCGTGCCAACCATCCGTGGTCCTCCAAAATGCACAGGGATCCAGTGATTTGACCATTGTTGACCTGTAAATGTGATTCTTTTAAACCGGTCCAAATGAATCTGTGAACAAACAATCCCAAGGGGGAAGACCGATTTTAATTCCTCATATGGATTGTCTAAATTTTGCCTCGGATACCACTCAAGGTCGTCCCTAGGTTGCACTCGGACAAAAAAAATCGTTCAGCTGTAGCACCCTTTCGGTGCCTAGCTGTCATGCCACCCGAAGATTTCACGAGGACTGGGATACTGTCAGGTTGCCCATGCCTAGACAGGGGAAGTCGAGAGGCAGAGGTCGGGTTTGAACCACGGACCTTCCGGTCAGTAAGTTCACGCTCTAACCACTTCGGCCGTCTCGCCCCACTCGGATAAACGTACCAAGCACAGAATGGTGCTCGCTAGCAGGAAAATTGTGTTTTTTAAATTGTGCCATGAAACACTTAATGGAACCGGTGGTCCAACAATTCCATTCTAACTATGAACTCACACATACTGGTAGAATAATGGGGCGTATGGATCTGGAGAATATCCTATTACTGCTTCAGAAAGCTTCTATTGGAATGACCACAAGTGCCATCACAACTTATCCTAGAAACTGGACATTAAAATGGCCTCCAGAAGGGATTCCAAATTCTATACCGTTCAAGATGAAACCACGATTTGAAGGCCGCAGTTTTCCTAGCTATCGGCCTAGTAAGTTCAACGTCCGGTGCCAAGAAAACCACCGTTGGTCACCCATTCTTGTCTCATGGTGGATTATCTTAACAACCAACCGTCTTACCGATCCGCCTGATTCACTAACTTTTATCCTCAATGTGTTTCCAGCTCACCTGTGCTCTCTGCACGCATGATGAAATATTCTGTTCAATCTATTATTTCAATTTTGAGGAAGAAATCTCAGAACCTAGGCCATGTCATGCGTAAAAACCCGGACTGATTCGTCACATGACCGCCCCAATCGATCGTCACCTCTAAATGTTCCAAACAATCAATTCCTCTGTCTCGCTATTATATCACTCCGTTTCCGCGGGAAACGGGTGAATCGATGGGTACGCCACTGCAAGTGAATTCCTACTTATCGTACGGTACTTTTGTGGAGCAGCTTGATCCGAACTTAGGAATAGCCAATTTCATGAAGGATATCACTTCCCCTCATAGGTTGATTGCACACCGAAATACTCCTGTAATCCATGTTGGGGGTATGGTCAAGTCAAATAAAGATTCATGCACTCAAGGGCAAATTTTACGATGTTTTGTAGGTGAAGCGCAACTACCGACCAGCGTCAAAGTGGCCCCTATAATCGCATGTATAGAACATCCCCGCAGTCTTTGTTCACCAGTGTGAAGCAGTCGCGGCAACGGAATCGAGTCGTTTGCCTCTTTGCAAGCTAGTGTCACGGTTGACGAAGATGGCTCGTATCTGGAAGATAGACACTACCAGTAAACTTCCAGCCGTTCTCAGGGAGGTAGGTTCGCGGACGATCACAAATGACACTTATACGTCCTTTATTTTCGTCCTTTATGTCTTTCTTTCGTAAATCTTTATCGGAGCGCTTTATACCGGCCTATATGGAGCACATTGTCTTGTTTTCTGATAAGAGCAGGTGGTGACTACAGGTCAGTTGAGTTCTCCTCTATGGCAACCTAACTATTGTCTCATTGTCTTAATCCTCGCCAGGAATACGACAGTGGAATTGTAACACGTAATCATTTCTTTATTGGATTTGGTCGGACGGACTTTCGGGACAGAGTCCGGTGATTTGTGGTAGAGTGATTGGGTGAGGCAAAGGCACGTGGCGAGAGCACCAAGTGGCCAGGTCGTGACTGTTTCGGCTGTTTCTCGAAGTGTTACTTTATCAAAGCAAGAAGTGACATGAGGAACCGTGATTGCGCCAGTGAATGACCTCTGTATACAGCCGAAGCGAAGCCAACGGCTGGTTAACTCTGCTTTGTGTCCATGAACGGTCCGCCACGGCCATCTACGCGTAACTCGTAGGAACTAAGCTGTAGCTGCTGTTTGTTACCAACCGTTCTGGCATCAGTTACCTCGAAAATTAGATCGTTTTTGGCCAGTAAGCTGTGACGGTGAGCTAGCCGGGTAGCTTTGGCCTTCGCTACTCTCCTGTCGGTGTACAATTCGTCTATTCGGGTTTATGTCCCGGTATCCTTTGAGGTAGATAATCAATTTTATCGGAAAATCAGGGTTTCGATTGTCTCACCTTGACAAATCAAACCATCTCCTGAATTTCGACCGCACGTTGATAGGTGCCAGTGGACTCCGGTTTCTTTTATCAACTATGATTCTGGTATTTTTCCTGATGATGAAAGTCATCCCTGGAGATCGAGACCTATTTACAATCTTTTCCAACAAAAATCAGTCCAACGACATCAATGTGCTTATTTTAAACTACAGAAAAATCGAAGACTTAACTGCTACCAAAGTGGAGGAGAACAGCAGAACAGAATACAATAACGAATTTAGCCAGTGAATGGCTAGTAATACTGGTTTGTTGATGAGTTAGTCTGTTCTTCACTTTCCTGACCCACTCATCAATCAAAACGCATCGTAGTTGACAGAAATGTCGCCGGGGAACTGGCTTATCCAGAACACTAATGGCCGACAGTTCTTCACAAAATACCTCTCGAGTGGAGTACGCTATGCATTCATTCTTTTGTTGTTTCGTTGGGGAGCTCCAGAAATTTCACTGCGGGAAATTGTTGAACGGAAAATGCATGGTTCGAATTCAGTGTAAGTATCCCGACTGCTCCTGTCTAGGCTTGGGCAACCTAAAAGTAACTCAGGCCTCTTGCTTCCTTCAGGTAGGGGCGAGATGGCTCAAGTGGTTAGAGCACAAATTTACTGCCCGAAAGGTCCGTGGTTCGAACCCGACCTCTGCCTCTCGACTTCCCCTGTCTAGGTTTGGGCAACCTGACAGTATCCCAGCCCTCGTGCTTCCTTCGGGTGGCATGGCAGCTATCTACCGAAAAGATGTTACAGCTGAAAGATTATTATTGTTATTATTATTAGTCTCGACGGGACCAAAATAAACGTGTGATAAGGGTGCATGAATGACTACGTATTTGTCTTTTTGTGGAACAATAGGCTGTTGAATCGGTGTGAATACAAGAAAACAATTTGAAATAATGCAGGACAGAGGTTTGGTCTACGGGAAAATATGTTCACCGCATACAAATACCTTTCGAACACAGATAACTTTTCTATGTTCCCCACCAATAGAACTTCAGTTTGCAGTCTTCATGTGGGAAACAAATAATCGCTCAGCTGTAACACCTTTCAAGCTGCCATGCCACCCGAAGGTAGCGCGAGGGCTGGTCTAGTGATTCGCTGTTCAAACTCAGACAGGAACAGTCGGGAAGTTTGCGTTGGGTTCGAAACACTGACCTCTCGATCATAAAATTCGCGCTTTAATCACTGAATTACTGAGAACACCATCATATAGTGAATTCCAGTTGTCCTCCAAAAATTGCTCGTCTGCATGCGAATTTGGTATTGACGGGAGACTGGACGGAATCCAGCTGAATAATCTACCAACTAAGGCATAATGTGACCTTGCGCAGCACATTTGCTCGAAAAAAAACAATCATAAATGAGAGATTCAGCTGGATTCAAATGATTCTCCGATCGAAACCCAGTTCGAATGCAAACGAGAATATTTTGCGAATTCCGCCCAGTTTGGTTTCAAGGAGGACATAAGGTTTACGAGGACTACCTCTAACTGAATAGCCCCAAGAAGAATGAAACCGAATTTGTTTTGTCGAAGAATTTTCAGTAGCCTCATGAGTAGTGCATTGCGTCTTGCTAAATGAGCCTCATTGACTTAATATTTGTAAGTCTTGCAGGTCAGCGGAGTACAGTTTTGTTCATAGCTATGGAAACTACTAAAAGTGAATGTTCTCAAATAAACTGTGTCTGATTCCACAAATTTCTACTTATGTTTACTAGCCTTTTTTGCATGCTATTAACAAATATACTGAAACTTCACAACTCGACTTACCTTTCCTTATGAGCATCCCTTCCCTCCAACAGAGATTCTAATCGTTTGATATGCTTTCGCAGGTTGTCCGCCTCGTTTTGTAACTTGACAGTTTGTTCCACACAAGCCGGATCGGAACAATGTTGATGCTTTACATGAGGCTGTGTGGAGTTCGATTGATAAGCATCCATCTGTCTGTCCTGCACGGCCTGAACAATGTCCTACAACCACGATAAATATGACACATGTCGGTAAAACTGTTTGCCCAGCATTCGATCATGTCTCCATTCGGCTACGACATAATCACAAAATTTTTCGTCTCCTAGCAGCAATGATGATCCATATTTTGATGAATTATTATCAAAACTGATCGACAGACTGAGAAATGAACAGCGCCTGCCTCTTGCCTCGCCCAGGATAATCTTTTGTTGAACATAACATTACCACATAATCCTGCGAAATGCTTTTAGTATAATCAAATTACATGGTTACGGGAGCTGAGGAGATACACGAAGGTGCCGTTTGATCGTCCAGAGGTGATTAGACGTTCGCTCATGAATTTTGCCTCAAAAAATGAGCAGTCGGATTACTTGTGAAACGCATGAGACACAATTTGTTTTGTATCATCGTTATTTGACTCTGCGTAGCCCGCTGGGTATAGAATGAATCCCCTGCCAAAATTTTGAATTTCCACAGTGAATCTGTACTTATTTCCGTAATTTTGTGAAATATTTTTCGGAAAAACTCCGCTTTGGTCTCACATTGTACGAAATGCCTCTTCATTGCACAACGAAACAGCTTGCTGGCTTAATACCGATTTACTTGCCAGAACCAAGAATGCATTATCGAAAACCACAGGGCAAAACTGATTAGTTGCGTTAGTCGGACCAGGTTCCTGCAGGGAGCAGTGCAAACGGATCGGTTTTTCACTGATGTTCTCCCGGCAGTCTTGATTTTTTAGTGTGTACCCATTCCTCAACTAGACTGTGGATGTGACGAAACCCCTGTTTTGTAACTGCGATCGACCGACAGTGAAAATGTGAAAGTTGTTAACAGTTTGTCTTCTGTCGCTTAGGTCGTCTTGAGCGGAATTGAACAGACCCTCGAAATTATGATGATCAGTTATCGGTAAATTTTACAATAACGGACTGTCCCGTGTGTTGCATTACAAATGAATTTGAATAGATTACAAAGCGGTTCACCATTATCAACGATCGAGCTCTATAATCCTTTCGGGATTTTGGAAGAAGCCAAAAAGAAATTAACCGTGTTTATTGATTTTTCAGCTCATTCAAATCTTATTTAGCACTCTATCGAGTCACACATCTTTTTCTTCTATCTCCCACGAGTTTCATGTAACCAGAGTTCCTGAAGACAATCCATCTGATTCGAAGTTCCTGTTCGAGGGCTGATGCCGCGAAAAATGCTCCGGACCCTGAAAATAGAACATTCGCAACCTATTACATTTAACGGCGCTGAGCAAAGCTAAGAGAGTGAGTGTTGCGAGCCACCTGTCTGCCTCTCGAGAGCCAAAGTTGGAAAGATCCACTTAACTTTCCAGTCTGTTGGATAGCTAATTTGATTTGCAATTGTTGAATAAAAGTTAGCCGCGGTAAACCTGATTGCATGATGCAACTAAAGTTCGCTCACTGGGAAGTTCCGTTCCAGAGGCAATTGCGAAATAAGAGTGACGTAACCAGCAAACGTCCAGTCGTCTTCGCAGTTGGTGTCATCCAAGTTAGGAGTCTTACTGATATTTAGAACTTAACGACACGAATGTATCTTCCCATCCTAATTTATCAGCTAGTGACGAGCGCAACATCGTCTCCCTGAGTACTTGTCCTCCTACCTCGAGTGCGGAGCGAACAACGCCCATTTTCATACAATCTGTGGCAGTTAAATCCACCGTAGGACGTACAGCATCTAAAACCGATGATGAGGAGAACGAGGGAAACTTGAAAGTGTTAGGTTATAAGTGACCTGTTTTGCCGAGAGTATCGCCGTGGCCGTAGCCTGAAGGGCGAAGACGCTGAATATGGCTCTCAATTAGCACTTTTCAGTCAGCGCTTTTGGGATACTAGTAGCGTTGAAACAACTAAAAGCTGATCCTCATCAAATTAGTTCCCGTAGCGCACTAGCAAATTGTGACTACCGCTGGTAGTTCAACGTTCACCGAACTTACTAGAAAGCGCTCGTCTACAAAGCGCGATATACAAGAATTTCGTATTAAGTGTGCATACTTTCACCGCTCTCTTACCTGCTGGACTTTGGAGAGAAGGTTGTTCTAGGGACTAGTATGTTCAGCTTGCTGCAGTTGTTGGACAATCGTAACTGGTGAAAGGAAAATTAACCTAGCCTCAATAATGGGCTCAAATGAATCCCGGATGAATCTACCTTTTATGACATTCTTCGGATGAATGCACCGCAGAAAGGCCACCTCACGTTCCAGCTGATACGATCTTCCAGATACCGCAGTATATTTTCTTGATGCAGCACACCAGGTATGACGTTGCTTACTGCAGCAACGTAATTTTCAAATGTGTGTGTTTTGCCAATTACCCATAGTTGGGTTGTTCAAGTAGAACACACTACCAGCGTAAACTGAGAAACCATGCCTAACTGATGAAGCCCAAGGACGGCAAAACCAGCAAAGAACAATCAAACTGTTTTCAAAAGCCTTATAAATGATGTGCTATGTCAAGAGTGTATCTCAAGTATCGTACTAACTGACATATTGACTGGTATTTCTGTAACGCATGTAGTTGAGGAACATCCTCAACGATGGACTTGGTTGAACTTTTCGTTAACAACAAGATAATTTGCAAAATAATGTTGTTTACACGCGCAACTCATTCCAAATTTATAAGTATTATGGTTAATTCTCGCATCTCAGATGTCCGGAGTTCGAACCCCGACAGGATCAAAGATAAGCACAGCCGAAAAGCTCTGACAGGAGCGAAAATCAGTTCTTCTAACTTCGGAGTGGATGCACCAGGACAGGAGGAGAACTGTTCAAACGAGAATAGTATGAATTATACCTGCAATAAACATAATTTTAGTCTGTAAATGTCAGAAACTACGAACACTGCTTTCGAAGCGGAATCTTTTTCACGTTGCAGTGAATCCATATTCCTGATACATTTAGCCCGTCGTTTGGTTTGAAAATCGAATATAGCTATCAAGAACCGCCTACCTGAGGGTAGCATCCAAACATGGGCGCTTACTTGACAGTTTCAGACTGTAAACTCTGGACTACACGTTCACAGGCCACTTTCTGGGTCAGTAGATTTGAATTGAGCTGTGTAAAGTGTTTGAACGGCAACTGATGAGTCGGAAAAAGCACACGGTGCTGTGGTTTTTAGCATCCTACCACATTCGACAAAATTTCGAACCCATGGCTTGGTAATTATCAGGCCTTCCCCGAAGGTCGGCAACTAATCCAGTAAAATGTTCCGATTGGCTCTCGATAGTCACATGATCGTCTAAGTCACGCGCAACTCCTGTCAATAGCACAGTTCATTTGATTTCCTCTCGTGCAGAAAGAAACAAATCGGTTCCATCTCGGAACTAATAGACTTTCTGTGGTACCTGACGGCTTTGTTTCCCCACAGTGCAATAGATCACAATGTTGTGTCTATTATCCACACGATTACACCAACCTAACAACTTTGAAAAGGTTTACCAAATGTTATCCTAATTTTACATTAATTTTATACGAACATACAATGTTTTGTCGCAAGGAACAGTGTTTCTCATTGTCCGTATGCGCACTGACGAATTTTTCTTGAACGGAACGTGTGCAAATCGATTGCCAATTTCAACGATCAGACCACCGAAGTGTAATTGCACCGGAGCTACTAGTAATTTACTTGTGGCAGTTTTTCACATCTTAATTCACGGTGCTGAAAGTTTACCGCTAGATGGGGGGTTTGCTACAAATCCAGTTCACTACACCCCCATCCTCACTGACGGCATTTTTCACCATATTCTGGTTCTTTTTGTCATTCTTCTTGCCTATGAATACTATTATTCTTGTTTCGCGGGAGTTAACAGTTAAAAACAGAATTTCCATCCGTCTGAACACAATATTTCGACCTACACAAGCGAACTCGTCAGCTGTTAGTCTTGTCACCTTCTGATTGCTACTTTCTTGAAGCGAACCGCCGCTAAAGTCGCCTGACACACACCGAACGACTGAAAGGATCCTGTCTCAAAGGTATGTTGCAACGCGTCAAAACGATCCAACACGTTCAAACGTGACAACAGCTGTGCCTCTGTTTTGTGGGGTGTCAAAGCTAACCGGGCCGATAAAATTATTACCAAATGTACTGGATGAAAGATGTTAACTATATTTTGTTTACTCTAGTAAACATCTAGATTGGAGATATTTTTAAAGATAGGCGAAGTTTTTTACCATTGCGAACGGCTGAAATAAAGACGATCCTCCTAAGCATTTATCACCACTGGACTGCAACATAAACCATCCCAAGTTTATCATGTAAACACAGTTAATGGTCTTCCGGTGGAGTGCAAAATCGCACAACTAGTTTTTTCCCCCAGAATTTCTAAAAAACGGCGAAATACGCTCATTTGAAAATCAAGCTGATTTAAACAACAGACCCAACCAAACCTCTCGCCTATGTTATTCTTCAACTGAGTGTAACACATAAAGGCCGCCTCATGTTTTAGCCCTCACAACATTGGACATGTCACATTATACATCGATGAACATAGTAAGCACTGTAGTTAATACCAGGCATGCTTGGGGTGATACGTTTGAGTTACAAACCTTTGTTCTATCGCATTTCTCGGCCTCGGTGGATAACATTCAGTCATATTATCATACTGACGTAGTAAACTAAGAATCAGAAAGAATACGCGGTGAGTGACTCACCGACCAAGTGAAGATTGTACACTGAAAGCTACACAATATATTGACCGGGGGCTTTCATCCTATTGGTATTTTCCAGAGTATCCGTGAGTTCATCGTGATCAAGTACGCAGGCTGTTTTTCGTGTTCACCCTGCTAGACAATGGGGCACATGTGAATTGTTCCGTGGTAGAGTCTCCACTTGTTGATGCGTGGTAGCGACTTTTGTCCCGCTTCTCAAATTTCGTCTGTATCAACTTAGTGGTTTTATTGAATATACTTGCCCGCAAGTTGTATCACGTCAATGCATGCATCCATTTCTGAGGCAAACAGGGCACACGAAACAACACTGGTGCATTGGCACGCTGAGTTTCGGCATAAAACCCAACTCTGTCACTGCTCTTGTCAGCACTACCGTGGTCGGGGTCATGCTAAAAGGATAGAACTGTCTGTTGCGTTCACCACACAAAGAACTGAATGCGCGAGTCTTCAAACAGGCGGTCCCTTGGAAATCGGTGATAAGGCGAAGGAATTATGTTGACACACTGTCGCACCGAAGAGACTGATGATGATCAGTAAGTGCTGAATCGGAGTTGTAAAGTGGTGAATTTGGTGCTATCCTGATTAATGCGTTCAGAGTTCCATGACCTGCTGGATCAGTGAGCATTGTCTGTGTCCGATGCAGGGAATTGGTGCAGTGAGCACAGTGTTGCGTGTGTATGCTGATGAACGGCTGGTCCATATGATGCCGGGTCGATTTTCGGGCACTTGTATCCGATACGTTTTTAAGGGACAGAGAGTTTTTGTTCGCTGAGGCTTTCATGAAACAGTTCTTTATGTGCCGTCCTCTGATTTAATAGTTGACCAGGGCAGCATTCAACCAAAACATACGGAGACTTATTCATTTGTATTGGAGGTGTTTTCGAACGTATTACAGTAGGTATGTCTTCGGAAAGGAACCGCTGTTCATATCGTAATGTCGGTCCACACTATTTTTCTAGACTGATCAGATCAGTCTGGGAATGATTTTATCCACTACTAGGCGTGTATGTGCCTGTCTGCCATAAATGGGCAGGGATAGTGAAAGACTTGAGCCTCCCAAGGATAAGAGCTCTTTTGATATAGACAAGTGCCTTCATTCAGACAAGTGCCTTCATTATGAGTTCAACGTTGTCATCTTGAGAGAATAGGCAACATCAGAGGAGAAAGGATATTGACTTACTGACAGAGCACACTGTTCATAAGGTTGCTGGAAGCTCTTTAACAGCCAACGACAGGTTGGTCTTTCTTCGGAATATTTACCCAGCAAACAGCATTATTAACGCGCTTCGGAATGCCGCAGTATCTTATCCTAGCTGAAAATCCAGTTTCACGTTACTTTCAAAGCGGTCACCCTATTTCGTATTTTGTAGCTGGGGTATGCTTTGTAACTCCAAGCCACACTGGAAGCATGCCTCTCCTATTTATAATAGAAATTTATCAAGTCCAGTTGCCCCTTCTCCACTAATCTAGTTGTTGTCTTTTGGATCGTTTGTGCAGGACCACTTTAAACGCCACTGAAGCCTAGGGTCAGAAACGGATTTGGAGGTTCATCGGTCTTTTAAAGACAGACTTTTTTGGGGATGCAGTCTTTATTTTCTGGAGGCGTCTGGCCCGGAGAACACGAAAGAATTTCCTCACTTCTAGTTGTGCAAGCACGTGGATCTTCAAAGGGATTTCAACTGGCCTTGACACAGCCAATTTGCTTGCTTCCGCCAAGCAGATAGGTACCCACAAATCGTCTGACGTTGTCGGGTTACGTAATAACAATACGCATGCGAAAGCATTTCCAAAACTATTTGCGAAAGATCAGCGATGCCAGAACGGCGACGATGAATAGGTCGTCAACATACTTCACTAACGAGTCAGTGTTTGACAGCGTTTTCGGCACCCAAACTGTTTGTCCATTCCTGGCACAAAAACCGAAATCAAATTAGTCTGTTTTTTGACAAGTAAGGGCAGCTCAAATTAATAGCAGTCTGTGTTTAACGGAACTCCTCAAATTTAATTTTCCACATGTTCATCATTCACACTTGTAGGTGACCAGGCAACAACCGATCGCTTCGTAATTTCGATACAAGTTGGAGAACTCTAATCGAGTGTTTCTAATATCATTTTACCGTTTGACTAACCAATGAAGTGACATAAAATAAGTGAATTCTCGAGAAATACACTCATTTGCAAATCAATTTGGTTTTTGCGAGAGACTCACCTGGAACCCAGCTGAATCTCCCGTTTGTGATGTTTCCAGGCAACTGAATGTGCTGCACCAGGCCGCCTCATGTTCCAGTTGCCACGATATTCGAGATATCGCGATACATGTATATACGTAATGCACTACTCATAAGGTTATTGAAAATTCTTCTCCGGTTGTGGGCTGTCGAAGGATTTTTAGCAACCTTATGAGTAGTACATTACGTATATACATGTATCGCGATATCTCGAATATCGTAGCAACTGGAACATGAGGCGGCCTGGTGCAGCACATTCAGTTGCCTGAAAACATCACAAACGGGAGATTCAGCTGGGTTCCAGGTGAGTCTCTCGCAAAAACCAAATTGGTATGCAAATGAGTGTATTTCTCGAAAACAGTGCAATTTGGGTTCAAGTAGAACATAAGGTTGACGGAAACTCGGGGACTGCGCCTACCTGATGAGCCCCAAGAAGGGCGAAACCGGTCGTGGGCTGTCGAAGAGTTTTCAGCAATGAATTCTCGTTCGTCTGAGTTTACTCAAAGTCTTATGCGCCACCCTCCATCGTCAATTTATTCAGACTGATCACAAGATATTTTCCATAGTACCGAACGTCGTTGAACTATAGTCTACCCATCTCGGGAGCGAAATAATACTGATTGATACTTGACCGATCTGAATAGAAACCAATCCTCAGGAAGAACCTGGGACTCATACTCTACCTTTCTCAGTTTGTTATTGCGTTCTGTCTACTCACGCGAGCCCGATGAGCCACAAAGTTAAGAGATATCATGTGACTGAAACCTTCGAAAGTCAACTGCACATTTTCGTCAGAATTATCCAGCAAAATTTCATATCCATTTCTTGGTCGTTTGCAATGCAACAGCTGATCAGATCAAGATTCACAGCTGATTCGAATTCCACAGCTTTGCACACCAGTCAGCTAAAGTGTAGACTTATGGTGAAATGCTTCTTTAGGTCCGGTTTTGAAAGCACTCCTTTTATTTACTGCTCATCATCACTCCCCCTCACGTATGAGTTCTACGGTGAAATGCGAATCGTTTGTCTACATTACCGACGTTGAAAATTTTCATAGTTATATTCCACCAACACTTTCAAGTTGCATTTGTTTTTTTAGAATCAGCTTAGTAGCTTGAGCAAGAAGAAGCTGATCGGGCAGCGTTCCAGATTGAAGTAAAGGACAAACTTCGGGGTAGCTAATTTGATTAGGCGTTAATTTCGCCGGTAGCGAAACCTATCAGGGAATGGAATAGGATTGCTGTTATTCCATATAAACCAGGGACATCGGAGATCATTCAGAGGATTCTAAACACGTCCAACCTAAGAGTGGCTTCCCAGAGGGGAAGCATTCTGCGCTCTGCACTGGTGCAATTGAAGGATCGTCTCTCGGCAAACAGAACTAGGGACTGTGTCTATAAAATCAAGTGTAACGACTTCATCAAGGTCTATATAGGACAGACGGTCAGAGAACTTCACAACACCAGAATCGGAAAGCATTAAAGGCATATAAATAGGCGGCCGAGAAACGCAGGTGAATATCGAGCGTTACTGAAAGACTCGGCAATTGCAGAACGTGCGCTGGACACAGGGCACAAAATAGATTTAGAAAATGTTGAGGTTTTGAGGTGAGGACTACGGTTCACGCCAGAGAAACTGATGACCGAGGCGGTAGAAATCGCCAAGCTTCCCAGTGTTAATAGAATAGAAGTCGTTGAACTACCAAACATATGGAGAACGGTTTTGGATCAGTCGAGCTGACACGTGTTGGTGTACAGTTATCTGAAGGCGGAATCATCATCATCTGAACTGCGCTTAACCTCGCCCGCCTTCCCCTCTCTCAACTGAGTTGTTGCCACACCCATAAAGACCAACAAAACCTATCAGTGTCACCCACGGTGAATCATGAGTTGAAGCACCTTGAAGTGGTAGATTAAAGAACCAAACCTGATCGGAACTAAGTTGGAACTCCCCCAACCCATTAGGGCGAGATTTGGGTGACCACACTAACCGACAAGCGCCGTTAAATGACATTCAACACTGATCTAGGGTGCTAATCTGAGGATGTCTCAGTGACTATTCCTTCATCTGCTTCGAAACCTGGCCAACTTGACCTGCTCGCTTGGCCTGATTAAGCTTTTGTGTCAAAAGCGAAACGTTGCGCAGTTAAAAAATCTACTGCTTGTTTGCCAAGCCCTTGAGAAACGACAGCTTCTCAGTCGGTTACAAACTTTTTCAAGTATAATCAGAGTATTGCGCCTTTGGTCGCCAAAGTTAACTTGAAGTTAGTAACTATACGTACTCGGAATAACCCGTGTTCGAAGTTCGATTCAGAGGGGAACAGATATATCTAAAATACCTGGCTGACATAACCACACTGTGTGGATTGCACAACACCACCTTAAGTTAATCAATTTTAGAATTTGCTAGAATATACACAGAATATCCCACCATTCAACTGAATCGGTTTTTGTGATTTACATGGAAGCAGCCAATGCGTAAATTTTCGCGCCAAAATTTTACGAGTATTGGGTTAGCTGTCAACAAATTGAGAGAAAAACGCACAATTTTCATACTTAATATAGAACAAAGTAAAAAAGTCGGTAAGAGTGATCTTGTTTACCTCAATTCCTTGCATTCGCTCCCAACTAGATTTTCGTTACATGGTCCGGGGCTGCAGGTGATTAATTCTTCCACCTAACCAAGAGTGCGCCCACGATGATGCTGACAGCCACCACTGTAACAACTTATATGGATTGCATTCAAATTTCACGGGCAACTCAGTGATTAGAATTTTCCGTATTCACTCACTATGTGTAAGGTTGCCATAACTGTCTAGACCCGGTACGGATGCAGCATAATGCTATGACCATGGCTGTTCAAAATCATCATCAGTTAGACTAAGATAAAGAAAGCCTAACTGTAGAGTCACTTTGCTATTACGCCCAACTGCGAAGTACATTTTTGAAGCAGAATTCGTTATATATGGTTTTCAGTATCTACAGCGAATTCCTATTCCTTCGGGATATTGGACTCCGCACAGAGCATTACGTGAGTCGAAGTCGAATAAAGGTCACGTGTTCACCCATCGCAGGTTCCGCGCAGCGTATCCGGTCGATCAAACCATGGCGTAATTACTGTCACAAGGAGTGCCTACGAACTCTGCAATGGTGCTTTTGTCATAGCTACTGAATGTATATAAGCTATGCGACAGCTGGTCTGAGAACTGGACAAATTAAACAAAGCCTACTTAGGCCGGAACAACATCCAAATGCCCTAGTGTACAAGCTTTTGCCACAGAATTCGAGACAAATGACTGCGGCCGACCGGATGGAGTTTCATTCATTATATTTTTGCTCAGTTTTCGGTTGCAGACAGATATGGTTGGAAACTTGACACCGTTGAATTTCTCTTCACTTTAGTTTTGTTAATTCTAGTTGTCATTGCATAACTTGGTGGAAAAAAGAATTGACATTTCGTCAAAACTTGGTGAAAAATTCTGTGCATAACCAATGTTTGCCGAAATCACCAGTTAGCCAAAAAAGTTTGCTGGCCGTGACAGTATTAATTCGATAGATTTCTGGCCTTGACACTGAGAATTCGGTAGATAATCTGACACTGCAGATTGTAGGAAACGAGAAGAAAATCCTATATGGATGTAACACACGATGCATAAAGTTGCTGAAAACTCTTCGAGAGCCCATGACCAGTTTCGTCCTTCTTGGGCTATTCAGGTAGGTACGGTCCCCGAATTTCCATCAAATTTATGTTTTACTTGAAGGCAAATTGAACGGAATTGGCCAGACACTAGCATTTGCATAAGTATTTAGTTTTTATGGTAGAATCAGCGGAGTCTCTCGTTTATGATGTTGAAGAAATTTCAGCAACTTTAGGAGTGGTACGTTCCACCTAGACAATGTATTGCGATATCTTGAATATTCCACCGAATGAAATATGAGTCGGTCTCTTGCCGTATATTCAGCTGAGCCTCCCGTCAAAAGTAAACTGATGCGCAAATGACAGCATTTGTTCACTCCTGTATACCTCCTGGAAACATCCCAGAACGAAAGGTAACGGAGTATCCTTGACCCCTTCTACGGGCTTGAAAGGTATCACTATCGGGCTAGGGTCCTCGGTCAAAAATTATCGCATAAACCTGAAATCCACAAAGAATGCATCAAATATCCAATAATTTGATTCTTAGTTGTAGCCCCTGAACGTGGGAATTGTCCCCGATGCCTATACCACCCAGAATATGAATCACTAGAATATAACCCTGTAAAGCATAGTTGAGCGCACATTCATGACGTACTTCAGCTCGATTAAGAGATGTACAAACCGATGAGTTTGTCAGAATTCATCGAGTTCAGTTTTTTTTGTGGACCACCTGTTTGTCGAGGTCCTGTGAAACTAATGATGAGCTAAATGTGCTCCCACAGGGCTAGAGTTTACCTAATTGCAAGTGAAGAAGACAAATTCAATTTGTACATCAAGGGTGATGTCCTAATCGCCGAACGAGTGAAAAGTTAGCATGACAGCACAAGGTATTATGACGTATTCATCACTTACGATTGGTTTCACGCTACAGCAATTCTTCCAGATTTTCCGACGTACATGCGATCCTATCGTGCGATAGACTATGTGTTCAAATCCCAAAATCAAACTGCACAGAAGAATTCCACACAGAAGAAGGATGAATGCACTGATGAAGTTCTTCACTCCAAGTGTTTTGTTTGTATTTCCCAAGGCGGAGTCCTTGCGACACGAACCTGTTTGCCAAAATTTTTTCCAACGCTGAAGTTTGCCTAAAAGGAATGCGATTTTAGGAGGAACAGCAAAGAATAATTAAGCTTCCATGGTGATACTGACTGAAGCTTAATATATGGTTGAGGAAAGCTGATCATAGCTGAATCCATTTTGTGAATATCAAAGATAGCCGTAGGGTCCTTACTGGAGTTTTCGAGTACGTCCTGCTTAACAATTACGCGTTGCATGATGAAACATAGAAAGCTCAGGGATTATAATTGGATAGTTGTGAGTTCAAAGTGGATATGCGCATAACAATGTTGCAGTATCGACATCTCGAATAGTGTAGGATAAAATCGATTCGAGGCCCCGTAAAGCGAAAAATCAGCCTAGGTTTCATCATAGGGTTGAAATGCTTGTCGAAGTTGCTGTCAGTGGACAGGAATTTCCGAGATAAACAGACAGAGAGACAGCCATCAGACTGTGATGACAGTTTCGTTTTCCTGAAATGCGTGCACCTAGATTATTGTCCAAACCCACTCTAGACGTATTCGTTTCTTTTTGCCTTTCTTATTCGAGTGGTACATCAGCAATCAGAAGGCAAATGGTGGTTCACCGACTGACAGATACGTGCCGATTCACCATAAATGGTGCGCTGACAAATGTTTTCCCCCACCGAACTACCGATTTGTGAAATGATAGACTACTTGTGTCGAGTCAAACGCAGTGATTCAATGGACCTCCGTTACTCAACTTTTTCTCTCGAATGTTCGCAAGTAATCCCAGCATCAACGTGACTATCGGTTATTCGCACATAAATTCCTACTGTGTTTAACCTTCTAACAAGCCCAGAAACCAAGCTGTGTTCACTACCACTTCATCCTTCTGGTACTTTCTGATTATGTACCCTCTAATCCCCTTCATTGATAAATCCGCTCACAGGTGGCTAGGACGTTCATTTCGCTGTAGGCTGAAACCTCCTGTGGTCGTCTGTGGTGGCATTGTGCTTTACCCAATGCGGTGGTACATAGGGTGAATGCAGTGTAAATGCTAACCGGGAGACTTCGTAATAGTGACTGCATCATTTAGGTAACAGGATTGTCCGAATAAACCAAAGGCCGAGGGATAAAATGTTTACACGTCAGTCGAATTTTGGCATTCGTAGCATGTCCCCATCATTGGATAGCATGTCCGAAAACTATTCGGAGGATCTGAATGTCACGATCGTGGAGTCTAGCCACACAACGGGGGTTATCTAAGCCTCGTCGAATAAGTCCAAAGCTGACGACACCTTGATCACAGAGGCATGCCTCGGGATGACCCCTCCATTCATATGGAATGGGGGTAACGAAGCAGGCAAGCAGAAAAGAGACCGAAACAAATGTTGACGGCTTATGATTCAATCATGCACAGAAGCTGCTTCATCTGGCATTGTGAATTCCGCACTGGATGCCAACAAATACCGGAAGAAAACTCGCACCTCAAAAGTCCTACACCTCACGCCTCCCCGAAATCCAAAGTCGTTACCTGACACCCAACCCACAAATTGCGTCTCCTTATGGTTGGACTCAAGCACGCACCTGCGGATTTCGTAGGTGCCATTGCGCGGGGGACATCGATTCTGCTCGTTCATCGACCATGTGGGTGTGCGGCTTCAAGGGGCTCCAAATACTCCATTTGCTGTTTTGTGTGAAAACTGGCGTATCGGGCGTCCAATGTCCCAAGTACATATGTTCCCACCGATCTCCTTTCTGATCCCCTGTCAATGTGAGCAGCTAAATTCTATATGTGTAATCCATTCTGCTGCTCCTGTCGGTTCAGCTTTAGCATATATACGAACAGATGCTTATTAATAGCAAATAACAGCAATTCTGAGGGCTGCACAGTCTCTGGCTGAAAAGCCACCAATGAATCGAGCAAGAATGATCACATTTAATCGGCCGAAATTCAGTATTTCATTTTTTTAGAACAACACATTGAATGATATCTTTTCGTCAGGCTCGGACATATGTATAGGAAATGGTAACATCAATGAGATTGAAGGCAGTATCATTAAGAATGAAACCCACTGGGCCAAGCTGAACTCGTGCTTGGTCAGTACGGGGAATGAGTGTCAAGTGGTTGTATCACTTGGCTATCTATCCTCATGAGCTCTTGTGTCTGATTACACATTTCTTCTTTGAATGCACATCTCACGCTTGGGAATACTTATGCTAATTTCCCATGCAGGGGACAGGATCTAAGTTCTGATAGATACCACCATGATCGCCGGCACCTTGCAGCTAGGCATAACATCTATTCCGGTTTTTACGTGGTGTTCCGTGCTAAGTAGATAACCGTGTTCTGAGTTTGACGTTATCAGTAATCTTACGCATAGACTGAAAACAAAGGGCGACATATGATTAAAACCCTACTGTTGCTATATTTCTCACATATTTAGCAAATGAAATCACGAAGATCCTCATGTTTCTCAGTGAAATAAACTAGACATTTGCCGAGCTGCGACAAAGCAGTGGGCTTCTTGAATAATCTCACAGATAATGTCAGTCTTTAGAGCTGCTAATGCGTACTTGAGGTATCCAAAAAGAGTTAAACATTTTCTACGGAAAATAACAAAGTGTCAAACGTGGTTGTTAACGTACTTTGCGGTCCACTGAAGCTGAGCCGACGGTAAACCGTGTAGATGTAGTCTTCAGCATTTCCTGACTCATTGTTGGGAACGCCTGCGGTTCGAATGGTTCGTTTTCCCAATACTACGGTAGCGTGCGCGTGCGCCATACGCCGGTGCGTATCCAACCATGAAGAGACGCAGTTTAGCCGATTGGTTGTCCAGATAACTGCACTAACTGCTCGGATACCGTAGAGGCGCACACTGTGAGGCTTTCAACGTGCTTACTTTCCATAATTTCACAGTTATGTGTAGACTGAGATACTGTCAGAGCTCACAAAAGATCCTCAGCCTAACCGCAAGACAGCGGTAGTCGGCTTGAGACTACTCGATTAACAAATATTTCGAGGATCAAATTAACACAGTTGTTCCACCCCCTAACCTGGAGGGCCAGGAGCCTGTGTTTGTCTGACTCCTATCCATAGACCGACTTTGCAGTAGATAATACGAATACTGCATCGTCATCCTTCAGTACTGCTCAGTGGATTACTGAGGTACGCAAGCCGTCGCCCAGCTTCTTTGTATGGTTTGATTGCGCTTTCTGAACGGAAATGAAGCTGTTGAACGCATTTATTCCTGAGATGAACTGAATTGTGCCTGAATGGCAGGGCTATTACGACCGCCGGTGCTACCAGTGGAGCAAAACACGGGTCAGTCTTACGACCCGCACATTTTCTCGCCTTAATTAGTGATCTATCATCTCATCTGATAGTGCGTACTTTATATCCGTCGATTGTGACCCGAATCAATAAGATCATTAATTCGTAATGCGCTACTCATAAGGTTGCTGAAAATTCTTCATCAGGTAGGCGCGCCTACCTGATGAGCCCCAAAGAGGGCGAAACCGGTCGTGGGTTGTCGAAGAATTTTCAGCAATCTTATGAGTAGTGCATTACGAAGATACATGTATCGTGATATCTCGAATATCGTAGCAACTAAAACATGAGGCAGCCTGGTGCAGCACATTCAGTTGCCTGGAAACATCAAAAACGGGAGATTCAGCTGTGTTTCAGGTGAGTCTTTCGCAAAACCAAATTTGTTTGCAGATGAGTGTATTTCGCTAAGATCATTAATTGTTTCTGGATGCGTAGAAGTCCAAGAGGTTAAACATAAGCAATCGTCGGTTTCCAAATGTCCATCAACTAACGTAAGAATGTTTACAACAACGTCACTCAGGCCAGCTCAGGTTAAATCGAACCCTTCTGCAAAACGTGTTAATGTTTGCTCACCGTTTTTCTGATAGTCCAGTATCCGTGAGTTCACCTTCTCTAACCATCGACTTCCTTTTGCGAACCCGATTCCGTAGCCGGTCATTGCGTACAAATTTCCCACAATGCGCAATTTGCAGCCCTCATCCTTTGAGGCCCAATAATCCAGTACATTTGCATCGTAAATGAACGCATCGAGTTCTCTGTTCAATAGAACACAGGGAAGTAGAAAGCATGAGTACTACTGCCAAGCACAACACAGAAAAATTATCAACTATTTGTTCTTCGTGGGGGGGATTTCGCAGCAAATTATCTGGAATATAAAAGAACCGATCGTAACGGGTTTATGGGAGATTCAAAAGTGACCTACAACTGACGAGCACCGACATTTGTCATACATCAGAACAAACGTCTGACTTAAGCATTACATGTTGTGAACGAGCTCAGAGGTGAAATGATTTACACTCGAACCAAAGTGATTTGTGACTTTTATGGAAACTCCGTCCCGTGTACAAACGGGATAGGCAATCCCCTTCCGTTTGAAAAGTTCAATTCACGGGTTATCTCAACAAAACAAGCCTCTAGGTTCGTGAGTGCTGTGGTTAGACTAACAGAATCGCCTGTGACGAGAAACTGCAGCTCTGTGGGTTCTTCAGTGCCCTTGTCAACCAGTAGTTCCCATGTGTGGCAGAGGAATTTTAAAGAAATTCCCATGTTTGTCTAAATAAGTAACCATGACTGTGTGAGTATCGTAATAATACGTTTTACGAATGCGCTCATTTACGCACCAGTTTGGTTGAATCTCACCTGGATCTCTCGTTTAGGACATTCTTCAACTAAATGTGCTGCACAAGTTCACCTCATGTTTCAGTGGATACGATGTTTGAGATATCGTGCTGTATTTTCTTGAAGGAATGAGGTTACTGAAGCTGTTTGTTAGCCCACTAATGGTTTCGTCCTTCTTTGTGTTCATCAGTTAGACGCAGTCCCTGATCTCTGTCAAACTTGTGCTCTACGGGAACCCAAATTGTACGAATTTCGTGAATCGCGCTTAATTGTCCAACGATTCGGCCTTAACGGGAGACTCAATCAAACCCTAGCCGGATCGATATTCTTCAATTGAAGCAAAGCTCGGGGAATGCGCTCACCTGATCAACCACAATAAGGACGAAACGGATCATGGGCTGTGGAATAGTTTTCAGCATCTTCATAAGCAGTGCTCCTTCAAGAATCAATTTTCCAGTTATTTTGGCCCAATATTTTATTGTTTCTCATTCATGAGTGGTGGAGATTGCTGGTTGTGCTTGGATTAGTCGACTGTAATCTATGATATCGGAGTCTTGTTTAAGAAAATATGAAAAAGTCGATTTTAAATCACCGTATGCTGATAAACTGTAGCTTGTTACTACCGATTGCTGAATGAGTGGTATCCTAAATTCTATCCAACTATTTTTCAAGCTTAACACAACACAAATTGGGAATAAAAAATCAGATCGTGCACCAAAGTGTCGAAAACATGGAACAACTGATTGTATCTATCTCTGACAGCTTGTGGAAGTAGAAGGACCCAACACTGATTTGTGAATGACAATCAGCGATGTTTCTCTCACACCGAGACAAAAATCCCACGGAATACAACCCATTTGACTCGCGTCTAACGAAGCCAATATTTAAACACAAAGTGGCAAATTTACAAAACTACATTTTTACACTGGACCTCAATATTTATGCAAATAATGAAAGAAATCTTTGCTATTGTTTGATTTGCAAGCTTCCTTGTAATCCTACATGGGTGAAGGGGATAGGGAACCACTTTCCTGCAACTGGTTTTACTGCGTGCTGGGTTGAATAGGAAATGCGAGAATGGCTAAATCTGCTTACTGAGCAAATATCAGCCAGCTAACGGCGCAATGAAATAATCGATACAGTGCATGAGTCGGAGTCGTGGCGTATAGCAGAAATGACGCACCAATCTGACTGGCTATATGAACTATGTTGGGTATCACAAGAAAGTTCATGAATCAGGTATCTTAGCCCAGGAGATGTGCAGATAGATGCTAAGTGACCGCCAGTGCCGGTTCCCAGGCAAAGTTTTGTTTATTCCACTTTTCTATTGCATTCGACCCTCCCGTTTAGGGTTACACCTATTTCATGCTTTCAGGTGCACCTTTCGAATTGTTTAGCTGATCAAAATAGACGAAACCAACATGGGATACTCCGTCTCAGTTAAACTCTAAAAAGCGAAATTTCCTGACTGTGGACTTGGTTTAACTTGCAGAATTTCAGTCAGGTGAATGCATGAGACTAATATGACTATAACATATTACTTACGTGACGAGAAGATGTATTCTAAACGCCGATTCTCTAAAGCGCTTATTGGTGTGTTCAATCACATTTAATCATGCTACTGGTCATCAGTCACTCCTAGTGTCGTTTGACTCAACTTCCAATCAAGTAAATAAATAATCACTGCGAGGAGACATCCGACAGGAACTCCCAGATGAAGGAAGCGTGGGGACAGATGGAACGGTATTCGGGTGTATGAGGACACCGGCTGATTACCTTAATCATTTGAGTGTGATCTTTTGTTTGCTCCAGCTAGTTTTTATTTACACCCTCCAGGTGAATCAGGAATAGCCACTTGAGGCTGCTGCCTGATCAACGGATCTTGGACTTGGCTGTGTTCCAATCGGTATTTGTGGTCTTTGCGTTTCTTTATGAACAACACATATGACTAATATAGCTGTCCCAGTATCTTCTCTCTAACTTTTGCAATATTTCATGTGTGCAATCCACTTCACCAGTTACACTAGGTACACATACAGGAAAGATAGTTGTGTGTAAGTTTTCCATCCACATCATTGCATTTCGAACTGTCCCCATATTCCGATGTGACTCTCTAGCCCAGAGTTCGGGTCCTGGCAAAGAATAAGCACTGATAGTGCTATCGGACATGAGCAAAAATTGGATCCGGTCTTCTGGTGTAGACCAGCCAGATTAACCGTAAAAGTAATCGTTCAGCTGTAGCATCTTTTCGGTGCCTAACTGAAATGCCACCCGAAGATTGCACGAGGGCTGAGATACAGCCAGATAGCCCAAGCCTAGACAGGGGAAGTCGAGAGGCAGAGGTCGGGTTCGAACCACGGACCTTCCGGTCAATAAATTCGCGCTCTAATCAATTAGGCCACCTCGCCCCCCCCCAGATTAACCGTAGTGGGACAGGACGGAGCCTGTTCGAACACCAGCAGTATGGATACAAAGTATAAATATCTTGCAACCACCCACGAGCAATCACCTAACACTGTCCACCAAGTTGCGGATGTCTGACTAATACTATCGGTTGCGGTGATACACTACTCGGTGGAAATGAGCAAAGGAGCAAATTCTCGAAAGACTCCGTGCAATACTCGCGCGAGAGGCGAAGAGTTAAGCGATCGATCACCAGACACATGGCCCAGAAAAGACAGAGTTCAAATTCACTATTCAGTGGAGATCAGAGCACGAAGCAGTCGGCCACATAGACTAGAACTGTTTGAAGCGATATTGATTAGCTGGCCCAAGCTCGTAGCCTTTTCTCAAAAACACCAGAGCCTTACTGTGAGTGTGCCAGGTTTTCGCTGACTTGTTACGTTTCACATAGGTGGTGCCATTGGTGATGTAATGTATTCCCTTTTATTCTGTCTTACGCGTGTTGTGGCTCACGAGATTCGTCTCTCACCAGTATTGTTCTTGCCACCTTGTTTAAACTGTCTCTCTGGTGAATTTGGATCAGGGCAGTTCATGTTGCAACCACTTTAATTTGACAAGGCGTGTTTGCTGCTTCAGTAATTTCACTTCGTTATTCCATCAGGTAATGGATTACGCAGTTCTTCTCGGTGGACGTGGTATAGTCAGGCGAATTCTGCGAGGCCAGGGAGTTAGCGGTGATCAACGCTTGGTGGAAACAACACATATGGGTAGTCTATCCAACCAAAATAGTCTTCCGATGAACCTTTCTGTCATGGCTAAACCTACCTAGGACACAAGTCCTAAAGAGATGGGTAAAACATGTGTTGCCAAAAATAGAAAATGTCCTCTCCGAACTACTTATCATTTAAGGTCGTAGCTGAATTCCAAGTGTCAACTTGTTCTAAAGTGATTTTTTATGAGAGTGAAAGATGTTTTGGGGCTTGGCCGTTGGTTGTAATCGAGTTAACAACATATCACTTGTAGTAGTCGAAAGTTGGAAATAACTGTAGATTTCTATGAGGCCGCTCTGAAAAAACAACGGAAAAACAATCAGTCACAAATTGTCACTGGACGGCTTCCTAATGAGTATAGTCCGGTTCTGAAAGTCTTTTTAAAAAACGTTCAACTCCGCTCCTATTTATAGTGCTGCCTTTAAATTAATAAATAACTGGATATTTGGAATCTTGGCCTAAATGAAAACGGAGACTCTCGCAGAACTGGTCTGGAACGCAGGCGAGACTGAATCTCCGGTTCACACTAATTAGTATGTAAATGAGCGGTTTAGCCGGTGTGAGTTAATGCACTAATCACGGTGTAATAAGGTTAGACAAGGGATGCAGTGCACCAAATTTGTAAAATGTTTCACAGTTTTAACTAACCGATGCTATGTTAGCTGAGACCACGCTCCGAACACGACGGGTCGCGGTGAGCTAGTGCTAACAACACACTGAAGATTTTCGGAATAAACACTCCCTCTTATGCATACGTATTGTGGGCTTCGGCTGAGAAATACGTCTTCTACTGTAGGAAATGATTGTCGCGCTTGGTTTCAGATACAGTCAAGTCCATGCACACAAGCCCTCCACTGTTTAGTGTACAGGAACCAACCACCAAAATCAACCCATACGCTTTTCTACTCATGACAGATTGAATCCATCGCAGATTGCTATGGGTCTTCTTCGTGACTTTCACTTGTCAGACGGGACACGCGTTTGAGGGTATCAACTGGATCTGTGGCCGTATTAGGCTTTACCAACTAGTTTCCTTTCCCAGATCAGTAATTTATCCACCACTGTGCTAAATCCTTTCAGCCTTTATTGATCTTCTCAACCTCCCATCAATTAGCGGCAATTTTTGTGACAATGTAGTTCAAATTGAAAAGCAAATGTTCCTTATAAAGTGTATCCTCTCGCTGTTCTGCGTTTCAAATATATCGTATAGTCAGCGTCGCGAATACGTTTCCTTATTCTCCCAGCTCGTGCATATCAACGGTTGTTTAAGGACGAAGGGTGAGGACCCTTGAAGGGACAACCGATTCATTTGTAATTAATTGTTGCACCCGTGAAGGTAATGGGTACTCGACCGGACACCTTGCACTTTACTTCAAAGGGGGTTGCGGCGTGAAAAAACTCTCTTCTTTACGACCACTCGTCACGTTCGATGTAACTGCGAATGCAGGTGTGAATATGCACCTGACCTTGTGATGTATACAGGTACCTACATGGTCCAGGTGTATTATATTGCGAACGGCATATAATACTTGGTGAATAATCGGCTTTCGGACTGTTTGTGCACCAAAGTACCTCCGACCGTTGATGGTGTACTTGTGTGGCCGTTACAACCCGACTTCCGCTAACATGATTCTTGGGGAATATGAAACTGCTTGCTCAAGAAAATACCCAGTCAGAACAGTGCAGAAAAAGAGCGGTTACACACCAAGATGCTCAGTGAATCCGAACGCTTCCTTTTCAGCGAAATCTGTCGTGAATGACAGACCCAAATAACTACCCAATGCAACAGTAAATTACCAGCGCATAACAGTTGATATCAGTCGAAGGGGAACATTAACACTGAACAGAATAGTAGCTGTGGCAACTGACAGTTTAGTCTCCGTACTAATAGACAATCTGACGAATTAATCAAGCTAAAGGTAGGATTTCAAGCAAAATATGGTGCGCACAATCACCAATCACCCAAGTTTTAGTTTGTTCTCCCATAGCTGACCACCCCCACAGTTTTAGCTGAAAAATACACGTTTCGTTATGAGATACTTTCAGAGTTTTTGATTGAGACTCCGTCCTGTAGGGGGCGATCTATGCTGAGAGACCTGTAACCGCTCTACGACGGCTTCGTTCTCATTGGGAATAATTAACAGTGCGAATCTCACGAAATTCCAGGGAGATTCAAACTCGCGACCTCTTGATAGTAGTTTGATCACTTAACCGCTCAATTGACAGTGTGGCTATTCTCCGCTTTTACAGGGCATAGCATCACTCACCTTTCAATCATGGCATTCACGTAACGTGGCCACGTGAGCTCGATCGAAATGAAGCTACTAACAAAATATAGATAAACCAGAACGACGGATAAGTCATCTGCCCATTGAACCTGCCGCCTGAGAAAGCGTCATTTTAGTGGCCACTCAGTGCGTTACCACTTGATGTGAATTCCGTGACTGAAGCACGAATGACGATATATCCTGCATAAGGGCAATTTAATCTTACTGCTTATTAGCCGATAGTGTCCGAACGGATTGGTTTTCCAAAACTGTGACTTTAGAGATTCATGAGATGCTCACTGCTACTTATACCCAGTAATAACCGAACAGCAGCTTCTCAGCTTTTCTGTATAGATTGATTTCATTTACACAACGGAATCCCGGTTGAAAACAAATGCACACTGCCTCGACATTACTCTTACGTACATGATTCTGGGGGTGAATGCTTCTAGGGTCGTTCAGCCATGAATCCTGTAGTTCACTTTGTCCCATGGTTCACTTGTAGGCTAGTCAACAAGATAACTTTGATTGCAGCATGTTGCGCATTAAGCATTGTGCGTGTTCATTCTGAGCTATTTGCTACCAGTGTGCCCTGATATTATGGAATTGTGCAGGCGGTAGATTAGCAAGAAATCTGGAATTATACGATCGCATGGATTCATAAAGTCGTAACACTTCTTGACTGTGACGTGGGAGGGTCACGGTTTGCTACCGAGTCAAACGCAAGTAGAAAACTATCTCTTATGACTCTGTTTCGCTCTACAAAACTCATTTATCCTCACCTCTGACGTAACACCACTTGTTCTAGCAGCAAACTGAAAGAGGCTATTTCGGTCCAAATGCTTTGGTTGTAACAATGCCATAGTAGGTATGGCCTTGGTTTAGTACTCCCACCCTAGCGTGGGCAGCTGTAAGGAGTAACCTTCGGTGTATGAACACAACCGTAACGACAGTTTGTTATACCCAACTCATGTGAACTATGAACAGATGGTTCGAAAAATCGGACATTTTTTCCTGCATGATAGGCATTATAGAACCCAATAAACACGGGCACCGACTTTGCACGACTATCTGAAACTTAGAACTTTCACTGGATGTGGAAGGAATTACAAAGACTTTGTCCAAACATTCCATGACAAAAAAACGGATGTTGCTCAAACTACCATATAGTGATTAATAGGCAGTTTTTGTGCCACACCCGCGAGCCAGTTTGAAGGTATTACAGGGCTGATTTCAACGAGAATTCCCAAACAGTAGTGGATGATCACCTAAAAACTACAAAGTGAAAGTCAGAGAAGCTGGTGCGTCAATATGTGCGTTCTAACAGCCTTATCTGAATGATCTTTAAGAGAACGAAAAATCCAAGAACTTCAGCTAGCTTTATGAAGTTCGTTAGGGTTTTTGTGTTCGAATCCTCTGGGTCAGAACGTTCCAGCTGAACACCTGCGGATGTTATTTACGGCTTTCTGAACGATAAAACCCGATAGACATCGAGGTAGATAGTCCAAACTGGCCAAAATCTTAGAGTTCTGCATGCTGTCTTGATATGACTGACGAATATATCAATCCTGCTTGTCCTTGTTCCAACCTTCTCTACTTCTTGCAAAGAAAAGCGAAGCTGAAAACATGGGACCACGGTTCTCTTGCTTCATCCTTGATTTAACGGTTTCCCGAAAAATTTGAAATCTGATCCTGTCAGAATAGGAATGTCAAAGCACTACCATCCAGTTAGTGTCGAAATATCATCACATGATCAGCTTGAACCAAATAGGATGCAGTGTCATTCACGTCCAGCTGAACGCAGTTCACTTCGAGGGGTTTACTGTTCGGTGTCTGAAAAACTGTGATCTTCTCTTCCCAAAATTGGACCTATTAGACTTTTAGACTGCTTTTTTTTAATAAGAATCCCATAAGAACACATTTGTGTATACTTATCTATATATAAATATGAAAATATACCGAGCCCGTTCGAACAATACCGTAGTTGATTTGCTACGGGGAAGTGGATTAACTACCTGGAACTGAACAGACAATGATGAGGTGTGATTACGTTTCAACACGTAGGGGAAGTCGTGCTCCGTAAAACAGAACACCCCTAGACAAAACTGTCTATGCACGTACTTCATGGTCAATGATGACTTGAATACTGTTCGGTTTTACATTCACAAGGATTTTACCACCGAAACTAATCTCTCCAGGTTAGTATCGTATATATACGTATCTATTCTTATTACACAGACTACTATTTTCCGAAGTTATGGGGTCACCCGAAGAGTCAGAACTGCATTTGGCAGAACTAAGCAACACTGAAAATGAAGCGAGCTTGAAATACTAGTGTCGTTTTTAGGTTGCTAAATTTTATAACTACATCTCCCCGTGAAGCCTAGTGGAGGCGAGATAGCTCAAGTGGTTAGAGCGCGAATCTACTGACCGGAAGGTCCGTGGTTCGAACCCGACCTCTGCCTCTCGACTTCCCCTGTCTACACTGAGGCAACCTGGCAGTATCCCAGCCCTTCGGGTGGGATGGTAGCTAGGCACCAAAAGGGTGTGTTGCAGCTGAACAGTTTAGTTTTATTTAGTGAAGCCTAATCAATCAAATCGTCTGGATCGAAAACAACGACACAATAGAATGAAAATAATTGCATCTTCCTGTCTACTTTTTACAGTTTAATACGTTAGAATGGAATAGAATGATAACATGATCTTGACGGAGATAGAACTATGCCATATTTTTAGTCGACCATTTGACAACTTGAAATCTAATTCCAAATTTAATCAAATCTCACCCAGCCTTGAGCGAAGCCAGACCTTCCTCCACCGTAGATCGGTTGAAGTTCCGCATATATGCACCCATTTCAGGAAAGTTGATCTTGATGTTCTCCTCCGTAGCGCCACTTGGTATTGTTGAGAACCGAAACGGAGGTTTGACGTTCCACGGTTGCTGTAGCTAGAAATTGAACGAACGGAAAGAAAATGCCCACTTACAACGTTACTTTATAATCAAGCGATTGTTAAGGCTGGAAGACAGGAAGGTAGTGTACAAGGTTTGGGATTCATGTGCAATAGAAGAGGTTTCACACTTTCTCATTCACGGTAATGTCATCTTTACTGAAGTCAATTAACGTCCCTCAGTGGAACACTGTTGCTATTGAGATGTTCCACGAAAAACTATGACATTGTTCATATAACTTTGCCTCGTCATGCTCCACAATAATAACCTAACACCACAGAAACTTCTCACTGAAATCTAGAGATGGAAGGATACGCAGGAAATTTAAATATATATACTGCGAACATTGTATCACACGTTTCCGCCCTCTCTCCATTTATGGTCCGCAATCTTTTTAGGTTGAGGCAAAGTTGTGAATGCAACAGCTTTGCGCGATTGACACAGTGACGGAGTCATCTCTGCCGTCGTGAAGAGAGGTAAAGAGAGGTGTTCAGGAGGTGGACAGATCAATAATTCGTTTTGATGATCAATGTTGCAATCGTATGAGTTTGACATGTTCTCTTCGTTAAAACTTGTCGCGTGTTTCGTCGCGTCAGCAAGACCGATCACCAATTAGAGACTGAATCGATGTTAGGTGTCGGGTAAGGTTTTTTGTCAGTTCGTTTAGCTTAGAGAACTCTTGCAGGAATGTGTGTTGGGTGTAGAGCTTGCTTCTCCAGGCTTAGAACATTTCACCTAAAGACTCTTTCTCAGGGTCTTTTGCAGTTTTTGTTGGTTTATGTGGATGAGTCAGTGCTTCGGCAATTGGGTTAAGGCAAGGGGTCACTAGAGTGTCACCTATTTTAGGGCTGAACTACTTTTGGTAATGATAAGGAAGGTGCGGGCTTCTTTGCTCTAAAACCGTTCGTGCGTTCTAGGTCCCACCCACTTCCAGCTCTGCCGTTTACCAGTGCACCAGTCATCAGTTTCTGTGATATGGGTCATAGTTTTCCCCCGAAACTCCCATAGCTTCTAGGTCTCTTCCAGGCTTCGCTTCTGGTGGTTGTTCTGTCATGGTCGGGACTTTAACAAACACCTCGCGTTCGTCTGCATTTCTTGTTAGTTTGTTCTTGGTTCTCCTATGCTCAAACAAATATGATATACAGTTCTCAACCCGTTTGCCTTATTTAGGCCTTGGTGGGGTCTTTGTATCTATGTACGAGGATTCTAGTCCATTCGATCAACAGGCAGTTCTTCAAAGTTATCCATGTCGGCCCTTCCTGTTTCCTTTTTTTGCGTTCCTTGAAGTTACAGAGGGAGAAGCCATTCTAATGTTGGCTGTATTTAGCTCCCTTTGAATAACCTCAAATATTCCTGTTTTGTACGAAATAACCACTGTCCCGATTCGCATCGTACTAGGTCTTGATTCGAAGACCAGTATATTTTCTAATTACTATTCAGTAAGCAACGAATATCCTGAAATCTCCTCTTGACCTTAATGTGGGCTGTTCTTGGGTTGACCGTCACTATGGCAGGACCATTAAGTGATTAGGTAATAGCTGGCGTATGATTACATCGGATGTATTAGTTGTGCTATGGCAGGACCATTAAGTGATTAGGAAATAGCTCGCGTATGATTACATCGGATGTATTAGTTGTCGCAGGTTTCTAACGAACGCCAGATTTAGAATTACCATTATTTTTGTGTTATATAAACAGCTAGTGTTCGGTTCTGACTAAATTGTCAGGATGGACTACCAAATCTGAGTTAGTGAGACATTCTGGAAGTCGTTGAACTGGTCACGTCAAATGACATCAAAAATTAGGCATCGGAGGGCAACAGATCATCAGCTGGCCGCTGTATTATGATCTTGTATAAAAATTCCACTATTCGCTTAGGCGAAGTTGCAAGAAATGTCATTTGGGCTCATTCAGGTGTTAAGTAACAAATACGAAAACCTGGTAGTCAAATTCAACCTGACGCTTGACATGACCCCTAACAGGATCTGTTCTCACTACGGCCGAAGTGTTCTATGAGGGATTGTCTATTTGCATAGGCTGGATGCTTTCATTCTACTCCAAATTGCTTGAGTTATTTCCCGTACAGCTCTGGAGATTTGAGACGCGACTCCATGCACAATGCCGAAACCTTTGCTGGTATCTGTCATTTGATCCGTGTCCATCGGATGGTTTCTCTAGGTTGGCTGGGTCGATGATGACGAATACGAGAGAAATGACAGGTTGATAGACCGAAATGAGAAGCGTGAGACGCACTTGAGTCACTGGATTAGCATGGCTGAGGTCAGTACCAGCATCCTGTTGCCGCCATCCGAAATACAGCGACTTTCGAAGGAAAAATAACACGTAGACAGTACTGAAGGCATTTTTAACCTGTTGTTCACTTTCCCTACTTGCGATCCGGGTCTACTTATAAGAAAGGCGAACTGAGATACCGGCCCTTGTTAGCTGCTGTTAACAGTTTAGGTTTTGCAGATGTTTTCATGCATCTTTCTAGATTAGCGTCCGTTTTTTGAAACGTATCACTCGAGCAGATCTTCCGATTTCTCGAAGTGGGGCCTCTCATGAGGTTAGTGTTTTGAGCCACCAGAACAAACTAATGGAAACTACCGTATCGTTCGGTTCATGTGTTTGTTCCGCTATACTGTGCTTTGCGTGCATCAATCTCATACGCAACTACAAGTGGACCTCCACGAAAAGCACTCAGCCACTTTCCTGGTCTTCCGCGGCGCGGCTGAAACTGTCTAGCGACTGGTCCACGTTAGCTATGCAAAATGTATTTTCTCCACGTTGATATTAGTGTTTTAAGTCAACAGTGGATGTTCTCAGTCGCGTTTTCTGGCATTTCCGTTGACATAGCCAAAGTATCAGCTAAATAACATCAAACCGAACTGGCGAGCAACAACACCTGTCCTCAAACTTCTGTCGAACTGTTTCGTTCAAGAACCAAGAATAGCGGTTCTTGAGAGCAAATAAACGAACAAAAAATTAACTCATAACTTTACATTCTCAACCTGTCTTTTCTTGCACTATCTTGTCTGCTGGTAGCAATCATTTGATGTTGTCACGTGATAAAAGGATGGCTAATGCCATATCCTGTATAAACGCGAGTCAGTCCTACTGCTTATCAGGAGCATGTGACCGAAAGGTATGAAACTCCTATCTGGTAGGTCGCCGGATCGAATGACCCTGGGGACCTTTGCGGTGAACCCTGCTGATTATTTCCAGTGAAGATGAAACTTATAGGCTTCACTTGAAGGATAAAACCTTGATTAAACTACTTGGGAAAATATCGACTTGAATACTTTTGCATTCATCGAAGAGAACTCATTGAACTCAGAACTGAAAACAGCTACATGCGTCTCCAAAAGAAACCCTACAACTTTGCTACCAAGTTTTTGGGAATACACTGTCTATATTGTTGATCCCCCATCAAGCGGTTCCAGAATACCAGTTAAGAAAATGGTTAGCTCAGCTTGTGGGCAACCGATCCCAACCATTATTGGTCTTATGGGGACACTCGCCTTATAAATACTGAGAACCCCATGAACCAGTTGTTGGGTTTTTATCTTCGGACTACAACCGATGCAACTCACACCACCTAATTTGATTTACCACGGATCCGAATTAATAAGCAACTTCGGCCTAACTGGCATTAGTGAAGCAACGGTGCCACTGATAATCTGTTGCTGTATTCCATTAGCCAGGTGTTTTTCGCTCCTTCTTACTGAAAACGTTGTTAGCCTTCTATGAGGTATTCAGAGCTCTCCGCTCTGACGGTTCAATATTCGGAGTTCCTAACTGCTGAAATTTTGTACCTTAGTTTCTTCTCCTCTGAAAGGAGGTTTTGCAACAAAGACCTAGCACAAAGAACTATTTCCTCTGTTGTGTTATTTTACCTAATGCGAAATTCAGCCCGTTTCCCAACAGTAAGCAATCTCATTCACTCCCTGGTCTATTTGACTACACCGCTGTAGCTTGTCTGAACAGCCGCCCGATTGTCATCGCGCATTTATGCTGGGCGGTGCACACAAAAGAACTCATCAAGAGTAGATATCCTCATTCGTGTCGAGCAATAAACCCCGGACATCCGATGTGTGAAGCGAACGAAATAGACTGCATCAGTTCAAGCTGGACAGCTCAAGTGTTGTGTCTGAACAGCCGAAATGGCTTTGACTTGACTGATGTGCTTGGATAACACAATGGCCAAGTAACTGTCGTCTGTAACTGTCCCATTGGCTTAATTAAATTTTCGACCGCTTCGCTTCGTGTCGGCTGAGTAACCTTCCGTGTAGAACTGTTGGATCAGATGGCATAACATAACCCAGAAAGTTGATGGACAATTATCAAAATTGTCCAGCAGGCTACAAGCTTCCGTGGAATTACTTGTCTGAGAAGTCCTGACTGGCGGTCAGTCGATCGACACAACCAATACAATTACTGGGTCAGTGTTCTAGGCACTCAAGCATGAATACGCTCGCCTGTTCATGAGTGAGGGTTCAAATGCGTCCAGCAGGCTGTGGTGGAGTAGTGGTATCACGGTAGCATCAAATATCAGATCCTCGGAGTTCAAATCTCGATACACACAAGGATAGTACGTACTACTGATGAGCTCTAATAAGAGCGACACCCAAGTTCAGTGCTTCTCACCCTAGTTTGGACTCACCAGAATAACTGTTAGAACAAAAGAGCGATTTCTCAAACAACAATGATGTGAGCGTGAATTAACAAGACTCTTGAACACCCACAATGATCAATAAGTTGCATAAGTGGGGTCGGGATATGTAGAATTTGCGTTTACTATCGTTTGTACAGTCTTTTCCCTGTAGTGGCACCATCATTCTAGAGAGCACAGTTATCAGAGTTCATTGTCAGTACATATCATTTATCGTCCGGTTGCGCGACCCAGTTACTACGCGTGAAAACTGTCGTCCTTTCAGAAGTAACAACTAATGTGGTTTAAATGCTAATAACATGGTTTCCACAAGTGTCAAAAGTCCCAGGTTCAAATCTCGGCACGGCCAATAATGAACCCCGCCGGTAAGAGGGACAGCCAAGCCCATCGCGTACCTACTTTGATGTGCAATTACCGGAATCACTAACCAGGAGCGGGACTGTTCAAACGACAAGAATGTGAATACGGATTGGTAGTTGGTTTATTCTTTTAGTGAGTCTGATGAGTAGAATAACTCGTCGCGGAATTTTATAAAGCAAAAATGGTACGCTAGTTTGGACGTAGTATTAACTGTCTATCAACTGCTATCGGAGAAGGAAACAATCAAACAGTAGCTAGAAAATTCTCAGCATTTCTATCTTGGAGATCGGTGACGCTTTTTCTTGTGGCAAGATGCCCTAAACCTTGGAAACCTCCATGAGGCGGTGGAACGAATGTAACCTGCAAACTTTCTTTCATCAGTTTGAACATGGATATTTCGTTTACTTTAAGCAAACAGTGAGGAAATAATGCTGCCCAATTTGTCCTGTCAAATATGAAGGTATGCATCGTTAGCAAACGCTTGTTAAGTATGAGGCTGATTTTGATTTTTACGAAAAATAACCTAAATTTTTCAACTGATCATTATAAATCGGATCCAGTGTGTTAAAAATACACTTAGGTTTTGGTGGAGCAATTCCATCCACATAGACCCAGATGCGGGACTCACTGTAATTGGACCGATACCAACAAGGCAGGTGAAATAAAGAGCTGTCAATTTGGAAAACGAATACGTCAACAAGTGAATATCACGTCTAGTTCGAGGACAGTTAGAAGATGTGTTTAAACTTTATTGTAACTAGTTTGTTCACCAGCCTCTATCAGTCTGCAAGCCACAACGATTGTTACATTGGGCAGATACGACACTATAAATTATTGATCTTCAAAATTTTTGGGATGTGCGATAATACTCTACTCGGTCGGAAAGATTAATTTTACGAATTTTGTGGTTCTGTTATGGCCACATTCATGAACGCGATTCTTTTAAAACTGTGATAAACCAGTTGGTTCTTTTCAACCCGGAACTTATCTATTGATGCGCGTCGGTGCACTTGTGTGCGTGGGTTGAGATAAACTGAAAGGCATGGATTATAATGGAAGGCAGATTAAAAAGAAAATTCAAACACGGACATTGGCCATCGGAATTACGCAAGCTCTTTGTGTGGTTTGTATACAAGTGTCTCAAAACCTAGTGCAATTTAGTTTCGTTCCATCACTACAAAAGTTCGAGCAATTGTATCATGAGCTTGTATCAGACGAAGGGACGTTAACGTGTGCAGATTTCTGTTTTAGTATAGACGGGACAAACGTAATATCAGTTTTTCCCGAATTTAAACTTTCAACTATAAAAGCAAGAAGGAAACTAGGTTTATCATCTTCAATTTTAGTCAGCTGCGTTTAGAGCTGCGGACCCAATTGGACTGGAATTGTCAAGAACTCGAGCAGTACGGTCGTGGAATGGTGTCCCGTGTCAGTAGAATTATTCTGAAACAATCTCGAACAGACATGAGAGGTAACATTATTCTCCAGTGTTGAGCAAGATTCTGGAACAGATCAAAGTCCGTACTGAACATCACTGTGGGTGCCAGAGAGCTAAAACAAAAATGTCGTTCCCCTAAATCAAATCAACTTATGGCCAGCACTTAGGTATCCAAAGACAACTTGTACGATCAAGTGGTATCAATGTTTTGTACAAAATCTGTGAAATGCCTTGAAGTGTATCTGTTCAAAAGGCTACCATCGTTGTGATACTGCAACGTCGCATGCATGTGAATTCTTGTGCTGTCACTGGTGAATTGGGCTGTTAAGCGTTTCGTCCTGTTTACTGGCGAATAGGTTGAGGAACTAATCACTGTTCAGTAGGGCGGAGTCGCATAATTCGACCCATGCCAGCTTCAACCAAGAGGGATTTTGTGATTCGGCACTGAATTACCAGTTTGCCATTGGCCAACTTTCACGTTTTTTGATAAGGAAAGTACACAAGTGTGCACCCAAGCGTAATCAAAGTGAGATTTGGTGATATTTATTTGCAATTAGAAGCAAATAACACCGGAATTGACAAAGTAACGTCATTATTTTACCTCTTTATCTGTGAAATAAGAGTGAATTACACAGTGATTAAGCATGCACACCAGTGCAACCAATCGTAATCGAAGGGCATGTACTCCTTGTGAAAGAATGTGTATAAACGTGCGCGTTCCACTGCGCAACAATTACAGGCTCACGACAACGCATCATAACAACCTGGCGATGATGCACTACTCATAAGGTTGCTGAAAACCCTATGAGTAGTGCATTACGTATATACATCTATCGCGATATCTCGAATATCGTAGCAACTGGAACACGAGGCGGCCTGGTGCAGCACATTCAGTTGAGTCTCTCGCAAAACCAAATTGATTTGCAAATTAGTGTATTTCTCGGAACGTAGTGGTGATTTCACCTCGGTTGATGACGAGAGAGCAAACCACCATTTTTACAACATACCAAGACTAGGACCGCCAGAGAGTGACCAGACACCCTGGAAGAATTTTTAACCTAAGGTGTCAAAATAGCAGTTTAGGGTGTTATCAAGTGCGTTGAACGGGTCCAGCTTAAATGAACGCAAACTCTCAAGGACTTGGATGAGGAAATTTTATATAAATATATATATATATACCTGAAACATGCTTCAGAGAACGTAACATACTGTTTGCAGCAAACGTCTGATGACCGCCATTGGTTAGACATTTCACTGAGCGTTGTCTAATCCTCTATTAGACACCTGAATACGCGTATACATATCAGGCTGTTAAGAGATGGTTCAACCGAATCACAGCTGAATCTCTGTTTCCCAAAGCTCTGCAGCTGAACGTGCTGCACAAGGGTCATGCTATGCTTCAGCTGGTAACAAAGGTGACAAAGTCTATTCTGTAAAGCTGATATGAATCCTGGCAGCTAACTAGTGGTATTGCCCTTTTTGGAGCAATTTGGGTAAGTCCAGTCCCCAAAGTTTCAAAGTCTTTGTTGTTCAAAGGCATTATTGGACAACAATTGACAAGTGTATTTTGCATGCCCAAGGAAGTTTTCGGAATCAAAGCGGAATTGCGATTATGGCAGCCTCTTAAAAAAACAACTCGTGAGGGACTGAGTAGTACCAACGTACATATATATATATATATATATATATATATATATAGACCATGGAAAATATGGCGGTTTTATTAACAGTACTGGGTAGCGTAAAATGTATGCACATTTCAAAAGATAGATTACCCGCCAATCATTCATGCCAGAGAGGTCGTAAAAGTCTTCTTTTGCAATCATGAACGCAGCTAGATTGGCCGTGTAGGATGCAAGGAACACCAGGGCAAACAGAGCCCAGATGTTTGCGAGGAATCGGCTAGCCACACCGCGAGGGTTGTCAGCATTGACCGCGGCCCCAAACAGCATTGACCATATGAGCCATAAGGAGCGGAACAGAGTGAATCTATGTTCTGCAGATAGCGAACAAGGCATCAGGGTGGATTGGTCAATGGTTTGCCCAGGCATCGGTACAACTAGTGAACACGTGGTGAAAAGGGTAGAATACTGTACGGTCTGATCCCTGGAAAGTCTGCAAGTTTATTTGTTGGTCTGATTGTCACGTTTGGCAGTTGGATTTCAAGCGTTTGATCACTAAGCAAGGATATATGGTCAGCGTGCAGATTGCGTCATAGACGATGCCCTGATAGGGATGAAACATCTGCAACCCAATTGGCCAGCTCAATGAACAGATCGATAGCCAAGGGAAAAGAAGCCTCCTGATATCGAATTACACTGGAAATCGTCAAGCCATAAAACCAAGTAGTCAGGAAATCTGGATGAAGACGTTATTGGGATTGGTGCAAGTGAATACCATCAGAATGTGCCGGCTGACAGATGCACATGATTATTTCTCATTTACTATCACGTGTGTCTACTCTATTCTTCGTTTACTGTGTTTAGTTTTAGAACGAAGGCTACCTGCAGACGACTGACAAACAAAAATGCCATGCAAGTGGATTCAACTCGTCCATATTGATGTCTGCAGCATCAACAAAACTGCTGTTATGTAACCATCTCATCAGCATTATGTTCACGCCACTGAACAGGTTTCCAAATGTTGTAGTGCGAAGAAGCTCACGCTACACAGCCATTATGATGTCACAGATAGACAGATAACATTGTACTAGCCGGGACGATTAGTGCACTGGCTTCATTCGTTATGCCACTATCACAGCTTCATCAATCCAAGTAAAATACCTCCGGGGAATTATTGCATGTTTAGTCTCGTCCAAATCAGTGGACAATTCAGGATGGAATGAAAACCGTGGGGAAGTTTGGCACTATTCTATGAAGCATCACTGCCACAACATCTAGCTCATTTTGCTCCTGAATCACAACATAACTTCCGATGGGAAGCATGCAGCAGGATAAAAAAACTTCAAGATAAAAAATTGTCCCATGTAAAATCTTAAACACATGTATGCTATTTTTCTCACTCAAAAACACAATTGAAAAATCGATGATGAATGTCCTGTGACCCGGAGTTCTTGAAGCAATAATGTTATTGTCAAACCCCAAAAGCTTAGACGCTGAGGATAAACCCTAACATGAACTTAGTAGTCTGGTCGTTGCTGAGGCATTTGTTGTATTAATCTAAAGTAAATCGGACTATAAGAGTGCATGCACTCTTTTGCCTTGTGCAGACCACTGAGCTGTATGCCTGAGGAATTCCACGGGTGCAATTTACTTCTCTAGCACCCGCTGAGAACACAACAATCAAATAGACATCGATGATAAAAATGGTGACGTTCATATACCAACGAGGAGGTTAGAATTCCTACCCGATGTTGATATTTCTCCACGATTCAACCCATTCGGACTCAACCACTCGAAGATGAATAAGGCCGCACCACTGGCGTGTACGCTGAAGATGAGAATCATACACCATGACTGGTAGTCATATGGCTCTGGAATGTGAGAATGAAATTGGTGTAAAAGTGATTTCCACGAAAACAAACAGATTCATCAAACAGGTCTTGACTATTCGAGTTTCCTATGTCAGACTAAATATTTCTAAATAAAACGTAAGCATTAAGATAATGACTGTTTTGTGTGATGCGGTAACTATCCAAGTGATGTCGGCTGTCGTGCGGTTGATCAGTTTATACTTCTGCGTCCTACCTATGAATTTTCTGAACCGCAGCATAATGCCTGAATGTACATCGTGTTTTCGGTTCCATAAAAAAGTTAGTTTTCATTCCCTTGTATGCATACTCTCGGCAACAAGACATGTGTTTCTTCCCTACTCAGATGGATCAAATCGTCTTGTTTTACACACAATAGTTAACCAGTTTTCGCGGTGATTTCCAGTCAAGAACAGCATAGCAGACGTTTTTATTTTATGCCACTTGATTTGTGCTGTTCAATCATGCGACGTAGGTGGGAAAAACGCAAAGCGCCATGTCGTTTGAATGTCAGTCATTCATGTTATTTATTGTGGAAGAGGAAGCATGTAGGTCTTGGAGTGTAACGTTTTCATGCCTCAATGTGAGTGGGGTGATTAGCAGAACACAGTACCCACAACAAGCACACAGCGTAGGTCTTGACTATTCCGGAGAAATTCCCCGGTCCCACTATGAACCGCATACTACGAGCAAAGGCCAAAACCTCAACATTGATATATATATATATAGCGAGAGAGAGAGAGACTGAGAAAGGGTGGCTAAAATCAGACCAAGAAGCGGGATTGATGAGGTGAGTGAATCACGCGGGCTGAAGATGGGATTGTCTAGCCACTTGAACTGATCAAACGAGTTTTCGAATACAAACCTGAGGCTTTCAAATGCGCATCAGATGGATGCTTCTTTCAACATCCTCAAACTTTAGTAGACTAGCTCACGGTTCACGTGATGATTCCTCTTGAACGTCATTGACACTTTCCATCCATCTGTGTGGATGAGCCAGTGCGGGGATAGTTGTGTAAGAGGAATTCTGTGAACTTTGGTCGGATTGGGATTTCCGACCCCCCCCCCGTTTTTGCTAATGATTCCACGTGAATTGACAACCACACAAAAAATGTAATAATACGGAGGAAATAATTTCTGGTGTCGAATCGGTGTTTCAAAAGCTTCCTTCAGGGGAAGCTGAGAAGCTACGAGTACCATTGGTCACGTTCCTAAAATCCCAAAAGCCGGGAGCACCGAATATTGCACCTTCAGACAGCGTTAAACACTGAGACAGGTAGATAGTATCGTCATTACCAAGGCCGATAAAGATAAAGCCCCCGTTATAATGAACAAGAGCCACTATCTTCAAAAGGTATAAAATTAAATGCAACGATTAATTTAAGGTTAACATAGGACAAACTGCAAAAGGATTGCACACCAGGACTGGTGACCATAAAATGAGAATAAACAAACCATCAAGGAATGCGGAATAATACTAAACGCTGGTCAGACTCAGCGGTGGCGGTACATGCCTTCAACACGGGACATAGAATAGGTCTGGAGATTGTGGGAGGTTTAATACGGGGACTACGATTCACACCACAGCGGTTGATGGCCGAGACGGTGGAAATCAACAAGCATCACAGAGTGAACAGAATCGAGGGTGTGGAACTGATGAGCGTACGGAAAACGGTCTTAGATAAGCCGAATTGACACGTGACTGTGAGTGGTTGTCAATTCACGTAGAATCATTAGCAAAAACGGGGGGGGGGTCGGAAATCCCAATCCGACCAAAGTTCACAGAATTCCTCTTACACAACTATCCTCGCACTGGCTCATCCACACAGATGGATGGAAAGTGTCAATGACGTTCAAGAGGAATCATCACGTGAACCGAAGCAGAAGAACTAGGCTCTACGCTTCACCCAAATCCATGTGGGTTTCCCCATTCGGCCTAACACTTGGTCACCCACCCTAACACACAACATCCCTTGGCCGACACCCAACACAGATTTAGCTTTACTTAGCTGACTGGTTCTCCTTCCGCCTTAAATCCTGACCACCCTCGTAACCTAGTCACTTGGCCTGACGAAGTTTTTGTGTCAAACGAGAAACGTTGCCCAGCAATAAATCTACCGATTGTTACCAAACGTTTCCGAAAACCCAGCTGTATGTTTGTAGAAGTAGAACAGGTAAAGATTACATAGACAGGATGCTATCGTTCAAGCCCATGTCGACCTTGTATAATAACGTGATGTTTACGAAGCGGTTATCGTTCTGAAAAGAAGTGTTTTGTGAAGGTGATAGCAGTATTTGGGGTTTTACAGGGAAGGGACACCACGATACTGCTGAAGCCATATTACGGTTATAGTTTGAGATCCTTGTCGTTTCCGTGCACCGTCAATAGATTTGATCTACTTTTCTGGATCCGGCTGCAGCGTTTTTTCTACCTCGTGTAAGGTGCTTTTTCCATTTTTGACATTTCGTCCAGTGGATCACGTGCTTTTGCAGCGTTCACTGCCATCGAGATGAATATCGACTAGCTCAAATGTTTGCAGTTTATCATTGCTGGTCTCTGCTGAATGACAACGCGTCATACGCAGGTTTTGCACAGCGTATTCGTCCTGAAAACCACTTTTTCTGAGATGGCTGTACAAGGAACCTGTGCACTGGACTGATCTTACTGCACAACTGTTGCCTGAAGAGTGGTGTCTCTTGGGAACCCACGTCTACAGGCTACATGAATATGTTGCAGCTACTCAGTTCTACTATAAAATTATCATGGTGAAACTTAGAAGTTCTACATCCACGATAAGGGCATGTAGTTAAAACTTACATGATGCCACTTATCTTCGGAGTAAACATCAGAGAACGAAGTTGTGACTGCTCTGAATTAGCACTGGGGATCTCTTATCAGTGTTCATACTACTCGTTCCAAATTCGGCCAGATGAAGCAGGAACAAGTTGAAGCTTTGAGTGGTGCAAATCATCTTGTGACGCTGTGGCCGAGCGCCTCAACCTTATTCTAAGAATTATATCCAAGCTATAACGTTTGGAGGGAAGGACTGGAAGTCTGCTGAATTCCTTAACGACTCGCAGAACCTCGCCGCATACATCTATAGACAAGGCACCCTACCCAATAGTCTTCCGAACGGGAGTTAGAACAAAACCGAAGAGACCAGGTAGAAACCAAAAAAGAAAGAGGTGCTGTTTACCAGGCACAAGGAGGCTGCCAAACTCAAGGTGAGCACATGGCAACAGGGGAAGTGCCCTATACGCACGCTGTAGGCAGGCTAAGATTGTCCCTTTGACTGCAAGATGGCTGCAAGTTCAATGACGTTTTTACAAATAAAAAAGGAACCACGAACTATGAGCGCACAAGACGCATAACAGATAATAATCTCAACACGACAGGCCAGTTGTTACCATCATCTGGGAGACCCTGGCATTCAGCTGAGCGTTGAGACTAGACGAACCTGGACGGTTGATGTGTCCAACTGGAAAGCTGTTTTTACCTGGTTTTACCTGTGTGCACATTTTATCCGATCAGAAAGGTATTTTAAAATCCGGCCGTTTGTAAAATCCACGGTCGTTATCGTAAACTACTGATTAGCAAAGAAGTTTGCCGACTCCTTGTTTCTCGTGTCCACCGAATGACCATATGTCAGACTCTTGTTTCAGTCTACATGTCCCCTTCCTAAGCACTATATTATTCCTGAAGAGAAATTCAAAATAAACCTCCTGCTAAGTTTTCCTCGTCAGGGCACACCGCTGTATTTTATCCAGCTGAGTCCAGTGGTGGTTTATTTGGAGTGCACACTTTGCAGTCCATGAATTGTCTGCTAAAGATGCTGCTAGACAACCATTTAGCATGGTTGACACATTGAGCCCCATTCAAAAATGTTTTGAAACTAAGTATGTTACTGAGGCACACACTCTGTCCCATCTTGTTAACTGTTTATGTTTCATGTTTGGTACGACCAATGTCTGAGCACACTTTGGATGACATCAACATCTGCCTCTCTCTCCCTATGTATCTAAGTAGTCGAAAGTATATATCGTACGCGATTCAACTTGCAATCCTAAACGTTGAGAATACGGTACTCCAAGCTCATAAACGACCCCCTTTCCAAGCTAATTAGGTTTCGCAAATTAAATTTGCCTAACCGGCTAAACCATCATTGATTGAAGTAACCAACATCGAAAGACTGGAATGTATGGTCCACAGTGTGCGACTTAGAGGACAAGAACGTACACATTGGTTAAGATAATCCGTGATGCAAAGCGTCTGTTTAATCAAATCGATTAGTCTCAACCTATTATGAAAGCAATAAGTTTGCCTACAGATATTTGTGATCGTCTAAGACTAGAATGAATGTATACTCTAATCAGATTGATGTAGTTTGGCCGAAAGTTCATTACCAATGTAAAACCCTGTATAAATGCTGGTAAACATGAACGACGCTTTGCAAAAACGACAAACTTCCTGCGGAGAAGAGGCTGTCAGAGGACACCAAATTATATCAAACTGATGTTTCCCGTTGAGCGCGGTGACGAATATAAGAGCCACTCGAATTCTTCTAATGCTGAACAGAATTCTTTATTTGGCCGAAGTGAATAAACCATGCTATAATTAAACCGGTTGATAGCTTGCCACAAGTTAGACAGCTGCTGTTGTTAGCTCCTGTTCGCTGCGGTCTGTTTGGCCGGACAACCAAATTCGGCTAGTAGCTAACCACTTGTGGCTCTCCAATTCTACGTAGGCGTCCATTGGTTTGTCTATTGTTGACGGGCTACTCCGACTCGGATTTGTGCACTTCAGATATATGGAATGCATCAGAATGACGGGCTATTTAACTTTGTTCCCTTTATGGTTGCTTTGCGCTAATATCTTTCGGACCTGTCTGAAACAAACAACCTATATGCCAGTTAGCCAGACCCACGAACTAAGCAACTGTATACAGAGTACATACTCTGCACGTGCCTATTAATGCAACTTGTTGTATTCAAAAGTGATTTATTTTCAACTGTTGTTGAGGTTTATTCATATTGGTGATGTAGGTCAGCCAGGAGCGTTGAAAATGGTAAGCCAATGTCAGATTTTTGTAATCGGCCTGCTTCCTGACTAGTTGAAAACAAAGAGCGCTTCATGTTTGCCTCGAGCCAATACTACTTACGAGCTTGTTGAAAACTCTTTAGTAGTCCCTCTTGTATATCATCAGATAAGCGTAGCCTCTGACATTTCATCAATTCTATTTCCTACCTGAATACCGCGTAGAGTTTGGAATAGCTCGTATACTCTAGGTAGGACTGTAATAAAACCGTCTTCTTCAACACGTAATCTGCAAGAGGATTGTGTCCAATCGAAGGGGTTCCTCCCAGAAGTGCAGAAAAGGGTTCTACCACCCAGGGAGCTCCCCCTGATCTGGCAGTTTCAAAGCTTATATGAACAATGCGTAAATTTAAAATGCGAACGGCTGGATGGATAACACACTGGGGCAGAATAAAACATTGAACGTCTGTGAATAACCACTCGACATGTCCTACTAGTTTTCGGGCAATATTAAAATATTGCAGGCAAAGCATTCTTTGATTGTTAACTCAACGTTTGGGGCATCCAGAGAAGTACAATTGCCTCTGACAATGAGAAGTACTCACAGCGGTCATTGTTTGGAGTGTTTCCTCATTTGGAGGACAGCGTATCTACAGACTTCATGCACCAATCGCAGTAAATGTAACCAACCGGAGGATCACTGTTAAGGTACCAATATGGTGATCTTTTTATGAGCTCAAATAAACCGAAACCTTCTGGCAAACACCGCTCCTGAGAAAGGCCATCTCCTTACAAAAGCTGCATTATTAGACAATACTGATTCCATTTTGACAGTTTGTAAATCCTTTTACTCCTGAAAACATCACTATTGACTTCAACACATCTAGTGGCCACAATTCACCTTCGATGAATGATGTGACTACGAAGCTGAGATTAAACAAAATAGAGTAGACTGACAGCAGTTTACGATGCTTCCGAAGCAATATATTCAAATCTGAATGCCACGATGCAAAGCTTTCTGAAATGTTGCATGCCGGTGATGGAATACACTTATTTACAATGTTGCAATGTTGTGGAATATAGGTAGCTCGGGTGTGCTGATTGATTGTTGGTCTGTTCGCCGAGCTTGGCAGTCGGATTGCAAACGTTTCATCACCAATCGAGGTGATATCGTCAGTGCGGGGTTGAGTGGGTGAATTCGTCCTCTTCTGCCTGTACTAATATAGCCCCTAAACAGCATCTGGTAGCTCTGAAGGCGGTCTTTGCGTAGTTTGATTGGACCCTTGTGAATCTGAGTTGGTCTCAATCTCTTGCGTCTGGTTGGTTCGTTGGGCGTATTCAATTCGACAGTTCTGTGTGTGATTGTTCTTTTGTGATTCGGTCGTTTTCTTCTTGCTTTGAGGTCTGGTTTTGTTCCCTTAATTGGTTGATTCAGTGGTCTTCTGTTTTTCCTATTTTTCTTTTTTTGATGTCATTAGTCCGGTGCCACTTCACAATTCACTTCACAATGGAAACGGAGGAGCATAACAAACTGGCGTTCCTAGATGTGCTCATCACAAGGAAAACAAACGGCCAACTGCAAACTGAAGTATACAGGAAAGGAATGCATACAGACCAAATTCTGAAATACTACAGCTAAGCGCTTCGAGATGCATTGCAACACAACAGAGGCGAAGAAAGGAGAAGAACAAAGACTCTACGAGACATTCCGAAATAACGGTCACTCGAAGAATTTCATACGGAATTTCTACCAGAGCAGAGAAAGATTACGCTGCCATACATCAGAAACGTCGTGGAGATGACTGCACGACATTTACGGCAATATGGAATTAGAGTCGCCTTCTAGCCTGCAAACACGTTGAGAAAACTCTCTCGCAACCAAAGGGAAGGTTGGATGCAGTGAAGAAAACGAACGTGGTCTACTGACTTAAGTGTAACGACTGTGAGAAACACTATGTTGGCCAAACTGGAAGAAAACCTGCTACCAGAATACACGAGCACAAGTTTGCCAGACATGACGCAATGTCACTTGTCTAAATCTACGGAGACAGAGAAGGACACAAGTTCAATTGGGACAATCTTCAAATAATTGCTCACGCAAGAACAAAACGGGAGCGTGGCACTCCACACAAAAGTCGATCAATAAACACAAACACGTTGACCACATCTACCAGTAGTTACGAGCAAAAGGACTACACAGTCATGGGACTCTGAGCCACATGGAAAATCATTAAACCCAACCACAATAGCGGACTAATGGCATCAAAAAAAGAAAAATAGGAAAAACAGAAGACCACTGAATCAACCAATTAAGGGAACAAAACCAGACCTCAAAGCAAGAAGAAAACGACCGAATCACAAAAGAACAATCACACACAGAACTGTCGAATTGAATACGCCCAACGAACCAACCAGACGCAAGAGATTGAGACCAACTCAGATTCACAAGGGTCCAATCAAACTACGCAAAGACCGCCTTCAGAGCTACCAGATGCTGTTTAGGGGCTATATTAGTACAGGCAGAAGAGGACGAATTCACCCACTCAACCCCGCACTGACGATATCACCTCGATTGGTGATGAAACGTTTGCAATCCGACTGCCAAGCTCGGCGAACAGACCAGAACAGTGTTAACCAAGGGCCCAATTGTGCTTCTGGTTTATGGTATCCTCCAAATAAATTTGTTACGCAAAGCCCACCGTACGTTCCGTTTGAGACAGAGGTGTGTCCTTCACAGACATGGCATACTGGTGGCGTATAATTTGATGTTTAAGTAGAAATTAGAATCGACGGAAAACAGGGGACTACACCTACTTGATGCTCAAAAAAGGAAAACCTGTAGTAGGTTATCGAGGAGTTTTCAGCAATCTGATAAATAATGTTTTGCCATTGAGAAACATATTCTAATACCTTGAATATTTTGTAATACCTTGGATATCCGACCACTTGGAAGACCAGGGTGCCTTTGAGAAGCAAACTCAACTGAATAACTTCATAAACAAAGGATTCACTGGAGACTCACGTTAGCATAAATGTAAGTTGCACATGCGTATGCTGCTACGTTCTCTTCTTAAACGAGAAAATATGGCTTAGTTTACTTTCATGAAATAAACTTCTCACAAGATTGCTTAAAACTCATTTTAGCTTCAGGACGGAAACACTTCAGATATCCTTCCCAATCGGAAAGGAGCATGAAAATCTTACAGATTATTTTAAATGGCCACTGCTTCGTCGCTAAAAAGCTACCATCTGTCGTCTGAACATTACATTCATTTTGTCTACCAGTTTTATTCGCATATCAGGGGAAAATCGATTAAGCTTCAAGTGAATAGATGAACCGACGATTCTAGGCTCCATCCGACCGGATGACATGAATTTCTAGAAGAAACAAAAATCGCTGCGCAGCTCGACCAAAACTACCGATGTCAACGATTTGTCTCTTCCTGCTGGTGATTTTAAATTGAAGTGTTTTCTCTTTCTCTCAATATTTCTTTACTCTTCTAGGGAAGACTGAGGCTTACGGAGTCACCGGTTTCCTTGATGGTTGCCATGGTTTGTGCAGTCTCAAAGCGGACAACACCAACTTGTTACTGAGTAGAACTTGAGTTGCCTCTGCCCTATTGGTATCTTTGACCGAAACCACTTGCAAACAAACGATGATTTGAAGACAAATGGTGAAAAAAATCAACAGATTGTATGCATGTAGAATTTGCTTCGTGGTATTTCGATGACCAGGTTAACCATTTTTCCTCCGTCTCAAGAAGTAAATATTCTATCCATTTTTATGGCCAGTCAGCCAACAAATAGGACGTTGTAGGCAGAACGAACACTCTGCTTGAAGTCAGTTAGCTAGTGAACCACAGTTCCACTCAATGTGACGTCAAGAACGTACCACCAGTGGAAACTACTATTTTCTTTGTGATTATATCCCCCATATTGATGTACCACTGGGCAGTGTTCGTAAACGTTGACTGCAATGCTCTTTCGGTAGCTAGTTCCAAGTAACTGAGCGGTGATACCGACAAAATGACGGTGCGATCATGGAACCACCATCGGGACCACTGCTTGCAGACCAGTTTCACACGGTTGTCAAAAGTTCACTTGATGAAAACACTCTGTGGATAGGATATTTTCATTGTTAATGGTGTGACTGGCATTGATGAAGCGCTGACGCAATATAATTCGATATGCAAGGCTGTGTTGTTCATATCTGAGAGAGAATAATATGCGAATATCTGATTCTTAGGTATGCTGCTCCAAATGTGCCTGGGTAGCACACTTCTAGGAAACAAATCACAAGATCACACAGACTAGTCAATGAGGTGTTGAAAACCTAATCTTGCCGGAAAGTTCGTTCACGAAACTTTCGGTCTGTTCCCTCTGTTTACTTGAAAACTTAAAAAGTTTGAAGTTAAGGTACATACTACAGATACGCTCATCGATTTGTTGAAAAAACTTACGAAAAGTTATCGCGATCTAGTATCGCCGTTGACAAGTTACCACTATCCCCACTATCAAGTCAACATTGAGTGTCATCTGGACTCTCAACTCAAGTTCTAACTAGATTGGTCACGCGAACCTAAGAGTAGTTTTTGTCAGCCCTTGCATACTATTTTAGCCAAAAGGTGCAGACAATGCTTGTTAACTGCTTCAAAAGCCATAAGTGCTACGAACTTGAAAGAATTATTAGATTGTTGTGAAAATACTACAGTTTGCTAATTACAGTGATGTTGACAACAGAGCCAGTCGAAACTACTCTTTGCGATATCTTTCAACGAATATTCATAAACCTTATTAGTATTGTATTATGTCCAAAAAGCATGTACGTGTTCCGAATTTGCCATGATCACAGTCCGTAAAAGGTGACACAATTTTCCACAGTGACAGGACCAGGGTGGTTCAGAACAAACATGAAAGGCCACGCTAACTCCTTATCACATACCTCCATTCCATTGTAGATGTTCTAACCAGAATGCTGTTTTTTATCCTCTCCCTACTAGCTTTCTCATATACGCTCGCCTAGTTGTTCAACAGTGTACAGGTCTGCTGCCGAAAAAGATTAGTTTGCCTAGCTGTTTGTGGTAATTCACGGAATTCTTTGGCGAATGACTCTAATAACTTTTACTGTGTACAAATGTGTATTGATTTTCACACGTTACAAACTGATTTTAGATAGACCAAACTTCGTTTAGTCGCAGGTAGGGAACAGGATATAGGAAAACACAGCCGGACGCAACGAGAAGGGAAACTTACTTAAGAATGCAGTCGGAGAAATGGCACCTTCCCGCAAAGCAACCGTTATGGCGATTCCAGTTTCTAGAAATGGCACACTGAAATCAATCTGCTGAGACCGGTTGGGGGTGATTTTCAGTGAAGTCACAGCCATATCGGCCTGGTTATCCATTAGCACACGAATGACGCCATTCCAGCCTTCCGGCTAATTAGGAGTCACCGAAAAGAAGGGATTGAATATTGATATTATTGGTTTCGCAAATTCGAAGACGGTAGGACCAGTTTCATCAGATTTTTATTGCAGCAGTTTCACCAGTTTTTATTGCGCAGTTTATTGCAGGGCAGAAACTGATTCTCGTCTGAAATTTTCTAGTAGCGTTATTTCTTAGATTGGAATATAATGCTGTTTGTGAGACATTAAATCCATTTGAAAATGAGATTGTTATACGGATACATTAACCTTTGAGGAGACATCAAATTTTCCCGTCTTTCTGGGGTTAAAATGACCCAGATCATTATTCAGTTAAGTAAGACAGCTAGATTAATTCCGTCGTTCTGGGGTTAAAATGACCCAGATCACTATTCAGTTAAGTAAGACAGCTAGATTAATTAGGTATCCAGAAATGTGGCTGGAAATTCAATGTAACTGTTTGGAGTTCTATTAGCATCCTCCTAACTAGTGCTCCTCTACAACGGTTACCGGTCAACTGACCATCAGAAACTTGGACAACACCGTTAAAAGACAGAAACCGATGGATGCTCTTACTATGTATCACCTCCTTAGTGCCATGTTACCAATAATAAGAAAACGAAATTTTAACGGTCAGCCGCGTACATCAGTCAGATTGTTGAGAACAAGGCAACCTAAGGATTACATCAAGTTTATTCTGGGTCTGAATCAATTTATTACAGCATTTTCAGTGAAGCTGAGAACGCGTGAGTTCTGACGGCTGAACGAGATGGAAGACGCTGAGTTACAGTAATCTGTGTGACGTGTAATCAAATTTTTTTTACCAGCTGCTGACTTGGATGGCATATCATCAGGCACAGGCTCCGAGCTTTGGTTTCTTATTAGGTTCTGGACACAAACGGGAGCTTGTCCTTTCTTTCTGAGATTGGACACATGTCTGGTGTGCTTAAGTAACTTTTTCCTCAGGTAGATGCGAATTTGAATTGCTTTTTACTTTTGTGACAGAGATAGCTACGTGAAGGTTGCCTTGTCCCATCAGCAACTGCTCTACACCTGCGTTAAAATTAAGGATATCACGCAAACTTCTTATTGGTACGTATTTTGAGTAGTAAACAATTGACCGTTGTAAATGCGCTGTGCTACCGGTTAAAGAAGGAGCGTCTCCAAGAACTGTATAGTGTGTTGGCAAACACAAACGAAGCGGATACCAAACATCAGACACGGAATTAAAAGCCTCATTTGAACAGAGAAATTGAATAGGCCAACATTCTCATGCGGCCTTTTTGAGCTTCCATGAACGTTGTTTAAAATTTGGCATTATTGGAAAAAACTGTTAAAAAGTTCAACTGTTTCCAAATTAATCTTCCATCAGTTGCAAGAAGCACTGTTTACACTACCTGACCAGATGCTACTGGCTCGTTGCATGAGGAGCATAGTGAGTTGGATCGATGTTCGGTGAAAAGCTTGTTTCCTTATGCTTTGACGGTGGAGGTTCGAGTAAGTTAGCGGTTGCTATGAAGCAATATCGTACACGGTACTTGAAACGTCCATTGGTATTTTATGTCCGCTTCGGCTATTTAAGTCTCTGAATACAACAAGACACGCATCTGAAGTGAGGTTCTCAATTTAATGAAAGATTCCCAGTCCAAACAGCTACTGATTTAGGTATGGTGAACGGCAATGGTTTTTTATCCAGTCGCTCATCATTTCACATGACCGACTTCTTAATTGCCTCTCTGCTGGCTTGGCATTCAGAATCCATCTATTCAGGCACTTTCGACCTTCTTGGAATTCACTTGGTGGTCCGACACATGACACCTTGATTAAGGGCTTCAAAACGTTGCACTCCGGATCATGCATCCTTCAAGAGAATCGATAAATGTTAACGTCAATTGTTCTGACTGTTCTTGAATAATCAGACTATTTTCCTAAAAATCTCGGTAGCTTCTTAGAAAAAAACATCACTAATAAACACAGGATACTTTCACTTCATGGCCCTGTTCCACCACAGACATTGTTGGTAATGAGTTCGGAGAGTTTTCTCCGGTGCACACTATCTTCTAGTAAAACCCAATTTAGTTTGTCCCTTCAGCCAGTCTGTTTTTGTCAGTTGGGCTGTCACGCATCTGTGCCCATACTGCTGGAAACGGAATACTATGCATCGCATTTCCTACTGCTGGTGTGTTATGACTTGTGTCATTTTTTAGTTTGAACGTACTTTGTGGTTATTCCCCACTCACCTAATTTGTGCGTAACAATCCTTCGAAGACCTCTTAATTCAACGCCCCGTTGCATTTAATGAAATACTGTCCACTCATAATAATAGAATACATTTGTGCCATACATATCAGTATCGTTACAAACACAACACATTGTAAACTCGTGTCTAGATTACAGATACTCAACAACGAAATTAATAAGCTTGGAAGAATCCCAACTGGCGGAACCTAGTCATTTTCGGTTTCATAAAATGAGCTAATCCAGATGGATAGGAAGAGGTGAATCCAACAAGCCCAATTTGCGGTAATCTCATCCCATAACGAATGCAGTAAGACTGGAAGCCTACTGATTAGCGGTAGCTGTCAATCTTTCTTCCAGATTCACTCTGGGCAACCTGTAAACTGTTCTAGACAGGTTAACATACCTAATCCTAACTTGCATCGGTGAGTTACGTCTATTGTTTAATCAGATTTGAATGTAAATTTCCATGTCATCCACAGTGACCTGAACGGAAATGAGTACACAGTGTCCAAGTTTGGCGAAAGATCATGTACTTTAGTCGAATGACCTTGGAATAAAATCCGACACATCGAACCTAAATATGACGAGACGGTCATAGACGAAACAGAATAAGTTTGCTGTTGACATTCAGAGTGACATCTGACGCAGATTTGCAGGACGCGTTCGAATACGAAAGCCATACAGTTATAACTTTTGTACTTAGGTAGTTACTGAGCGGTATATATGCTCCTGTTCAGGCTCTGTTAGGGTTATTCTATCTCCGGTTTTCTCTATTTAAGTCCCTGAGCCTCCGATTTAAGGGTCTTTTTGCCGAAGTCGCGTGAGCCTAGAATGCCGATAGAATAAGTTTCATTGGCACGTTCATCGATAGGAGGAGAAAGGTCAGCAGACTGTCTGCAAATTTGGAAGCTTTATCTAAAAAAACGCTCCCCCCATCGCATGAAGGATTGAGGATAGTGAAATGAAAGTTTTTCACTAACATCATCGACGGCAATATGCCAGCAGTAACTAATGATGCTTACTTGTCATGTAAGCATGAGGAATGGTGCTCCCGTATACAGTGAAAAAAGTCGAACGGTGGGGTACGTTGATTGGTATGTTCGCCGACCTTAGCAGCTGGATGACAAACGTTTCATCGCCAATCGAGGTGACATCGTCAGTGCGTCAGTCATCAACCTCGCACTGACGATACCATCTCGATTGGTGACAAAACGTTTGCAATCCAACTGCCAAGCTCGGCAAACAGACCAACAACCTATATATATATATATATATAGTGATACTAACATAAAGGAATCACAATAAATGGGTTCAGGGATCGTTCCAGGCACCAACCTGGATGAGTCACAATTGTGGATGCTTATCGGAGCGAAGAGTCTCGGTACTAAGTCGTATGGACTTTAAACCATTCCACGATGCGCTTGTATCGTGTCCCCCTAATTTAGTCATCAACTTCTGTTTTTCATATCGTAACACCTATTTTTGTCTTTGTGACTGGTAGGATTTCCGATGTCAGGACTGCATATGAGATGTTGCACTCAGCCAGTTTACTTAAGCCAGTTTCCAGTTAATCATACCTGGAGAAAGGTAGATTGCTTATAATCGTGCATACATCAGATGCATTTAACAGCTTAAAAAGTTTTGATCAACAAATGAAAACGCGGTGCCAATCTGGTACAACGATACTGATATTTAAATGAATACATTTTATGACCAGTGCATTAGGTATTTCAGATGGAGCACCTACGAAAACTGTAGGGGGGTTTGGAACATTTGATACGAAGCATACGAGGACTTAGGAGCACAGATAAGTTGTCCCTCTTAATTTTTTATGCTGGCACTTACTGTCCATGCACCCCACAGTCCGTCCGGGGCTTCATAGAGATCTATATCGAAATTAAGATCCTTCATGAGTTCCATTAACAAGTCCATTGTTAGCCCTGAACAACATCCATCGACATAATCGGATGCGTTGAACGGCAGTGTGTGGTTTACCAGCCCTTCCTCTTTCCGATAAGACGACGTTTTATCGAAGGTTGCATTTTCTCCCGTAGCATGCCGTGGTGATTCCGTTACAGAGGAGAAACGGGTTCTTTCCGTAGCCTGGATCACTGGATCGGTGTCAAACATTGATTGAGGCCGAAGCTTACAAGGCAGCGAATTTCCGTCACATTTTCCATCCTCCTAAATCGAGAGAATATGGGTTCGGGGTAGTTATACATGAAAAGTATATCCATGTGCTCGGAATTTTTGTGCAATTCTATTAACAGACATCATGAACATCCACACATTAAATTCTTGTAGGAGACTAAAGTTTTCTGAAGGAACTCCGACAGAATACAAACTATGTAATCAATGGGACCAATTTATTAGGTATTGCTGGACAGCTACTTGATAATTTACGATGATGTAAAATACTCGCTTTGAGTTTTGACGCTTCAGGATACTGGATTGGTTATCATCAAGTTTTCTATAAGGCAGTAAAGTCTGAACGAATAACACTAAAAAGGGGAAAACGAAGTTTTCTGAGTTTGGGATCATCAGTACCGGCGAATAGAACTCAAAGCTGAACCACCTCCAAGCGTGTATCACCACTGCTCCAAATGAATTCGAGATTGCTCGGTCAGGTCTAGGTGCAGACAGACTGAACGGGAGCTCCGTGGTTCGAATCCAACCTTTGCACATCGACTGCTACTGTCTTGGCCTAGGAAGCCTGGCAATACCTCATACATCGTGTCTCCTTCGGATGGCACGAGATGGTCATTATATTAGGTTTCATGGCTCCCGTCTTACTGTGTCATGGCACACCAGCTAATTTTATTGCGATGTGCTTCCGATCTCGGACACGCAACAGCGCCGTCACAGAACACCACTCGTCTCCCATCGCATAACTCACGCCAGGACCGCCCTGCCCACTTCATTGTACGTGCTTGGAACGGGTAAGGTCTGCCCAGGCAAGGATGGAAGTAACAGCAGAGGTTTGTTTACGGCATGCAGGTTTAAGTCAATCCATTAAGAAGGAGCAGGCACGATGAACGTACGGCTGAAAAAAGTAGGCTTGACTAAATGACCATCTGGTCGGAAGATATGCAATTCTCGCACCCATTCCTAGGGCTCAAATGGTTCACCGGGGGTACGGACACAAATAATCCGTTAGACTATGGAACTATGGTGTGCAGTTTGGCCCCATGCAAATCTGTGTGCGTGAACCATGGTTGTCGTGATCCAGCTGTGTAGTGCTGGATGATTGGATAAATATAACTCTAGGTGAAGGGGGTCAGATTGTCTGCTGACAGCCTTGGTACATATCTGAGTTTGAAAACACATTGAAATCAGCTAACTCACTGCGCCATGGCGAAATGACATAGTGAAACTAATCGGAACACTAACGAACTAGGCCGGGAATCTGCATAGTTAGCTGGTGCGCTGTGTGCGTCAAATTGGTTCATGTATTATCTGGAATGGTGATGTGCGTTTTAAGAATTCTTTATCTCCCGGTGACTCGGAGGATGTTAATCAGGAGCGAAATAGTCAGGGCGAACTGGGCCGAGGAACACTTCCCAAATACTCTTAAAAAGTATGTGTTTCACATTCTATGTAAACCATTCTGCTTATTCAAACTGATTTTTTGGACACCAAGTTTGTTATGAAGCTGAGGGAATACTGGGGGAGTGAAACCAGGTGTCTCACGATTGTAGTTCCCGTTTCTGCAAGGAAATCAGGTAGTTTGGCCGTAGATAAGTTGAGTTGTTAGGGCAGATCTCACCTTGTACTTCTTCCAACATGAGAAAACAGATCTAGGCAATTGGGTTTTCAAAGCGCACGCTGGACGCTGCGTTGGGAAACAATCCTAACGGTGAATAGGAAGGCAGCGAATGCATATTCCACTTTTTGGCTTCAAATTACATCGTGTAAGCCTAAAACAACGTGCAAGAGCAACGTGGTCGCTGTTTTTAAACTTATCATGTGATTTGTTTTTCTACGTTTTCCACCTGTGGAAACACGAAACTGTGACAGTGCATGGAAAGTAAAAAAAGATGCACCTAACAGAAAATAGTTTTGGATTGTTCGAAAAAGAAATTACAAGGCCCACAAAGATGGAAAGAGCTGTTGTTGTATTTCACACAGAAGATTGTTTTATACGAGCTTACGGATTTTGGTTGTTTAGGTTGACGGAATTCATGGTTGAACCAGCTCTAGGAAATTGTGGTGCAGCAAGTGCCTATGGGGATTGAAACGGATGAGCAGATCTAAAACATAGACGGCTCTTGACTGTAGTAAACTGTGAGCCCTAATTTGCATATTTTCGTTTCTGATCACGGCTAGAATGATGAAACTTACCGAAGAAGGAATAAAAGCTGTCCCGAATTTGTCACACCGAGCTACACGTCCGTGAAAGATGCGAGATAATTTGATATTTGTTCGAATAAGCTTTTGAAGCGAATGACAATAAACATCACGTACGCTTTTCGTTTTCTCCATTTTAGCACACGTGAACCTTACTTTCTATTCTGAAGTAATGAAGTAATTCTGCACAAGTGATGTTCTTATCGTTGTTGTTGTTGATTTTGCCTCTGTACGACTCTTATGGTCGCAGCATGAAGATGGACTCTCTGAATAAAAACTCAAGTGATTCAACTCCCTAATCGAACTGTCTCTAAAATACGTAATCTATATGAGATGTAGACACAATGCGGGTGAGAAAATTAGGCTGGGAAAGGAAAATCACTTCTCCGAAGTGGGTAGAACAATGACTCTTCTATAACTGTGGATAAATCCGCATACCATTGGTGAGACTAGAATCGGTGCTTCCCATCTGGATGAAATACTACTGAGTTTTTTTAGGGGCGAAATGGACCCTAATGTTACGGTTAGGGATGCCCTCAAAGCAACGGTTCACACATCGGGTTTGTGCAGCATCCAGGGCTCTAATTGTCTGTACATGTGGGGCTTTCAGCAAACCCACTCCAACGGCTTTCAAAACCCGCTGTGCTACAAACGTGCGTGAACAAGAAGTTTATCTCCGCACAGTAAGAGGATTGGAACGAAGAACGTGGGTGAATTACGGAATGCGGGCTATGAGGAAAGCCTCATTTTTGTGAACCAGTTCCCTCAAAATGTTCTCCACGCTAAAGATGACCCGATTGTCACTGGATGACTAATTTGAGAGGACTCCGGACTTAAACTGTCAGCCGATATGAGGCCATACATTGACGAATGATGAAATTGACAAAGTTCCATTGCTCAGGAACAGAGCGCCCGAAAGCTCTATGTGGGTCGCAACATTGTTTGTACAGCAACTTTCTGTCGTGATAGAGGCTCATGTCATCATATTCAAATACAGACAGGATCGCCATCGGACGGTCATCCTGCGCTGACCTCAGCCACGACAACCAGGTAAACACAGGGTAACTAGGAAATTGGGCGCATGGGGGATTGTTTAACTTATGCTCACAGACTGGATCCTAGATACTATTGGGTTCTTAGGAATAACATAATCGTATAGCAGTATGGCAACCACCTGGCGAACAAATTTTGGATGCTTTACCGTGTATACAGAGAAACGCAACTGAATGATTAGTCACATATGAACGTTTTAGAAATGTCCTAGGTTTTCGGTAGATAAGTATGCTTGAAATGGAATCTATAGTCATGTATACTGGCCAAAGTGGTTGGAGAAGTCAAAGAAATATGGAAAAACTAAAGGTGATGCTTCAACTAAGACTGAACTGTTCTACAGAAAATTCTAAGTGGTGTAGTGTAGCATACCACACAAGATACTATTGGCTTGTATCTCTGAACACATACGAGAATCTAAACCTGCTCTTTAGGAATAGATTTCGCTTTTTTCGCAAATTATACGAAGTACTCAAGTGTATATGGTTCTGTCGACAGAGCTGCGCAAAAGCTAGACAGGGTGGAGAATTTGAGATAAGGTGGTGATGACTCTAAAGTAAGCGCGAGTTGTGGCAGCTAAAACCTACTTCTTACTGTGTACGGTTAATTGAAGAACAGATGAACAAACTCAAAAAGGCAGACAGTCGCGTGAAAAGCCTAGCGTGTCCAACAAATCGTCGGTCACCAGTAGAGTGACCCAACAAGGAAGTGGTAATCAAATAGGGTGTTTGGCACCTAATGTGTTCAGAACAAATCTGTAAAAAAGAAAAAAAGAGACCTCGGTCAAGAATAGGACTATCCTAAATGGATCGGCTGTTGGAAGAGAGACCTAAATATTCTAACCGGTATATCTACTTCGTATTTATCCCACCACATTGCTCTTACATCTTTTCTCATGTTTTTCTTATCAGTTACTACATACGGTTTTGGCTCCTGTGGATTCCTCATTGATCTTCAGAATTACAACCAAAGAGGATTGGGTTATGAAACAGATCAGATCATGTTAGTTTCAAACCGAAACCTAGATAGATGTTCCTTTCACTCGAACAGAGGCTGCGGTCCGTCTTCTGTTTTGTGATATTTTTACTAGGATAAAAGCCTGAAATTATTTACTTGTGACTTTGTTCTTAAAGAAATTATCCGCGGCAGAAACTTAAAAATGATCAATATCTAGCGATTTTACCGTCAAGGTGTTGCAAGATCAATAAACTAAAAGAGCCAACCAACCCATTAGGGACTGACATACCCACGTTGTGAGCACTGATTTAAGATTCGGTCTGAGAGGCCTCCAGATTGCACATATTTCTTAACTTACTCGTGGTGGCGTAACAAATGTGCTCACACGCTCGTTGTTGTACCGTCAAATTTTAAAGAATCAGTCTGTAAATCAAAACTGTTCCGGAACATGTCCTCTTACAGGACAGCACACAAGATGGCTTATCAAAGATGGCTTATAAAACCGTCGTACGTTGGCTGACTCTAGTTCTGGTTTTACAAAGAGATATTTTTTGAAATGCTTTTCTCGTTGACGTATATTTTTCCGTTTAGTCTCCTGTGTTTATCTTTCATCGTTTATTTTGTTTCCTGAAATTACCGATCAAGACCGGATTCTTTTTGTATGGCACCGAAAATTCTAAGCGGACTTTCATGGCCTAACTAGGTCTCAGAAGTGGATGGCTCAATACTCCTTCGCAAGTGTTTGCGCACTGTAGTTTCCCCGTTTACTGTCAATTCCGATACCATTTACTTGAGGAAGCTGTTCTTTGTTTTCGTACTGGTCGTTTATTCTGTGACAGCGCCACCCGTCAGTTTGAGTGAGGGAATATTATGCTCAGCAGCTAGAGACTTAGACAGAGCGCCGAAATTAGCCTTAGCGCGAGCACCCATTCCATATCAAGTTCAATGCTAATGACCCAATGATTTTTAAGGTGAGTGTTTAATAAGACCCGAAGGTATTTGAGACGTTTTGGGTTGTACAATTCTTTGAGTTTCACTAACTAACTGCCTCCGATTAATTTCACGATCAAACAGTCCTTGTCATGTGCTGGGTGCCAGAAATATTCCGAAATTGTTTTGTGTGTGTCTTTTCACTTGCCACTCCGTCCGTAAATGGTAACACTGAATATGAATGCTGATCGTAAATCACCTGGGAGCTATTAATAAGTATAGACATCCCTTGCAATTCGAGATTTATGAATGACTACTGTTTACATATTCGCATTACACGGTCAAACTGAAGCAACGCACAGCTTTTCGGATATTCTGCTAGTCTGCTACTTAGAAATGAAAGATAGTTCCAGAAGGCCGGACAGATAGATACCTCATAAGTGTAGTTGTATTTAGCATAATATTTGGGCCAAGTTTTCTTCATGTGCGTTTAGAGCAGACTCATGGGTTTGTTCACCAGAAGGAAAGCATGTTTGGACATCACCAATGCGGAACAGTATGAAGAGCTCTTTGAGATCGGTCTGTTTCTCCGGCTTTAAATGACTGCGAGTCAGCTACTTCTGATTGCACAGGTGAAGATACCTAGATTGGAGGTCCGTACATTGTTTACGCTCCTGGTGCTATAACCAACTCTAACTGGAGGTGCATTCAGGCGTGCGAAAGTCAAGCAGTTTGCGAAACATCAGCAATGAATAAAATAAGAAAATTCTTTATGTTATGATCAGGGCTGTTGATTTGGAACGACCTCTGGAGAAATCATTGTTATTGAAAAACACCTGCTATTGATGACTCGTAGAAACATAATAGCAGCATGGGGCAAGCCGGATGGAGTAAAAAGGACACCAATTCGTAGGGTCAGTGTACTAGCACTCCTGGGCCAATGTAAACGCATGCCGTCTGCCTTACAAAACGGTTTGGGGGAATAGTTAAACATAAACCTCGCAGTGTGACTAGCAAACTGTCAGGCGGTTTACGTAATGAGTAAGTATATACAATTGAGATGACATAGGTTGCACAGGGATAAGTCTCGGAAAAACGCCGATTCTAGAAGCGGTCTCCTAGGTGGTCTTTACAGAGGGACGTAATTATTGCAGCTATCCTCAAGTACCCAGTGCTTTTCCACCACCTTGGCTCCTCAAAAGCCATACTAAACAAGGACATCAATTTGGTTTTCAGTGGTCGGTCGAACCTCGGGAAAAATCGTTGTATAGAGTCACACGCATGTAGAGGAAACAATTACATTTTCATCTTCTGTATAAAACTGAGAAAGATCTCGTATCTGATGCTTCAAACTCCGCCTCACAAAGTGGGTGCGTTCACTTGTGAAAGATTTTGTAAATAAAGCCTTTCACCAACAGCTGTCGCGTATCGTCTTCCAAACAAAGTTCCGAATGAGAGCATTTAACCAAACTCCGTACATTAGAGCGGACCAATTTTAACATGTGCTTGCTTGTCTGATACAAATTTTGAACCCGGCCTTCACATTTTTAACCCATCGAAAAACCGCTCCTTCTATCAAGGTTGTGTGGGCAAATGAGCAGTTTTAATAAAAGACCGACTCAAAAATCGAAGCACGGGAGTGACGGATTGGGTAAACAAAAAGTACAAATAAGTCAGTGTTGAAACAGGCCAAGTAACAGGAGTCAGTAGTGTGGATTTCATGATTTAAGGCTTAGGGGTGCTGCATCCTGTCTTAGTGAGAAATGATCAGACTGCTGTTCAGCTGCTCGTGGCCCAATGGTTAAGAATTCAGCCAGTGACCAGAAGGTCGCCGGAAGTCTCGAAACACCTTGGAGTCTCGTGAGAAGCGCACCGATGATGATTACCAATAAGAATGGAGCAATTCTACAGGGCCTCTAGGCATTTCAGCGTAGACTGGTTTCACGTAGATAACGAAACCTCAGTTACGTATTATAACCACCTGACTGCTTGTTGCTATACACTGCAAGTTAACACCTCCAAACTGATACTCTGCACACTTCACATCTCTTAAATTTACGGTCATTCGTCTCAGACCAACAGGCAATTCTGTAGAAAAACAACCGTAGTATTCAATCGATTAGTCCGTTCAAGTGTAAAGGAAAAATTTTTCGTTCATCCGTCTCCACTGCGTTTATAATTCTCAAAAGCAGCATTCGGGCTCAATCTTGAGTGTTGAAAAAAAATGAACAACCAGTGACTCACCAATCTCCAGGGGAACGAGAACTTCAGTCAGAATGAAAATTACGATGTTATGGGTCTGTTCATACTCCGCAAAGAATGAAGCGTAATTGTATTTCGCTAATTTGAGCAGATATCATCGTGATTCAATCACGAAGTACAAAAATCTCTTCATACATTCTGTCCTGACCAAGTCGTCCATTTTAAATTGAATTAAATACAATGAACTAAAATAATAATCACTTGTAGGGATAATGGAAAACCGATCTGCTACCTAAAAAGAAATCGATTAAAAAAATAATGGTTGTCGGAACCCATTCAATAATGAGGCTGGATCATGAAACGTTCCAATATTATCTAAGGGGGCCTGCGTCAAACCAAACAATGAATGAAATAGATGAGCTGAAAATATTAACATTTGCACTATGGGTTTTTCAAATTTTTACGAAAGGATTAGCATGATTCGTGGTACATCGTGTGAAGCTTGGGTGCGCCAGTCTAGGACATACGCGAAAATAGCCTACTCGTTAATAGCTTCTTTTGATCAAGCCATCAACGAAAAGTGAACCCAGGGTTAGGCTGTCCACCTGGTGTGACTGACGTGAATAAGGTCAGATGTATGAAATACGCAACTTCAGGATAAATTTCTCTGCTTCTCGTGCCACAACTATACTTATTCAAAATCTTGGGCCAGCCAGGTTGACACCCTAAAATTGTTCAGTTTGTTGAAAGCTCGTGGGAGAAGCTAGTGGCTAGTTTGTCCTGCATAAAAGAGTTTGTGTTCTCTATTTTCTATCGCATAGTGACATCCAGATCTCCCGTTCAATGCGCACTATTATCTACCAGTATTTCATTGGCGAAGGAGTAACTCCATTTTTGAGCATGGTAAAGCTATCTTTGTTGGATAAGAAAGACATCTTAAAATAATGGATGGTCCACTTTGTAATCGTGCTTTTGATACTGTGTACGTTTATTCTGGAAGACATCAGCAAGACGGCTGATTACACAAACTACCGCGCTCGACATTGGAAACCTTCACGTATCTCTTACAAAAATTCTACACTTGTGCTGCAACTGTTCCTGGACCCCATTTATTACCGTTGATAGGGTCGTTTGATTTTCTTTGTGACGGCTGCTTACTAGTGGACTCCGTGAGCAATGTTTAACGTTTCATCTCAAGGTGTTCATTTTCGTCTTTGTAAATGCATAACTCTCGTGTTTAAGGTTCCTTCCATCGGTTTCAGTATGCCGGTGTATTTTTGGGTGGTTATGAATGTAGCGGACATACAAACCAAGTTATACGGACATCTTTGATGGTCTCACTTAAAAACCAGGAAATCATTTTTTCTTTCAGAGCAGGCAAGCGTACTCAACGTTTTGCTGATAGCTTGTCAATGATCATGGCCGAGAATGTCTCCTACAAGATCTGTGACCGGAACAACCTAGCTTTTATCCTCTACGGTGAAGTTGGCTGGTGCTGTTACGTACGAACCGCTTCTGCCAAAGTCCAACGCTGTCGTTTCACACTCCAACCGAGACCACCTCCTGGATCTCGTTCCCAAAAATCCCCTTTTTCCTAATAACTGTAGCCTTATACTGTGGCTAATAGAGCGCTTCCTCAAGTGCACTGGTAATCCAAACAGTGTCTAGGTTAGCATTCAGCCAGAAAGCACTCTCTCCAGACCATATCTCCATGCATGCTGTTGAAGTACAAATTTTGGCATACGAGGAGCAACGTATCGGAATTCTTTTCTGCCGCGTATCACTTGGCCTTTAGGTTAATTATGTTCACTGCGTGATCCCATAAATCATCTGGTGCACTCAATTGACTGCTGTTTCCCTGTCGGATACGAATTTATACATGGGAATCCACGTACATAGGTAGAAGAGATTACCGAACGTTCGTGTGCTTACCGGGGAGCCTCACACTGTGGCATCTTAGATGAGCTAATTTAATTGCTTGACTGTCCATTACATATAATATTTTGGGCGTCAGCAAAGAGAAAAAAAACTATTTCTATTCAGCTAGTCATCAGAATAACACCACCCTCCTTCGGCGAGGAATTATAAGGCTCAAAACCAAGCTGGGTGAAGAACGAAGAGGTGTAATCATTTTCCCAGTCACAGGAAGACTTAACAAACTCGTTCGACGGTTCCATACAGTAATTCTCATTTTACTGGCATTCCCACAACTGACTCGACTCGGGGTGACCTGGGGTTTTTTAGTGTTCTGCTGATGCTGTTTTTGCGCCGCATGTCCGGTTTGACAGTGACTGAGAGCTACATAGACAGGTTTTTCTGTCCATTACATTTGACGTGATGACACGACCCAGATAAACAAACTCTCGTGAAATAAAACAAGCCAAAGCCATCCTGGCAGATTACATACGTTTTCAAATATCCGATATGTGATTGTTTGTTGACAACTGAACCCTTGATGTGTGGAGTGAATTTTTGGGACTGTTATGAGAGCCAGAAACTTCTATCGTTTTTCTGTTCCGATTGTTTGAACTGTTCAGAGGAAAAGGATCTCAACATTAATTCTACAAATCCCACTAACGCCTACAATTAACAGACCTGCTGATCGTTTTTTACTTGGGCCCAATTTCGATTGCTTGGATGTGGAAGTTGGCAGAGATTCTCCATCTCTTTTGGGAGCTATATGTCTTACTGAATTTGGGTTTCCCACACTGCTGAAATAAGATAGGTTAAACAATGACAGCCGCATTGGAGTGGTGCTTGAGGGGATTTAATTCCACACGTGAAAGCTTACATCCCATTGTAGTGCACGAAAGTGCTTGAACCAGACTGAACGGAACACATTTGTTCAAGCGAGTACCATTTTTTCGTTTGTGTGCACTCGCTGTTTCTGCACGTGGTGCACCACTTGCCTGCACATACGCTTCGCACTGCAAATGATTTTTCTACCAACTTTGTTTGATAATATATTCCCTACTATGTTCTTACACCATTGTTCTGCTTTTGGATCAGTGGTCACAAAGATATCCTTGTGAAGGCTTGTTTCAGCTTGTCGGTTCTCACTAATAGGTACTAAGTCAACAAACCCTTTTCAAGAAAAACAATCTCACTAAAATTTATTTAGTTTTACTTGAAGATACAGTGGATTTCAATAATTGAATCACGCGACGGATCGATAGAAATGTGTTGTATTCAGCCGAATCGACTGAGAGAGAAGTAGAAGCTCATCCATTCGAATGCAGGAAATTAGCTGATGTGAATATCCGTCAAATACTCGAGTTGCACTAGGAGGCACCGGTAATCCAGATTTGTCTGGTATTTTTCTTAGTGAGCAGAGAATCTAATGAACTCAGAGTTGATGGACTAACGTATTTCGCTAAAAGTACGCTCTAATATCTCATTTTTCCCCGGAAAAAACTTTAACTCTTTCAAGGCGGAAAACATTACGGTTGTTTTCTCACTGTAATAGGTGCTCGCAGGGTAGTAAACTCATGACACGTTCAACATTTTACCGCTAACTTAGAGTTCCTTTAGTGATGCCACGTTCTTCAAGTGGAGCATCAGCGTTGACAGGTGTTCGCCTCTCGCCTGATGACGACACATACTAGGTCCTCGCTCATACACAAGATGAGTGAAACTTCCATTTGAGAAGTCCTCACTCGAGCAGCCGGTCAGTAAGTGAAAATTTGATGTGACTGACGTATGAGTCGCGCTGTATCCTCTCTCAGTGTGAAACCATCATTCTGCTGTTGAGCCACTCGAGGCCGAATGGTTAAGCAGTCAACCAGTGGAAAAATGGTCAGGAATTGGAAACTCCCTGGAAGATTTTCGTGAGGTGTGCACTGCTGATGGCTCCCAGTAAGGAGGACATAGTCGTTTTTTCATTAAGGATTAGATTTATTTGCAGGACGAAATGTCAGTTGGAAATTACCAAATCACCCCCTGCTACCTTAATATCTCACACAACGCTGAGAGTCAGCTGCTTGCTAGCTTACCTTTCCCTCACTGACATCGAAATTTATTAAGTTTTATTACTTTATTGATACAGACGATCAATCGTCGAAAAAATAAATGTGACCGGCGTAGATGGTGGAACGCAGAGTAAAATTGCCCACAGACAATTTGGCACCTAGCTGGTGATTGACAGCTGATAATTGTTCCTCCTCACGCGTAGGACCTTCAGGTTGGAACTGAGGTTGGTGCAACAGTTTTGGGGTAAATGCGACAGTATATGTTTAGTCACGGAAAGGTTTTGTCACTGTGTGCGGAGATAAGTTGATCTTCCACCAAATCAAGTTTTCAGCTAAGCCAAATTCGAAACGACACTACGCGGTGCGCCGTTGACTGTCGCTGAACAGTCGACAATTAGACCTGACTTTTTAGAACGTGTACCTTGGGAATCCACATACTACTCATCAAATGGATCAGAATGCTAAAAAACGGCAAATTCTAAGTGTGTCTACGTAACTGAGAGCGCGGAATAATGGTGACCTCAGGCACTATGCTATTACAAATCTTGTGACATGGAAACTTTGGTCACCACTGCAGTATTCAAGCTTCAGGTGTGATCACATAGTCAGCACCGCCCACATGCAACTCTTGATACTATGACAGCTTTCTATAGCCACAGAGTGCACCATTCATGGTACAGCTCCCAAATTGGGGCTTACAAATTTAGTAGATCGTCTAGTGTCTTGTCCAGGTGGTCGTCAAATCAATATGTCATTAGAATTTTACGCCCTCAGGACACCTTATGCCACACATATATGTAGCCATTCCTTTATATCGGAATACATAAAATAATCAGTTGTACGGCGACCGACATCCAAAACTTTAGTCCTCCCTCTGAGAATTCGCTTATATTTGCAAGGATAACTGGGTTGCCGTATGCGCTCCTTGTGAAGTGTGATTCCACTCAATCCACACACCCACTCCCGTCATCCTTCTTCCTGGATTACGTTTCGAGGTTCTGAAGTTGGCGGACTAAACTTTAAACATAAATCGCTGCCCATTGCCGAGGGGATGGAGGTGAAAGGCCTGAAAACGTCTGTCCTGTTTACAGGTACCCTGTTACAATGAGAAATGCTTTTGTAAAAGCTGAAGTTTCTCATAATGCAAGGGATCTGTTATGAAGAATGCCGACGTAACGGACCCACACAGCTGAAATCTCATTGTAGTATCTTTGAAGGTAAATTTAAGAATTAAGTATAGTTGTTGTTAACGAACCAAGCAATAATAGGACTGGAAATCTGATTACCAAGGGTGAAATTTGTTGGAACCTCGTCTACAAAATTCCGAATTGGTCTAAAATTTAAAATGGCTCTTTGAGATCGTAATTTCTTTTGGCTTGCCGAAATTGCCTCTGAGGGAAGTTAGCATTAGTAGAAAAACTAATTACCCACAATTTGTTCTTGACTCACACAGTGACCACCGGGCCTCAAGGATGGATGTCGTGTTGGTCGGTTTGTTAGTGCGAAAAGAATTTGGGACTCAACGTGATGATGGTGACGTAAAAGTCGTTGATATAAAATAAATACGTGTAATTCGTTGTTATAGATGTAATCTAAAGAGCTGGAATTTGTCAGAAAACACTTATTTTTTACTTCTGAATATGGGTTTAAGTATAGATGCAAGCGAAACCGCAAACACCATCCGAAGGGCGCCCGCCCTTGGACGGCTAGCTGTTCGAAAGACTGTTTTACCGGCTGAACTTATGTACTCCGACTCCACAGTGATGCGCCACATCTCAACGAACCAGAGTTCTATCCAGAGTATCTATCTTTTTGTCTGTGTATGTTGCGGTCTCATTCAAGCTAATCCACTCAAGCTAATCCAGGTCGTCATGCACACTCCCATGGTCAGTTCCAATGCAGTTTCGATAATTCCGAAGTACAGATATTTAGTCCAGTTGAATTTCACGCAAGGTGCCCAGAGTCCGCTTGACGTAGAGAGGTAAAATAGTGTGCCCGCTCAGTACGTATGTTAGGTCGCTTTAAGCGTCAGTAGCAACTGAGTTGACAGATCGGTCATTCGGTAAGCACAACATTCTGGGTTCGATTTCCGTCCCAGAGTGTTTACTTTTCGTTTGTAATATGTGTACAGTAGAGCATGCCCAAGACTGTCTGAAAGCTCCTCACTCCTCTAAATGTTATGCTTGTCAGTGCTTACCTGTACCATACCTATTTATCCAAATATGTAAGTACAGTTATATTGTCATAAAAGATGACTAAGGTCGAATGGTAGACGCCACACATTCAAACGAACCGGAGAACCCACCTGCACTGCTTGATAAATAACGAAAGGCTTTTCTTTGATCGTTACGACACGAACTTTGAATTTACTTGGCCGTCCCTTTGGTGGTGAGTTGGAGCCTCCGGGCCAGGTGACGCCATCAATCAGTAGCCGGGATATTTGTTTACCCCACTTATTACTCATGGACCATGTGCCGACCTGGAATCAAATCAGAGGTAGAAAAGGTTCGAAGGATGCATCTGTTTTTTCCAAGATGTTTGAGGTGTTCTCTTTTATTTTTTTGACATTCACCTGCAGGTAAAACTGACAAAATATTCACTAGCGCGCAAGTCAGTCTTTGGACTCTTACAAACATACAATATAATATTCAGGAGAGAAGTAACTTCATTTAATTTCTTTTTAAAATCAGTTTTCTAAAACAGCTGGCGCACAGTGCAAAAGAGGGACAGAACACAGTAAACACTCATTAGACATCTCTCAGTTGAGCGGTCATGCTACAGCCAGTATGTTACCTTTAGCTTATAAAATTTAGAAACTGTTCTCCTTCCGGGTTTTTTTGGACAACTTTCCAAAACAGCTGATCAGATCAGTCAGAAGATTCTTAAGGCAACCTTTTGGCAACTGTTGAGACTTAACTTGTTCCGGATATAGTTAGTCTGAGCAATACTAACTGGGTAAATTCAATCTTGCTGCAAACTTCTTCTAGTAACCCGCGGAAATTTGCAGAACGGGTTTCAAGTAGACTGGTGGTAACTCGGAAACTGTGCCCACCTGAAGAGCCCCAAAAAGGGCGAAACCGGTTGTGGGCTGTCGAAGAGTTGTTATCAACGTTGTGAGTAGTTTTCTTTCTGAAGGCAGATGTGGTTTTCAACAGTAGGTCTGATTTAGGCGAAACTGAAAAAGGCGTTACACAACTCTCCTACACATGTCTCTCTAGCTCTTTTGGCTGGAAAATGTATTCCTTTCACTCATGAGCAACCGGAAGAAACCATAATTTGAACGTCCATTCTGAAATTTTAGTTTGTGTTTACGAATGATTGACCCTAGGGTTGTGGACGCACAAAACTATTGTTACTACTCCTTATCCTCGTAAGTTCGAACAAGCTTGAACGTTTTAGAACACCAACCACGACAATCTTTTTAGGTTATCTCCCATTGACACAGCCGAACTGGCATCATTTGGCCCTTTTGGGAGTGCTGCCTGTGGAGCTGTGAAAAGAGAATGTGGCTCACCCTCTTCTTGATTGTATAGTACCCTCCAATGGCAAACAGAATGATACACAATCCAAGTAATTTAGAAAATCCGAAAAAATGAATGCTTGATGACCTGGTGACGAGGTGCTCGTGGTCTGCGAACACCCTGATTGCCCCATTTAAAGAGACCGTTGGACATTTTCCACCAGTTTGCTTTGGAGACCAGCCTGCACCGCTAAATGCCAGCATGCCTGTTGATGGCCTGTACCAGTAGACCATTCGGTGTACAAGTTTAAGCCCATTCGGTTCCATTTAGCGTCTCTGTTTATTATTACTGAGTAATTCCCTTAAGATGTATTTTTTTTCATCGATTGATATCCTTAACTATTACATCATGAACCAGTTGCTTACAGGTACGGTTCAGTGCTGTAGGGGATATTGGTCCTAACGGTGACTGGTATACGGGATAGTGGACAGTCCCAAATTTACTATCGTTGTGAGCGTGCTGTGGTGCACCATCAGATCAAAGTCCGTCCGATTGGGGCACTTTTATCTCACAAGCTCAGACATGTATAACATAGTTAAATTACTTCAATTCGGACAGTTTCCATATCAATGGTTTTAACTACCAATATTCTGACCTCAAAGTATATTATTACACAAGGGAAAATTTGTCGCTGTCACATTGGCTGATTGCGCGTAAACAGTGACCCTAAATGACATTTTTTGTATGTCCATGTGGCTACCATTTGATGTCGACTACCGATTAACGTCAGTGTACGATGCTTCCAAGATGACGAATCCAAATGACAAATTAAGGAACCCCTGAAAAAGGCACACTTTGCGCTGTATTCTACTGCGGCGACAGAATACAACCGGTAAAAAAATGGTAGACACTTCTGTGGAAAGAAACATCAATTAACAAAGACTAGAAAGCATAAGTATTCTATGCCTGTAGTTGCCCGTGTATCGTGGACTGCGTAGTTTCCTGGATGAGGTCAAAAATGATTCAGTTGTCGTGCGTTATAACGTGCGTAGTCTGTGGTTCAAATTGGAGCTAGATTTCTTCTAGACATGTTTGAGCGAACCTTTGGGCTAAAAGCATCGATAAATGTTAGGCCACAAGATGAGACATGAGCGGCTAAAATGCCGTTCTGACACCTAGTTAGTTTGCAAAATGTAGCGAACGGAGTCCCTGTCAAAATTACTTCACGATACCCCACTGAATTTGGTAAAGCAGCGGTACATTCTATAATAAAGATTGTGTTGTTTCGAAAAAGGGTGAAGCATTGTAAATCAATTTAGTTTTTCGCGGAAATCATTTGCGAAGCGCAATTCGGGAATCTCAAGAAGAACATCAAAACCCTGACCTCAAAATTGGAAATTAAATAATTTACCCTTTGGCCACGAGTGGCTGATCAACAGTACACTGGACGTGGGGTTTTGGAATTGAAATGGATCTTGAAAGAATTGTCAGATGACGCCAGCGCTTCCAAAATAAATTAGCAACGAATGTCAGAGTCCCGGATGTATTGTGGTTGGGCCAAGTGAGGGCTTACAACAGATCCAGCCTAGTTGACACAGATTATATTCTCTTGAGTTCACGTCGGTGTCAATGACTTGCACAGTGCACCACATTGTGATCCAGGAAATATTAAGTGGCTGCTCAAAAATTCAGTGGTGTCTATTGTTTCAATGATTCTCATGAGGGCCACACGTTAGTCGAAGACCATTGGCTCATCCACTATCAGCTTGATGATGTGTAGTTGGGCGGGAAATTCGCTGTATTACACTGAACCTTAAGAAATTGATGAACGACACCGGTACTTTGGTGACTAGCAGGTAACTGGTGCTATTTTGCAATGTTACGCTGTCATGTGTAGTCCGGCCGGTAAATCGTGATAAGCTCCTACAGGTAAGTTTGGAAAGTGCATTACTTACGGTCTACTTTGGCTGCAAGGACGTGCGCGCAGTTTCACATCTGCCTCCGCCCAAACCATCTCTCTTACTACTATGTGAAGTGATCCAGCAACTCGACCATTGATGGTCCACAAATCCGACTGTAATATAACTCAAACGTCGGTCTACAGCATTAAAATGCTCATGCAACTATACAGCACTATCAGCGGAAGAAGTAGCCTTAGCTTCAGACTAGCTTGTTAGCAAAAACTAACCATGCAGTTCCAATCCATTAAGCACGGAAATAAGTATCTCATCTGCGCTTAGTTTTTTAATGCTTGTTAGCAAAAACTAACCAAGCAGTTCCAATCCATTAAGCACGGAAGTAAGTATCTCATCTGCGCTTAGTTTTTTAAATGTGAACATTCTAAAGTGTACTCTCCAGCCTTCCTAAACGTTCTTTGCACTTAAACAATAAGAAGTGAACACTGCAAAGCTGTTGCATAATTTCCGTAATAATCTCTACCTTCTATCAGATGTGTGGGTGGAGCTTGGATACCATGACTGAAACTACTCACATGCTTCAAAGTAGTATATACCAGTGTGACAGCATTAAAGGTGTTCTGCGGTTGAAGATCACCCCACCCAACTGCACAATGATGTTGTCTCTTTTAGTGGCAACGAGAAGTTTGCAAGCCATTTGCTAAGCTCGGTAAGCAAAACAACAGCCACTTGAGCATCAACCAATAAAGTTCCCCCTAGTTCATTTCTCAGAGATATTGTGGAAGAAATTGAATCCATTGTCTCCATCCACGGCAAAAGTAACTGATCCCGATGGCTTCAACGAATCAGCCTCTCCATCCGGTAGTATCTCCGGTTCAAATAGCACAAGAATCCTTGGCAATCCGTCTCACTGGTAGACAAACGGGCACATTTTGTACAGGTTCTAGCGATTAACCGAAGTTGTCGAATAAGGAATGCGTTACTGCTTTGGAGTAAACATTTAGGAGCAATAATTCCTTCTCAATTGTAGCTGCTATAAAGCAATGACCAGGTAAAAACCCAGGGAGTTTGTTGTAGCCGATCATGTTTGCATTAACAAACTGGTTTTCTGGGAACACCTAATAAGTTGACCAATGATTTTTCGTCAGTAAATAGCCTAGTTGTTGGCACCCGCTTCAGGATGTTCATCGCTTCCTATGAATGCTTCGTGTCATTTTCTGTCCTTGGTGAATGAAGATTGTCGTGCTTCGGCTGGCATGTTAATTACAATGCCCAGCTAAAAGACAGCTTTCCTAACCATCACGACACTTCAAAACAAGTGGACTGTTTGGGAAATGATTATGGTAACGGGGACAAACTGCTTCAACGTGGAGGGAACGTGCCACTATAATCAATGCTTGTGCATCACCCGGCCTGTCAGTGACAGGTTCGGTAGTCACACTAATTGCGCTCCTACTCATGCAAACTAAGTGAAAGTTGATGTTGACGACAGGCCTGTCGACTGATCCGGTCATCAACTGTTTTCATAATTTGTTATCCGGTCCACTGGTAATGAATTTCTTGTTAAGTTTGATGCTTCTTGTGTACGTGTTACAGCATGGAATCTCGTCAAATGTTAGCAGCGGAATTGATGCAACATTAGTTCGGACCAAACCGAGTATGCCTGGTGCGCTGTGACTGCTGGTCATAGAGATTAGGCGAACTGGTAATTTGACTGGCAGAGTTAAGAGAGGTACAAATAATCTGGCAACTGATGAGCAGCTGTTTTAAAGTGTTGACCGTGGAGGACGCGTTCCAGACGTGTCTGGAAATGTTTTGTGGATCAGTTTTGAGGCAGAGATCTCAGGTGCCCAAATGTTCGAGGGCATTTATTCTCTATCTTTTTAGCTACCAGTCTGGTAGATGCTCTCTTACATTCTTTCCTAGTTGTCTGTTGTTCTAGCGATATTTTCAGTTGATCAGGAACCGATTAACGCACATCCCTGCGCTTATGGGCTACATCTGGTCTCTGAGTCCTTGGAAGACCATCAGTCATCGGTGAATGCGATTCTTAGCTTGGAGATTTTGAATATGGTAAGTGGTTGTGTGTATCGGCCCATCGATATGCTCCACTCCGTCTCTTACAATACACTGATGATGTCACATCGATTAGCGATGAAATGTTTGGAGTAAAACTGCTCAGCGGACAAACCAGATGCCATCTACGCTACCCAAGTTACCAATGGCAGGCATTAAATATGTCGTGGAAGATAGCATGCAAACAATGTATAAACCTCAAGGATGTGTCACTCATCAGTAGAAGACGAACAAATAGTTCTTCCTTGAAACACTTGGAACAATGTTGTTTCTTGACTTCTGTCGCAAGTTTTCAACAGCCTTCTATCAGGATAGATGTTTTCATGTGGCATCCCCTTAACAGATTGTAACATAATCTGTAAACATTCACTGGCACAAGTTATGTAGGCTCAAAAACTCGACTAGATATGGCTTTGTTTGCATAAGACGTGGGGATGATGACCCGCAAATTTAGCCTTACGATAGGTAATCCAGGACAGTTAACCATTCTGGTGTTTTGGTGACATTTTCCGGAATAAGATAATATTGCATTGCTCAATCTCTCGGGTAAGTACGGTTTTTCGATGATCGGTGTTAAGGGTCACAAGGGGCCATTGTAGTTTAACCATAAAAATATCATTGACATGTCGGCAGTGAAGAGAACAACAGTGGCTAATCGCAGTAAACTCGCAAGTTCTAGAATGGCCGTGTACGTATATTTTAGTAAACGGTCGAGTGATGAGGCCATAGCAACCCCGCTAGTCTCTCAGTGCAAGCCATCGGGACACAAGAACCGCACACTCATGGTCCACTGGCGCAAGAGATTTTCTTGGATGAAACTGGAACCGGAAATTCGTGGTTATCTTTAACCAGACACTGTCAGATCGGGTTAGCGATCACGCGTATGGGTATACTGATGAACAAGATACAGGCATCTGAAACGTACAGGTCTTTGATTAGTTCAACAAAATCAAACTCGTCAGTTGGATATAAACGACTGGTTCTGCATGTAAAGGTTTCAAAAATTTAGGTGTGCACTGTAAACTAGAGTAATGGCTAGCTGCATCTGGCGAAAAGCAAACAATCTGAATAGTATCCTCAACAATAATTTGCCATTTAGACTTGTGTAACAAAATTACCTCTACCCACATGCTTCGCTGTTTTAGTAACTACGACCCGAATTCATGATGGACTATGTTGGTGAAATACGACCGTTTAGTAGTTTTGCAGATATACCACTCATTTGAGACAATCCACATATGGGGACTTATTGAAACGCTCATTGACTTGTGCTGTAAATCACAATAAGCAGTTAGGGCACCTAGGTAATTCATTAGAGCCCGAAAAATCTTCCTAGTGGGAAAATGCCTAAATAGGTGATGAATGTTTTAGAGTTTCTCACTAATCAGTGGTCTTGTAAGAAAGAGGGTCTAGGTTTTAACAAGATTTCAAAAGTGGATTAGATTCGTTTCCCATGTCACTGCTCTACATCATTTTGAGTTGGCCACAAACGAGATTTATTTGGGTAGTTGACACAAAACCACAAACCCTTAAAAAAGCGACACCCCGCCATCAGGCATCATTTATGGAAGGATTTTACGGCGATAGTGTGACTGAAAATGTACCGAACCCTTTCGTACGCTTGCTGAGGTATTTTGGCGCGTCCTTTGAAAACCATATATTTCGCAGGGAAGAATTTAGGCCTGAAATTTGGGAACTATCATACAGTCGCTCAATTTTACTTTTTAAAGTTCGGAGCTACAATTCTCCTGCCGACACTGAGGCCTTAGTCCTAACGTTTTCTTTCAAATCCTGTTTGATTTGAAAATATCAAATTCGTATTCGAACTGTAGTTTCCAATACTGCTGGACCAAATAACGACAGCGCACACAACGTCGATACGCTATATCATTACCACAACTTTTTTCTTCTGGTTGGTCGGCCCCGACGATACTGTCACCCGTGCCTCCGACATTTGGTTGTGCTACACTGGCCTAACTAAAAGACACTTTTCATGGACTGTTTCCTGGAACGCCAAACAGAGTTGACATTTCAAATTGGCAAGCACTAGTCATTAGATGGAACGAGAATAGTTGCAATCACTCGATCGATCCTAGTTTCATCTGCTATGAATCTGGTCCAAGTTATGGTCCTGATGCCGTGTAAGGTGACACACCTTAAACCTCCCTCTATTGTTGGGTGGCACCACTTTCATTTCTTTGTTAACTTATGTTGCTGTTTATTAGTTTTGTGAGTAGTAGTTAGTAGGCCTCCTCAGTGCTGTTGGACTCACGGTTAGCGTTAGACAGGATCGTAGGAAAGTGATAAGCGAGCTGAAAGCCAGGCAAATGTTTGAAACTCGATAGCAGCTTGAGTCCACAATCATTCCATAATGAGCAAAAAGTGCGCAAGGAGGCAGATTGTTCTCGTGTACCAGAGACTTGAATTAACATCGGACAATGGGGAAACCTCGAGAACACTTGCATACCGCTTAACAAATGAACGGCGCCCAATCGGAGCACGGAGCTGTTAATAGATTGGTGAATGAGAAGCACCAATAGAGATTTGGGAAGGTTAGACATGTAAACATTCGGATACAAGTACCCAGAAACCTTTTAATCAAGGAACCACCTACGTAAACACGGATTAAGGGGGTTTCTGAGTGACCATGTTTAAAAGGCCGTACAAGAGTACACATACGTTAATCACAACATTGGGGCGGGGAATCAGGCTTGCAATAAATTATTTGAAACTGCGTCTTCAGTTCTGGTACCTTGGTTGCTCCTATCAACCTTATATGGATTTCCGTGGTATGACCTGGCTTCAAAGTTTATTCTTCCGTTCCTCACCCCTGTCTCTATATCATGAGTTACAGGTACCCGTAGTTTTGATGTAGCATCCTTCCGTGTTTTTTTTAATTCGAATTTGCGGATGACGCTCAAATTTCCGATAAACGGCACAGCTCGATACATTCCAGATATGTGCGAGTTATTATGTAGTTGTTCCATCCTCCTCTCACTGCGCAGCTGTCGAAACTTGGCCGAAATATGCAGTTTGCCCATCTATTAAAGTTGCATTGTAGTTTCCTCCGTGACTAGTTGACCAGCTTTTTTTTGAAAAAAAGCTGCAGAAAAGCAACCGTTGATTGATCCTTCTGAATATCCACCCTATACCACCTGTATTTGACTGGGTTTCGACTAGGCACTGTTTGCTCTTCAAGGGCAATCATGCTTTGTTTGTAGCTAGTGTGACGTTCTTCGCTTCTAGAAAAGCCTGATGAGGCTAGCGATCGTAACTACTGTCACATGCTTCTAGAAAAGCCTAATGAGGCTAGCGATCGTAACTACTGTCACATTGCAGAGTTCAGTCGTTGATTTCGGATTCGCATAAAAACAGGCTCATTTAGTCACTTTTTTGAAGGTCTTTTCCAAATAGACAGGACTGCACCCCCAAGGGGTTTCAGTCAAGCAGCCCTCCCAGTTTAAACACAAGTGGCCGATTAGCAGCGCAAAGAACTCGCATTTCAACAAGATTTAGCGCCATTTATCCTTCCAACCTGGAATCAGCATCATGTGATCAAGTACTGACTGGCTGTACAAATGTTTACTGCAATTTAAACACGGATTAAAACCAAGTTAATACAAATATCTCGCCTATGTGTGAGGAGTGCTATCAACTGCAACAAAGAGACCCAAAGGCAATATTCAATCGCCAGGTTTTCAAATGGTTATACAGAAGAGAACCATCTGACATCAGAGGGAAATAGGTCTCCAGTGGTAAAGAGGGGAGACTGAAATAGCTTCAATTCTCTTATCCCTTTGGAAGGGATTGAAATTTTCAACAGGATAGTTGAAAAACGTAAAGAAAGTGCACCTGAAGGATTCTTGCACGACCATTATTTCTGGCACAATAACGACACCCGGAGAACTACATTTAATGCAGTGAAAAGTGTCTGAAGCGTTAAGCGGGCATTGGCTGGCTGGCTCTAGAGGATACCATTACGACCCTAATGCTTATCCTCACATGGTGGTTTTAAATTTTGCCGTATAAAAACATCTACAGCGTTGCACAGGTGGTTGCCAGCAATTTGCTCTTCCTTTTGGTACGGCCCCATGAAAAGTATGGGCGAAGCGAGTGGATCTGAAATCATAGACTTCCAGAAATAACGCCTCAGACATCGCCTATAAAACTAAATAACTAGCTAATTAACTAATTAATTAAGTATTAATTTGATAAATACCCAAGAATGAGGTGGCTTTTCAACGCCCATGAGAAGATAAGAAATGTTTTCTTAACTTACCTTGTGCCAGTCCATTTGTCCGGTAGAAGTTCTTGAATTGTACACATACATCGTGGAGACGTTCAAGCCTCCGTTAGGAAGGAAGCTTACAGGTTCTTGTTGATACGTGAAGGTCAACGAGCGCATAATACTATAAGGAAAATAGGACAGCACGACATACTGACAACTGTCTGCATAAACTGTTGTTTTGATAGAAATTGCACAACCCACTGTGTGGAATAATATCGTCAGTTAGGCAACGTTTAGTTTCCACAGAAGGGGATAGTTCTTGCATTATATGTAAACTAACAAGATTCCTCCGCGATATGCATTGGTCACTGATGAGGATGCACGGAAGTATGTAAAGGTACGCTTTAGTACTATTCATAGGATCAACGGAATCTATGAACACCTCACTATCAGTTGTGCTTATCTGGCAAACCTGATAACTGAATCTACCGAGACTTCATTTTCAAGGAGTTCAAGGATGCCACGATATACATTCATTTGTAAGATACATTGGTGTTGACGAGTGGTTCAACCGGGGATCCACCTGAATCAATCGTTTATGTTAACCTTTGAAAGTCTGTTGAACGTTACAGGTGGAAGCATATTCATGGTATCGAAGTGCACTTCAATGATGCAGATAGGGTCGATGAATTTCGGAAATCAATGTTTATCACGACGTGTGAATGAAGCGATTTAAATTGGCGGAACAAGAATACTGTAAGATATGTTGGTCATACTGGCCGTGTTGATCATACTGGTCACACTGCTCATAGTGTTGCAGGATGAAAGTAGAGTAGATTAGAGTGTTGATAATGGCACAATGACCAGAAATGTGCGAAGTTCATTGGTTATTTTTCAGACTGTCAGTAACCGGTTGAATTTGCACACATCTGTTACATTATTATTTGTCAAGCTTTCCCATATCCCATGTTTGATCACGCTATCCTTTTATTATTTATAAGATTTGTCAAAGTGCAAAGCGAACAAACTAGCCTTTTTTCCGGACCGCACCCTCTAGAGCATGTGGAACAATGCGCTAGAGAATATATGCTAGCGCTGTCCTCATTCAAGTAGTACTGGCCAACCAGTGAATCGATAACTTTCTGATGGACGGACCGTATATCTGTCTGCTTGTCCAATTCTTATCCACATTGTTCGTATATCTACTCTCCTATGGGGGTTCTCCTTCATTCACTTCGGGTCCAAGCTATTGGCCTCTCTGCGTTAAAACGGAAGGGACAATTTAAGCCAGTTGGAATGCGCTCGAGTCCCTGTCAACCCGCTGCATTTTTGAAAGTCAGAAAATGAAGTGGACACAATTTGCTCATCCCTAGTGATGGCCCAAATTATTTAGCTTGATTGAGATTCATGTGCCACATAAGTGAGGAGCTTAAACACAAACATTGACCACAAACTCCATGGTTGATCGTCTTCCTGAATGTCCATTTTCCGTCCTTTTTATGTGGCTTCCACTGAAAAATATTCAAGTTTGGCATTCAGTTGATGACAAAACTTCTCCCTTTTGCTCCAGATTAGACCAACAGTCTTTGGAAATCTGACGATGTCAGTGATTTACGACTCAAGCGAACGGCTCAATAGCCAAAGAGTTTTCGTTCTGAATAGTTTAAATGCACCCATGTGACATAAGCAAGTGTCTCCCATACATTGTAACTGGCGAAAACGGCTTTCGGCTCTCGTTCTCGAGATCTTTCGTTTATGCTTATTTGGATTTATTCGATGCTGGCGTTTCCAACCAGACGGCTATCTCTACCCTAATGATCCGGGTATTTGTGCGTGAGTTTTACGAAGTGATTACCTTGAGTGACCGGACACATGTAGTGATCTATCACAGGAGAGATTGTACCAAGGAGATACTCTCCGAGAAAGGTAACTAGAATGATGGACCCTGATGAGTAATCTCTGTCGAAGCAGGTTAACTTGAGCGGTGATAAATCTGAAATACATGGTTGTTTGGATCGGTTATCAAAGTATTTTTGTCATCCGCTCATGCATGATTTTATAGTCATCGGCTCTGGCTACCAAAGTTTTGTGCTGTTGTGTGGAGCTTCGCATTGTGACCCAAGCCTGAAGACCCTGATTTAAACGACCTTTTCAGGGCCAATATTATGGAGTGCGTAGACCAGCACATGACGTCATCGCTTGCATTACAATACCTACAGTCGTTAAGTTAAACCACTTAGAAGAACAATAGAAATAATTTAGACAGCCGAATTGTTATCTATACTGGAATCATATTATTATTATTGTTATCATTATTATCGATGAAATAAAACGGAAGAATAGTAACTTGGCCACGGTGGTGTTAATAACAGGAAGGCAAGTGAATGAACAGTAGTTACTTGGTGGAATGCTCTACTCAGTTTATGATTTTATGGATGTACATCTAGAAGCAGTTCACCTCTTGGACGACGACTCAAGTAGTTGATGCAGAAAACTGGTCTTCTTCAATGAGGTCTCCAGTCAAATCAATTAAGGAAGCCTGTACTACCTGCTCCAGGTTGTGATGATTCTGAAATCCAAGTTAATTTTCATCCTTAAATTGAAGTTCACGTGCGCTGTAAACCCGAGAAATACCGTGGGGTTGTTTTATCTTTGGTGCAAAATTTCAACGGTACAGATCTCATAAAATTTCCAGATGGATTCAAACGAGTAACCTTCCGGTTAACGAATGGAATAAACGTTCATTTATGACATCTTTCCAACGCCTAGCCCCCACGCACTCGAAGGAAGGATCACAGCTGAGATACGGCCAGGTTGTTCAAGCCTAGAGAAGAGGAGCCGAGATGCAGAGTTCATGTTTGAAGCACAGACCTTCCGGTAAGTAAATTAGCGCGCTACCAACTAAACCACTTCACCCCTTAGTGAATGAATACTATTCTATTATGCCACTAGCCTCTTAATAAAAGTGCAATTATCTGACGCTCAGACATAGTATAACATTACTGAAACTTCAACTACGTCGTCAGTGAGAGGTGATCGGGTGTTAGATGACTCCCTGAATGCCGGTTACTTAGAAAAGAGGCTCACTGTACTTGATTAGAACACTTACCAATTTTTTCAATGTGTTAACCAAAAACTGCATCCCAAAAATGTAAGCTGAGCGTCTGTATTGAAATTTAGCTTGGATGGACAAGCAAACGCTGCGATTTCATGCCAAGGTCGTCACAGGTTTATGATAAAACTATGCTGGGGAATGCACTTATTTCTTTCAATAACAAGTACGCTCTTTGAGTTCGTGGTGCTCAAAAACCAAAACTTATACGGTGAGGTAGTAACACTTGCACAAACACGCATATGTGTGCTGTATTCAGTAGTCGCTATATTCAGAGAATCTTTCAATCGTTTTCTCTCTGCTAGCCGAGCTTTCTGTTACACACCTTTCTCGCGCACTTACATTCCACGCTGGCCATCCATCAGCACTTGCTTCGAGTGTATTTCCTTTATGAACTATGGCAGGCTCGGGGCGAACCCATCCCTGAGTTGAATTAGTTGACACTGAGCTACGTTGTACGCTTCTGATGAAAAACTAAACTGATTATTTGTTTAAAAGGACTATTCCTGAATTTGGGCTGATATAAAGAAGTATAAATAACGATCATACTCACAATATTGGATGCAAGATTGTTATCGTTTTCCTCAGTTTCTAGTTACTTTTGTCAAGCATATTGAAGCACTTTTTCCATGGTATCACTTAAGTTGCTTCCAAGTCTACGTTTTACCTTACTTTAGTTCCCCCATTAAGGGTTTAGAACAACTCAACTGAGTAGAAACACGGGTTACTACAATAACGGTCGTAAACGTATTTCGATGAATCCATGTGTGACTATTGCTAATTTATGTTCCCAGGTTTTTCCGACTTAGAACCCCAGGCGAAACTCAGTTCGTATCGGATTAAGGTTAAGTAACAAATAATCCTGCAAGTAACGGTTATACTACTGATGTGAATCGCTACTGCGGACTATTTGCCCTCCACATTTTCGTGTACACTTTCGGAACACGCAGCATAGTTATTTAGAATAAGCATTTTCCTTTCATAGTTTGGCGAAATTTAGCAACCGTTGTTCGCCTGCTGTCTGACGTCTTCTGCCTTACGAATAGCTATTGTTTGCACAACAAAAAGAAACAAAGCGATTGTTTGACTTTCTTAACTATTGCATGCAGATACTTGCCTGTCCTACCAAAGGAAAAAAGGACTGATTTATTCTTTTGAATTTTTACCTCGTCCACATAGGAATCGAAAGTCGACTTGCAAGATGTGAACGAATTGCAGCCACATTTGCATTCCAGCTATTGATGAGATCGGCGCTTTAACTGAGAATCGGATTGGTTGTTTATCCACACCGGTCCGTAAGATCAACAAGACACCGGGTCCTTAGACTTTTACGGACAGTTGTGTGTGGACCAACCCAAATCCGTTCCATATGAGCATGTCATGTTTTCATACACATTCTGCCAAATCACAGGACCAAAGATCCTATCTATCGTTAATTAGTGTTCTTTCTCACTTCCAAACTAGTTTGGTTTTAACGGGAGACTTGACTGAATCCCAGCTAAATTTATCTTGCATGATATTCTTCAAGTGGATGCGCTGCACAAAACGTTGCCTATTTTCTTGAAGGTTCGTACTAATCGCAGGCTTGCTAAAATCTTTTGCACAATCAACTTCCAGTAACCCTACGCTGAGGCGCATCAGGCAGACGCAGTCGCCAAGAATGCGTTAATCTTACGTTACTCGTTAATCCAAATTGTACACAATTTGCGAACTATGCTCATATGCAAAGTAGTTTGTTTAAAGTTTAAAGTTTTGAGAAAACTTATGAGTAAAATGTTCTGTCAATTTTTTTCGAAGTCCACGCCACCGATGAAGACAGATTTTCTATCCTTAAAATCCTTCAGTAAATGAATATTTCGCAAGTTCTTGTTTTGGTCACAAGGTGTACCTATTGTCCATAAGTGGTCTTGCAAAGCAAATTGGCATTTTCTAGCGAAGCTTATCAAACAAATTTCGTCCTTGATTTCTGAAATTGCTGTAACTCTGAGTGCTCTGGACAACTTGGTCAGGCCATCTTCTTGATTCGCTTGACATAAAGCGTCTAAGGTGTTCAATGTAGATAAGGAGAGAAATCAGCGTTATCAAGATAGGAGGGTGGAAATTCCGTCATTATTTGAAGACCTGGTGACGTGACGCAGCTATCTGTAAAACCACTGCTCCAAGTTGAACAGCGATATACTGTTCAGAGTACATGTCTGTAACAGCGAACTTAGTCGGTTACCTTGTGTCGTGCCCGTCATAATTAGACCGTAGAACGTCCTGCAATATGTGTTGGAGCTTAATAATACAATTTCAAGTTCTGAGAAGCAAATAAAGATGTGCAGTGTTCTGTTCACTCTAGAAGCCATTCGACAGCAGCACGTGATATGTGTTGAGTAATGTAATAATATGTAGCGTTATGTAGTGCTCTCTAATTCGTAACCAATGGCTCGTGTCTGAACAGAATGAAGTTACCTAATGGCTTTGAGTCACCCCGGGGACCGAGAAACACATTCGTGAGGATTATTAACACACGAGTTAGGATGCTCTATAGTTATTCCTGGCAGCTTGGAATAGCTTTTCGTCAATTTTCATTCCTAGGATATTTGTGGATATGCTTCCCCTGATATGTTTTTGTGTTGTTTTGACTTTTGAAAACTCTGATCCCTGTCTCATGTGTACTGCTGTGCTCGAAAAATTAAGCTTAACCCCATATATATTCTTATTAAAAGTGCAGCAGTGAAAACACGAAAATCACAAATGTTTACTCACTCAAACATTCGACGACCCCATTGCCAGGTTAAATGTTCGGAATCGCCACATAATTTCTCTGGTTTCAGTTTATCCAAAATTTGGCGAAAATAAGCCATCCGACGGGGTTCTGGAGAATCCAGCTGACCTGTTGCTTCCGCAGGATAGAGCTTCGTTAATTGCGAGGTCAGTTCAATCAGTGAATTTTGCCAAATCTCCCTAGCTAATTCGGCACTGGAACGCCTCCTTTCAATGTCATTCAAGCAAATGAGCCCTGAAAGATAACGAAGCAGCACAGCATGGATGCGTAAATATCTTATAAAAAGAAAAGAGTCTGTCTGCAAGATAATACGACAAAGCACTTTCCGGAATGCAGTTGCTTTTCAAAGCTTTTAAGATTAGGTTTTGCAGATAAAATGACGTACACGTTGGTGGTGCAATGTGCACTTCTAGGAAGAAAGCTCATATGCATGAAATCAGGTACAAGCGTGAGGCATGTTGCTATAGGGTACCATCAACGGCCATAAGACTCGGAAGACAAACGAACTCAAAAATGAGTCACCATGTGGGTAGAACAATTTGGAATGAAAAATATTACCACTAGTTCGAATCCCCGAATGTTTTATATGACTAGGAAAAGTAAACACTGATGTGTAATCGCTTATAACTTTTTGATCGCACGTTGAATATTTGGAAATTGATAAGTGCATTTGAAAAATTCACGCAGCTTGCGGGAAATTCGCGAGATGGCGTATGAGCACCGATAAAATAATTTGAAGCGGCGATCGACCTCCATGGCATGCACTGAACAAACGGCATTAGAGAAGGAAGCCTCTATTTGGGCTCCAGTGAACATGTGAGCAGCGTGTGATTAATTCTAAGGCCTTTTTGACTGTAATTCGTAGATTAGGAGATTACTACTGATGGACTCCTTTATGTATCGGTTTTTTATCCGAATTCTTTCGATCAACAATATCCGAAGTTCAGATCATTTAGACTCTGTCCGACAAAAAACCATCTACTGTTTCAATTGTCATATCGATAAAACTAAAAACGTTTGTGTATCGACCATAACGGACTCAGTGACAACACACTGCTCTTCACCACGCTTTTTTTCAAACTTCGCTTGTGAAGTTGAAACCCTCAAGAGAACTTTCCGAGCGCGTTGATGTCGAGTAACGAGTGTGCCGAGTTGAGAGGCTGGATAATCTGGAATGTTGTAAAAGTGAGCAGCAAATAACAAAAACCTGGTCTACAAATCCGTGACAAGATGACAAACGTTTAGTTACCTGGCTGAAGGCCTTATGTTTGAGCTTATAAGAAAATGTCTACCGGAATGGGTCCGCTACTCCATCTGTTTGTTTGTACATGATACCATTGTGCAACACTTGGTACAAGCGTGGTTGAATAGGGTGTTGACCATGAGACAATCTTTTTTGGTTAAAGTTCTTACAAGTGGCAAAGTGCTTTCAGACTACGTAGCTGACAAAGACACTCAAAAATATTCCATTGAAATTGGAGACTTGCTTCAGTGACCTACATATGTGTCAGTATACTTTGTCTATCAAGCCAGATAATACGACAGGGGAACGGTAAAGTCTAATAGTTGGGACTTAAAGGGGCAGATGTTGCTGACCAAAGAGCATAGACTACGGACTATCGGGCTCTAGTAAAAACAGTCTGAACGTGACACAACTGAACGAGATGATTAGCTAGGACACCGAGTTAGTTCACATACGGGGTTCTTGGAAGGCATAAATTTTCAACCGTAAAAAGTACACTTGGTGCTATTGGTCACTACTATGACCACTCCAATTACTTGGCTGTCGAACACATATACACCACTGCCAAAATACGGGGCCGAAGGTCCATGTGACGTGCAAACTGTTAAGCGCGCAAACTTTTATTTTAGCAAGATTGTGGGTATGCAATTTGTTGAGCGGTTGAACCACGACAACTGTAGTGCAGTCGATTTAATAACCATCTGGCTTTCACGGATAAGATGAATCGGACTATGTGTGGATCAAATTAGATGTCATCGATAAATTGTGTACAAGTAATTGACTGATATCAGCGGCGTTTACCCTCGGAAGACGGCACGCTATATAATTTATTCAGTGTATGCACTGGTTGAAAAAAGGCACCCGCACAATTCAATCTGGTTTATATTTCTGTTCGCTGCGACTGTTTGTGGACCGCAACATACTGAATAGCATGACTCAACCCGATAAAAGAAAGCGGACAACTAACACAATTGTTTGAGTAAAAAAACTTTTGGCTATGACCTTTTTCGAAATACGGCTATAAGTGGAGGATAGAAAAAACGTGCATGATATTCCGATGAAAAATGGTGCAGACTCATGTTCAGGAAAATTCGTCCGTTAATATACATGACGGTTTCCCTTGTAGATCAATGTGTGTAAATTATTCGGCGTCATATTTGAATAACGGGATGGGGATATATGAGTCACAAATATGTGCCAGCTGTCAGGCCATGATTGGACAAATACGTTTGTTTGAATGGGTTTTTAGAGATCAGAAACTTTAGTTGTTGTGTCTAGTTTCAGGGAAACTCCTTAAAAATGTCAACTTTTTTGAAACCTCTGAAAACACTGTGTTTGCTCCCACGGCCGAAATGAGAACATAATTCTTGAACTTCAGCGAGATCTGCTTATTTCCGTCAGATGCACTCTTCTGATATATTTGTTCTGAAATTATATCGTTCTGAGTTACCAGTGTCTTTCATGTAGACGTTGACTAGGTTTTCCTTGAAAAATACCATCTCCATATCTTACGTAAATGTTATACTCCGCCAAATTTGTCGGTATACATGAGAAGAATCTAACAACCACCTTGTTGAACACAAGTTTTAATGAAAAAATATCCATTTTAGGACATACTTCCGAGTTTGGACCACAGTCCCCTATCTCAATCAAGAAAAAGCAGATCCATTGTAACTCACTCGAGTGGACGCTTTATGAATGTTACCGTGCAGTTTATTTTAATTCTTCACGGCTGAAAACCAATGACCGGCTGGGCTTGATACCATAAACGTGGGTTTTTGCAAAACATTTGCCGTATTCAGGTGGTATGTAACGAGTCGTTTACAGGACAATACAGTACATAGTTCACAAAACACACTTTAAAAAACTTTCTCGGTGATTTCCGGTTACTGAATCGTTTAGTTTAGATAAAACTTTAAAGGCACAACAGTACGTAAATGGTTGATTTTGCCTTCATCTTAAAATTTGTACGAGAGTCACAGAGAAGCCGTGCAATCTAGTTTGACTACGTTTTAACTGGACCCATCATGACCACTTTCAAACATTCCAAACATTCGGGCATTAATCTGTTCTCTAGCTTGAGCTTCTCTGAGCCCAAGAACTTGTCGTTCGTCGATACGGCACGATCAGAAAGTAAAATAATATTTCCCAGAGTGCAATGCTAAACTGAATGCACTTGTTCGGTTGAAAGTATGTGTTTCCGGTCGTTTGTTTTGCATCTAATCGCTGTTAGCAACGAACTCGACTGTCCGTCAGTCGACTGTGCAAAAAAACGTTTTGAGTGCCTTCGTGTGTGCAGCTAATAAAATATCCACGCTTCAATTCATTCCAATGAGAATACCGTGCAACAGCCCGATAGGTGTACGGAGAACAATGATCTGTGCCCAAAATATGTTTTGTTAAATGTTTTTATTTAATTCAACAACGGCCTTGCCTTTTTCTATTGACCAGTGTGTTGGAATTACCGCTTTTGATTGTTTGCATCAAGATCTTGTTCCGATGCTCCCACAGCGAGTGCCACTCGGAGAAGATGACAAAACTGCTGAAGATCTACTGTCATCCACTATAACACTCCACTGAAGCACTGATTTTGTCGGTAGTGACTGAATAGGGTTTTACTACATTTAAAAAATGTAGATAGACAATAGGAAATAAAAGCGGTCAAATAAATCCGTACAGCACGCAATGTTGCAACGATTCACCGGAACTCAGTGCTGTTTTTGTGCAATTTGTTCAGGCTGATAAAAAACTGTTATGAAAACCAGTGGCGAGATGCTTATTTTAGACAGCATAATAAGGCATAGATGGAGCTTGAAATTTTGTTGGGCGCAGAGCATATATTCCAAATAATTTTAAACAGCCAAGCGATTTCGGCTTTCCCAACCCGAGTCTGTCTTGCTAATAGAACCAACATGCGAAGGAGTGCGAAGCTGCTGAGCTAGGGGTTACCCAAAGAAGGCAAATTATGGCTTCTTGCGGACTACCGGGATCCCCGATCATCCGAATAATAGCGTGAACTAGCCTTTAGTCAAGGTGTGGCCCCACTTATTCTTCGTCTCACGGTCCGCGAAAGCTGAATGGACTGGTTAATTTCAGGTTACAAGGAAAGTGCTCGGTGACTGAATGCTGTTATCTCTTACTGCAGTGCAGGTGGAGTCCCCAGCTGATCAGCCAAAGTCCATGAATTTTAGGTGTTTCAGCTGGATGCTTGGACCTTTCGGTTTCAAACGTGACTTTTTGCGAGGATTACACAAATCTGCATTGCTTTTCCAACAACAATGATAGCACTGCTTGGGTCGTGAGCTTCCCGATATAAAATGGTAAGCATGTATGTAATAGCTCTATCCTTGTACTCTTGATATACTTGCGTAGCTGCTGAGTACGAAACTACATGAGTGTATGCAAAAATGTATAACAAACTCTAAAGCGGTTAAATGTATCGTGCGCTTACCACGTCCTGCCTGACTAAATACCCGGTTATTTGTTTAGAAATTTTCAAATTTACCTCTTCGAAATCACCGCATACAACCAAAATTATCTGACCGGATTTTAATCTTTTCCTTAGGGTTTGAGCTAAGAAGAGTGTGCGAACCTCCATCTTGTTACTTAAAGCTTGAAAGCTTGGCATGAATTCTGAAAGTTTTCGATTCTTTGTTGCCGAAATGAACGATATGCACGAGCCTGAACTGACATGCTCAGACAGTGTGTTACATTTGCGGGAGACACGTAGCTGAAAATGTTCCGAAAATATGGATGCTAATTTAACTTTGCTGGAGCTTCGGAACATATTGTCGTTAGAGCATTTAGGGAGCTATAAATAATGTCCAGAGTAAAAAAACTTAACCATAGGCCTATCGGAATTGAATTCGTACTGCATTTCCTACCGCCTGTCATTATATGGATGAAAAATGGAGCAGCTTAGGTGCACCAAAACGGATTGACGTTTCTGCCTAGCTCTGCTACAGTATGTTCCGATACCTCGATGACCATTAGCACCAAGACAAGTAGTAAATTATGTCACGATCACATACAAGGTGGAAATTTTCACTTTAAAATTTGTACTTTTCTTTATATCAGCGGTGCTTCCCTCATATATGTGAGAGAAGTTTGAAACTAGTTATCATTTGGAAAACGACAACTGTAATCTTACCAAACATTCCTGGAATACGTCGGAACAGAGTGGATTCCTTCAGAACTTTGTTGTCCATTGAGTGTTTGCCTTGACTGTCTGCTACTGTCAGAGAGCTCATTGTGGATGGAGTGAAGATCCAAATGTAACGTTCACCAAACAATTCATTCAGATGATGATAATGACTTGTACTGTTCATCACGCAGTCTGCTATATAGAGTAGTGCATTCAGGTCGTAGCTGAAAAAAATGAAGGGCCGTGGGACAACAAAAACGATTCCTTTGTGCAAACAACGATGTGCCAAACATAAAGACTTCTTTTACAATTTCTCAGAAAATTACTTGTTCTTGCTTCACATGTTGCAACAAGAATGAACCAAGTAACAAGGCTTGTACAAACACAACACAACAAAAATAATTTTTCTCACTTCTGTCCTTAGAATCGATCCGCTTTTAGTTGTATAGGGGATGAAAATCAATCATTAGATTCTTTAGGAACGGTATTTCAACGCTGTTTTCACAAAACCTGAGATCAAATTTTGATTTCAAATGCAAATAATTCACGATGGATTGAGATCGAACTCATTCACACACAACTGAATGCTGCTGATCCAGGTTCCTAACCACCCTTCGTGGCGTAAGCCTTTCCCTGTGATGGCGATTTAGCCCGTATCAGTTTTCATAACTTGCTTTGGGTTTTCGGACAGCATGTTTGAATCATTAAAGTTGTTGCTAATGCAGTAACCGCCTGAAATATGATGGACAAAAAAACCGAAGGGGACATTTCAACCAGGCGTCGAATGTTCAATGTGTCTACAACACAATTGGGTAACACCATCGAGTTCGCGTATATCCATGCGTGATGGGACCAAGTTTCTCAACGGTAAGTAAGAACGGAGTAGATGTCGGCACTGAAATTTTTTGCCCAAGCTGATTTCGCTTCTCCAATAGACATTTCTGAGTTACATGAAGAGGTGTCTTGCAGCCTCCTCCACAGCTTGTAATTTAGATAAAATGCCATGACGAAATGCAATTACATTTAGGGTTTCTTACCCGAAAATATATGAATCACTCTCAGAACAATGGGACCCTTAATAAGATGCTCTCTATAACTTTGGTCTGTATCTATATTGATCATCGTACCTGTTTACACACACGCCATATAAAGATGCCCTGCAACACCGTCTATAGAGGACAGATAATAGGCGCATTGATTAACATCGTTCATGCGCCAGCTGTTCTGAGACATTACGTATACGGAATAATTCCGAATGGATATGCCACAACCCATTCTGGGGAGCTGTTGTAACTTCAAGTACTGTCCAATAAAACTCTGGTGACTGTCGATAGTGTGAGGAGACCTGGAAAATTTTCATGCAGATTTCATCCTGTGAGTGAATCGAATCTACAGATGTTTCATCCATTTTGGTAACAATCGGCAGTGCACATCTCAAAAACCTCCACGGATTTTCAAACTCACGAATTTCCGGTTACTTAATCGTTCTTCTACACGGGGCTGATCGGCAGTGTGATTAAATCGCACTGGGACAGGATAAGGCACCATTCAGGATTCATTCACGCAAACCACATCATGAGTCACATGTGTTGACTAGCTACTCTAACCGCCAGTCTCTGTGTGACCAAAAATTGAACTCGGCATATGACTGCCGCCATAGTTTAGCTTGTATTAGAGGCTACAAGTGCGACACATTTCTCAAGGCAGACAGAGGATTTTAATCAACCTTCCTATAATCATTCTTCCAAAAGCATGTGTTTACGCCATGCATTCCATGCAGGGTTGACGGTCCGACAGTATTACTGCAATTGAAACATCCCGCTGTGTAAGATAGCTTTACAATAAAGGCAATCAGTTTTCCATGTAACGGAACATATCCAAGATTGGCAAGCCGAATATATACGGGGTTTAACCCTCAACAACGCACACCATTAGGAAGGGGTACAGTTGTGCTCTTCTAGAGAACGATCTCCCTTGGGAGGCGCACATGTTTAGTCGCATATTTTCATCAATTTCTCGTACAGTGGGAGAATATATCAACCTAAATGAAGGAAAGTTTATCGAGTAATGGTTCTACTGTGCTACCAGAACAAGTATGCATTTAGAACGAGTAAAAGAGTAACAATCTAGCATGCCTGTCACTGGCTTTGTGCGGAAACCACTGCAGAACTAGATTATTCCATGGTAATGAACAGTGAAGCTGGGTCTATCTTAAAAATCACGATCGAATGGACAAAATGTTACTTCATAGGCCTTCACTGACGAATATCTTAACATGTATGATAGAGTCAAAAGTAGGTGTCATTAAATTCTCTCAACCATGCCTTCGTGGGGAATGGTCCATCTGTTGCACAGCTCTAAGGAACCTATCTTCATTGGAGCATTTCTTTGGGAGAAACACTATACTCAGTGTATATTCCTCATTGGAATACAGGATACGGGTCTGCTGGATAACGAAACCAATGTAATACTTCAGGACTAGAATAGAATAGAGTGGTTTCCTAGTAGGTGCGACATGGTTAACTATCAGCGCCTAGAATTAGCCCACCACCAGGCCTTGGTTGTACACGTATAGCCTGAATACTTCCGCAGGTTGGCTGTTCAGTATGGTATCTCAGTCACATACAAAGTCAGTGTAGTGCATCTTTTTGATAAAACAAATTTCAACAATTAATTACATCTACAAGATAAAGGTAAACATATCTCATGAGCTTACAAATCTCCGTTGAATATCACGACTCGAGCATCGGCCTTCCAGATTTCTTGCAAAATGTTCAACATTGGCGAAAGGCACGGATGGAGCAAACGCTCGTTCTTCCTGATACACTTAGTAAACCCGGTAGCGTTGAGACCAGTAAATTCGAACTCGTGACTTATTTCGAACCTGAAAATAACGAGTGTATGGAAAGGTTACATTTAAGATTCTCGGAGGCTGAGGAGTCCAGTAGGCCTATAAATCATCCTTGAGCAGTTTTAAAACAAGAAAAACGAAACCGAGTTGCATCATTTCTTGAGAAGACAGTACACCAGTCATACCAGAAGATCAGCTTCGACGTCACACGTATGCTGAAGTCAGGATTCAAGCCACATCTGGAACGGATGTGCAACGAAGCGCCAGAGATCAACACGACCGAACTGCGTCAACCGTGCTGGTGGCGCCAGCATCCCGTCCATCCGGCTTGGACTTACTACACACCTTGGTTGGCATAGCGACCAGGGGTCAAGGAGAAATGTCAAAAAACGACGCACACAGCCGGCACAACGGCAAGCGGAGGCACATCCCAGTCATATTACACAGTCACGCGTACACGCACACAGAACTACACACAGCTACACACGTTGGTTGGATCTAACCGCCATCTGACCTCAGGAACACACCAATCAGAAGATATGATAGTTGACCCAAATGACGGTGCCCCTGTTCAGTTAACTGTAGAGATCCTTGAAAGCGGTTGACCAGGGTAATCGAAACGTCGGAATATACCATCTCATTCCTCTACTGTTTTTGACTTTAAAATTTTTACATCACACAATGTCTAACAAGACTCGAGCCGATTTTGACCGGGAACTCGTAAGCCTGACTGATTGGTGGGAATGCACACTGACAGTAGCTTTTTAGTTTAAAGGTTAACACATACAAGTATTATGGATAGAAGCATGAAAAAAGTCCGAAAGAAGCACTCGTTCTTAGTACCTCAAAGAGCATTTTGACGGCTATAACCTTTTCAGAAAGGATCACCTTGTCAACCCAGGTATTGTTTCAGCAGCCCATATATTGTGTCTAGCTGAGGTTGGTGTTCATATTGGGAAACATGGTGTACTTCTGGAAAATCGTAATCATTTCGAGAAAACAAGCATGGAAACTAATAGCATTACAATTAATCGTGTTCAGCCTTTCCTGATGGGTAACTGATAAGCGTCTGGATTATTACGATTGAAAGTAGATATTAGCTGTTGATGAATGATCGCAATAGGAATCAAAATGGAACTGAGTTATTGGACCCAAACTACGACCAATTCACGACCAATGTTTGACTCTTTCAAATTTTTTTGTATATAAATAGAAAACGTCAATAGGTATGTTGCACAACTTGAGGTTTTGTCCACATTTGTTGCTTTTCTCGTCGCGAGAAGAGGTGGCCACCAAACTGGTCCAGACAACTGCGGCAAAAACCTTATTTCTCCAAATTCAATACAACATTTCTACCCCACTCGATAGATCTTTTCGGCTCAACTTGACACACACAGAAACAAGTCTATTGTGTGGGTTTTGTGTTGCTCGTGTGGATGTTTAACATGAGGTTAGGTAAGTTTGTTTTATCAACCGACTACTGAGCACCACAAGTGATTTAAACCTCCGAATCCATATTGTAAAGAAGCGCTATTCAGCGTGTCAGTCCATGCAATGTTCACATAACTGGTGTTAGCCGAAGAATTATTGCGAAAGCTTAAGGCTATCAAATAATGACCTACGCATTTATTGGTGCAGCCTTGTTTCACATTTTGTCCAAAAACTAAATGGTACTTACAGTCAGTTTTTCTAAACAGTCCTGTGGTCATTAAAGCCAGGCTCCTCAGCACTGCTGATTACTTTCTAAATGGAGAAAATCCTCTCTGACGCTAATGTTAGCAACCTAACTCGGATCCTTGTCAGACGCTAAGCAGATTCTCGGGGGAAGATCACCCCGTAGTGAATGTGACTCATATTGACGGCACTGGTCACAGTCGTCCGATTGCTCTATACGTTTGTGTGAACTCTGGGAACCGATGTGCTACTACGACCATATCTTTCTTTTGAGCTATCGAGTATTTGTCCAGTTTCATACCCACTGCGCCCCCAGGTAGTACGTTCTGTTTGAACAGGATATTTCTTGATATCCTCCTGGCAACGTTATATGATGTAGGATATGGCACACATCATAGAGTATTTTATATCTATTCCTGTGTGACGTGAGGGCGAGAGTTAACAGCAGTGTTTTCTGTCAGTAACTGTATAGGTGAATGCATTCGCATGACAGAAAACAGGTAACAAAATTAAACAGTGCACTGCGACAACCATTGATCAACGGACCACATATGAATAATTATAAAATTGCTATGCAAACTGCTGTTCACTTGGGTTGCAAGATAGCTTTCATGATCAACCAAGGTTGCTGGTGGTATGTTTTATAGAAAGCCGACACAAATATCCATAAGTCGCAAGCTGTATGCGATTGGTTTGCACATATTCTCAACTAAACTGGGTGTGGACACTGACTTGGTGGACGGTCACATGTTCATTCATCACCGCAGCAACCAACTTCCGTCTGCTGGTATCCGGTCAGTTCAAGCATGTGAGTTATTGATGTATTGTTTCTACCATTTCCTTCCGAAGTGATCATGAGTCAATAAATGAAGATTTTTTCGTGTTTTGGTTTCAGTCGTAGTGAAAAGATATAGGTGAGTTTGATTTCTCTTGTGTCCATTTCAATGTTCATTTGATGCTTCTTGTGCATAGGGAACCAGCAAACCAGAAGTGGGCAGAACTAAACAAGTAGTCGGTTGTAGAACAAAGAAATAGAAGAAAGAAGTGTATTTGAAACAACCGGATTGGAGATCTTTGATTCAGTCTTGCAGAACTTTGAGATCATCTGGAAGGTTTCATGGAATCTATCGCACTGCTTCGGATTGTTTCCGACTCAAAACTTGCTTGTCAAAATAATCACACCGTCCTATGGGCTTTCGCTGCTATCGTCATAATGAGTGGTCTGCTGTGGAGGACTGGATTGTCTCTGTAGCCCAATTTTTTGGAATATCTAGTCTAATAAAGCTGCAGTGACCACGTCGGCTTCACTTTCAAGTCATTTCACTAAGCATTTTTTGAACGCTTGCCGTTCTTCGTGAAAAGAGATTTTCTGTTCTTCTGGTTAGGTAATCGAAACTGTAGCTGGTGGAACCAATATGCCTATGGTGCACGGTTTACAGCTAATAACTGGGAGATTGTATAGGTTCAACTCTGCTGTTCAGTTTTTGTCGGCCCATTGTTTTTGTGATATCAGTCGATTTATAGGGACGAGAATTTCAGATAGTGCGGCACATTCGTAAGCCACTCTTCAGGACTAAACAGGATATAGCGTTGTAAAAAAATTAAGGAAGTTGTTGGCCCAAGTTGGCTAATCAAGAAATGTCCATGTTTGTACGAGAAAATGAGTCTAGAGAACAGCTCCAGCGGCTCATCGGTGAAATCTGTGAAATCTAACATATGGGACCACACGGGCTAGAGTAAAATCCAATCTCATAATCGCTTGAATGACGCGTACGAACAGAGTGTCTTTGAGATAGTTTTGAATGTTTACAATGAAATCTAGCTTACAACAGGAAATCTAACCTTGGTGAGTAACAATCATTTGCAACTCAACTTCGGGTTACTTGTGTACTCAAATGAACCCCCATTACTGTAATTCATACGCTGATACATGTTGTGCGTGTTTCAAGACGATACAAACTATGCTCCTTTGCAATGTTGCTAACAGTCAGAGAGAACATTCTTTGTTACAGTTCCTCACAGTTGCTGGTACAATCATGGCTCCAATAGTCACCAAGAATGGTAAACATGTGGCATTAGAAAATCTGTTTCCAAAAGCATCAGGTCCTTGTTGCGGTCCTACACAAGCTTGCTGAAGGAAAGGCATAACTAGTTATAGTTCAAAGGCGATTTCTTCCTATAAGGGAAACTAGTCTATACATAAATGCTCAGAAAACCTGTGCGGCTGTATCATCCTGGTTGGGAATTATTAGCAGTGCACATCTCACGAAAACCCCAGGGTGGTTCGAATTCGGACCCGCGCAGCTGGTGGTTGATTAAAACCTTCAGTTATGAGTAACTGATCAGTAGTGAGATTTCCCCATTCTCACAATTTACGACCTGATACTGTTTATGTACCCTTGAAACCAACCCACCCTTCACTGAGCTTTTGCAAAATGCTTTTCGATTCCGGGCATGCCATTCCGAATAGGGGAAAAACATCAGACGAAACAACATTTATTTCGTCTGTAATCTTGCGTCTGCTTGCATCACCGATTGTGCACAGTTAGGGTCGATATCAAGTAAATCTTTCTAGACATCAAAATTTGTAGTAGCAGCTACTAAGAATATTTTTGGAGTCAGTCAATCATGGTACAACGAACGGTCATAATAAATTAGACGGCGAAACAGTAGACCACGTTGAAGAAGTGATTCGTTTCCACACATCGCTCGTGTTTGATCCGCTGCAAACTAGCTGGGTAGGGAAGCCGGCTCATAGACGTTCGCCATCGTAGGAAGAAAGCATATTTGAGGTCATTGTGCGCACGAACCCCTATCACTTTGTTCCACAAGCAAGAGTGTACTGTGATTTAATGTTGCAACTGATTCATGTGACGGTAACAAATGGAATCCACAAAACCATAAGCAATTAATTTATCCAAAAGAACGTTTCTCACCCAAAGCATATGATTGGATTAGGTTTGAAATTTGTTTGATCCCCTTAACATCATCATCATCATCATCATATTCCGTTCTTAACCTAATATAAGCCGACAAAAATGATTATAAAATGTGACGAAAATTGTGTCAATTTGTGTTTGATTTATCTTACCATTGATGGCGAATTTGGCAACCACACTTTTGAAATAAACCGGAGTGATCAACCGTTTGATGCAGGTGAAACATTCCTCTCAGGTCTGTTTCTGTCTACAAAACCATTTTAATCCAATGGGCAATCCTATTTCACCCATCTCCGGGAAGAGTTTCAATTGTTTAAATCAGCTTGTCTGCAATATAGACTATTTTCGGCAACAAGGACCATCTCTGAATTTCGGAGTGACATCGTGAAGATACACGACCGGTGGTCTAACCAGTAAGTAAAATGGGGAACCTAAAACTGGCTCAAATCTTCGCTTCTTGATTTATAGCCCAGCGTCTGATGGTAACACAGTTTCGCGTCACCTCTACGAAATGTCAGAAGTACTGCATATTGCAAAGTAAGTGCACTTCTTGCGGGGTAAAAGAGTGCTTTTTTCAGGAATTGTGCACTGGGTACTTTTATGAGTCCTCATGAAAAATGGGAAGCACTGGAATTGAGTTGTGTTCTCAAAATAGCACATCAGCTTTGCCTATTATTGGCCATGCCTGGATGTGGACGCTGTGCATGACCCATGTAAGGCGAGCGTGTTCCCGCTACTCAATCTATGCATTTGGGATGCATCAGCATCATCACGTCGAAACAGCCAAGCGTGTTCTCGCTTCACGTCGCTTCAGCGATGTCACCGGCTTTTCCAAAAGTGCGCGGTGGCGGAGTAATCTTTATACCCTTGCCTCACTTGTAATACGTTCAGAGTTTAAATTCTGACACGACAACTTGTCTGTATGACTGATGCGTTTCCAGTGTTTTAATGTGGATTCACCAGAACAATTTCACCAGGACAGGGAGAAGGATTGTTCAAATGAGAGTGATATGGGTATCCTGCAATTAACTGCACCTAATTAACGGTTAATCACTGTTCTTCAAGTTGGAAAGCGATGTTCAAGTACATATTGTGCGAGCGATGAAGCATGACTTAGGATGGAATTTTATCATCGACTACAACAATGCTCAGGAGCTTTTGAAGATGAGTCAATGATGCCGAAAACTAGCAGTTCACGCGTGCGCCGTATTGACTTAAATTCATATTGTGGTTGGTCCAAACAACCATAAGGGTGAAATCGAGCAGCATACTCGGCAGATTGTCTCTCCAGTAAGCGGTCGGTTGGACCTGTCCTTGTGCTCACGAAATTTGCAGTTGAACTTCATACCTCATACTGTTGCAAATATATTTTTGAAGTGTGGGTTCTTATTTCTACCTTAGTAAAACTAAAGATGTGGAATTTAAATGGACGGGTCAGCAACTTCCGAAATGTGTGAAGCAGGAGCCTTGTAACCTTCACTCTTTCGAAACCTGAACCTCACTCAAAACTAGCAACATATTTTTCTCCGACGGAAAGCCGATGAATTATAGCGAAGCAGTGGGAATGTGGAATAAGGATAGGTTTAAAATGCCATATACTTTGTAAATCGAGCAATAATGATAATCTCGAAATGTGGATTCTAATTTCAACCATGTCAATCCGTATGGATAGTCGAAACACCCTCGTGAGTGGTGACAGCATGGGCCTGGATGAAAGAAAAATTTTCGTGGTAGCATTCGGCCCGAGCAGTGAAATGCTCTATCCAACTGACGACATCTCCTGTTACTACCCGGTCTACCAAGAGCACAAATCAGATTTTTGCCTCCTCCAAAATTTGACTGACTTCCTAACAGTAAACTTGCTTTACTTTTCCCGAAAATCGTATTTTACGTATTCACATACTTTTATAAGCAAGCTAAAAGGTACATATATTCGCGTCTCCAGAAAGACCAGATCAAAAATGTAAGGTCGTTACTGGAGCTGCCGACAAGGAACCTTCCGATTTAGTTCTGAAGTAAGCGCATTAGTTCGTGAATTTGATCATATAACCAGTGCATATCACCGTTCAGTAGGAGGACTTCACGATGACATGTTTGGGAACTGATTGAACTAAAAGCACTTTTGTGGAATTAATAGTTGGGTTGTTTGTTTGATGATAATTTGCCGAACTAACTAGAACCCAGAACAGATGCGATTGGCTTCATTAGATCACCCATGAGAACGTTTGAAGATTGGCATGTTTGCTGTAGATCCGATTGATATAAACATTTTTAACTATTTGGAGTAAATGTACGAACTAAAATTACCATTGGTGGATCTTTAATTAGATACGGAAGTTGTTTTTGGGCGTTTCCACTTACTCGAAATATTTCGGATGATCTGGTGCACTGCGCTCACTCTGACGGTTCCGCATCTCTTCCAGTAGAGTGGCAGATCCAGACACCAGTTTGTTTGTGACAATTATAACAATATTCCAGTTGAACGCATGAATGAAATCGACTAATGCGTGCGAAACGTGCCAGGTGAGAGGTTCGAGCCGAACTGCTAGCTGTGATTCGTCGAGCTATGAAATTATTCGGGGAAAAAACGGGAAATCCATTTGAGGTATTACTAGTATGGTAAATCGTGTGGGGGAAATTTCTCACGTATGCTGCAATCAAATGAAAGAATGAATAATGCTGGATGGACCATTGGGAAGATACAACGTCCTTCAGAACAGAAAAGCGACGTTTGGTGTCAGGATGATACTTTCAACATGGCGGTCCCACCTGGTAGATACCACTCTTCAGCAGAGCCCACATTTACTTAGTTCTTAAGGAATGCCTATTTTGAAGGCATAAACGTATAACTTCAACCTCCAAAAGCGGAGCTTCTGGACTAAATCTAGTGGGTTTATGTGAGTCGCCCTGTGGACACCCGCCGGTTATTTGAAACATAGATCCTTTCTGCGCCTGTAGCGCACGAGATCCTTAAATGCTTCTGACAGATATCCGTTTCAAGTAACAGGTCAAATTAAAGGGCGTTTCAAGTGTGTAACAAGGTAATAAAAAATAATACGTCGAAGTTAGTTTTCAAACTGCGGAAACCGGTCTTGCAGCTATCTCCAATGTTCGCTCACAGAAGCGCACAAGGCAACAAGCTTCTCTTGCTCGTGCGCTGGATTTCGCTGCATCGATGTTTGCTGTATATCAGAAGGAAAAAAGGAACCGGGAGAGTTGTAACAATTGACTGCATCCTAGCTCTCTTCTAGATTTTGGTGACATGAAGTCTCAGGCGAATGGAAACGCCGGGATAAGAAATGTACTAGCCATCGGGCAGGAACGTCCGTAATATAATAAATACCACTGGTAATCGCCTCTGCCCGACACGTTTGGCAATGGTTGTGAGGAAATCTAGCAGAAGATGGGTGCATAGCTCCCTTTTTTATTGTATCTGCTTGATAGTGGATTAATTGTAGCTCGGAATCCGTCAGAAAGAGTTCCTTGACTGTTTAATTTTTTTGTCTTAACCAGTTAAAAGCTTAAACATTGTTATGGTTGCTGGTGACATGAACTGGAAGCGGTTACTTGGGGTTTTTTAGAAACATCTTTCGTGAGGAGACCGAATTTGGTCTATCATATGCTTGAAGAGGCTATTACAACTCAGTAGTTTGCCCATCCAATTTCACCCTTTACTAGTTAGCTACTACCTTCAAGCCACGCACTGCAATCAAACCAGTCGACCGGCCGTCACCCTTATCTGTCATTTGCTGGCTATTGTCAAAGCGTATACTATGCACAAGGTTCAAAGAAGTGTACTTGGGAGAATATTCGCCCGGTGGGCGATTCCGCATAAGCTTCCAATAGAGCGGAGTGGTGCATTCCAGGAGTGTTGTTTCGCCCATAAGGCAAAGCCAAAATGTCACATACATTTCAGTTTCCCAGGTCCGTAATTTGAAAGTGTACACAGACTGTTGTTTAAAAGACCGAATCCAGCTTGATCTGATGGGACATATCCATCCATCTGCTGAGGCGGAACTTGTGTAAGAACCATCTGCGACTAGCAGCCGTCCTTCAGGTGCGTAGCAGGCCCTTGGTAGGCCCATGAACCATCCTGTGATTATGGTGTGCATTCACTTGTTACAGGAGGCATTAGTGGATAGTGTAAAGTGAGAAATAGGTGGCGACTTACTTGAAACTGTCCTACCCTGTTCGGAAGCCATGTAATGGATGGAATTCCAAGCGCTGCCGTTATTTGAAATAGTAGCCGATGTAGACGGTCATGTAGATGTCGTGGTGTAAACGTGCCCACGTCGTTTACAATAAAGAAGCTATTGGCCACGTGCTTCGATGGGCGGATGCTCTCAAACTCTTCACAAACCATTTCTTGAATAACCAATGGGTTGTAGCCAGTGATGATTTTCTCCGTGTATTCCGGGTCGAGCATTAGATGTGGATAGGCATTCATGAACTTCTGAAGCTGGCTCATAGCATCCGCATTACTTTCGGGCCGTTTGAGTTGAACTTCAAAAATAAAGGCTTGGAGTTTTACGCGTACCATATCCAACGCCATACTTCGCTTTGTTCGAACCAACGAGCCCGTATTGTTCGTGCGATGAGCGTATCCATCTGGAAAAGCTTTAGCAATTTCCTGCAGCAACTGTCTTTTGAACGATTTAGCTGGTTCGACAAGGCTTTGCCAGTGAAGTCCTGTCTGAGTGTCTGTCGTCATCTTCTGAATTGAGCTGTAAGGTTTGTTTATTATAAACGGATTGTTGTGCGTAGCATTTGCCGGATTTTGGCTCGGAATGTACTGCGGCTGTGTGCAAATGACGGCTGGAATGTGTGAGATCATTAAGCTGAATTGGATGTAGTAGAAAAAGGCTGAGCAAGTGCCCACCGCCATTATAGCTGAAACCAAATGACAAATTTATAGTGCGAAATGGCTAAACAGAATGTCAAAATGTGACTTGAAGTTGTCACACCTAAATCTGTCGAATGGTAATCCAGCCTGACCACTTATCGCCAGGGGGCTATTCTAGAGTTATTCTAGTAAAGATTTCGGAAGACATTCTTAAAGTCACTTCAATGTTATACTGGAAACCGAATTGTGACGAGCACATATATGCTGCGTATTAGTTCTTGGGTTACGAGGAATATGTCTCGAGTAATCGGGCGGAAAATTTTATCTTTGAAGACTTTTAGAAATGCTTTATCTGATCCAAGTTCTTCATTCGCCCCGTTTGGTAGAGTCTGCAGGTATTATCTAGTTCCTTGTGACGTTATAGCTGCCTAATCAACATTTTCCACATTTTGTTCATATTCACACCACTTTCGTTTGGACGGTCGTCCTCCTGTTCTGGCGTAATTATTCCGGTGAGTCCACACCAAAGGGAAGCACTGGACTTGAGTTTCGCTCTTATTAGAGCTCATCAGTAGTGCGTATCCAGTGGCCGTGCCGGGATTTGAACCCCGGACATCTGACATGCGAGGCGAGCGTGTTACCACTACTCCACCAACGCACGTTGGACGCATCTGAATTTTCACTCCTGAACAGGCGAACGTGTTCACACTTGAGCGATGTGATTGGTGTGCTCGACCCATCGCTGTTCATTGTTCAACGTAAACTGATTCTATTTGTAACGTCCATAATTTATCCGTCATTGGATAAGAGACCCAGAAATGTTGCATGTAGCTGTTGTGTCTCGTAACCTACTATGTTAAGCGGATGTTCCATTAACCTAGTCATATAACTGTTGACCGCACGTTTGGTTGGGAAACTTGAGTTTCAAAAGTCATCCAGAGAATTGTCAAACATTGTAACTTTTCCAGTGTGCGGATGTAGGAAAATTTTACTGCTTAGGCACTGTCATATATAACATGATGCATTTTGCATCTTGATGAGCTTTCCGCAGATGATTTTTGTGGAGTTTGATTTAATTCTACCAGGCAAGCATACCGTTGTTTTGAGATCTATTACCCCGAATTGGCTGCGCAATGTCCTGCTTTGGTGAATCACTTGTATTTATTCGAACTGTTTGCCATCTAAAAACAGGACAGAGTTGTTCCCAGTTCACCACGTATGTTGTCAACGGCATAGCTGAGAAAGCTAGAGATTCTACCTGTCAATGCATTCGTGATTTCCTATCTCAATGAACGATCGCACACCAGCTGGCTTTAGTGTGCTGTATGTACTGCGAAAAACAACACTTCAGGACTTGGGTGTAAATTAGGCCTCAAGTGATAAGCAGGCACATCTATGCACTCATCAAGTTTGGGAGGAAAAACATAACTAGGAAGCAACCTGACAAACTAGTTCAGGAATGTAGGAACACTCAGATTTGGATAGCAGTTTTTAGGTGGTTTTGGAGCCGAACACCGACGATGCTAGCTGAGAACACCGGTCTGAGACTGAGTGGGTCGGTGTGACGCATACATACGTTAACTTAGTAGTCCACCTTCATTATATTTTGACAAATTTCAACTATGTACCAGCGCACTAGGAACCTAATCTCCACCCTTAAAAAGGTGAATAGCGAAGTCGGCCAAATTTGCCACTCACTAACTCTTCCAAGACGGGCTTCGTACGCGGAGAGTTATTGTCTTTCATTTTCCTTGTGCGGTGTAATTAGTTAACCCTGGCTCTCACGGGGAATTTGGCAATGTTCCCATAAAGAGTTCAAAAGTGCCGCTAAGATCTCTACTCAACATTTCCCACACAAAAAGCTATTTCGGCGAAGACCTGGTGAGGATCTGCAGAATCACGAATATTGTGCAATTCTATGATTGGACCAAAGCTGAAGCCCTAGTGGGGGACGTGCACTGGAGAGTTTATTCTGTTGTTTCGAGATGGAAACATTCATTTGTTCCATTGATGTAATCGTGAAGTTTGTTGTTGACGTTCATCATTTTGTCATTTGTTGGAAACTGTTGTTATTTTCCAGAAACTGTCACAACAGGAAAATTCAACATAAAATGCGGTTTTCAGAGAATGTGTGCTGTCCATGGAGTTTTAGTTATTTGTCGTTCTGTGAAGAATTCAGCCAACATACACCAATTGAGTTTTGGAGCGTGATAGCATTCAAGCCGACTCATTGAGTATACCGTAACTAACCGAAAAGTTACTCGCACAAAGTCAGTGCAACGCCGTAATATTTGTGACTGCTTAGGGCACAATCTTCATTCCATTATAATACTGCTGTTATGCTGCCGTACAAAAATTAATTGATTTGAAGGCCTTACTGTGAAAAAAGTATGAAACTGGATGTGGAATGGACCTAGTGATACTCTATCACAAACACTGCGAGGTGCCTTCCTTTCCCGGCACTCATTTAGACCCTCTATATAGAAACTGGTGAGAACAACACCCGGAGATATAAATTGGCAGCCATAACTTGTAGCGTCTTTAGTCATGCACGCACACCCCTAACGGCAGCGAACCTGCTGGAATTCCTCATATCTTTCAGGCGACAATTTTTCAACGACACCTGAAAAAAGACTTCTAAGCCACGTTTTCATTCTCTATGATCATTTTAACTTGCCCAGGATTACAAATGCAGTCCTAGCAGACTAACAACTCTCTCCTCGGCTAGAACCTAAAGTGTCAAGTCAGTTTTACAATGCACTGTTAAGGGGTTTTCAGAAAATGACTACCGATTTACGTTTGACACTAGTCTTTTTAATTGCCAATAACACAGACTAATGCTATTAACCCCGTCCACCTATGAGATCATAATCAAGACGCCGTCCGGCTTCCAGTGGCCCAGCTAGTATGTACATTTTGGAACACAGTTATGCATGAGCCGGAATAATGTAGGTTTTTCTGACTATCAGGTAGGTGAAAGTCGAGCAACTGCCCTGTCAGGATTCCGTGCTGGAGGTGCGCTACTCAGTATACAGATAGAAACAAAGAGCTCAAACACGTGGTGGATTAGTTTGTTAGTGAGCTGATCAGCGTGCAACTGATCCTTTACTGTCACACTGAGGAACTGCATAGCAACCTCTGTTGTCCTTATTTTTAAAATACTTTGCCGATGGAACTTTCAGAACTTTTGCATTTTTCATAATAATAGGAAATACAACAGAAGCGATCCTTAAAATTGACTCAAATAATGGTATACCCTGTTAAATGTAACTGAAAACGGTCTGTTTTTTCGACGTTCCAGAAACATCAGAGAAACTCCAACTTGTCATTAAACGTAGGATACAGTGATATACACTTCCGTCGAAATGAGATGGTTCAACTACTGATTAGCTGATTTTAGAGAGAACGCGATAGGTTGGCGGAAATGCAGTGATAAATCTGCGAAAGTGGGTGGAATACTTAGACCGGTTTCTTAAGCTACAGACTTGACGCGCGTCTCACAACTTCCGATATTTATCCGGATTTTCATTAAGAGAAAGCTTGGATCTTTTCAGGCATGTAAGGAAAAACGCTAGAAGGGGTGACAAATAAACGCTTGTCATATTACATGTATCGCTCTGATCATTTTCGTCGCTTATTAGGGGTAAAGAAAGAAATATGTCTTGTCAGACATGCAGTATGACGGCGTCTTGAATCCAGTTATTTCCGCACTGAGTTTTACTATCATCAACGTGAGCTCTTATCCCCGACGTTTATCACGTTAAGAGACGGTAACTGAGGCCTAATAGGTTTGTAAACTCCACACATATCTGTAAAGTCACTTTATTGATCAAGGGATTTAACAAAGTACATTTGTTACGTCAGCATTCTGTTTGTAGGTAAAGTTGCAGGCTTAGTCTTTCTTTCAGATTGTTAGTTGGGACCACACGAAAAGACTGAATTGTATCATCTCCCCTCAGTTTGTGTAAAAATGTATGGTTTGAGCTGGCTAACCCATTGATCAATCGATCAATGAGTGTCGTGCTATGTACCCTCAAAAGCGTTGGAATCCTGCTGCAAATGGTTCCCGACTGACCTGTTTTGGTTCCTCTCAAAAGGCTTAGCAAGCAGCAGTAGAAAGCGTCAAAACACAGGTAAACTAAGGTTTTCTACATGACTAGTAAAAAACAGCACGTTTAAGAGGATGTGAGCTATTACGATTGTTGTAAATCTGCTAAATTGCTATATTTAAGATGACTTTAGTAATGTCCATTTAACTGAAGTAAAATAACGGTTCACATGACGATGCGGAGAAGGATTTCTTTTTTTGTTGATAACAAAAATATGGAACGAACACATGTTGTATCTGCAGGAAGATAATATCTGTAGACGAGCAATTTTTCCCAGGTGGGGGTGGGAGGGGGCTACTGTATGGAGTTGGTCCTCATGTCTCATCCGATCCGTGCATACCCATTAACATTTTATACGGGGTCCTATTCGTGGAACACTTAGCCAAAGCGATAGCCTAATTTAGAAGGCGAAATGAATAAATCGAACAGAAGTGTATATTTTTACTTTGTTGCACTGAAAACGGCCATCTTGCGGCAATCATGTATTGCGTGCCTTTAAACTTCTTGGTGAGCGAGTCAGTTAATACTGCTAGTATAGGGCAGCAGGCTTTACCAGTAAATAACGGGTGAAGGTGTTTTGTTTTTATCTCAGTGCGCATGTTAATTCTGACACTGCAGTAACTAACATAGAACAAGATAAAATATTAAAAAATAGATCTAAGAGCATGAGCGGCACATTGACAAATGAGAAACATAGTATTTAATTGTTCCATCGAAGTACATAGCAATAAATACCACTGATCCCGGGGTTGTGTTGTGTCGTCGGACATTCGATAAGGCGCACTACTGCCTTTCGCTCTTGTCTCAGATGGCATCAGCTGCGCACGAACGACATTGCTGGAATAGTTCCAGTGGAGTCTGTGCGAAAACATGCAAAACCGATTGCAATCTGTCCGGGTAGCAGATAAGCAGATTTGGTTTGCCTAATGCATGGAGTGATAGCAATTTCAATCAAGTGTTTACCAAATGGAGCTAACAGCAGGACGTGTCAGAGCTCCCTCAGTAACAGCATTACTACATGTTGGACGCAGTGTAAAAACAGCAGTGCATTATTCTTTTCGCTTTTTAAGCACAAAGTGCATCGCTCACGCAACATAATGTCAATGAGATTGTGGAAAAAAGTGACAGACAACACGCCTTGACCAGTCCATATAGAGACTCGATTCGTGTGTGCGCATAATATAGTCCAAACTGCATACCATAGAAGACGCTTGGTTTGTGACATGCTGTGGTGAAAATAATGCGATTTACTGTAGTGCACTTAAAGCCAAGCAAATGTATTAACGACCATCAAACGGGCTCCAAGTTGCAAACGCCAAAATTATCACTTAAAAAGTTAAATATACTTAACGGCGAATTTATTTTGGCTGTTGATTATTCATGTGCAAAAGTCCAAGATATATTACCAAACACAGATGTGTCGGGCAGCTAAATGAGTCTGCCGTGGCTGTTATAGGATTCCCCGTTTCCCTTGTTGGAAATCACATCCTGTTGAGCGAGTATATGAAGGCTAGACGCCCGGAAGTTCAGACGAATGATCTGTTAACCGTCTGCATTACAGTTGCTACGATGCAAAGGGATCAACGTAATGTCACCGGAACGACAAGGTAAAAAGCATGTTACGTTCACGTTGACTTTTCATATCAACCAAAGCAATCGGGAATTTACTAACCGATGTTCGAATGTATCTGAAGACCCGCTAGACCTTCCTTCCCTCACTCACCCCTTCTTACTGAACTGGCTGGCCTCTCAAATTGCGAAAAAGTACTAGAGTTTTTTAAGTACATTTTGCTTGACAGACAGGCATTAGAATATTGCATCCCCCGAACAAATATAGATCCCTCTGTATTTCCTCCAAAACTAGTATGATTTAAAAGGGAACATTTATTCGTGTGTGAGAAGTATTTTACTCGTAAATCATTCATTTGTTTCTTCCGTTTTCCAAGCATTTGTTCGCCAGAAATAATCTACAATCTGTCAGGTTCCGGTTGTCTATGTCTTGACAACTATTGACGGAACTAACTCCATGACAGCTGGTTCGTTGATTCTAGGCATCTTTAAATTGGAGTGAAAAATTGTTGTCTTTCGTTTCTTTGTCAAACATGTCGGAGTTGACAACCGGTTCCAGTGACGAAAGTGGCACTCGTTTCGCTTGATTCCTAACGGAGAAAAGTCATTAATAAAAAGTAAATAAGTTTATGTCAACAGCTCTAGCACGAAGACCATTTTTAACACTCACGAACTGTGATTACTTGTCCACTAAATGGCCAAATTATACTCCTGGATTAATACGAATATGGATGTGTCTGCCCAAAAGAAAGATAACTTCAATTTGCTTTGACGACATAATAAATCTGGTGTCATAGGTCGCGCCTTGTCACAGGTTTGGAATTGACAGAAATGGAATGTCGGAAGTGACTAAGTAAATAAGTCACTTAAAGTCTGAAAACCGCGATGAAATCGTCACCGGTATAAAAGCTTGAACATACAGTTCCAAAAATTGGATAAGCTAAATATGTTTTTTAATTCTGTGCATCATCTTAACTTAATAACAGCAAGAGCAGGAGGTACAATTGGAGCTGTGGAGTTTGCTCATCGGGGAACCTGGACATTTTTCAAGAAACAGCATTGAGATCGAGTTCTCAGGTAGGCACACGGTCATATCATAAGGTACTGCCGAAATGGATAGACTGGGGATCCCATATAAAAAGGTCAAATTCGCGTTACTGAGCTACACGCACAGAGCTACTTGGAAACAATCCGTTTTATTCATTTTAAAGTGATTAACTTTACAACTCAGCCAGTACTGGTTTCCTGTGGCCACTCCTTGTAATGGCGTAGCCTAAATGTGTGCACGAAGGAAAACCGGATAGCAGATCCGTACCAGTTGTTTTCCTATTGTGATAACTCTCACCGCTTGAGAAGTCCTCTCAAAACTGAATTTTCAAGGCTTCTGTGAGGGTTTAAGTTCAATCTGGATAATTCATGCTGGGATGATATCACTAATTTTCACATGCGGTTGACTGGGGCTTAAAAGGATCCGAAGGAGCTGATTTAGTACGACTCGATCCACGATTTTTCTTCTGCTTGAGGCACTATAGGGCTCTGGTCTCATTCTTAAGATCTGAGAATCTAATTGAATAGATTTTATTCTTATTTATTGAATTAGTTGTTAGAGAACCAGTAGGTTGTACGGAATCATAAAGGTTAAAACAAATCGAGTCTTTATTCCTCCGTGTGCACGAGAAAAGTTCCATGGTGTTTCAGTGCAATGTGGTCGCCTGTTTTCTAAAGGACCATATTTATCGTTGCCTACTGTGCCTTGCAAACAAGTGGCAAGGCCAAACGACATCTCTGGGAAACGAGGTTTCTGGGACTTACCAAGTGACATTCACCTTCTAGACAGTGGTCCCTGGTAAACTTTACCGTCGCCTGCACAACGAATGGGGGATAGCGACCATTTTGCGATTATAACGGATGTTTAGGAATTTTACGTTCAACGGCCTGCACTGCACTCAATCCTTCGAGATTAATTAATGGGTTAGTAATGGCATCTACCTTGATTTAGATCTATTCAGTAAAATTTTGTAAAGGCGCGCCTCTACATTGAACTATTTCTTCCTTGCAACACAGGTGGTTTGAAGTTTTCGAATGAAGAGAAAACAAAACAGTTTGATCTCATAATCTTCAAACGGTGTTAGAAGCATAAAGCAAGCATCCTAGTGTGAGAACACCCGGTAATGAACACTGTGAATTTGGTTGACAGAACAAAGATCCGGGCGACCGCGGACTACCTTGGTCAACAAAGCATTCTGAGACGACAAACAAACAAAGCGTTTAACTTCAAATGACGCAAGTGTTCCTGGAATTTTTTGGGTACTCCCATGAGATTGATGCAATTTGTTGATAGGAAACATGACGCGATCACAATAAAATTATGTGTTTGGTATTCTTGGCCAGCCGGGTGAGTGATATTTTCAACCCTATTCTGATCCACTAAACACGATCGGCCTTGTTACTATCGGCCCTGATTTTGACGGTTAGTTGCAGACGCTGTCCCGTCCAGCAAGCTTCTGTGTGCGCTTAGGTCAGATTAGGTTACTCAAGTGTTCTCGTTGGCTCCCTGAAGCGGGGAGTGAAACTGCCGAAACATCTCTGTGATTCATTAAATGTGACGTTTTTTAAGGGTTATCTCGTTTGCGGTCCACGGTTCCCTCTTCCCACTGTCTGGAAATCAGTTCAGCGTACAGAGTAGAGCATCTTTGGTAAAAAATATTGTACACACCCTTAGTACGATCCCATATAGGAATGTAGGATATTTTTCAAGTCATTTTCCTGCTTGAGAGACTTGCAGTGGCCAGTTCTGTGGGGCAACCTAACTGCAGAATGTGAATCAAATTTAGACTACCTTGTGCGGTTGCGACACTTTTTGCAGAGCTACTAGTAATCTGTATATCTACCAAATTCCGAACCAAAATACATCTCACGGGATACACGTTACTGACCAGGAGTAGACTGCACCGCTCAAGTTATTAATTTCACATGTCCAAATATGGTTACACCCTAACGGTTAATATAAATCGGATGTATTAAGACAATCTCCATATGATAAATGAGTGGCATAGGCCCCCGACCAAGCTTTGTTAGCATTCTAGGAAGAACGTTGGGGCTTCACATTTGTATCCCAATCCCCACGGTAAAAGTATAGTTGCCGGATAGATTGATAAGAAAGTAAAGTGTCTCTGTGCTACTTTTTCAACATTAGAGTTGCCAACCCCAGAAGAAACCGAACCAATAATGGGTTAGGATAAATGATTCAATATTCGGCCCCCTACGGAGCAGACTAAATGAAGAACAGCAGGTAGGGATACTGCGGATTACCTCGTAATGGCGTCTGCTTTCCAACACACTTGTACATTTTAGTTGTCTATCAGTTGCTCATGCTGGACATTTCAGTGATGTGTCGCTGCCTGCGCTTCTGTGCGTAACAGACGTAAACGCGCCTTTGCCTATCATTTAATGTCGAACTCTTTTGTCCCGGTCGGACCAGTCAGCTTTTCTGTAACTGTGAAGTAGGTATTCAACGGTGCCTGATTCATAGCAATGTTGGTGAGAGTCAGCGCATATCATCTGCTTGATTGAATGGGCCTTTCTGGAACTCCTCTCGATTCCGAAAAGTGCAGCCTAATTGGAGGAGCACGAAGGCTAATCGGTCATAGCTGTCTACACTGTGGGTGTGAGCGCTATGAACAGCCAATCCCGTCTAATCACAAACTAACCCCAAATCAGATGTGATAGGCAATCACGGCTGGTGAATACTCTGGTAGTAGCCGCGGTCACAAGGTTTGTTTCGTTGTGTACGTCTTTTGTTTTATCAGCTTACCCTCTTGACAAACATGATACCCGGTTTCGAAAATGACAGGTGTAATAAGCCTATCCAGTTCGTAAGTTTCCTAACCACGTTTTTACCCATGGAAGATGAAAAAATATAAATGTCATTAACACTATGATCATATCGAGACTCACAGTGTCATTTTTTACCGATTCCAATTATTTACTCTGGTTCGTGATTAATTTATTAGGAAATTCTGTTGGTCTTGGCTATGAGACGGCCAGAAGTCACCCACTGAAGTTTTTGAGAACTTGTTTAATCATTTACTATCAGGTTCGCTGTGCACCCAGATAGTGAATCATAAGCTGTGGATAGTAAGTCCAGATGGTGATCACCATTTAACCTGGAATATACCTGCAAATAGTAACAAAACAAAGGGAGAAACGATCTTCTGAAAAGGTTGTACACAGCTTTCTGAAATGCCTAATGAGCCTGGTAGTTCCGTCGTGAATGGTCTCCTTTATACCAACGACTGTATGTAGTGTGTTAGTAGAATGTGGAAAACCAGGCATTTTAACAATCAATCTATGATAAAGAGCAAGTATCACCGTACAAATATTTTTCAATTGTGGGGAATCCACAGCCAGGCACAAGGTATCTCTATACGCTGGGGATTTTTCGGGTTTTAATCTAATTACCCTACCACTTGGCCGCACGTGACTGGTCGATGGTGTAATTCACAAGTAACTGGACAAAATAATGTGCCCGTCATGCTTCAATCACGTCTCACATCACTTGTTCGCCTGTTGACTGACTGCTTGAGTGAAACATCATGTAGGGTTTCTCCTCACTGATTAAACTCCCTTTGGTAGTATGCGGAAATTTTGAGGGTTGGAATAGTATTTATTGTGAAAAATTCAGCGAAGCCATGAACACGTTTGTGTTGCTCAACTAAATCCTAGATATTGGCTCAAGTGAATCAATGTCCGCATTTCATTTTCTAATTCTGGGCGACGATCCTCGTTGACATTCTGTTATTTGTGATTCTCTTCTGTTTAAAAGACCTTTACTTCTTAACCATTGTGGAAAACAGCAGTACATAAAAACAAGTATAAGTAGTTGAAGTATGTTCTAGTTAATCCCAGTGTCAATATATTCTGCCAGATAAGTTTTGTTACATTTCCATCCTGACAATTCTTCGGTCAAATCAACATTCAAATTATCAAACAAGCATGCTGTGGTTATTTTCATACTCTTAAGCACCAAACCTAGCTTCCACTGTGGTCCTGCGCGAGAATCGTTGTCTGATGAGATAAAACACTGACTGGTTATTCGCAGTAGAACGATCGTCTCAACTGGTCAAGCGGAGGTTTGCCAGAACAGCTTGTGTCAACTGCCACGTTATTTAGCATATACTCGAAGAGAACCGAACTTTCCGTTACAATGAGTAAGCTTTTTCAAGGTTGCATGGAACTAAATGAGAGAAAAGATGCATCGTTGGAGCGAATTATCGTGAAGCCTTTTTTGAAGGTTAACCATGGTTAAACGTGGATAGCAGCGGGTATATTGGCTATGATATGTGCATGTGTGTCCGATGAGTTGTGTTGAACTTTTGGGTGTGTGCCAATCAACAAATCAAGCAATCAACCAGCCTACCAATCAGTCACTCAATCCTCGACATCATAACATTAGTGTTCAACACTATTGCCGTGCTGCCATTCAACCGTGATATAGTTGAAAGACTTGTTGTGAAGGAAAGAATGAAAGTGGACGAGGAAGGAACTTAGTGCTAGCCTACCACAATTATTCCGAGGTGCCTACACCTTCAAACACTTTTCAGCACTCTGGATCGAAACTGACAACAAAAAAACCATTGGCTTCGACTAGCAGCCATATCTGACAGCACCTCCGACCAGGCACAGCATGGATCACGAGGGCCCTATTCGTAGAAGGTGAGTCGCACCGACAGCACCCAGGACAAAGGTTGACCACATCTCTGCTTCAGCCACTCTCAACTGAGCAAGGAAAACAGAACACTCTCCGGTAAACGGTGATCTGGCATGCGAAGTACAACTAACGCAGCTTCTGGGTTTTACGCATTATTCGATGGAGGGCATGCTGGATAACTAAACATTCACATTCTAACCGCCCCGTTGCGGATTCGGCGAGACCAAACTGCATGAGCTATGTCTCTGAGGAGCGATTGTCGAAGGCCTGAAAACGCCTCAGGTCAGCTGTCCGAACAGACCAATTCTCAGCCATGCAACAAAACAGCGCATACTGTAGGCTGAGATACACGTCTCTTGAGGTTCGGCCATACGCCGTTTTGAAGTTATAGTTGTCTTAAATCAACAAACGTAACCTGAGCCTTGCAGATTCGTGCATTGACATAATCCGTCACACTACGATCGGACCTCACACAAATTCCGAGATAGGTCAAATGCTCCACAAATTCAGCGTCGCTCCCTGGTTCGTATGTGGCGTGTTCAGTGATCGCATTTCCAAAAGCAAGGTCTTGCAATTTGTGGACAAAAAGCACATGCCAAAGGATGGGATGACTTTGGTCAGTTCATCCAAAAACACCTGTGCTTTCTTATCCATCTAAAGGGCGAGAACTATGTTCTCTGCATTTCCAGATCAACAAGGTGTGCGCCACCAGCTATTTGGACGCACTTTTCTAAGACCATTCAGGGTTAGCCTCATTACTTCGTCGATTGAGAAAGTTAATAGGAATGGAGAAAGTGAGAATCTTTAACGGACAATGCTTTGTACATGGAAGCTCCGTAATCTCCGTATTCTGCGTATTCTCCGTATTCTCAGACTTCCGAGCGTAAGAAAGAAGAAGAGTGACAGCGGTTGCCCAAAATAATTGTTGTTCGAAATATTCGGCTCAATGATCGAAGGCTTTTTTTTATTAAAGATGACTGGCCAACCCTTTTCCTTCGGGGTTTGCTCACAGATGGTTTCCAGAGGCCGCTTATACGGGGCAACGGAAACAACCCTCGGGGAAAAACGGCTTTCAGGGCCTCGGTCGTCTCCGTAGCCTTCCCACTCCACTAGACTTCATGGTTCGCGCGGACGTTCACTCCCACTTGACGCCTGCTTATTCATCGGACTAAGCTGTTTTCCGGACCGCCGGCGATATTTCTTACAAATTCGCGCAACACCGAGCTGGCCTGGCAACGCCCTGCGGCAAGAAATATTAACATCACTGGGTCTCAGATGAACTTAGCCTGTCCACTTGTGAACTCAGGACATCTGATTTTCCAGCTCGCCGCAACAGCGTATTCAAGGCGTCATTAAACTTGGTGTGACGGCTACAATCAGTTAGGGTGTTAGAAGACGCGACAGGCGGACATCGATGAACTTGCCGTTTGTGAAACTTATTCGCAGATGTTACCAGACGAATTGCACAGAGGTTAACATCAGCGGTCAGTCAGTCGAGCAAGGATCCTTGCACCTTGTGACTTAGGACGATAATAAACCCTTCATTTTCGTAAGCCAGTTGAGGGTGACGGGGCAGTCACTTCAACCACTATGGTTACAGCTTGAAACATGTTTCTGACTCATAGCATATATCAATGTTAACCAAGTCCTGTGGGAAAGCAAGAGCAGCTTGTGGTGCTGCTTGATTCGGAGAGAGAATATTGAAAGCAGCCAGATAGCCTGGGCGTCGTAGCTTGAAGACTGCTTTCGAGACGCCGACGCTGGATGACGCGACAGACGAATGGAGTCATCAGTTCTGTTTAAGTGTTTATAAGGAGAGACTCAATAATGGGGTGGAGAGAGGGAAAAGAAAAATATGTGAAAGTGTAAAAAAGAAGGTGTCAGGAACAGCATGCTTCTGCTTACACTTCCTGCTAATGACCCAACTGGTGACACCACGCGACGGCCGATTTGGCATGAGTTTGTTGTTACTTTTGGGTACATGGTTGTAATTGGGCTGAACTACTGCCTAGGTGCTCAGACATAGACAGAAGGATGTTTAGGGTTCTCAACCAAACTACTTGGCTCAACAGCCTGGCGGCGAGGGGGCGGTATTTGGTGGGGATGCAGAGACCGAGCCACCCTACATGTTCCGCTCACCAACATGGGAGGGCCAAGAGACTGTGGTGTTCAGGCTTCTAACTACTGACCAGTGTGGTATGAGAGACTCTGAATGTGCCGCAAAATCATCTTCAATATGGTTCACTGGGTCGGGGAGGCACACAAACCATCACCCAGCGGTTACGTTCAATCACTTCATGTGTGTGTCAAGTTCACCAGGTGTGGCTACGTAAGACTCTATTTGTTTGCAAGCTACAATCCTTTTGCGCTCGCTTGGTCAGAGTTAGGTTGATACGGGCCTAATTATCTGTGATGACATTTCTCCCTTAGTTGATGGAAGGTCGTCTCACCCAGGTCGTGCCACCAAATCCGGTTACGCAGCTGTGCGCAGTGATTTCCAGTTCGAGTTTTCAGAATGCCTACTTGGTATACTAAGCGAAGAATTGCAAAGACCTGGTTCTGCGAACTAGTGTGTAGAATATTTCCAATAGGATCCATTTGTGGGACCACTTGTCATTAGATTGGTTCGTCTATTCTTCAAAGTATTCTGGAGGTTCCGCCCCAGTAATATATACAAATTAGGCATACCAAGTTGCATCGCTGTGGATCTATGTGCCTTTGGTGGGGCGCTCTGAGAATCCTGTTATTCCGTACCACGTACCGAAAGCGACTGAGTTAACTTTGTTAGTGTCATTACGGTGGTCAATTTTGACATCGGAGACATCGCGTTCAATTAAGCGTGCGCGATGTCTTACTGTAAACGTCATTTTGAAGATGTATCCGGTAAACCGTGGCTTCCAATTCATGACGGAAAATGGTGTGGGATAAAATGACGACTCTGTTTTTTCGCTTTATGCTAATGAAATGTTTGCTGAGGCCTGCTGAGAAGACTGAATTTGGGAGTTAGATATATCTGCCAATACACATGTGCTGGAGCCAAACGCACTTGTGGTCGGTGAACGACCTTCTATGCTAGCATACACTCTAAGTTTGGAGAGATAACAGTAACCATTGTGTGTCGTACGAGAGATCTCATAGTAACATGATTAGTTCGTTCACAAAAAGTATTTAGAGACGTAAACAATGTGACTGTTAGGAGAAGCGTTAGAAAAGTATTAATGTCCCTTTTTAACAAGGTAACAGTCTGATGGATATTCCCTGCGGTCGGTTAAGAATTCCAGGTTTTCCTAAAGGATCTGTACCACAGGCGGGTGAGTCAGTCCTGGAGCACCTGGTTCGCTACATAACCAACTGGATACGTACAACAAAATGCAACGCTCGTTACTATCCGTGAGGACCATCCACTGAAGAACTCACTTGGACTATATATCATTTTCGGACAATAATTTTGGTTGTCCCGAACATTTAGGTAGGTCAGTCACGATAATTGAACAAACTGAATTATTAGATCTTGAGTCACCCGTTCATATGACTCATGTTTGACACCAGGTTGATTTTATATGAACTTATAATATATGGTGTTTTAACACTGCATGTCTATAGGCGAACAGGGCAGAATCGAACCAGAATGGAGCGGCGTTTGTTAACAAGTGAAAAACTTTACATCGCGCGCGCAAAGCAAAACGATGACGATGGTGTTTGCTACAAACGTCCGAGAAGAAGGACGTAACCGAATTTGAGCGCGCGCACACAGACTGTGGTCACAGATGATAGATACGACGTAGCATGCTGCTACGGAAAACTCGATTGTATCAAAACGGACTAAAGATTGTTTAGAAACGACGCATTTTCTACGTAACTGTCGAAAGTGAGAAACATCTGAGAGTATTCTAACAACAGCGTTTCAATTATTTTACTCATTTTTATTTCAGCTTGGACTTACACTACTTAAAATCTACCGGTGAGATTCTTAAATATAGCTTCACTGGTGTTAAGCATGGGTGTAGAGATAAAGTTTGAAATTCCAACTTATAAATTAAAGGCAGCTTGACCCGTCCGTAGCTAATCATGCTCCAAGGTTGCTTATCGGTGAGCATTTCTCGTGTTACCTTTTCATATAAAACAAACAAGAGACAATTTTCTTGAAGGTACCTACTCATAAGCTTGCTCAAATCTGACCCACCGTTCTTCGTTCGCCGTTCTTGAGTCTCATCAGGTTCCCATGATTCCGTCAACCATATGTTCTTTTTGAACCAAAATTTGCGAAGTTTGCGAAACGCACTTATTTTTACAGCGATTTGTTTCTAAAAGAAGACCCAAGTGGCTCCTAGCTTAACCTCTCCTTTGCAATATTCTACAACTAAATGGGTTGCATCAGGATGCTCCAGGCTTCAGTTGGTGCAACATTCGAGTTATCGCAACAAATTTTAAAAGGAAAAAAATTACAAACAAGAGACCAGCTAGGATTCGGTTTGGATTCCCGGTAAAACCCAATTGGTATGCAAATGAGGTTTTCTTGGACAGACAAGGGATAACTTCGAAATTTACCAACGTACAGCCTTCAGGACGAGAAATTTGTTATGTGTTCATCATATCGCTCATCGTGCCACCGAACGGTTATTTATCTGAAAATTTTATCCTTTTGGAACTTGCTTATTTGAGAAGAAGAATTAAATAGTCAGGGTGATGAGACAAATGCAAAGCGAGAAACAGTTTGGTGGATAGCGCGGTATTCGCTACTCACAGTTAGACGTGTGGTAATGAAGATAGATGACACGTTTGTGTATCTGGTCTGTCCATTAGGGCTGTTCAGTTACTCTGGTCTCCAAAAATGAAGAAGCAGCTTGAGCATAAGGTTTACGAAAACTCTGAGATTTCGCCCAACTGATGAATCTGAAGAAGGGCAGACGTCGGGCAGACATCGGCTACCGAAGGTTTTTCAACAATCTTGTGTGTTGCGTCACATAAAAGACCCCTAACATTACACGCAAGTCTGATACCATTATCAGCCCTGTTGTAAGTCTTCACTGTTAGTAGCAAAAATAAAAAAAACGCTTTATTCTCCACCTAATGTAAACGAACAACGATTGAAAATCGTACGAAAAGCTTTATCGGCTGCGTACTGCCCAGTATCATCGCTCTTGTACCAATGTTACAGACAAATGTTTTGTCGTACAAACTATTTTCAAAACGTCCGCGTCCATTAAAAATTCGCATCTTTGGGGAGTGGCGGATATGGCTGGATGGGTAATTAGGAGAGACATATGTGACGTTCACTGAAAAAAAGTTCAACTAGAGTTGAAAAGCATTATGGCAGTTTGTCAGCGTCCGCCAAGAGAGCGAGATGTATTTTTAAAAACATTTTTTATCCCATCGAGTGCTTGGCTAAGTCTAAACATTTTCATGTGTCTGAACAAAACTGAGCAGGAACTATCACACATTGGTTGTGTCCTTCTATTCCCCATAGTTTTGCATGTCAGTTGGATCTGAGTTTTCATCCAAGTGGAGCAATTTTGCAATGCATCCCCAATAAATCTCGTTGTTATTTTATATACAATCCCAATTACTCCCAGCGAGTCTAAGGTTTGTCATAACATACGGTTTCTATGAATTTTCCAGTTTTTTTTAGAATATTAGTCCGCTGCGCTTTAAAATATTGATGGCATTGGCATCTCATCCGCAAAGTGTGTTGTCTATAATGTGACCGCAGAATAACGAAATCCTGTCATTAACATGGGCACATCTTAGTTAGGTGTTAGCAACGATGTTTCTATCAACATCCACAATTTTATGGACCGCCACATGCAAATTTAGCAGAATTCTGTACCACCGCATTTAGTAAATGGTTAAACAGAAAGGCTAATTCGTTAAAGGAATGAAATAACGGGAAGAATTGCGCTGGTATATTGAAAGATGACCACAATGGAAGGTAGAACACTGAAAGAAATAAGACTTTGGAATATGAGAACAAATCGGGCTGCCCGGGAGGTAACTTTGTCGGGAGTCATCCTTGCATCATTACTTCCTTGACAAACCAAGCAGTGGAAATTCTCTAATGATGAATTCTGCTGAGCTTTAGAGTATGAACTTCCAACTTAAAACTAGAGGTCAGCAGCTTACGTCACGCCATCATGACCCAATGAGTTGAAATCAAGAGTTCAAACTTAACTGCTTTACTATTTTTATTTTACTTCTATTTTACTTTACCATTTCCATTTTCCAGTCTCCCCGAATGCATTCAAAGTCACCCAGATACGCCCAACAGATTATCATCATCTACATCCGAACACAGCCATTTCACAAGTCTATTTTCAACCATCCAGTGTTTCCAAATTTACCGGACTGCCAAACTAATTCGCCAGTTATTGACAATAGGAATAAAACTGATAAAACACCCAGTAGTTTATGATCATATGATTCTCAGCTAGATGTCTCTTAAAGCTTGTTCATCTTTTCACCCTGCTGAGTTTAATCTAATTAAGTCATTCCACACAGGCAATGCGTTAATCATGGTCTAGTCGTAAGATATTATCGCCCTTTTGAGAAAAAGACCCGCTTAGCCTGGAAAATACCGCGCTTTTTCAAATCTAAGTTTGACAACTGAAGAACGAACATCCTGAAAATGCTGGAGGTGAAAATATAAGTTTTTGAGTCTTCCCGACGGTGGTCGTTGTTGTGCACTAATTGGACTGGCCGAATAGGAAACGTTTCCTCTTGGCTTTCAGTTCGACAGACTAAAGTGGCCTGATGAGTATGTGTCAGTCTCAGCTTCGCGTCGAAAGGCACATAATTCTTGTTGGATCCACTATACATGCAATGGGGAGCCTCAATATACAGTGGTATAATCGTATATATATATATACTACTCAGACAACAAGTGAGGTCGCCAAACTTCGTTACACGTACATGGTTTGTGGTACTGGATTTTGATAGAAGACGCCCATAAGAGTATCTGAGAACGTGTCTCAGAAAATGTTGCGATATCACCATTTAGAATGATAAGTTCGTGTATTTGAGGATATCAATACACGGTCATTGTCAACGAGGACACTTGGTGGGTTTAGTCAAGCCCACTTTAACTTTGGTGTGTACATTGAGACCGTAGATGGTGCAATGGATCATTGGCTTATGGAATGGCAAGGATGAAAGAGAAGGGAAATTGTGTAATTTCTTTGGCGGAATGTGTTTCAGTCATCTGGGCTCATACTTTACCAAGCAGTACACTTGAAAACATTCTAAGACTAGGAATCACGCAAGCTTTAGGTCAATGTCTAGTGACTACTTTCTATGATATTGTTTTTGTTCTCTCCATCCACAAAAACGGACATTCTTGAAGGCATCTGTCACTGGTCCGTCAACTGACTAACACGCATGGCAGGAGGTCCAGTTTGGTCCTAGAATCAATCTGAATAGATTGTTTGTAAACGACATTACCCGCCATACTGGTCAATGTGGTTTCGTTCTCAATCTATTTGAGGGTATCAATAAAATAGGGCTGATCTGCTTCTGTAGCTGCTTTGTGACAGATTTTGGGAATCGATACAAAATTGACGTTCCAGATTATCTCACGACATTTTCTATTATCAAATAGGGTCTAAATGTCTGTCAGTTCGTTTATCTTTAGGTGATCACTGCCCTTGGTCTCCTGGTTTTTCTGCGAAGGCAAGAGGGATGATCTATTGGCTGTTATATAAACCCGCGAGTAAACAAAATGGGAAACGGAAATTAAGATGACCAGTCAAATGTTCATAATACGCAGAGCCATTATGATCATGTAAGCTAGAAATGTCGGTGAAAAATGTGATCGATGTAATTAGGCTGAGCATCTTTCTTGAACACTCTGTTCAAGTAGGCAGCGAACGAACTTGTTAATGGTAAAATTTGGGAAGGAGAATCAAAATGTAATCTTGTCAAAAATACGGTGGTACTGATCACCAGTCCAACTGAGTGACAAGCCTCCTGAGAAGTTTAACGCTGTTAAAGAGACCAAATGTTGAAGAGAAAACACGCGCCAAAAATAAATAATATCATCCCAACTGAGGACATTGCAGTGAATAAGCCCTTGGCTTTCACAATAGATGTGTTGTCAGGGCCAAAAACAGCTAACGATGCAAGTTATGATTTGGACGAAAATCCGAACGAGTACCGCTCAGCACTGTACTCGGCCATTACTCCTGGGAGTTAGCTGATGTAGTGATCTAAATTCGGTGGAATAAACACGTCCACTCATTGGCGAAATGTGCATTTTGTTGAACACCTGTACAAAAGAGTTCGGTTATGTCAAGCAACAGGTATCAACTACTGGTCCCTTTCTACTTTTTTCTGTATTTTTCCAACTCGGTTGCGGCGAGTTACGACTGTTGTTTTCATTGTTTTTTTTCGAAGGTTGCTTATCTGTCTCGCCGGTCAATATAGTTCATTTGCGGCGTTCTGTGGTGGGGATATTCAATTATCTGAAGTGTTCTCCTTCGCCGAGAAAAACGTGTGTTACTTTTGTTATGGCTACAGTCACTAACGACACTGAAGCATAGTCTCCTCGAGTACGGCAGCAATTTGTTCGTATCAATTGTGCCTATGAATGGAAGAACTGATCCACTTAAATACTACTCTAATCGATAGAGACAGATTCACTAATAAAAAACGGCTTGGTGCATTTTTCAAAGTTCATTCAGATAGACGCGTAATCCACTTTAACACTGTTTGCTTGCAGTTTTATCACCAAGAAAATTAAAAAAAACAGCAACAGGCTATTACTTTATGTCATGCCGATTAAGCGTGAAACAAGTAACCTATTTCTCGTAAAGCTCAAGTGACGAAGTAGAAAGTTTTTCGTCCTTGGACAAACCGGAAAATTCTGTGGATGCAGGATGGAGGATTGTTTGAATATCCCAGAAGGCACACTATTTTCGGTTTTGAAAAATAGGTTAGATGACTAATTATTCATGGATTAAACTTTGTATTGTAGGTTTTCACAAAAGAGTTTTGCGTCTCTACTGACGAATCCACTTTTGTGCTTAGTTTATAAGACAAGGTAGTGCACCCGTTCACATGCTCGTGTCCAGCGTTGTAAGTTGGTCACGCAAAGAAGTGTTTGATTGACGGAATACGTGAGCACTGCCCCTCTTCACTGACTCGTGAAAAACATGTACCGGACTTAAGTGCTCTTGCGTTGCACCTGGCCAGAACCGCCAAAGTATTGGTTACTGATCCAGTCTTTTGACTTACTGTTTTCCCCTTCAGATGTAGTACCCTTCATATGTACCATATAAACTACAATGCACTAAACAAAGGATCAATTTCAAAAAACAATTTTTTCCTTACATTGAATCTTTTAAAGAGAAAGCATCCTAATCGCAGTTGAACAATTAGGTTATTTCGGACATGTTCACCATCATTGAAACGAAACCCCGGGGAATTCTTATGGGCAAAGAAGAACAAATCGGTGGGACCTGCAGAACACCGTGATTAAGTAACCAGAAATAACAGAAATCGACCAAATGATGAATAAAAACATGCATATTTGGTCAGAGTGGTGATCCCACCACCACAACCCCACCATCTACCTGAACAATTGACCTGTCCATCTGACTGACTGACCAGCTTTCACGCAGTCACAGCTGGCATATTGATATATGCTGTTTGCTCCTGCATTTGAGTCCACCTGTCTTTAATCTCGATTAAAGAGTACTGTTATTGAGGGTCAGTTAGTGAAAGAGTAGTCTGTCCACGTTTTTAAAAAAAATAAACTTGTTATCCGTCCATCACAGGGTTTTCTCTTACGACCATAGTGACGAAGTGCTCAGTTTACATACAGACCACTCGACCATCAGAACAACGGAGAAGTTAGTTCAAGCACCGGAGGCAGGGTGCCGCCACAGCCTGTGCTCGCTTGGTGGTACGCGGCACTTGAGTATTCTAAGCTTGTTAGTGCCGGTAGGTAGTAGAATTATAGTAGCCCAATACGAACCTCCATAACGACTGAGATTGTGATGCGCGACGCGAGCATAACCCAACATCGAAATGTCCGGTGATGCTAAAACCGTGTTTTCGTTTGACGTCCACCAATGGTAGAATGGCCCATCAAAATAATTCAACTCCGTACATAAAAGTGAACCTCTATATACGGCATCGTTGTCTGGTGTGGGGCGCTTTGTTTAGGTACAGATCCATCCCTCGGTTTACCAGCTGGCGCTGATTCGGTGAACAGGTTCAGTGTCTGCTATCTAGAGAGTGATCCACTCTACTAACTAAAGTAAAGCAACTAAAACTGTTTGGCTGTCCTACTTTACAGGTGTGACCGGGGTGGAATAGGATGCTGAAAACAACCTGGGGTTCTCAGGATACCTCATGCCCGAAATCCGCAACATCAGCAACCATCATTTCCGAAGCGAACTGTCACATGTTCATCAGGTGTCACTTGGTCCGATGAGCTGTTGTAACCTGTTGTGTCTTGTCAGTTACTTAACAGCTGCGCCACTACTGAGCTCTGTTCTCCTGACCCCGTACGCCTCATGGGTACTGGAAGGACCAGACTGCCCCACTTCCGGACATACGTGGTTAACTAATTGCTGACAGCGCTCACCCGCTCGGACACATGACTGGCTATCCGCTCACTCAAATCCGGATTAGGCTTCCAATCAATCCTGCCAATACTGCCGCTTGGTCTATGTGCGACATATAAGCCTGATTTGGGTTCGACAAGCAGCGAACTCCAGGCAAACAAACTGTGGGTGCAATGGTTTTCGTCGGTAGGTAGGTATAAAGAAAGATGCGTGACTTCTGCGGTCCATGTATTACTATGCTTAGGGCTAGACACACTTACTTATTGGTAAAAAACCGCGGCTGATGATATTAGTTCAGCTACCTGATTCTTTGTATACTATTTCCTCTCTACTCAAAATAATCGGCTTTGATTGTCGCGACGCTAAAAGCTTTCGCTTTGTACGGTTCTCCAGTTCTTCTCCAGGTTCTTCTCTACACATCTACATCTTACCGACAGCGTGTGGGTCCTTCGCAATGCTCCTTCATCCTGCACAAACCCAAATAACACGAAATCCGTGAGTTTAATTGTCCTTGAAATATTAAATGGAAGAGAATGGATTACTTGAGTGCACCGGATAAAAGTCTTGTTATGTTACGTGAAATAACATAACAAAACATTAATTTGTTTCTCTCTTTGAGTAAAACTCGTCACAAGTTTCCATGTGGGAACTTACCAGAACCGAACCTGCGCCATAATGTTAATAGTGTACACCATCAGTTACACGGAAAACACAAGGCAAGATCATAACAACGGTAATCTGTAACTAGGCACTAACGGCTGATCCGTTCTGGCAGGCCAGTGAAACTTTACACACAAGAATTTGTTGTGGTACTTTAAGGGTGAAAGCGACTACACGCTTGAAATGGTACCGGTCTGGTAGGGTTTTCCGAGTTGGGCAAATAATCGCACACGTACCTAATCAAAAATCGAAAAATTTGCTGCCTTTCATTTCAGCATTTTACTCAACTCAATTGCAGGCAGTTCTTCTCTCAAGGGGAAGACTGCTACCTCTGTTCATCCGTCTTCACCTCATACCCTTGCATAATCCCATGCTGTGGGAATACATTTTCGGGTATCTGACCATCTCAGACATGTTCCTTCTAGCTTCCTGATTTTACACTATACGCAACCATCCATAATGTATCAATACACCCTAGTCCCCGCACAAACGAACGTTCATGTCTTGCTCATTTGATGCTAAGTTACAAGTGTCACCTCTTACACACTACTTCATGGTACACACCCCGCTTCCTGTCATCTCCCAAGGGATGAGACGTGTCCAGTATTATTAACTAACACCCTCTAGGCTACGTCTCATCAGCAAAGTGACCGGTGGTTATATGTAAACAACTCAAACAACTCAGTGAGCAGTCCTATATTTAGAAAGCAGCCAGACTGTTTAGGTTGATGAAGTAATTAAACAACTAAATTCAACTTGTCACGGTTGTTTTGAAAACTCTTTATGAACGAATTTTAGTTTGGCTTGCGAATAGCAGGGATCGTCTGGGTTAGCGTTTTCACACCTGGCCTATCTAAAGCGATACACACCCACTCAAAGTCCTTGGATGTTTAATAAGCAACGAAACGCAGTACTCGACCGTATAGACTACAGCTTGACCTAAATTTGATAGGAGCTTTTGGAGTGTTATACTTTCTATAGTTGTTATAAACACAAATATGACTTGGGAATTGTTTGGAACAGCTTTACCAAGAAATGGGGGCAGGCAACTATGAAATTTAGGTCTCAGACGTCTACGTAGATTCTGTATTTGGGCAACTGCCAGTGATCCTTCTAGAATTATTTCACGGCATTTAGTTAAACCACATAATTTTCTGATCAGGCGAAATCGATATCATTACGTAGCCAGTATGTTTAATAATTAGTGTGGATAAACAACCGTCGGATTACTTCCAGATTCTCCATAAATTTCAAAGTGACTTTTAATGATGATCCCAAAAACATTCGTATTAATCTAGTTTTCTCTGTTATTTCCTAGTTTGAGGGTTATGAAGCTTGCCTGAATTTCTTCTTGAAACGGTATGCATGTTCCCATCACCTTTCGATGGGTGAGACTTTAGAACTGAACGCTGATAATACGTTACCCGGTCTGTCAGTACATATATATATATATATATATATATATATATATATACTTACCCCCATAGATTTACTAGTAAGCAAGCTCATGTCTTTCAAAAGTGATGCTTTGGAGCTGTCATAGTTGGTCACTACTATTCTCTTCTGTTGAACGTTGAACTCTTGGTCCTTGATTTCAATCAGTTCGGCGAAGATTCCAATGAAACTTTGGTGATTCTCTTAAGAGTACAGCGTTACCCTTTACACAATTTGCACAGTGTGCCATTTTTTGACTTCCAGAGTCATTTCAAGTGTCTGATGCTGGCTTTTCTCATTTGATGTTGGAGTTTCTTTCTTGAAGGATCTTGGATAGAGCATCGATTTCTTGACATAGGTTAGCACGGATGCTGACGGCTCATCAAACATCTGTTCATATTTCAATACCCCGATCGTACTCAGGATACCTTCTTCGATATGCCTTCGTATTTCGGCCTAAGTTCTGTCAGAAGTGATTAAAACTTGAGTGTCCAGCGCGCTTTGCATTAAGGCGTCCGAAAATTTCGAAATTGTTCCTGACTCCTTCATTTCTACATTCAACCTGAACGAATAACCTGCTGAGCCACGACCTGGCATTTCCTTGAGCACGTCACGTGCCTTGGTAAATGTCAGTAAGTGGTCGCCACGAATTAATGTTACAGTTACACCAATAATATGATTGATTAATTATCCGTGCCAACCTTTTTGGCAAGGCCACATTGCAAGCGTTTTCCACTCAACAATTAACCATTTATTCTTATTATTGTACTCAAGAATCCTAGTCCTTGCCAAATCTAGCGACGGATTATTAATTCGAGGAGATGCGGAATCCACTTGAAGATGCAAATCTAATCAAGTCTTATGGACGATAGACAAATGGGATATATTCTCAGTCTGAGTGTGAAGTAGGGGATGATGTATGTGACATACCTTGAATTCTACGGTGAAAATTACAGAAGTGTCATATTGAGTTGATGTTGTGTGGGTGTATCTTTGTCTCACGTTTTCTCTATTTGTGGAGCAACTAGAGTTTTCAAACCGAATTTACTGTGTTGCCCCATTCAATTAAAACAGCCACCAGTTTCTCAAAATTTCGCCTAATCAGCTACTCCGTTAAGGTGGATCTCGCGGCGTTTTGAGTCCTTTCACAAAGGAAACAAACTGCCTATTTGGTCTCTGCTTCCACTCAAATCAAAATTCCACGATGCTAAAAATGCATCTCACTTCTTAGATATCCATTTCGCCTGGAGCGAATTTAGGTTTTTAACAACTAAGGCTTAAAATAAGGCTTACTGTGTGGACTTCATCCATAGCCTTCGATCTTAAGACATTATTGATAAAATAAAGGAAAATGACTCTACAAGAAGACACTGAGGATAGAACATGAAAGATTGATTTCCACTGCCATTACCGCACAATTTGCTGTTTAAGCAGCTTTGAAATTTTCACTTCCGAAGGCACTTTAACTGCGTTTGATAATCAGCCGGCGATCACGGTTAAGCGTTGAGTAAAAGGAATTTGTTTTCCCAGGCCGTCTCCTCTAAAGTCTCCGTCTTCGGGAAAAAAGCCGTCACCTTAATCAGTATGACGACAACTCGCGTTTTTTCTGACTATGAACACATTGCTGTTGGGGTGAACAGTCAAAGACTTCCTTTAAACCTGCTTGAAATAAGAATCCTGGAATTGCGGGGACTAGCTGCCTGCCCAACGAGTTTAGAATTTACTGAAGAGAACTCAAGCCATCGCTGCCTGCAGAATATTTTCCGCACTGAAGCTAAGCCACTAAAACAAGTAGACAACTTAATGTTAAAATACTCTTATTTCTATATTTTTAACCCTCCCGAGGTTCATCATTAGTACAAAAACTTCCACATTCATACTTTTATATATACGTTCATACACGAATTACCATACCACCATAGAAACGTTTTCACTACTGTTTGTTGATAACACATAGTGAGCATCACGACCTATTCTCAACCCTCTAGTATAGTTTCACTTGAATTCCAAATGATTGTTATATGGTGGCGGGTTCGAGATATTCAACTTTCACACTTTTCGAAACGTCATTTTCCTGCCAGCCGTAGGCGATGCTCAGACTGTACTCCTGACAAACTAAACAGCATCGCACTCCCTTCTGTCTGAAAAAAACACGATTAATGGCTAAGAATGAAATTTTCACGGACCAAGTTGTTTCAAAACAGTGTTGAAATTTGCGAACCCATAGCACTGTCACCTCAAGAAAGATGGTTGTATTTTTATGAAAGAGATACCTACCAGAATTCAGAAAACAAGCAGCCCAATTGCGTGCGCTTATCCCCTGGAAAAGTACGCACGCAATCTCTGATTTTTGGCAGTTTTGGTGAACCACAGCAATCAGACCGAACACAATTACGTCCACTTTGAGAGTAGATATCAACTTGAAACAGTTAAACAGGTCCAACCGGTATGTGTGTGAAACTGAAATTCTGCTTTTTCCAAGTTAATTGTTTGTCCTTCTGGTAGCTGATAACTTTACAATGAAAGCGACTTGATCAACGGGACCCTGATTTCCGCTACAACGAGATCACCTCTAACCTCGAAGAATAATTGAGGAATTTTTGTGAGCTTTTTGTTTGGTGCCTAATTTCACGGAACCCCATTAAAGCCAGCGGTTCTCTCCGAACACCCACAGCTTAATGTATTCGAACTGTACAGTTAGCCCCGAAGACAGACCTTCTCTAATTTCATAATCGGTTTGATTAGGTTTGGACGGCACACCTTGAAAAATACATTACCTCCGACGAGGTCCGATACTTCATTAGGATCGACGCAAGCTTGGGGCGCGAAAAAGGTTTGCGACGCTTTGAGTTGTTTACCGCATAGAGTAGTGCTATACTATGATTTATATCATATTACTTCATCCAGTTCATCAAAGGGTCGCATAGATTTTTGTCCGGGTCCTTAGGACAAACAGGTCGGTGGTTCAGGTTAATCGACGACTGCGTTGATCGGATAACACAGATTAGGATTCTAGTATGCCACAATACTGTTTCTCTGATCTTCTATCTCAAACGACAAAGAAACTGATGATCTTAGGTATCCTAACTTAAGGGCAATCATGGGTTCTTCATCTTGATCAATCGCGTTGTATTTATTCACCAAACAAATGAAATGTATATAAACAAAGGCTTCCGTTTTGACCTTTGCTACTAGGATTTCCTTAGTCTGCTCCCACAAAATTCCACTAGCAAAAGAACAGCGCGCACCTTCTGTATCGCCGTTTTACTTGTTATTCAAACACTGTGTCCCATTCGTGGTCGCAAGCTGCTTTTAGCTCGATTCTGTCCCCAATTAGATTTCTGGGCTGCCGAGAGAGCAAGTTATCTCCTTTTATTTCAAAAAGAAGACACTTTCCCCCATTTAACTGATGAAAACTGAGATGATCCAGACTGTTATCGATTACTGAAGTCATCGGAATCTGGCCGTGTGACCCGCACGTTCTCGTACAAAACAGAATTGCACAAAAGTTCAACTAACTTTGGCCATAGAGAAATTGTTTTCTATAAACATCATCTACAATGGCTTTATTCATTTGGCTCTTCGACCCATTAAGTCCTAATCCCTCACCGCCTCCTTTTAGCATGTACATCCAATAATTTGTCCAACTGAACACGCAGTTTCTGTTGGGTATCATATAACTTGGTGATCCTATCACAGGGGCATTCTCGTTCGCCTTATATACTTTAAGTGAACTGTAGGGAGCATTTTGAGGTAGCATACCCCAGTGGGTGCCAAACCCGTTGGAGATAAAAAGAGACGTGATGGCCGGTTCAGCATTCGTACGAGACGGAACTCAGTCCAGCTTTGGCTCGTGAAAGAAGCGTGCAACGGACTATTTTCTGTCCACCCACCTCCGATTCCTGTCCGCTCGCTAGAGAGTCTGGTAATATTAAGTATTCCAGTGTTTGGTTATACACAACAGAAGCTCTTCAATAGTGTTAATTTGTTTAGTCAGATAGTTATCACAACCAGCACTACTTGGCCGCAACTGGTTTCTTATGTAACGCTTGCAGCAGGTACATGTATGAACCATGAAGTACTCGTAGTCGCTGTGGATGATGTGCAGCCATTGCTGATCTCAAACGATAGAAGAGTCCGTCAAGACAGATGTCATGAATTATCAGATCGTTTCAATCCATGGATTTCCTCAGTTATTCGTGCCATTACTTGTTCGTACTTGAAATGGAGATATTCTCGGCCTGAGCACGCCTGTCAAGGTGTGTGCCAGAAAGGATTGCGTGCAGAAAGTGAAACAATGTGCAAAGATGAAGCGACCTGAATAACTGAACTTACGTAGACCAAACGGTTGTGTCGCAAGCTGGAGCAGACGAAGGCATGTCTTGATAGGTCAGAGTGTAAGTCATTTATCCTCGAGGGTTGTTAGCCTGGCGGTTCTCGAAAAATCACGAATATTCTCGCGCAACTTTTTGGAACATCACCTGATAATCCTACAAAGACAGCTGTAAGAATTTTCCTTTCCTGCCTCAAGCAACCGTGCCTTAAGTATACTGTAGTGGGCAGAATAGGAAACCAGGGACTGATACAGGGGTCGAAATATAGTTAGCAAGACATAAAAAGCAGTGGATGCTCCGAAACTCTACTAGCTTAACAGTGATCAAAGCTTTACGCAGACACTCAATAAAGGTATATCAACTGACCTACAAAGGTTCTGAGAGGAAACGCCTGGAAGAACGTAGTCAAATATCTCTCAACGAAGGATTGTCCCACAACTGCGTCGTGCCCACTTTTCGCCATTCGGTTCTCGTTTGCACACTTTGACTTAGATTCGCCTGCCTACTTCCGACCAAAATGCAATCAGTTCGGCTCATGGGGATCAAACCAATGGCAACAGTATGGGTGGTCCCACAATTTTGTCGTGGGATGCACACATGCTAGTCAATTTCTGGTACAGCCAGCCCTGAGATGCCTGACGGGAATTTGCTGTCTGGCTGCACACCTTCCTTCAGTAAGTCTAATCCGAAAATTCTTGACTATAAATCTGGACACTCTTACTGTGATTTCTCTAGAATGCAAAAGACGAAGTGAACGAATGCACTAGGTCGTGAATGTCAGCGTCGCTTTCTCCAAATGACATTGCAGGAAAACTAGAATATTACAGGAGCGGCAACTGCTTGCTGAGAAACAAATGTCATGTGAGGCCAATTACTTGAATTTCAAGAAAGGAAATTTAACGGAGGTAAAAACTTGCGCTATTACAGCCTCGAATGATATAAAATGTGTTTGGACGTTTAGTAGCTCAGATTAAAGCAATAACAGTCGTTGCTGTCAGACTAAATTATGTAAAAAATTCTATTTAGTGTTAAACTGCGCAGCATTTTGCGGCCAACACTGTACTTCTTTGTGTTTTTTCTTTTCTCCCGCAGTTTTGCATTCTCAGTTAAAATGATAGGGGAAGACAAACTGTTCAATGTTGTTCATGCTATGTTCTACCAACAGGAGAAATCATCAAAGCCGAGTAAGGAACATTTGGCTTGCTGATTTCACCTTGCATTTTAGTAGCGCACCACGTGAGCTGGTTTCGACTGTCGTCCAGTCACACAGCTCTCTAGATCCACTGTCTGATGCCGACCATTCCCGAGACAAGCAGGGTTCCATATCCTTCAGGACGCGGAAATTTTAACCGGTCTGAATTGAACCTGGGGAGCAAAGGTAGCCTTATTCGAGGAGTCACAAAGAAGGACCGCACAACGACTAGCGAGAGAAGAGTTGTACGCGTTCATAGGTTAAAAGTCGTCCAGTTCAATACAAGCTCATCTTGATACTGAGTAACCTTTTTACTTACTACATATTTTATCAGGGTTCCCAGCTGAGACGTAGGGACCCACATATTTGAGGCCAGCCTTCTTATGAGCCATGGCCTGGGTAGTCCACTGCCTCGATGATTACAGTTTGTTTGAAAGGGAATTGTGTAACATACCAGTAATTTACCAACCCACTGGAGCGACTTTTTTAAGCACGAGAACTTGGACGAAATTATCGTTCAAATAGTCAAAATCGACGATGTAATACCTGTCCATATTTTGGAATAAAGAAGACAAATTAGCTGCAGTATACATCTTAGCAAGCAACCGGTGCAAAGCCAATCAGCATTTTGTGACGCAGTTAGTGGTTTTTCCATGGAATTTTAGTAGCAAAGAACACGTTTGTTTGGGACTAATTCGTTCATTTTCAGGGCTCTTCACTCATAAAGAAGAAACGCTACAAGAAAATAAGTTGGCGCTGCTCCATTTTGAAATGAGCTGTTTTTAGTAGAGGATGAATTGTGCTAAGTCCAACCAAAACTGAGGACGCATTAAAGTACAAACCACATCCCAGGAGGTTTTGTGCATTTGCTTTATTTTGAGTGACTGGTAGCTGAAGATTCTGGCAGTCGAACGACTTAGTGTTAAACTAAAATGTTACCGATAAATTTTTTCTGGATTTGGATTTTTCACATTTCTTGCGATACATGCAGCAACATCAACCTAGAACGTAAATGCCCGAACTACGAAACACCTAAGTACCAGCAAGTGAGAATTGATGAGGCGACAGTCAGTTTTTCTTTGAAAAGCAAAAGGCTTAACAAATAAACCACAATCAGTGTTTCATAAACATGAAGTCCACATTTTACTTCCGTACGCAAAAGTTTTTCTGGCCCAGTTCACTGGTACGTCATATCGGCTCTGATTCAAGATGTTGGCATATAATTCTTGAATTCAATCTTCGTGTTTATTACAGTACTATTCCAAGGCAGGAACTAGAGCAAACGTAGGTACTGTACAAATTAATGTAGATGCCATTCCGTGTGATAAATGCAAATGGAAACACCAAAATTTAATAAGCAAAAATTCGTATAAAAGGGGCTGCAAAACAAAACATTTGTTAACCAAATGTTTTGAAAAAGCTAGATGAACTGGTTTCACACAGAAGCTGGTCTGTAGAGTTCTGAAGAAAAAATCTAAGATAGGTTAAGAACTCAGTCAAAATGACAAACGCCGTTGCAATGTGCTCAAACCGGATTAGTCGACAGGTAACTCCGCGAACAATCCAGGGGTAAAAATCGTTAAACCTCCTCTTAATGGCGTTATTTTTACCTTTAATCAAGTATACATCGTGGGGATTTGCTAACCCGTAACCTCTCGCATGATAGTTAGAACACTTGACCATTGAGCCACAAGTGGCTGATCAGCAGTGCGATTAACTTATCTAGACAGGAGATGGCGCCACTCATCCGCCAAACACGGAATTCCCATCACGTTGTCGCCTGGTGACTGGCTCCATCGGTGATAACTTTTCAGACAGATGAATCACGCAAATTGTGGATTATTCCTTCCTAGGTGGTAGCTGCTGATCATTAGCAAAAAAATGAGCAAATAAAAGTGGAGGAGAGCGCAGTGCATAGGAAATATACATCAGTGGAACGGACTGGCTAGGTGCCAAAATCGATATTCGGAAAATAATCCGATGAGGCAAGATTAGAAGTTATGAGGTGTGAAGACGGAAGCTAGGTGAAACGCGGTCCTGATCACGTCCTTGGAACCACAGTGGGGGCTAGTTTGGGGTACGGAACTCTCTAGCTTTCATAAGTGCTTATACAATCACAGTTCTGAAAAGACAGCCTAGCAACCAAGTCAGTCGACTGCTGTACATTCGTTTGGTCCTCGGAGCGGGCGTACACAAAGTTTGAAAACAGGTCGAGAAATCAGCTGAAGCCTTCGTGTGCACTTCCATTTATCTTTAGAAGAATGCTGGGCAAGTAAAACGACCTGTCTCCGTTTTACCTACATTATTGTGCTGTGACCGCGGACTTTTTCAGCTGTTGATATTCTGAAGATAATGATGACAAGTTGAAAGTTGGAAAATGCTGTCTAAATACAGGTGGCGACTTTATTTGGTAAATAGTAACCTTTGTTCTACGGAACTATGGCTATGTCATCGCTTTGAACATGGCACCAACAATTGATCCGATATGTGCAGCCATGACCACCATATGTGAGTTTGAGTTGCCCAAGCGTAACATGAAGCTCAGTTGGTAGAACGCCTGCCTTCACTCTCCCTTAGATATGTATGGTCTTCGGTATTGCATATTTTCAGAATCAATCAAGATAGGTGCAGTACAAAGCAATATGGTTCGTTTCCAATGGTTAGTATTTTGGAACGAAATATGGCAAACGATTTACAATTATGTGAAATGCAATTTGTTGTCTGGAATACTAGTAGGCAACACGTCTACTTACAGTCTTGGGCCGCTGCACTTTATCTTTCCAGGTCTAACACTCACACGAAAGTCTTTCTGACTTCCACCTCAACGTTCTGTATTTCGTAATCCTTAAGGTGAGTTGAACAGATACATCAAACCTCGACTGGCATACGATTCGGTAGCTCGTTCGCGCAAGTTTTCTACTCATCAATGACTATTGGTGGTTGCGTGAAATCGCCACATTCCATGTGTCTTTACATGCACACGGCATGTGTTCGTAATTCGCGTTCTTTTCTAGGTTTCACGCAGTTTTATTCTGCTGCATAAAATTCATAATACTTTTCACGTAAAATATTCTCCGGATCAACATCGATTTTAAATTTATACTGATTGTTTCGTTCTGCCAAAATATTGGGATATTCATTCAGTTAGGAGGACCATAACGCACATGACAGCGGGTCAAATAATGGCAGCCATCATCACCACGTGCACTGGAAACTGTCGCCTGACTGACATAAAGTCCGAGTAATTATCAAATCGAACTAACGCATACAAGTTGTGAGATATTCAACGAATCTTCATATGGTGGTACATTACACCAAGCTTTCGTGTACCTTCATCCAGACTGTGTTTGTAGAGCTTAACCTCTGAAAAGTATCACCTTTACTTCGATATATTTCTTTCGGTAACACATATGGAACACCTGTGAGACAAATACTTCCAGCTAACCAAAGGAAATTAGTGTTATGCGCAACTTTTTTCTTGCTAAAAAAACTTAGTTGTGCTACAACAACGGGTAAACAACTTTGATTAAAGAGAGACTGATCAAGGTATATGGTGATAGTTACTCAGTGTGATAAACTATCACGACACATTTTGATCAATCTCTCTTTAAGCAAAGTCGTTTACCCGTTGTTGTAGCACACCTAAGTTTCTTTTAACTCACTAGGCTTGCATTTATCTGACGAAGAAGGCCCGAATAGAAAACGATATGTAATTCAGAGAGAAGGGACGTGTAAGTGATTTCCAACTACGTTTTCCGGGACAAGTGACGCACTACAGGTAGCGTGAAGGTGGATTAGTATGGCTCAATATCAGAAGCGGATAAAAGCGACCCACAGCCAATTTCGAAAACAGCCTTTGCGTTTATGTACAACTACTCAATATTGAATAACGTCAGTCATCGCTTGCCAAATGAAGTGTTTCCCAAGTTCCTGGAGATTTTAAGGAAGGTCGAATAGGTAGCACCGCTCATTCACAGAATAGTCCGTACATTAGTTTCGCTCATAAACGACGTCTTCTAGCCAATCTGTGAAGAAAATGTCGAGCGGTAAGCCGACGTCCATACAGTTTTTTTTCTAACTACACTCACCAGTCAAATCGTACAAGTGATGGCTTGCTGAATGCCGGTCGACAACACATACTGTATGGATTTTCTTTGGGAAATGGCAAACATGGCCACTTCCGGTAGAACGTGATGATTAACTAGTTCCTCACGCAAATCATATAAAATATTGAACAATCGGTTTCCAAACATCAAAATCGATCCCAGTTGATCAAAACTATTTAAATCTTTGTGCTTTTGGGGTTAAATTTGTACTTTAATTCTTTTTTTAAATTTGATCACAACACGAGAGTACTACTCCATGGTGTTTGTATGGGCCTATGAAGCAGAGATACTATGATACTTCCCGATTTGCTATAAAGGAACAGATTGACCATTTCCTTCACTGTGAGCTTAGCCAGCAACCTTCACGTCCTCTCTGACGGTGGAATAATTCGCTTCGCACACGTTTGGACAAGGTAACCAGGATGAAAAAAGGACTCGGAAAAAGGTGATCATTCTTAGAAGCCTTAGCAGAACGACATAACAGTCGAACATGCTGCTCTCTGGTGTAGATACTTAACACAGTTGTATTGTTGCGTAAACGGTGGTCGAAGCACATGCACGGCAGATTAACACGGTGATAAATTCCGACGTATGGAATGCTTAAGGGATTGAAGTCTTAGTAACTGCAACGGCCTTACTTTCAATGATAACCTCTATGCGGCTCGCTAAATCCAAAAGTACCCTATGAACGGGAACTCATGAAAATATGTGCCAATGTAGCACAGCCAAGCCCATTAGGCTTACCCTTATGAACGAACTGCATAAGAAAATCGCTGGTTTTACTTACACCTTCTTTAATGACATCCGTCTTCGGTATGCTTGGATTGACCTGCTTAGGTGTGTCGTAGTCAGACACGTAACACTTTTGGAGAGTAATAACCCGCCATCAGTAGAATAGCTTTATGTAGAAGACGAGGCCGCAACAAAATATCACCAAAATTGCATGTGAACCTTTCTACTGCATCCCATTGGCTTGGGCAGTTTGTGTCACAAACTCTTTACCTTTCCAGAATAGTCAACTATACGTGCTGGACTGGTGACAAATAACAGGCCCTATGCAAATGAACACTTTTTGAAACTCATCACAAGATAAATACAAAGTCCCATGAGCTAGTTGTAATAAGCTCTTGTGCCATGTTCATTGAAGAAATGTTATACTTCACGAACGAATCATTCACCAGTCAGACCTTTTTCTGGGAAAAAAGCCTGAAAGCAAAACCATTTGTCAGCCTTGCTGACTATAAAGCCGTTTTTAGTTCAATAATCTATCCTTCAGTGCTGCGAATAAATTTTAACAATCATAGTAATAAACTCTTGAGTAGTTAGAGGTACGTTCTAGCCAGTCCGATTTACTAAAATCGAAGAGTTCATGTTGTTTAAGAAAGATCAGTAAGTATCCTTCCAACCCGCCGTATGGTTGAGACTCGGAGGAAATCGTTCTGTGTGCCGTATTGGAGAAAAACAAGGGAACCTTCATTAATCACAGTTGAAAATGGATGCCATAGCTGGATATACTTGCGCGCTTCTGCACGTGTCTAAGTGCGATGCAAAGTGTGTTTTTAGGAGATATTATATACAAGAAAATTGATGCTAGTTTGATAATCCGGTTGGTAAACATAACCCTGCTGGTATGGGTCCGCGCTGCGATGATGGTCGTCGGTAAGAAAATACATTACCCAGGAGAGGCGACAATGAACGATTTACTGGACGAAAACCAAAGTGCAGAAGAAAGTTTTCAGGGCTCAACCGATTTAGGTATGTTACTCGGACGGCAAGTGCTGTTCAATCTGAATAAAAAAAGTCAACATGCAGCTGGCTGTTTGTTGGGTGGTGACAAATGGTCTACTGAGAACATTTCTTTCCTTCGTTTTTAACTGACGGCCAAGTAATATCCACAGCTATACTTGTTTTCAAAAGCGCCCGCTTACTACGTGCCCCAACTATTCAAAAGTCGTTTGCTCTTATGAATTTGAGCCTTCTGAAGAGATGGCATTTTTGAATGGACTACTTTCTATGATATACCTTTGAAGCAACAGTGCCTGGTGGCTGTTTAGTATTTACTTGGCAATATTTCACCTCATGATAAACAAATGGGGGGAGTAGTACCTATGACAAAAGGCTTACGCTAATGTTGCGGTCAGTCCTACAAACTAGTTGAACATGTTCATTGCTAGTCTGATGTACTATTTTCAAATGCAAGTTTCAAATACTTTAGACTGTTTTAATTTTTTCGGTTTTGAAGGTTTCCACTTTCCCAGAACAATCTTATCTCAGTTTCTAATACCTTAATATCACGTACGGTTCCTAAAATACTGGCATATTTACCAGTGTCTGAAATGTTATATGATATGGGTAAGGGAGATTGAAAGCAAAGAATCGTGTCATTGTATCGAGGAAATTTCACCAGAATGAATTTGTACGCTGAAGTTGGTAGCTTTAACATAATTTTGTGTTATTATGGTCTGAAACAGGAAAACCGGGAAGGAATTGGGACGGGTCTCATCGGAGCTAGTGGCAAATTGTCGTTAAAACTGAGGTATTTTTGTGTTAGCAAACTATGGGATTGGCGCCAGTGTGTTTATGACCATTTGTCGTTAGCATAAACGCAGGTCTAAAACGAGGATAAGGACGACCTCAACACTATTGTGGAAGTGCTAGTGAATCAATGCAAAACGAAATTCTGAGCTACTGAGCGGGTGAAATGCCTGTTCCAGGCATCCATGTCGAATTTTGTATCGACGATAACGGACCGAACTACCATTTCAGCAATTCGCACCATCTGCTCTTCCGGTCCTATTCTTGAACATTCACTTTTCGAAAACATTGTCCAGTGAAACTTTTGATGCCCCCTACTCGTCTATCCTTCTGTTTCCTTCGAAATACGGTCATCTAGGATCAAACTGATGCTGTGGCCAGAAACGCCTGCATAGATAACTGGAATATCTCCATCGGGCTTCCATGGTCAAATACCAGGTTTACTTGTGTTCACCTTATGCCACTTTGATCCACTGTGAATACGAAATGAGCGAGTGCAAAAGTTAACGGTAAATATCACGTCTTGAAATAAACTTGCGGCGATTTTCGGTATCAAGCATCAAAATAACCAAACGAAAGATTCGATGCAAAAGAAGCAACTATCGTAACATACCACTATAAATATTCCTGCATTTCCATCAAAGCAAATCTAGCGTTGCGTCTAGCAATATAAATGTGTCGGCGCCTCCCTTACATACCCGGTCTCGATAGTGACCTTGGGAGAAGAAAATGATTTGCCGATTATCAGACCAATCATGCATTTCGTGAAACGATTCATACGCAAACAGCTTGTTTGTAAAATTTTGCTTTCTTTCACATGGTGATTTGGGTGCTAAGACAGATGTCACTCATTTTACACGCAATCGTCAGTGTAGATTCATGTTTTATGGTTCCTATGAAACGTGTTTGGAATCAGACAGTAGGGCTGAGGACAGGGACACTTCCAATAGTAAAGTGAAGGTGCGCTGTCAAATCTTCTTCGCTTTTGTTCACAGGCAAGTTTTTTGTGGCACACTCCAGCGTACATCCTGGTCTTGTCACGGAGTTCGGAAACGCAAACTGGAATTTCCTAATATTCTGCGTAGCTCCTTAGACCGATAATTTCTGTTTATTCGCTGATGGAAATTATTACCGTTTCAATGGGATATTCCAGCTTTCTGATAAGCATGTTGTTCCCAGCCCACAATCTCCTATTCAATGATTGCTGAAGTTCTCTTTGTTTGAATTATTTTAGAATGTGCACTGTACTTTTTAGCTAAATACATTTCATGTAGTTTAGATTGGCGGACACAACCGAAAGAAGGATCGCGCTTTAGGTTATATGAGCAACTGCCACTACTGTCCTGAGGTGAATACGTGTTCTGTCTATAGGGCATCGAATCAGTAAATAACAGAGAATAATTGGGTGTTACTAAAGTGGTCATAGTTTAACAAACTTTTAGATCTTCTTCGGGCCACGCCATCAACTTCACTTTGTAAATTTGACTCATCAAGTCGTATGAGGCTGATAAGGACATAAAAGAGGCCACTACTAAAATAAACTGATTATACAGGGTAAATCTGTTTTTCAATAAAACGAGTCCTTTAGGAGCAAGCCGGTACTGGATGCCGATTCATGAACGAATTCAAGATTGGGGTACAGTGATATCCGGTTACTTCACCGACGACTAAAACAGTCCTTCCACTCGGATGGTTCGTAGTAAGAATTCCGTCGAGTAGACTGTAGTTTGTTCGTTTGTCCTGGTCTTCAATGGAACTGTGCCACAGTATGACGACCATGTGTCACCCGCTTAACTTTAGCAAACGACCATTCGTATTATTTAGGAACCAAGATTTGCTGGCGTCCACTGGAATTAATCGTAGATTTCAATGGTGATTGTTTGCGCGGAAGACTGCGAGAGCTAGAGCTAAACAGTCGTAATGTACAGATTTGGGTGAAAAATATCGACAGGTTTTGAATTCTATCGAAATATCAAGAAGGTTGCCTTATCTGAAAATATAAATATCTTGTTTGAACTGCTGCACTTTAGTTAATAATGCCTTAAAGATATGGCTACACGGCACGATCTCCATTATATGCTATTATGATGTTTTGCGGACAGACATTTCTTTAAGCGACTATTTTGAATGCACTTGTTTTCACTGCCTGGAACGAAAAAGATGGTACGTTTTGCAGCCCCCATTAAACAATCACATTCGCAAGTAAACTACTGGAAATAATTCTTTTCCTTAATTTTAAATACATTAGGGGTATAATCCACCCAATATGCTCAGGGAACCTTCGGAGTTCAGGTACTTTGGAAGGTAGTCACCACTTCGAAATCCGATAATTTCCTGGTTATCAGGGATGACTTGCATTTAGACAGGATGTAGCGCCACTCATCCCATTCAGGGAAACATATACTCGTGGTAAGTGACCATTTTTTTCGGATGAAAGTATCACTCCTGATGAGAAGTTATTCTCTTTGTGAACTTGGCTCAGTCCCCTGGATGTCGTGGGCACGAAACACCCTAGAACTATAAGATGTGCGTACTATTGGCGATTCAGCATAAGGATAAAACTGCTCTACAGTACTTCACTTGCAGGACAAAATGTCATTTATAAACAACCCGAAGTCGTCACATAACCATCAGGGAAAGAATCCGTCTCGGAATAACCGTCCATATGCCATTAGTAAGGCCGTTATGATGGTCAATAGTGGGCCTGCTTAAATTTTTGAAGTAGATATATCAACTGACAGCGGGCTATATGTGACTATTATCAAGGTATACGCCGGCAAATTAGGTGAGAATTAACGAAGACATCTTTTCATTTTGCAGACAAAGACCGCTCCTTCTAGCCAGCCTAATCAAGCGTTCTTAAGGGGGCACTGGATTCAACTTTTAGTACATACTGGTTCATGATTTTCTACTAGCCACTGTGCTCTGGCGGAGTAGGTTGGGCTTTTCACATCATCCATAGAATACAACCAAACTTTAAGTTTGTACACATTAGATGTGTCAGCTTAAATTGTACTATTTCGATTGCGCTGGATTTTACCAAGACTGACTGTTTGAGTTTGAGAAGATTCTCTTCAGATGTGCAGAAGTTCTACCTTCTTCAGTCATCATTCTGAGATTCGATTCATTTATCAGGAGGTCTTCGATTTTTATGGCATAGTTGGTTTTACTCAGGAACACACTCTCTGCACCTTTTTCTGGTCCATATAGAAAACTAGCTGAATCTTACCTACTCTTGCACGAAGCTTGAAAATGTGTTAAATGGCTGTTTCAAGGTATACTGAATAAACGACACTTTCACCATTGGTTTACCAAGAGGGATATTCTTTATTCGTTGTTGATAGCGACTCGCCGGATAAAATATTTTGCCAGAGACAAATAGAGTTGTTCATAATCACACCACTCTCGTTTGGACGTTCGTCCACCAATCCTGGCGTAATTATCCTGGTGAGTCCACACCAAAAGGAAGCACTGGACTTGAGTTTCGCTCCTATTATAGCACATCCGTAGTGTATATCCAGTGGCCGTGCCGGGATTTGAACTCCGGGCATCTGACATGCGAGGCGAGCGTGTTACCACAACTCGACAAACGCACGTTGGACGCATCTGAATCTTCACCTCTGAACAGGTGAATGTGTTCACGCTTGAGCGATGTGAGTGTGTGCCAGACTCATGGAACAACGACACCAACTGTCCTGACTGTGACGATCGATTGACCTGCCAGTCAGGATTTCCCAGTCAGATAGCGTCACACACGCTTGAAACCCACTGATCAGCTTTTTCGGGTTTCTGTTGAGATTTTGCGGGATACGTATTTTGTTCATATCCACACCACTTCTGTTTGAACGGTCGTCAATTAGGTAGCCTGGTTATTTCGGTAAGCACTTTCGGCTCAACTACCTGATCCACAAAGTAATGTTTTCATGGAGCGGACGGATTTCGACCCAGTGCGCAATTTCCATTTTCAGGCAGCATATTTTTCTTCCAATCGGATAGTCGGTAAACTATGGAGCACAAAAAGCTGGTTTAGCAGCCCGTTTCTGATAAGAAAACGTCTTTTTTCCGCCGAAACTTGGAAGTAAGTCGACTGGATTGAATTTGTATGAATTATGTGAAAGGGCGATGATTTTAGTTCGTGCCACGTGAGTGTCAAAGTGTGAGTGTATAAATCTACGCATGTATAAATGTGTGTTACAATTTGCCGGATGTATCACATCAACCCATCAACGGAACGCTTGTATTTCAATATTATTCGTCCCACTGAATTGTTATTGTTTGGAATGGGTGGTGTTGCAAAGTATGAAATGTTGACAGATAAATTATTATATCTACTCCATTGATTCCTTCACAGATCCAGAAAACCTTGAGCTTTTGCAATCTAAGAAATACTGGATGTTGGGATATATGCTTCGAATAAATACAAGTTAGTGATTGAGTAGTTCGTTCTAACCTTGTTTGCGAAGGTGTGGGCGAAATGTGTCACGCAATGGCCACCAAATTTATCCCTTATAATATAGAACAGTTGTGGAGTGGGAGCAAACTGCCGTCTAACCCCTTTTAGGATGAGTTTGTTTCTTGAAAAATTGCCCACCAAAGGGTGTAAATTCGATTATACATGTGAAAGCTAAATGCTAAGTCATTAGGAAGAGTCCTCGAGAATCTGCTTCGACGAGCGTCGCGTGTAGCTTCGTTGGCTGAGCTGCAAGCGATAGACCCTTTTTCACCTTTTAGGACTTTTCAGATGTATCCATTTCTCCTATACTATCTAACGGTTGCTGTGGTCTATCCGGGGGATATAACCTAACGCTAACGACTGTTTGCGATCTACAACGTTGCATATCTTCACACAAACTGGCCAGGGTGAATGGGCTGACCCACGGTCGCCAGTTTGTTTCGTGTCAAAACACGAAATTCGATGCCATTGATTCTTTGTCCTCTTATAACGACATGCGAAACGTTCAACTGCGGATAAGATGCGGGATTTTACGAGCTGAAAACCACGATTCCGTACGCAGTTATCTACCAGAAAAATTGCTAAATTTCAGATCCACCCACCATCGTGGTGTGTACTGATTTCAATGTAACGTCCAAATCTGCCAATTTATCTCTTATTTTTACCGTGTTTTCATCATAGGATTCCCTGTAAGTTCATAAACATAATTAATTCCGTAGATTCATACATTTCTTGGAACTTTGAAGGATCTTAGGAGCTTTCTTTTCCACGAAACTTCGCTGCTGAAACGGTTTTATATTCTTTGGTTTCCCACCCAAATTCGTCACTGGGAAATTTGTCGGATTCACAAAGCCCAACCATTTATCCATCGCTTGCGGGAAGGTACTCAATTTGAGGTACGAAAATGAAGTTGTCGTTGTCGCTGAAAATGAGCACAAAATTAAGTCTTTTAACTAGCAGAATCTTTTGCCATTCTTGGTACTTGTTTTTCGGACAGCATGTACACATGTAGGCTTCAACAAATACAGTCCCTTAGCTTACCAGGCTCACTTTAAGAGGGACCATTTTAGGTTTTGTTTAACATACAGTGAGGAACACAATAGCTCTGACATGGTTGCACGTGATAACGTCACAATGAGTGTCTTCAGGTTTTAGGTGACGATCGTCAATGTATTCCGCTCTTGATATCAAGAACATTCTATTGGATCTCAAAGGTCACGCGCAGTGTTATTTTATGACTGGAATGTGCAGCCCTTCTGAGGGAGATCTGAGACGTCTTCAGCCTTGCGAACTTCGAGGTCTGAAAACAATATTCTGCTGTTAGATGGGTTGAACAAATTGGTAACCAAATGCTCACGAAGCGAGCACCTAGTCTAGCGACATATGCTCTAGCTACAGAAGGTATGCAGCTCCATAAATTTGTGTGCCTTGTTTAAGTGCACTACCTGCTTCTGAGGTGGCAGTATGCATCGTAGAAGAATGGTATGGGAAAGCTTACGAGATTAATGTGCACCGCTAGTGCAATCCGTCACGAGGATATAGTTACTCTCCCCTCGTATGGACTCTGAACTTCACTCTGTTTCAGCCATGAAGCTCAGAAAAGATCGGCTAAAGGCTTTCGTGTAGTGTGCTTTTCTAAAACTAAGTCTTACAAAGGGTTTTACTGTAGATTCCTCAAAAATTTCATGACATACACAGATTTTCATTTGAAGAACGGAAATGGAATGAACAGAGCTTGTAGTCTACATTTCCTCCGAAGGCTTCAAATGAAAAGAAATACCAACAAAGAACACCACCTTTCAGGTCAATGCGAACGGTTTTGAACAACGAATAGTATCCGGCATTAAAATGGAAAGTCCGTGGTGCATAGGTTTATTCAAGAAAACCAACTGGCAGTTCAAAAAATGAAGCAAAACACCAGCTTTGGTGCCACTGTAAACCGTCATCCCACGATTATCCTCTGTTCTTGTTAATAGTATAACGATACAGCTGTAGAGTAGTAATGACTAGAACAATGAATAAATGGAGCAATTACGTAAAACATAATATTCAATCAAATAGAATGATATCGCAAAACATGAAATAAGCACGTGGTTTTTTTTTCAATGCACGCGTCTGATCTGAGCAGATATTTTCCAAAAAATACGCCGATTTAAAGGTTCACTGTAAGAATCAACCATTGAAATCTCAGGGTGAGCTTGTAGCACGGATAAAGTATTGCATCCTGCTACCGTTAGGGTTTCAGAAATGATTTTAGTTTCCTTCTTTAAACCTTCATCTCATCCCTATTTCCTTCTATCTGGTTAGCATGTCAGCTGAATTGCCCACCGCATCCTCTCAAATTTCCATCGAATGGCAGGTGGCGCGAAGATACGGCTGCTAACCACCTTTTCTGGATTGATTGAGTTTTGTGGCGCGACAGATCCCAGAAGAAGAGGTAAGGAAAAGCACTGCTGCACACGCTAATCTATGTTCAGATGTGGAATGGTAAATTGTTATCAACCTAAGGATTCTAAGCAGGTGGTTGGACCATCTAAGACCAAATATGCTAATGCAGGTGTGTCTAGCGGCTGTCGCTTTCTAAAAATATCCACCATATTGGCTCAGCTGAAGGTCTTTTGCATATTGCGTATATCCACGTAGTTTGGACGGCGAATTTTGCTCAGCAGTTCCTACATTAACTATTCGGTAATAGATAGAATAGCTTAATATTTTTACGCATAGGGACCAAAGTTAGCAGCTTCGGAATAACCAAAAGAGTCCATCTATAGGGTGCTGGTTTCATGGTTAAAGCCATGTGTTAGCAGATGTCAATTAATGCGTGAATAAAGACCCAGGAGTTGTATAAACGGAAACACAAGTGACGGGTGCGTAAACTGATGGTAGCTTTGTTCCTTGCGGTTCTCCTGGGTATCAAAAAGGAGAGTTGGGCCATAGTTACTGTAAAGCTATCTGCAACTTATAGTTGCTAGGTTGTTTATGCATTAGTGATCTGTGTGTTAGTGATCTGAAGCATTTTGAGAGAACTGAATTAAGAACACATGCATGTAGAAAATTACTAACTGACTCATAGAACAATAAGTTATATACGGACTGCCTAAGAAAATAAATTTGCAACGCAGATGAGATACCAAAGCCAGCAGCATAAATGGATCATAAGTTCAAAGGTTGCTCGGCTATGCCTCCTTTCAGTCAAGGGCTCTAGAGGAATGATCTCCAGAAGAGTTTTTCAGTAAACGCTCTCGAGATAAGTTATTCTTGAAATTATTTTTAATGAAAGTTGGCTCCTTTCCGAGGATTTCCCAGGGAATCGCCTCCCATATTTTTCTGTCAGGCATTTGCTGTTTTGATATATCCGCTATTTCTTCTAACCGAATGACGATAGTAAATTTTGCGTCCAAGTAAATGTCCGTTTGGGTAAACTGTCAATGACACTGACGTAAGGGTTTGCATGTTTTTGTTGAATGCATGCTCCAATCCAGCGTTAGATTTATTACCAAACGATCACTGCTGGCTTGGGGAGAATTTCTTCGCTTCATTAAACTTTTTGCCGTTTTGGCGGAGAACGAATTTGAATGTAAATTACATTTATGGATTTATACCTCAAATGTTTCTAGCTCAAGTCGATCAAGTAGGCAGGATCCTGCAGAACAAGTCCGGAGAATAAGTCTCTGCCGCCTTCCTCAGAAGTGCCCATTCTGTAATAATATTTTGTTTTTCACGGTGCAGTGCTTGCAAAGGTAGTCAACGTGTCTTGTTTCGGCTGTCAACGTAAAAAAGATTTAGATTATGACCAGTTTGAGCACTTATATCTGCAGTACTGGAATACTAAGTAGCAAAATAGTATTATAGAAGAAAATCCAAAACAAAAATCGAGGCGCATGTGAGGGTTTTCCAATAGGAAGTTCCGCATGACATTTTCTCATTGCGCTTCACCGGTGATTGCAACCAAGTGAATGCTATTTTGAGCTAATCGCCGTTGAGCCCGAATGCTATTTTGTTTGCTCCTGAGCAACTTTTTCTAAGCTAGATACCGTCTACAAATTTTCAAATGAATCGAACCTCGATTTGGTCTGCGCAAACAAAAGGAGTATTGTGACTCATCTTGTTTCTTAGAGCATCACGTAACATCCCCTTATCTAAAGGAGCGTAAAGTTTGCCTCCACACATATTAAAACGGATTGGTATCAGAAAATGTATTCATTGAGTTGATCAACTTTTGTCAGTGTATTGTAGGTACATGACACTCGATACAATAAAAAGTTTAGATGCTATTTCAGCCATTAAACACATCGCGTTCGCAGACGCATAACAAAATATGAACGATGTATGCAGTTCAGTACAAACAATATAATGAATGAACCTTTCAACGTTGTGATACCACAAAAATTGAGGATCGATGCGCAAGACGAACCGATACATGAACCGCATGAAAGGGTTTAGCTTCAACACAGTTTAAAATGCCACACAAAAGCATTCGTCCAGCAAAAGTGCGTACAATGTATTGTTACCTGTTCTGTAATCCATTCCCCTAGATAATGTCAAGGATGAATGGTTTTGCTGATCGGAAAAATGAGAGAAAATGAGAAAACCAAGTTGCGCTACGAAGAATCGAAATTCACTAGACATATAAGGACCATCCGGATATAGGCTATTATGTATAGTTGAATTCCACACGGTTTGTCACCAGTGGAAAGCAAGGCAGTGGGTTTGTGAACAGAGGCCGCAAAACCATAAACCACTCTTTTCTTATTTTCGGACTTGGATAAACAAATGCAAAGTCAGCGAATGCCATGGTTTGTTTATTTGATCAGAATTCAGACCAGTGAAATTGTCTGCTTAAATCAGTGATGCCTACATATTCCTCTGCCTAAATACTGTTCAACGATGCAAAGAAAAATGCATTTTCTACGTATGTCGCCGCAGTCTACGCTTTAGCTGAGAATGTCACACATGAAAGTGCTCATTCTCCATGCAAGAAGTTAACACACACTCTACTTATTATAAACACAAGGGACAAGTTTTATCAGCACACAGGAAAACTTCGTTATACTGCTTGCTCAGGAAACAGCTATTCTGAAAAAAATTCTATGTTCGAAAATTTCCGGATTCTTGTTTGTGACGCTGTTTATTTCAGCCCTGGCTACCGTCATAATTCATAAAAGAAAGCACCTATATTTTACAACAGTTTGTGTTTATTCACGTAGATCTGCTCTTTCCGGTCCTCCTTCAATCCATCTGCCTACTTTTCCTTAACTGTGTTGATTCACATGGTACACACTGGAAATCAGGTGAACGCTTTCAAGTTTTTTAGTCTGATCTGCAGACCATAGTTATAAACATGTTAGGAGAGCTAAAAAACATTTAGAAATGCTACGCCATTACGATGATATAGTGTGTTCACCGTTCCGAGTTTCACTGCTAATATAGTTGTCCAAATGCGTGTGCGCTTTGTCAGAAGTTTGCCAGCCGCCATCGTATCATTTTGATCAGTCGCTCGAGGTCTAGCGGACGTTTTCGTCCCACTCGCTTTAGTGCGGACGCGTGGTAACTTTCAACGTTTTGCGCGCGAATCCTGATAATCTTTGCCTGACGCAAAACAGTCAACTAATGGCCGTTTTCCATTTTTTTTTCATTTACGAGAGATAGAAATACTGAAATCTGCGCATTTAAAAACAAAAACGTCAGGAGTGCTTAACGTAAATTGGGATTATTCATATAAAACCTTATACAATTAAATTTTCTGTCAGTATACAGATAATGAACCAGCTGAGGTTCATTTCATATCTGAATGGTCAAATATCTGCATTGGAGTGAATTAAACTAGTGGGTAAACCGGAGGAAGCAGATGATTTCGAAAAATAACGAATACGTGCAGCTTATAGTCGTTTTATTTTCCCAAGCATACAAGCTCATAAAGCTGACTTAGTGGTCAATATTGAAGGGGCCGTCCGAGATGAACTAGGTGTTTTACATACCTCAGCTTTCTTCCGCACCTTTGGAGAAGCCGGCGAATTACGAAAGTGCTTCCTAGCTGACGAATTCCTAAGCTAATCTTCTCTTTCTGCTTTACGGCCTTTAGAAAGTTGTGATTTGGTGTTACCACTGATAGTGCCGCCCGCTCATGAGACAGTGACAAAATGTCTATTTCGTGCAAATGAAGGAGTTGCACGTCCGAAAAAAAACATATTAGCTGCTGATAGTAGAAAAACTCAAATACTACTTGTATCATACGCTAGAGATATTGTGATCTTTCACTTATACACTACTATTGATTCATAGTTGAGATGTGGAGCAAATTTTATCAGAATTATCTTTGTTTAGAGCAACTGGCAAGTGGAATTGTGCATTTATTTGGCCCTGGCTAACGATTACTAAAGACAGGTGATTTCATCAGTCATGCAGTCGAAAAACGTAGGAATAAACACCGAGTTTCCTCCATAGTTTTGAATCTACTGCATTGTCCCGTGAGAATTTGTTCTATTCATTTTAGCGCTTGTAGGAAAACGCCAAAAGGCAGGAACGCTTCTCTGGCAACCCCATAAAGAAAATGGCCGGCCAAACGATTCATTAGGACTAGGTTCTTGTGAAGAAAAACGGAGAAAACACATTGAGATTTAGAGCATCAAAACAAGTATTCTGTCTAATGACACCAAAATATATAGCCTGTACATTTGCTGTGGTGGACTGGCCTGGGTGAATTGACCAAGACACAACACACAGGTATTTGCAAATGGACCTGTTGAAGCAGGTAATATTAGGACTGTTTAAAGAGACGGCAACATCACATCAATATCTTCGTATTTTTGGTGTGGGCTGCAAAGGAATTTTCTCAACTGCACCTTGTGAATCTATACAACAGAGTTGGCAACGCCGACTATGTTTACAATTCGCAAGGCTCAAACTCGATCTTCATTAATCAGGTTTGATGAATTTTACCCAGATTCCGGTCTGACGCGTACGTACAAGGGGGAACCATTCGAGTAAACCAGAAGGGCCTCTGAGGTCCTCTAACTGTAAACGCAGTAGGCACATTTCTCCGCCTTGGTTTATTTCAGTTTCTGTGTTGTTCCGAAGTTTTGGTTTTTTGGGCGCGCTTAATGCACAATTATTCTGATGTTTTTAAACAAACCCTTATATAAATCTAAACCAATACAGGACTTTTGCCCTGACTGTGCTAAGGTATTTATCTTTCATAGTGCATGTCGTACACGTTACAACCACCGGTTAAGAAGAATTCCAAAACTCTAGGTGCAACAAGTCTGTCGGAAATATTGTATAAAATGGACGGGATGTTTATGGCACCCTGCTTCTTTGAACCCTCATCCAATGAAAAGATGATGAAAGGTGATTCACGTTGCTGGTTAAAAATTGAGTTTTGCTAATTTTCAGACACACTTTGTACTTCAAATTAATTCTTTTTTGCATGTCTGTGCAAAAACTACATTGAATTCAAGTGAAACAAAAATGTTTTTCACAAAGGGTGGAATGGCGATACATCTGGCACGAAATAACGTGCTATGTGGGTCTAGAATATCGAATGGTATCTCAACGGTGTACTAAAACGTGTGAATCCTCATTTTGGTCCTGCAGGGCAAGCTGAAACACAGTTTAATTGTGAGGCCACAGCAACTTGACTTCCGTGCCAGTTGAAAGCAGCTGGTCTCATTTTAAGGGATATTTAAAGTAATCACAGGGTAGATTCACACAGTAGATTGCGCTCAAGACTTATGCTCGGGTGCCGATGCGTCTATGCGTATCTATGTATAGCCAACAACAGACCTTACCCCCCAGAAGGCACGAACACGTTTAAATTAACATAATCGACCGTCCGACGTTAGTTAAAATCCTCGAGGAAAAGTCGTGCATAAAGACGTGGATGTTACTTCCCAAGGAACAATTATTACTGCAAATCAACATCTCAGCTTTCATCTGCGCTCCTAATTTGGTAATTCGGGGTCTCTTTTAACCTTACTGGGAAAGCGGAGCGATGGCAAACACCTTGATTTTCTGTACAGAGATAGAACCCAGTTGAAGAAGAATCGTCGTGCAAGAAGACCAATTGACTCAGGCTTTGGTTTTTATCTTCACATTCATGCTGTTACACTAACCCCCATAAGTGAGCGCCGAAGAAAATTTGAACTGCTGCAACTTTCACTCAGTCTGGGTTGTTCTATCGCAAAATAACCAGCACAACATGAGGATAACAAAACAACTAAAATGGTTGACTGACAATACGGCAAAACTTCTCAAACAGAACAACAGTGTGGGGAAAAGTGATGACCGTCAATACAAGCGCGCCATTTGCAGGAATTTTATAGTCGCATACGCATCGGGGATAGATATTTTTAATGCCTTTGCGCCAGCTTTTTCACACGTAAACAGCTATTTGCATACCAGGGCAGTTTTTTAGGAATTCACTAAAAATCTTCTGTTCAGACTCCATTTTCACTTTGTTGTGAGCTTGTCATTATCAACATTCGCTGCACAGGTCGTCAACAGATTTTACACGTACAAAATAAATAACATGTTCTCCGAAATTTTCACTTTGTTAGTATTATTATTGTTCTTGTTATACATCTTCCGCTTGGACGAGAGAAGCGAGAAGTCCTAAAAATATGTCCAAATCGGCCTCGTCTTAAGCACATTCGTCAAACGATAAATCCATGTATGACATTATATTTTGAATTACGGTCGAGAAAGGGTTACTATTATTCGCCGTATTACAACATTCCTGGCCATCTGACATTGGAAAATGAAGACGATGTACGACAGCACATTTCCTTGAATCAGCACGAAAATCCAAGGACAGAGGTTTATTAATGTATCGTTTTAATCGTTGGTTTTTTACAGACCTGTTACTTTCGATATTTTCTTTTGCAGATTTTAGACTCACGCATGTTTGAGGCAGTCCGCTTGACCGGCACAATGGTGACATTGTTTATTTGAAAAAGAAGCTATTCTCGCAGACAATAATTTATTTCAGACTAACTGATCACCAGTTTCATAGGAGATTAAATTAACTGCACTAAAATAACACGAATTGTCGATAAACGATGGCATATTGACCACCACGTTAGGCCCTCTTTTGGAACTAATAACCCAGCAGTGTTAAAGCCCCCTTCACTTATAGTTTTCTTCAAATTTCTTTGGAATCCTTGCTGTTAAACATTCGAAGATGTAAGTAAGGTAGTGTTTAAAACCAGCCACACATGAAACTTGTCCAGCTTCAAGCTGACTATGGTAGTTGCTCTGGTGCCTCATTGCCTAAACATGACTTATCATCCAGGAATTTCGATAGAAGCTCTTGGCACGTAAACAAAATAAATGACTGTCACAGGGAATGTCGTAGGAAAATCTAGTGAAGGGTGGACCATCCAAGGATGTCACATTTCACTTGCAATCGCAGTGCAATTAAACTGCTTTCTACTAAGACATGTGATATCTGCTCAGCTAGACAAGTGACGTAATTCGCATCTGTTTACAGTAGGACAAATTATAAACAGAGACTGTATCAATGCTTTGGTCATTATCTCCGGTTGACCAAAGAGCAAAACTAAAAAGCCTGAATACTCTATAACCCTGGGAGATTTTCACATTGTGGAACTTTGACGCAGATACAATTATGATAAAAGCATCGCTTTCATTTATCTCTCTATGTTTTTTTAAATGTTTAAAGTTGCTAGTATGCATTCTTACTATTTTAAGTATGCTTATGGTTAAGATGCCAACTTACAGACCGGAGGATCCGTGGTTAATCCGTGGCTTCAATCGTAATGCTCCGAGAGCTTTGGTCTATGCTTGGCCAACCTGATAGTATCTTACTCATCTCGATTCCTTCGGGTTGCTTGGTGGTTAGGCACAGGAAGTGTGTTACAGATGAATGACTTTTATTTTTAATTCTGAAGTAATACTGATGTAGGCGGTTTTCCACGTTGCAACTATACTCACTATGCGCCGTTACTACTTCCAAAAGCAATTTTTATTCATTTTGTCACCTTTTACCTCATAGAATTTTTTCTGATGCAAAGCAAATGTGGGTCTCATAAAATCCTGCTTTCTATGCAACATATTTTTTTCGAAGAGCCGAGAAAATGTGACATCTAAGGTCAGTTGATTTCAGGAAATTCATACCTTGTGTTGATTAAATTCTTCTGGTCAGATCAGGCAAATTTGCCCTTTGGAATGATTTATTCTACATCTGCCAATCAGTTGTGCATCTTTTCCACGAAACCGGAATATGTGGTCACCAAGCCACTTGACCTCTGAATGACTAACTGGGTTTGGGCATTGATTTATGCACTTAAATTTATCCTATCCTTCGAAATAATGGGCTAGGGAGAAAAAAATGTGCAAATTGATAAGCGCATGCACTCATTAGTTGCTGTGGGTGCTCAGTGTTTTCAGAGCTTTCAGGATCGTTCCTGATGCTGTCATCCTCAAACGTCACGCGAATTCGATCACACACTCAGTGGACCCTTTTGGTTGATAAAAAATCGGAGTTTCTTTATAAATGTTTGCGTCAAAATTGGTGAAACCAAATTACGTGGAACCAAAGCCTCCAAATCGACCGTGGTGTATATTTGAGCTATTTAGTTTATGAAAAGTATCATATCAATGCAAGAATCTGTGCACCTGGAAACAGCAGAATCGGGATTTCGCAACACAAAACAAAACGTCGCGTGACCAGCGCATTCAAGTTTTAGTTTCACCAAAATGGGAAGAAGAAATTGTCTGAACCTTCGAAGTGTCTAAGTTTAGCACTTGAGTAGACGAGCGTGTTGGATGAAACGATTGAATGAACAACAAACGTAGTAGCACTGGTAGTTTTAATTTGTCATCTGTCTCGAAAAGAATCAGCCAATTAAATCCGCGAAATGGCTGTAAGGAATATGAGCATATATTCATTCGGATGCCTAAATAATGTAGAATAAATATTTTTTCACTGACTTGACTACTTCAGACACCAATCAAAATAGCCCCAAAGAATTACGGAGTAGTATACCGGACGGATTTCAGCGAAGATTAGAAAACTTGAAACTTATTCACCATTGTTTGGTAAAATTAAGTGCGGACCGAGATTCCGTGCATCAGATGAGCCTACCCTGTACTGCATAGCCGAGAACCACTATATAGCTCTTTCCTCCTTCCAACCAGCGGTGCGTGCTTCACAAACCCCACGGATTATCGAACCCGTGGCCTTCCGGATAGTATTTGAAGCACATAACACCTCACCCAAGAGCGCCTGATCAGTAATGTGAATGACTGTCATTAGACAGGATGTAGCTCAACTCATCTTTTGGTCACGGAATCCATATGACGTGGTCACGTGTTAATTGGTTCCCCGAGTGACTCCTTCTCAAGTAGAGGTTTCACCCTTTGTGTGAGTTTATTCTTTTTTGAGCTAGTTTGACTTTAATGGGTATAGCCAGGCGTTTTGAGAATTTTCAATGGAGATTTCATCCTGTAAGCAAGACCACTCTATAGTTAAAAGAAGACCTGTGTTATCGTTTCACCCTTATTGGGAAAAGGCAACGCTGCGCACCTCACGAAATCACAGCGTTTCGAACCGCTGACGGCCGGAAAATCACGTAAGATGGGCTTACGAATTATGTGTCAACAATAATGATGTATTAAACCCTACAGTGCTCAATAAACCCTCGATAAATGCAACATCAAAATGACCTAGGCTAGAACATTGATCCCTTATGGGTGTCTACGATCATAAGCAAAGAAAATGCACATGTGATTAGAATAAATTTACGTGCTTGTATTAGGAAGCGTTTCAATGGCGGAGACCAGGCTGGAATTAAAATCGGAGGAAGAAAACACTGATGACCCCGTTATCAAGGCCGTTTTTCGATCACACACACACGAACGCACAAATATCCCTTGATGGAGTGGATCACTGTGACACAAATTTGGGACTGGTGGAAACGGCTTTCGGTGAATTGATGCGGTTACATTTTTCAACATCGAATAGAAACTTGGCCACCTGAAATAATTAAACAGTGACAGCCAGCTATGCGCAGACTAAAAGAGTGACAGTGGAAGAGAACGAAACAATGTTTTCGTTTGATATGAACTCACCGTTTAAATCAGTGGATCTCCATTCCACAAAGACAACAGACGTTGAACTACTGGACAGTCATGCCCTCCAGACGCATCTCTAGAAAAAGAAGATATCTGTAGACTGTTCAACCTCTCTTAGACTACTTACTTCAAATTCAGCGGCAAGTATTAAAAACAACCGGGAAGAGTGCCAATAGGTTCCCTAGTTTCATGGTTCACGTCGCAGGTGTCACACTGTCAATCTCCACTAGACATCATTCCCAAACCATGGTTACATTAGTTAAGCGGTGCTTTCGTCGTTACCACAAGGCAGGACCAACTCTGGCTTACCTCTGTATACGAAGACCGTTGAGGGCATTAGCTGGACTGGAAACACGTCGGCATGCTAGGACAAACAAGAACGAAGAAACAACACGAATGCATGGAAGTATTTTACTCCACTGATGGAGCAGTAAATAGAAGTACTGAGATTGACCGTGTCCGTCGGCCTCTGAGGATAAAGAAAATCCACAACCATCAAAACGTGAGACGAGCGAGGAACCAAAGAAAAAACCAACAAAACCAAAACAAAATGCCTCCTGGTTAAAACGGCAAATTAAATGGACTGAAATTTGCAGCCTCAGTTAAAAAATCACCACATTCGACTACCAAACGAGAAAAAAATAATAGGAGCCCCATAAAGAGAAGGCGTGTAACGAAAAGCTTGGAATAGACCAGACAGGGTGAGGACAGCAGGCTACTAAAGGTGAAAAGTTTTCAATCAAGTAATTACACAACAGAAATGCAGACACGAACGGGCCACGCAAAATGAGAAGTAATGAAAAGCAATTTCAGCATGTAGTGGGGCGACCAAACAGGGAAAAACTAAAAACAGGTTACGATTGAACCTGTCAGACTTCAAGCGCAATGATTATCAAAAGCCAGTCAGGCTGCTGCCAGAGCTGCTCTTTGCAAACGATATAAGCTCAAGGATAATAGAGTAACTGTCTATCCAAAAGCCGAATGATATTACTCTTCTTCGAATGGTGACAAAATGGCTGCAAATAAATTGGCAAACTCGGTGAACAGATCAACAATCACTTGATCACTTGCCAAGACTAAGTTTTCCTTGTACATGACTGTTCAGTTTATCCGGATCAAAGAAATACCTCTGAAACCAGTGATAACATACCATCATGGAACTCAGAAATTGCTCTCAGATATGAGCATCCCCTTCCTCATTTTAAAGGTTTATTTCGAGCATGACGACCAATCCAGAGCCTGATATTGATTCCTCTTAAACATGATTACGTTCGACAATCTCTGAGGTAGCCTGATTGGAACATTCCAGGGGTAATCGACACAAAGGATTACTCTATATTGATAACTAACGTGCTCCCGAAACAAGTACCAGACTGATGCTCAATTTTGCTGTTACATGGGTCCAAGATAATCAAACCTCATACTTCAGACAACCGTCAGAGCAGATTAAAATGCTAATATGATGATGCCAACAGACAACGACTTTCTGGATTGCACATAATGGCTACTGAGTTGAATGTTCAAGCAGACAAACGAACATTGAATTTCTACTACTCCAGCATCATTTACTTATTTACAAAAGATCAGGAGGGATGTAACCGGTGCGCTGTTTGGAGGAGTAATTTGAGGTGTCCGAAAACAATCTATGTGCGGAGACAGCCGAAATGATGGGCCACTTGAAGCTTAGATGAACACCAGTATGTTGGTAATGTGTCGAAATATTGATAGCTCGGGTGAGTTTATTGGCTGTTAATCAGGTGGCTGTTGATCTCTTCGCCGAGCTTGGCAAGCGATTTGCAAACGTTTCTTCACCACATGAGGAGATATCAACACTGCGCGCTGATGATGGATGAAATTACCCGTCGGAGCTTCGCACCCCGTTACCTCAAGTAAAACAAAATTATTCGAATGTCTTATTCGTGGTCCATTATTGATTAAGAATTATCCAAGATAGTTTGCATGACAGAGCGTCTTCCTGCATACACAACCACGCATGTGATAGTAGCATTATTTCAATTATCTTTACATCCCGCCATTAGCGTAGCCTTGAAAATCTAAAAATGACGCACGAAATGTAATTGACAAGAGGACGGGATGTTCAGCGCTTGTTTCGTCTTACTTGGGTTGACAGGGTTTGTGTTTAGAGACACTTCCATTTTTCCATACAGCCCTACGGAATGCACAAGAAACGAGAAAATTATAGCTGCTGCTGTTACAGTTGCCATGATTCGTTTTTTTAACTGAATGTTCATCTTACCAATATGACACGGAATGTGTTGATATTGTTTGAATTACTTAAAACGCCTTGTATTCTAACAGGGTTGAAGGGAGCAGGGAGAAGATCTGTCAAGTAGTCTGATCATCATATGCTGCCTGATGTGCTCAGTGACCTGCACACTGTAACATTTAATAATCAAATGACTCAGGTTCAGGTATGAAACCTACTTGAAGGCTTAAGAACAGGTAGAAATCAGAGCTCTTGGATGTCAGATTGGAAAATATGGTTATGTAAAGCGCAGTCATAAACGAGGGATTCAGTTGGGTTCCAAGTGAGTCTCGCGTCAAAAAAATTGGTACGCGGATGAATGTATTAGTTCGATTTCGTGAAGTTTGCTCTCAAGTGGAAAATAAGGTTGGGGGAAACTCGAGGACTGCGTCTACCTGATAAGCCTCAAGAAGAACGAAACCGGTCCTAAACTGTCAGGGTTTGAAGGAACTTTGCGAACGTAGTACGCCTATACTAGCTTATATATTTATGTTTATCGATTGGAGGGGTACATGGTAAAATCTGTGATACCTCGACAACTTTCTCTAAACAAAACGAATGCATAGCAAAATCTTCAACCTGATACCCAACAGATTTTGTCTTCTAAATTGCTCTGTGTAAAAACCCTCCCGGTCTATGAAACTAGGAAAAACTTGATAATTTTTAGGGAGCAATCTAGGTTGCGTTAACGTCACCCATGCTACTTGTGATGTTAAACCCCGTTACACGTGAATTCTATAGTTTTGGCGTCACAATTCCTATTGGTTTTATTGCTTTCCTTCACTGTTCGATAAAAACATTTGGAAACTGGATAAACGGTTTAAACCTATGTGGGATGAAAAAATAAATCAGATTTGGCTGTGTTTTGAACGGGTTAAAATAATCTACTTAGCGTTGTGAAAACTCCCTAGACTAATAATCAATACAATGCAATCGCTATCCGACTTTGGACACGTGGTAGATTGTCTCGTAGCAAAGTTTTGTAAACAGCCTGCAGAGTTTATACGCCACATTCTCTAAATTCTGCAGGCATCTTTGCTGTAAGATGCATTTGCGCTGAGCAGGCTTTTGTCTAACCACCTGATGGTTAGCTAAGGGGCTTGAGCCAATCAATAATAGTGACTTTTGTCAAACTGTGCTCGGAATTTTGCAGGTTAGCTTGCAACAAAGATTGGTTCGATCGGAAATTCATTATTATTCATTTGGCAAAGATCTGTCAACTAAACAAATGTTAGAAATATCTGACGAAAACCTTTCTGCCGCAAGCCAGACAAGTCTAGCTTAAAAAAGGAAGCATGTACATTAAGTTCTCTGAAGATTTTCAAGCACCTTTATCCAAGTGACAAAAAACTTTGCCGATAAAACCATTTAAGAAGAGCCCATTCAGTTTGCTCTCGAACCGCATCAATCTTGTGAACTATTGATTAAGTTCGGAATATATTCGCAGAATGTTCAACAAGAACCATTGCAAATAGATTGTGCGATGTGCTTGACTTCCGGTTGTGTTGATTATTATCAGAAGTATATCTAACAAAGCAAGATTATTAAAGCGGCCACGATCGAGTGTATTTCTATCTGACCATCTTGCGACATCACGCTCTCGGTTCGTTCAGGATGATTTTCACCTCAAAAACATATAAATAAAATGTTACAATTTTGGATGTTGAAAAAAATGCACGGACGCCTCATCCCTAGGCCACAATGGTACATAGCAAAACATAGATTAAAAGCTGGTTCCAGCGAAGACGGATCTGAAACCAGTGACTATGTATAAACGTTTGAAGGAAATCTTGACCGTTCTATCCACCCAAAGCAACTGGTCATTGATATCTTACAGCTCCTCCAAAATACCGAAAGAAGAGACCCTAATCCGAGTAAATTTTGGATGTCGTTGGCCAGAATAACCTTGAAAGCAACATATTATGTTCGCTAGCGAACTCTAATATGATTCTATGTATACAGGTTAACTTTTGCGCTGCACACATTACCTCTGCCCCCCAGCCTTTCTATTAATCGAAATTTCTAACTGTTGGACAAACCGTTATGGAATGGCGCAGGTGTTCACTGGCTGGGTAAATATATATATGTTAGAGTTTTCGTGGAACCACCCATTTGGGAGGAATCAGCTGAAGACCAGGGGTACGCGTTGCAAAATACAAAAGGTTTACACCATACCAAAACTTTCCACAATGCTGAATTTATCCGTGCCCTCTAAGAAAGAACACGGTGTTTTATTCACTCAGGTTCGTTTGCTTCAGGAAGACCAGTCAGTCTATGCGGAAAATGAAATGATATGAGAAACCTTTGCCAACTCTCAGGTCCCATCTGTGTCAACCGAAAAAACAGTCTTTGTAAGTGAACCGACTGCACCACCAATTGACCAATGAGAAAACCACTAGAATCTAGGAGTAATTCCGGTTAGTTTTTATGCCTCTTTTATACCATGATTTCGTATATTTTGCATCTGATAAAGTTCCATCACGATGATCAAAAACCCGAGCGATATGATTCATCTTTGCCCGAGATGAATTCTTGCACCAAATGGAGAATAACTGGAGCGAGTTATTATTCATTATATTTGCCTCTGCACCTTTAAACAACGACAATCAAGTCTAATATTTTAACTGTATATTTCGCCCCCATACTAGTAACAATCACAACAACATAAGTGAAAGCCAGGCTCCAGACACATTAAAAAAACCCAAATCTAAATTTCCGTCCACTTTTTTAATATTACCATGGGTTGTAAAAAATACCGACTTTCGCTGAGTAATTAGGCTTATCCAGACTCATCAAACTGCTGACAAATCAGTAACTTATTTTCTCGCTACTGGAGATTTTGCTTCTAATGGTAAATTCATTTCCATGAAATATTAAATGTTTAATGACACATAAAATTTTATCTCTACATTACAATTAGAGCAGCAAATGGTTTACTTTTGTGCCAAGCGGCGGAAATGATATGCCAAACAGGGAAGCATTTAATCCTGCTCTACGAAACACGTGACATCCGCTTATCCACATAGACAAACAGATTACATCCGTTAGCACTGAAGCAACATGGTACGGAACAGCAGATTAAACGCTATGCTAGTCGTTTTTAGTATTTCAACACAATTGACAGCCGCAGAAATGAAAAAAAAGAATTCGAGTTCACTTTCTGCATTGATGAGTGATACTAGTGTAAGGAGGAAAACGCTTCTCCGCGGATTGGTTTACTAGCAAACACCAGTCAAACAGTTGCACACTATAAGACAGGAAACTCAACGTCTCGGATGGACGTAGTTTTTAAAGACTCCACATTCTCACACATATTCTTGAACTTTCGTGGATGTTCATTGACTAGCACGCAATTGCAAACCAACGCTCCCAAGAAGTCCCACAAGTTCCAGGCGTTTGAAGAATATGCTTTGTATTTCAGGTTAATAAGCCCATATAAACTAGTACATGGTTTCAACGGGGCAGGTCAACGCTTGTCACATATCTGAATCATTCCATACGTTTTCCATGGTTAAGTGACATCCTTCAGCGGAAAGCTACCTGATACCTCTGCTCTTATAAGAAGGTCATGAACATGGTTGAGTGGATTTGATGCAAGATATGGAGCGGTTTGACGTGCTACTCACTTATGTACAACCCTATTACAATCAAAGGACAGACACTTGAGGTTGTAAAGCACTTTACCTGCTCGAGAGTTGTGCTAGTTCCAGATGTAGTGCTATGGATAAGGCCAAGACACGAATTCCGAAGACTCGGGTCGCCAAAATGGCATATCTCTGAATTTTAAGGGACGCGTGTATCAGCCCACAATATGGATTGTTTCATTTTACGGCTTTGATATGTGACCACCACGAGCAGCGGAAATGGAACACTTTTAGATCTTCGACAAGTGTTGTCTCAGAATTTGCAAGGAGACAATTAGAAATTGAGTGTTTGGCTGCGTAACGTGGACTTCCATCAAATAATGTGCCCGGCACCAGAGGCTGCTTTAGTTGGATTTTATGCTGCGTACAACCAACCACCGTTTATCGAAGAGATTGCTGCCTCATTTCTAGTTATGTATGGCGCAATCAGAGAGGCGGCCACACTTTGGCCTAGCATAAATTCATGGAAGGGGACCAAAAGGGATACCAAAAGTCTGTGTGCTGTCGGTGCGACTCGTCCTCCAGGATGACGACTGCGTGATCCCTATTGTGCGTGATTGGAGACGTTGCAAAATATTGCAGCTCACTGAGTGAGCTGGCTTCTTTGTTGTCACTGTCTATGCAGATTGCCTGAATTAATGTTCACCTCGGGGCGATTGTGGTAGGCTAGCACTGATTACCTTTCCAGTCCGTTTTTATTACATTCTCTTCACATAAGTTCTGAAAAATTTATGTTTATTCAGCAGTGAAGCATCAATGTTGAATGCTCTCGAGTTTATGCAACGTTATTCTCTCGATGGTGATGTGTAAAAATCGTCATCAACGCATGTCGACGATCAACCTGAGAGCTGTCAGCCACTGATTTTAGTGTCATTTTTTTAAATTTTATCATGAAGGTCTCTATTTGTATCGTTTGAGGTCGTAAATCGATTGCGACTTAATCATTTTTGGTGTTGACGTCAGCGAGTAATTTTTTTGTGCGTTCTATCCGTCATAGCCCAATTAACGTTAAAACAATTGGTGTTCTCTAATGACTGTACATTTTTGAAAAGCTATCGAACATACCACAAGGCCATCGTTTTAATGCGGATATCGGTACCACTGAACAACCAATTCGTTGTGGATCAGTGCGTCAGTTCAGACACTTATTTTATCCAATAAGTGAAGCTCTATATGACAGGTTAGAAACTCTTGGTTAATGCATATATTCCGGTAGGAGGAGGAGGTAAGGAAGTTGATAAATCCGGTCTACCCGTTATTTCAAGGGCCCTTAACCACTGGAAGACGGAGGGACACAAGCCGTTCTGGCAAGAAGACTTTAGGTTTCAACGAAGCAGTTAGACTCGAAGAATGCCGTTATGGAAAGATCCCTCCTGATCTTATCTGACTCTTGTGTAAGGTCAGGATTTACATTATCACCACAATCTAAATGTGGATTTGCGTCGAGTTTGTGTGGCTTATCCAGCACCATCAGTATGCAGCCATATCCACTGGCACTAGTAAAATATTCTTTTTTGTTTTATTGGTTCCTGAATGCTTTTTCTTTCGTTTTGTGATTTGTTTTGGTTGATTATCGCTAAGGTGCTAAGTAGCATCCCCGAGCTTCTTTTGAAATAAGATAAAGGGTGAGTGGCGCTATGTACTACATAGGTGCAATCCACTCACATCATCCATCAACGACTCGCGATCGAACGGTTTAGTCATGAAATATTCAACGACGGGTCACCGATTCTAAGTATCCCGACTATTCTTGAGATGCTCACTCCAGCTGATGCCTAGTAAGGATGAACTGGTTTTCTAGTGCTTGTTAGCCTTTTGATAACAACTGGCTCCACGTCCAGGATGACAGGTTTACTGAACCTCCAAAGTCTACCTCAATAAAAAAATAATGAAACATTTGCAAGACGACAGCTGTCCAATTCAGATATGTCGGGAATGTGAACCGCAAATCGGAACATTTGACAAGACACTTGTATTCTTCTTTTAGGTTCTCTTAACTTGAACAGTAAACTGAAATAGTCTTCTCGCTTTTGCATACAGAATACCGTCCGAATATTAGCACCACCCTTAAAATTATCATACTTTCCAGAACACGGTTCTGAAAATGACAGAAGCCGTCGCCATTCACATTCAAAAAATAGGAAGTAGCATTTGAAAACAGTTTTTCTGATGTGCCTTTATCTTGGCCGAAACATTACACTGCGGGTACAGACGGAACTGGTTTGAACTTGCAGAGAATATTGGTAGCTCATGCTGTGATGATGACTTCTGTTTCATTCGCTGAGGTGGACAATTTGATTGTAAGCGTTTCCCCACCAGTTACTGTGGCATCGCTGGGCTGTGACTGAAGGCGCTTAGATGTTGGTTGTGTAAATGACTATTCATTGTGATTCCCACAGGGCACTGAGCCCAGAACCCCGATTGGGTCACTTTTACCCTCGTCAAGTATTACGCTTTCTTGACTCGTCGTGATAATATCTAATTATGTATCAATGAAACCTTTTTAAAAATCAGTACAACTGTCTGCGTGTTCAATACATCTTAATTTTAGGATCAAGGTTACGCATGGAGATATTTTGAATCATTCAAGCAAAGGTTCTTAATTAAACTATCTTTCGGGTTCAGGGTAATGTTGAAAACCATATACAGCGTAAAGACAATGACCTCATAAAAATGATTGCAGCTGCTAAAGCGCTGAATGGAATTCATCACAATCCCAGACTATATGAGGATTCTCACCTGAAGTTGACGCTCCTAAGTTTCTAGAGGATGCATAATCCCAAAATGGCCCAATTGGGAATGATGACGTTTGAGCAAGGTGACGGAAGGCGCATTCCTCCCAGAAATGATAGTTTTGTCAGTAGAGACAGCGAAAACTCATATATACTGCCTGTTGCTCTACCTTAAACCAGAAATCCGTCCTCTTTAATATGTCAACAGATAAAAATAATGGATACAAAATGTCCTCTGAAAATCCTCAAACGCTCACAAAGCAGACGGAAATTTTCATTAACCTTTGGAATCTTTCATTGGAGCAATCAGCGTAAAAGAACAATCACAAGTACTTCAAACAAAAGGGTCCTAACAGTATCTAAAACTGAGGCTCAGGATGGTGGCACCGAGTGCGCAGCTGGCTTTCAGTGCTCTTTGAAAAGAACGGAAATACTAAAAACAATTACGTTTTTGACAGGCTAGTGAACATGGAAACGGATCAACTTTTAAAAGCAAATGGGGGTACAAAAGGCTTATACTACATTTCAAACGGAGCACCTGTCATTCTGAACGATGGAGTTTTATCAATTTACGGAAATCCAAACATTATAAAGCGTGGAAAATTTAAAAAGGGACCTCCGACTACTCCGACTGCAAACAACAGTAATAGTCTTATGTTAAAACTAGGGAGTAGACTTCAACAACAACGCGACTTGGGAAGAGCAAGTCACGATATTTTACTCACGCTGGTTAAACCGGTCACACAATAAAGTAGACCACTTAATCACGTAGACATGGCTTGAACAAATCAAAAGTTGGTGTTATTCCAAATTTTAATCCCGAAAAATCCATGCACAAACTATTGGAAAGTCCGCATTCATTCATTTGTACAATCTCTTTGATAGTATTATGTGGGAACGATTTGCGTGCAAATGATAATTTGAGAATCATGAGCTACAATCTATTATATTTTACTTCGCGAATCGCATGTCTTCGCATGGGAGCATGACTGGTTCAACCTGATCAACACTATCTTGCTACACTAATGAAATACTTCGTTGGGTTCATCATCATTTCTCTTTTGAATCGATACTTTCATGTTCAGACCCCAACATGTATTCATTTGTTTGGTGACTGAAGGAAACAAAATGAATATAACCACCTAGTTAGTTGCATTTCTTCCGTAAGTCTCGTCAGCTGGGTTAGGATATCTCGATCCATCGACTCAGTTTCGTTGTTGAACACATCCGAATCTGGGATAGTTCGAAGCCATACTGTGTGCCCAACGATCAGGAACACCATGCTTACTGCTTGTTTAGGTTTTGGAAACTAAAAATTGATCCTAACAGGTATATTATTCCTGTGTGTTTCACTAATTTTGCAAAAGAGCCGCCTGCTTACCTTTGATAGTGCTTAATTGGGTGTGGAAAAGGTAAGGATGTCAACTTTTACGGGAATTCACAATAATGAGCGGCGAATATTAAGTTCCTGGCAATCCACACATCCGTGCTAAATGCGCACGTGATTGGACCGTCACAGGCTCTTGAGTAAACGTTGGGAGACCAGCTCTCTGTTCAACATTGTGGATCCTGATCACCAAATCTAATAGAACTGCACAACCTCAAGTGGACGAAATAATTCGTCCGTCGTATCGTTATCAGTGAACTGAAAAAAATCCTTCTTCTGACGGTCTTCATTTTTCAACAAAGAATTCTTGAATAGACGAAGCGGATCCAAATTTCTTATTTGCATTGAGTAACACTTGTTTGCAATAACGACAATCACATCCTTGAATTTGCTATTCAACAATACTACACATGAATGGAAACACATACGACATGTTCGCTCACTTGCATAAACGGATATCATGTGGCCTTGTAGGAAACGCGGTAATGATTTTCCGCTTGGTACATTCTTCCTGTTGTTTAAAGTCAAATTATGTCCTGATCCATGTGCGAGATACAGGTGAATTTTGACAATGTATTCGGCACTAAAATCTCTCAACTATGTCCATACTTCGAGCAATTTTAATTTGCTCGCTTAAAGATATTTGGGTAAGCTGAATTAGGTGAAAAAGATTACTTCTTTAGCATACAGATCTGGAGAAATGGAAACTGCGCAACCTTGTTGTGGGTACCCAAATAGGTCTTCGTTATCTCTTCGGCCGCGTAAGTTGTGCAATCAAGTTATTGTCTCCAAATTCGTATGAGCACTCTTACTCCCTCATATCGCAATTATTCTCATTAATCTACTCTACGGGGAGGAAGTAGTGAACATCATTTTCACTCCTTTAGCAACAATACTGAGTAAACTAAAATAGCCTCAACGGATCATACTCTACATTAGGTTGCTGAAACGCCTTCGATGGTCTGCTGAAGGCTACGCCTTCTTGAGGCTTATCCGGTAGATGCTGTTCCGGATTCCAGTCAACCGTTTGTTCCTAATGAACCCATATCGTAGGCTGTTCAAAAACCACACCAAATAGCACACTGATTTGTTTTTAGTCTGAATCTCCTGTTTATGATCTCCCTCAGTTGGTCGAAAATGTTATAGCAACCCTATGAATAGTCTATCTTATCACAAACAGCGAGATCTCGAATATCGTTACGAATCAAACACAGAGCCGTCTTTGTGCAGTAGCTTTATTTATGCAATAGCATAAAACAGGAATCAGCTGGAATTCAAATTTGTCTCGCGTCAAAACAAGATTGGTTTGAAAATGAGCGTGGTTCATGAAACAGGCATAATTCCCTGTCCACAAGTTTAATCTAGGACATTTTTCTAGTTTGACACCCCCCGTGAACCACGGGGACTACTTTGAAACAAAATTTTTCCTATAACATCCACACGCTAAATCCATAAACTCATGTTTCACAGCAGGCATAAGGTAACTAAATGTCATTTATATAGCTCAAGGTCTCAGGTAAACGTAGGTCGTCTCTCGTTTCGGTGAGCTTCCACCACATATATATGAGCTCTTCTACTCTATCACATATGGACTTCCTAGAATTAGTGCACTGGCATTATCAGAACGTCAACTTGCATTTCAGTGAAGTCAGGCCCGCGTGATTACTTATCCTATTCCTTAGTTTAATCGATCGTGAGTAACATTGTCTTCCTGGAACTTCCCTAGTCCTTTTATGAATTTAGCTAACAGATACACCTACATTTACTCAAGGATGGTTAGCCTGATCATCTGATAACGACTGATATCATATTTGTCAATTTTCAAACAGGGTGCACCTTATTACGCAACAATTCCCCTAAATTATTGCTTACTCGGAGCACGATTTATCTGAATCAATGTACACTTCGGGGTAGATGTGAAAATGCATGGTGAGCATATTTACTGGCATGTTAAATGTGTCCGTCATTTTGATCGTTCTCTTCACCCGGAAAAGCCTACGCCTTACAGTCAGTTGTGTGAGGATTTTCAAGCTCGATTGAGCACTGGTATGTAAACGTTGACGGCACTTATCTTTATTGCATGTCTGTACGAAATGCCACGTCAGAAATATTGATCATGGACAAGCCATTCCAGTGCACAATCTCCCCGTTTTGCTCTCGAGAAAAACGGCATTAGGGGGAGGATAAGACTTTGGTCGTTTAAATTGAAGACGCAGTAATATGTTCTATATTATAATGTTTAGAGTATTTATGTAGAATAGTGTGGATTCACTGATACACTGCGAAGCCCTCTGAATTAGCGACAGCATCCACTACTCCATTTATATTTACTCTGAGGTAATACTCCTAACAAAAGCATTACAACTCATGCGTAGACAACCAACTCCAAATGAACTCTACTGTCTTATACAGTTGAAAACCCAGTTTTCACGCATCACACTAAATGTGACGGTCTAGCCTGCATGGCGCAGTGAAAAGCAGTGCAGTTCTAACCCAATGTGATTGTCAGATTCATAAAATAGCTAACCGCATTTTAATCAAGGAATGAGCGTCTCTATTTTGATACTTCGAGACGAAATAAGCCGGATTATCCGAAAAAGTAGGGAAATAACTTTGGAAACCAGTCGCCGAATAAAACTGATGTCAACAGAGGATATCAACTAGTTAGGACATTTGGCAGACTAAACGAAAGTACTAAACGAAAGACTAAACGAAAGTATACCAAATGGTCCACCAATCATAATAGGGGATAGAGAAAGCGGAATGTTGCTAAACAATAACGCACTAAGGATATTAAAAGAGTCAAGCACGGTGAAAAAATTTGTTCGCTGAAATCCTTGGCATTATGCAGAACAATCAACTAAGGAAACATGGGTCTTCACTGCGAGACAGATCCAGAACGGATCACTAGGCAGTCAGAGAACCAAGACCACTGATCGACAATTACGTTAGATGTATATTTGCTTTAAATATATGAACAAGAAGAACGGTCTGAGCATTCAGCTCAGTGATGACGTCTTCTCAAATGACTACTCATAATGTTCACCAATACATTGTGCGGCCTGATTCGATAGAGCATGGGACACACTCCTGATTTGCTATAAAGGAGAATGTCGGTAGCTCAGATAGTTTCGCACAACCATCAACCCATCGCTACGCCCTACCACGCTCCTTAACAACGCACTGATGATGTCACCTCGACTGGTGCTTAAACGTTTGCAATCAAATTACCCAGCTCAGCGAACAAACCAACGACCAACACTCTTGATTATCTGGGTGAGTTCCCCCGTAATCTCCGAAGGTCTGTGCTTTCCTACCCTCTTTTTGTGTTGTTTGGTCGCTTACCCAACTCAAAATGCTGCACAATCGCAAGAAAAGAGCAAACAACCACGACTTGCTGTAGACAGATGTTTTATCTATGAGTCCGAATGGGAAGTGGAATAAAAATCAGTGTATCGCCACTGAACAAACCACAGAATGGGCCAGACAAAAAAGGCCCGCTAAAACACTAATTAGCTTGTTATTCATTTAATGATGGGTCCTATCACCTCCAAACTGATTACAATAAATGCGAGGTTAATGAAAGGGTAATTGTGTGGCATAATGATGCCTCTTCATGCGGCTGGTAAAGGTGTGATATCAATTTAATTGGCTGGTTACTTGGTTATTAAAAATCGATGTTGAAGCATGTAACCTGGATTTTAGTGAAACTTATCCAAGCGAGTAACTTTAAATGGTCTCAGATGTATTTGCATGACTAAGTCAAACAATAATGGTTGCTTAACCAAAGCAAAATCAAAGCTCGAACAATGTTCTTCTGAATGCCCAGTACCGGACACTGTAGCCGTATTGTGTCAACGCTTGATTCGCACTGTGAGCTAATCGAAAGAAGAGATCCACTTAACTTCCACCCAACCGGTGTCGATTACTGGTCTCACAATCAGGGTTCTGAATGCTGTGAACAGGTTTTAGCTGAATGATTTGCCCAAACTTGTTCTTCTTGAGGAATCATTTTGTACACCCCGTGGGTGATGCTGAATGGCAAAAAAGAAGCGATATATAACCCTATATATACATACATATATACAACTAGAATCTTTTCCTGAATTTTAGGCCTTCCAGGGGATTGTTTGTACCGAACAACGTCCGTGCAACCTGAATTCTGCGCTGAGTGATGTAGGAAGCAACTGCATCTTCAACAGGTCACGTATCTAGGGAGGGCTTCGCTATTAAATCATTGAGCAAACCAGCTCATAGTATATAAGCGCCGTCTCTCACTTTACAGCCGTACGTAATTCCGTGGAACAGTTGCCCTGGAGTTTGTCTTGTCTCCGCAACTTAAAACTGAGTAGTAGTGTGCCACTTCGTGTACGCTGGTCTTCTATTGCCAGGCCTATGAAACAAACATGTGAATAGCCCGCTGGTTCAAAGTCCAGGTATTAAAATTACAGCAAGGTTCCACATGCTTAAGAACAAAATTGCAGAATTGGTTTCATTAGAAATGCGTAGAAAATTTTGAAAAGCATTTAGTGTGGCGTTTTACTGGTAAAACTAAACATGATCGACTGAGTGATGCGATCAACCGTATAGATTTCCAATGACCGTAACTCTGTACTCTGTAGTGTGAGGAATTCTCAATTTGGGTTGTTGATATTATAGAAATTATTTTTTCTTCAATGTTGGGAATAAACTATTTCATCACTTTATTGCAAATATGGCTTTTCGCTGCAAACATTACGTCATTTCGCAGTCGTAATATTCATGTAGACTTCCAGCAAACAAATAAGAGTGAACACTGTAGATTCCTAGCCTTCTGAGCATGAAAAGCTATTCGTAGGCTCGTCACATTTTCTGCGGTTTGTGCAAACACATGTAGACTTGTTATTTCCGGTTGTACCATTGTTCGTAGGGAAGTTGGGCAATACTTTTGATGAAGGAAGCATACCGGTTATTCGGGTGTTCCATTTCTACATGATTTGTAATTTTTTCCTACAGATGTGTCCGAATTCATGACTTACGCCGTTCTCTGCAATAAGCAGGGGAAAACGTGTTGATCCCTTTAAAAATTTTTAGGATTGTTTCGGCTCCCAGGTCCTTCCACTGTATGGGGTATTTCAATTTACATGCTCATATTGCTCCTCAACATGTACTCAAGTTTCATAAATAATTGATGATAAATCTGTCGCTTATTCCTACAGTTTTCTACTCAGGTCACTCCCGAACCCCCTGCCTCAGGTACGTCGTTGACCGGAATTTATCTCGGTTAGACCGAAAGCGATAAAGTTAACGTTCTGCTGATTTGTGAAACGAATCATAACAATGCAGAAATCTGCGCATCTGTCAGACGAAAATGTCGGGAGTTTCTACTGTAACTAAGGATCCTTCACGAATACGTTATTCAGGTTCTTCTCCGGATAATGGAATAGAAGTCAGTATAACAGTTTTGCGTTTTAGCTTAACCAATACATGTATTTAAAAAAATAATAATAATAAGTTATACTGTCAAAGTCCTTTCCCATTATACATAACGATATAATCCACATGCAAAAGTGGTTCATGTAGTTTAATCTGAACGCCAGGACTCAACTTACAAAGCAACCGGTTTGCACTGATAAGCTTCGGTGCGTTTACTTGACAGCATGGTGTCGATGTAAAGGGCGACAATCGATAAAGTGATGCTGAACTACGATCCACTAATAAAAGGGTTCACAAGTGAGTGATACTCACCCTGGGTGACAGATTGAGGTTTCTAGAGCATGGTGCGTGCAAATATACTGGAAAATTTTCAAGTGGACGCGAAGAGCAATAAAAAAGACTTTGTACGTAAACAAAATACAGGTGTCAGATACAAACAAAATAATGGTGGGTTAAATTAACAAAGTGAACTATTGATCCCACGTGTAAGCCTCCCGGGTTACGTACTGGCCTGGTACCATTAGTTGAATGAAACAAGAAAGACAAAATCTGAAAAATATCCGCACCCCTCAAGTTGTTCATCTCATTTTCCTTCAGCTGTTGCCCAAGATGTGCAATGTTCCCCCACTTAAACACACCCGACGTGTTAACTTTGTGAATTCGAAGTTTTCGTTTCAAGATCTGGATAGGTCATCAGCGGAATGAACCAAGAAAATGTTAACCATAAGAACGTTAATTTTGGGGTACACCATTACGATTCGGGAACCTGTGCACCTAGGAACCAGAATGTTGATGCTGCTTGCCATCAGTTGAAACTTTACAAGAACCATAACAAATCTTATTTTTTCCAGTGAAAACAGAAACAGGTATTTTGCTGATATTTGTACTTGAGTTGACTTACTTGTCGATTGAAGCGGTTTCTAAAATCCTGACAACGGTTAGCTCCAAGTTCATCCTAACACTACTGACCAGTTCGTCAAAAAATCAGTAGGTGGATTGATTACTTAAGAGTTTTAATGGCGAATCAACAGGTAATTCTTGGGAACAGACGACACCATGTTGTTCCCGGTTGGCCGTAGTTCTCGGAATGTGCAGAATACGGATGTAACGCTGAGTACTATTGATAAAGCATGCGAGTAATATGGTGTGGTGTCCCAGCTCTGCCCCGCATCTTATGGAAGGTGAATTTTATTACGGAAATTGTGGAACTGCTTTGCAACGTTCGTTTATTATTGTGTAACACTCAATTAATGTTCCGCAAAGTTAAAGAGGATGCGTTTGTGATGCATTTGAGATGGTTAATTTCCTATCTAATGCCTTGTATCTGCTTAGTTCGTGTTTGTTAATGAATAGGTTCGCAGCAAAGGGCTCCCCTCCTTTCATCGGCAACGCATATTTGATACTGCAAAAATCCTTTAATAGGCCCACTCAAATGCTGTACTTTTGTTGTTTCCTTAGCAATAACATGAGAAGTGTTCTTCCCTCTTTTGTAGCTGCTTCAACTTACAAGTGACGATCTATTAATTATTCTGATAGCACTCTTTGTCACACGTTACATCTTTTGTCCAGAGTTGAGCTTATTAGTACGTTAGCACAGGTAAGTTTACACTTGGGGGTCATGAGAATAATGTTCCCTGATTGACGACAGAAACATCCATGATCGCCAGGTCAAGCATGGTAAAAATCACTCAAACCGCCAGGTTTCTTGCCGCTCGTATTCGTTTGTTTACCCTATCCAGTTTGTCGAATTTAACGCACTACGTCAGGTGGCCTCCATTAAAAGAAAGTGGTGTGCATGGCCTTTGGACGGAAATTTATATCCTTCAGTTCCTCTCATGAAAAATGCTGTGCAAGTCTGCACAGTCGTATGGAAATATTTTCTTATTATTTCCCAATTTCCAGGCTTAAAAAGAGCCAAGAGAATAGTTTGAACCGTTGACGAAATGGTTAATCTATACTTTCTCTTCGGTTGAATGCATTCTTTGGATTTGCAAAAATAAATTAATCGGAAATTCGGTACTTACTGACTGCTACCTCTCATAGCTGAAGGACATTCACTTTAACTCGAAGCATGACTGGATGGGACGCCATACGATTCTCCGATGTCTTACTCTCCACACTCACTCTTGAACAGACAGTACTATAGACTAAGTCTACGAAATCAAACTGAAATCACAACTCACCTTGAAGACCAACACCCTCCACGACATCTACATATTATCCGGTTAAATACATTCTAATGTTGCTTTGAATATGTGTATATATATACATATATAATCAAGTGGCATAGCTTAACACAACAACGCAAGGCGGTGTCTGGCCAGTGAGTGGTGACGATGATTTAGTTGCAGTAATTTGAACGCGACTGCTGGAAAAATTTGGGTGGATTTCCCACTAATCACAGAACGTTTTCATCCATTTCCGTGGCTACAGCTTTTCGATAGGAGAAGTAATCTATGTATAATTGTAAAAGTATTTAAAGAAAATCATCATTTGTGTTCCTAAAGTCAGCAAATGTATCTGTAGAATGTTCACCTAGGCCTATATTTGACAACCGAATTAATTTCGGGATGGAAGCACGAGAATTACTGTAAAGCTGCTTAATCCATGTTGGAGGTCATGGGCAGTGGGCACCTGAGAAGGTTAGAGCTTGCGAATTCTTCATTGCCAACCGAAGCCTGTGACGTTTAGCCGCGAGTGTCTGATCAACAGTCCAACAATTCGCACTGGGAATATCGCTCCATTCATCCCTCACTGTTCACCCACTAACCGGATGATTTCACGTTCGAGCTGCTCTAGAAATTCATGGGGGGGCACAGTGCTGATGATCCCCAACGAGAATGAAACAGTCGGACCGTGCTTCTGAGCCTTTCAATGAGGCTTATATCAATTACGAAACGAAAGAGCAACTGTGACATTTCACAACACAGACCTGTAGAAATGTATAATTAACAAGTGTGATTCAAGTCCAATATCAAGGTAGACAGGTTTTCAAGATCGAAAGGGTCGGTACCGATAACCATCTGATCAAAATGACCTGAAGAACAACCAAAAAATCTAATTCTTCCAATTTAATTATTATTGCTCAGATGGCGCCGGACCACGACAGCCAAATTAGATGCAAATGAAATAGGCTGTCTCAGTGTTGCGCATATAGAATTGCCACATGCAACCCTTTCACCGTATGTAATATATATCACACCTGACGTAAACATGCATTTGCGTTTCGTCTGTATTCCAAAATTAACACCAAATACTAAAATGATAGTGGCAAACTGTTATTTTTGGGGTCCGACCATAAGGTATTGAAAGGCTAAGTGGATGAATTCAGAAGAAAAAATGTCCTAACAAAAATTCGGGCACCAGTATGGGCCAGTTTCATGAACCAGTTCTCCAGGTAATTTAATGAGCTTACCAAGGTTGTCCTCCATGGCGAAAGAAGGCGCCAAATCCATACGAACAAAATGTCTGATTTGTTGTCTGATGCAAACCAATGCAAGTGCACGGAAGCTTATTCCTTCACTGGTCCACAGGAACAGCTGCACAGTTGATGGAATGAAAGTCACCTACCAAAAATTACACGGAACACATAGGCACGCAGTGCCCCGCACCTGTGCATTGGAGAAAGATTCACAGTTAGTGGCACAGAGTTGTTCAAAAAAATGAGCGCAAACAGATCAGGTTCCTTCACTTTTTCTTACTTATCTGACATTCTGCTTTCTGGTTATACTGACAGACGATTAATGAGCTATCTCCACGGGCTTCCAAGCAGCTGCCTGTTATAAACGAAAGACCGTACCGCATCGCGCGTCAGCGACATTGAGGCGCATCTCACTGGCTTTTTCCGACCAGGGTTTGCGCTAAACCGTGTCATGGTATGTTGTACACTGTTCTCCAAATCTGCGTCAGCCGTACACGCTGCTAATAAGTCTGCCGGCATCCTCGCTTGACTCAGTGAATTTCAACTTGAACCACAGTATGTTTTCAATGGCCGTAAGAGAAATCCAGGGCCATGGAAATCTATATTAATAGTTTGACTATTGACTAAGGTTTCAACATTCTTTCCGGTTGTTAGCTGCTTAGCTGCTTTTGGGAAGTTCAGTTTTCTCTGATCTGTTTTCTTGTATGCAGCCCTTATTTATCATTCAGAAACTGGTTGAGTATTATCTGCATTTTGTAAGTCCGCTAAGAGATTCAAGATTTACTTAGAATGAAAAAAATATTCAGGCGTTTAGTGTAAAAGCGAATGAAGTTTGACAGCTCGAAAGTGATGTTTTGCGCTGCAAATGTGTGTGCACTGAAGGCGCGTTTTAACCCAAACGTTAATCAATCACATTGCTTTTAAAATAATGGGAGTTCTCCGTGAGCTAACACTGATTCAGGGAATAGGAAATGTGGAATGGAGTTCAGCTATGCCTCCATGCATAAATGATGAGACAATTTCGGAATCAAATGATTATACTGCATGAACTATGCTGCCTTGTTTTTGTTACCCTCTGGCACTTTGGCTCAATGAATTTAATCACGTGCTTTATTGCAGGACATGGCCAACATTTATTAAACCTTGATTGGACTAACCGGCATTTTCTGACAGGGTCATCGGCTACGTTATTTAAACTGTAAAAAGCAGTTTCAACGTTAGCTACATAAACAAATCGTTTCACCATTATATCCTGGTCATTCTTCCTCAGAACAGTGTGTGTCCTCTCAGTAAATATTCGCATCACGTCTATTAAGAAAGTTCTTGTAAATAGCCAATTGAAGTTTTCCCATATTGTAGGTTTATGGCTTATAGACTCCTCGATCATGATGGTGACAAGAGCTGCAGTACACCTTGAGCAGTCAAGCATGTACTCCACCTCAAAGTGGACAACAGGAAGCCTGTGAGTGCACTAAATAGGACGTCTCTTCTTGTTATTTTGGTTTCCAACTCAATTTATGTTATCCCCTAGTGGGTAAGTGCCAGTTTTCCTCAGCTGCGATTACAAAGCTGGACGGTGCAGAGGAAAGTAGTAGAGAATCAGAGTTAGAAATATGACCAATGTGACGCAGGAAAAACCGTTTTCCATATGCTGTTCTGGTTAGAAAATGTAACCTGCGATGAACACCAGTATGGACTCGGAAAAGAGGGATATCAAATAACACTAAGGGTCATAAACCCGGGAACACAGAGCATAAGTGTTTAGACATCCGAGTTATTGACCGTCGAAAACATCATGTGTGCCATCCAATATGCTATTTGAGCATAAAACCATCCACTTCTATCTGCCTCTTGTATCACGTCTTGATCAAGTTTCCTAAAGTAGGGAATGGTTGGTCGTATTTAGCTCCACAAATGGCAACCGTTCATCCAGTAATCAGCTGAAATTTCCTCTCATTTTGTTATGTACACTATTAAAGTTAGCTCAGAGACAGTACATTTTTATTTCGTCGCCTTCAAACATGGGCCTCCAGTGATATAAGAAATTTCACACGGAAAACCGAGGCCTGCCAATAATGGAGGTTAGTTGCGTTATGTAGCCGTCCGGGATCCGTATGAAAGAACAAATTGCACTCTGGTCTGTTTCACAAATCTAAGGCGTGGCGCACTCAGCTGGCTGGTTGCTTCATCATCTCTCCGGAACTGACAATGAGAGACCCCTTTCATGAGTATTACCTCATCTCGTTTAAACCTAGTGCCCTGCTATTGTGTTCATAAAGATGAGTAGTAAAACTACTCATTCTGTCTGGAAGTAATCTAAACGATGATTCTTTCCGCAAACTTCGAAAAGTGGAAAGTATGGACATTTCGCTATCGTCAAACTTAACGTTACGTGATGATGCTGGTGATGGCATTCATAAAAATTCACTGACTGTTAATAAATACGACAGCTTTTAAAGCTATATCCTGTGCATACAGCCCCGGTATGTATACAATCCCGTGTAATTTTTCCACAGAACTGTTAAAAAAGATCATATTATTTTGACTTTGTTTACCCGCATTTCGTTTGACCCATTGACATATAATTCGTTGAAAGGCATTGCAATTACTACGCACATCTCTTCACGACACTTTTACAGCTAGATTCTTACTTATTTCCCCTAGATATGATTGAAAACGTTGGAAAATCGCCCACATAGGTTAGGCACAGGAAACTTTCTATACAAACACTGCGTTTGTTTACTTTGCCCATCTAATGACTTCGTGGGCATCGTTTAAACCAAAGCTGTTGAAACCAATATGTCCACGATGTGTCTCTTGCCACAAAAATTTTCCGCCCCTTGGCCCTTTCGTCAGTTCATTCCTGGGCTATTCGCATTTCCTATGCCGGCACAGTCCACATACGTTGATGCCCTCGCAGTTCTGTTTAACTTTTCCAGCCTAAAGCTTTATCAGCAATGACAAATAAGGGGAATTTCCTGCTTATCTTGCCGTGTCTAGCCGATGCACAATCTCACTCAAAACGACAGATTGGCACGCATAACAACGACATCCAGATAAGCAAGTCGGCCTACTTACGTTCAGGACGAATTTTCAGATTTTATCATTCAAACCAATTGTTTCCGAAATATCCAACAAGCGTGACTAGAACTATTAAAATACGATAAAAAGACGTGGCAGTAAAACCAGTTTGAAGCTAATAATGACTACGCATATGAGCCAAGTGATTATTTTGGCGTCCAGTAACGACAGGAATCATTTGTTGTGAGAGTTTTTGAACTTCTAGGCCAGCAGAAAATATTCTCTCTAATGTTTGTAATCCGACCGAAGCATCAGGATCAACGGTCACTTTCCTTGGCACAATGGCAAAATGCTGATTACATTTAATCCAACATGCAAATGTTCGAGGAGATTATTCTTGGACAAAGAAGGTTGACAAGCCCATACCAAAATCAATCAAGCAATGTGGCTTACAACCTAAGTGTTCTTAAATACGGCTGGCATACTCTCAATTGACTCCATTTATTCCGGGATAAATCACAATTGGTGATTTGTATTACTCCTGTTAGTTAGTAATTGTCTGGTCACTGTGAGTACCAGTGATCATCAGGCGAATCCATTGTTGGCGAGCTGAACAGAATTGTTCTCTCTAAATGAGACCACAATCATCATTCCCCAATCGATGGGCATCTGGGCTAAATGACAAAGCCGAGGTCCATATAGGTTTGGGGAGGTTGGAAAAGCTCATTCTAGCCAGACATATACTAAGCACAGATGTGAATAAAAACCAAAGGCTAGATTATCATAAGTCCCCAAGAATTTCATTAGAGTAGACGCAAATGTTGCCTCCGTGTGGCAGACTGTTTGGTCGATAAACCAGACAATGTGCAGGTGCCTCAAAGAATAGCCACAAAGAATGCCTCAAAATGCGGTATTAATACAGGTCTTGACTGAAAGCAGAGTCAAACTCTAGAGAGCAAATAACTTTTGATGCATTTCTTCAAAGGTGTTACTCGCTTACTCCATATTCAGTGGGACCCAGGAGGGACAGTTAAGAAGTTTACAGTGTACCAAACTAACAAGCCACGTGACGCCTATTGTCTAGATCTAATACTGTTGATTTTTAGACTGATAACCCAAGCCACTTGAAACATGATATAGGAAAACCGGAGAAGTTTCAATGACCCCGTGAGAAGGTTTCGGGACGAGCAACGTTCACCTTGTAGAATACTTCCATTCAGTGCCTCCCAAAGGTGATACAGGATCCGCACTTTTACTGTGAAACTTGTTAGGTCTAAAAGCAATGGGAATACGAAATTCCTGTGCAGGATGCAAACAGCTAAACTAGGAAAATGTGGAAGATATTTTCCTGAGTTTTTTTTTGGCAGGACAGTGGCTGCGGGTTACCTACAAGGATTGCTGCTATCCAGGACTTATGTCTTTACTGAGCGATGAGGCGGTAAAGCAAACTTCAAACTCAGTTACGTGTAGCTAAATAGGACGCCTAGAGACGTGCGCAGTTGTCGGAAATTGTCACATGCGGGAAGAAAAGTACATACAATAACTTTATGTGGACACCCAGAAAATTCAGCTACTATTAATAGCAAAAATACTGGCTGTCACATGGAATCGTCTGATTGCGGCCTCTATCAAGGCGAAAGGACTGGCATTATACTTCTGTCAATTTACCAAAGGGAAGACCGGCCAGTATGCTGCTGTGTGACTTGTGTAAGGTACCTAAGTTTACTTGGAGTTTCATACGTATGTTACCCTGTGTGCCCTTCTCATAACAGATGTCAGGACTGAACTGTCGTGCCTCAAGCAGCCTACCCTTTTTGAGTTGCCTTTGTATACCCAAAACGAATGGCAGGAATCTTGACACATCAGGGTTTTCAGTCAAATTTCCTCATATAATTGAAGTTAATCTGTGCCGAAAATTCGAGAGTTTCGAACCGCCCGTGTCTGGTTCGAATCAATATATGGCACAATTGGACCCAAACCAGATGAGAGAATCCGTAATTTGACTTTGTTGGGCTTCAACTGATAGATCATGGTATTTATGGGAGAATATATTTTGAGAGTAAGAGAACAATACCGCTCCGGATGACAGCCAGTCAAAATAATATTTCAGATGGGTTTTTAAAGCACGAATTTCCAATTTTTTGACGGATTAGTGTCTTCTTGGATAACTGCTGAAACGTGAACATATGTAATGTTCTGAAAGCGAAATGCTGTCAAGCTTGAAAACACTCGTGCATCTTTCCCCTGTAACTGCATCATTTCGGGTACGAGATATGCTTCAAATCAACCGCAAGTAACGGAGAGGTCTATTCCAAGCGTGCCAAACCAGTGATGCGTTCACGCTATGCTGTCCTAACTATATGCAAATTATTTACACTGGGGAGGAGACACTTGCGGCGAAACAGCAATGTTTGGAATCCTATCCGGAAAGCGGCGGGTTTCACTCTCCCTGGGGATTTGTGAGATACGCCTCGCTGGTTATTCCTAACAGGGCTTGAACAAGTCGACGCTACCTTTCGGCTTTTCTCCTTATTTTGATTTCGCTAGAATGATGACATTCTGAACTGAAACCTCATTATTGTTGCAAATTTACCACCACTGATGACAAGTCTCGGTTTGAAGCTCGAAAACAGTTTGATTTGGCCCTCGAAATATTTCGTCCCCTTGCATAAATCGTCGTTAGTGGAAGGGCATTGATCCATTGCCATATCAACTTATGTCCCTAAATACAATACCAGTTTTGCCGAATTATAGGACAAGCGCCCTATCAGTTTTCGAAGGGACGTCATCTCAAATTACGCGCAAAACAATTTTGGTACTCTGGTAATCTTCCAACCACTGTGATAAGAAGACAGTACACGAGTATCGAATTTGGTTTTCTCACTCTGTTCGCTGGATTACTTCTGCCGGAAACTAAATTTTTGAAACAACCGTCATAAAAATCCTCAGATCGGATTCACTGGCTTTTTCACAATCAACTTTGAAGCAAGATAAACTGACCTAAACCTTAACCCGTTCCAAGTAAAATGGACTTTTAGTAGGTGCAAAACGAAATTGAACCACACTAAAAACATGACATGTTGTCTAGGTAAGTCAAGCCTCTTATATATGTCTGTCCTCAGTTGGAGTTAGCAGGAGTAAATACCTCCCACCAGGGTTCAATAATATCTCCTTCCGGAGCTCCTGTGATTCCTCTAGGAACAACTTCACCACCAAATAAAGGCCAGGATAGCAGAGACCTTCAGGAACATATGACAAATACGTGACCCTTAAATGAGCTGGATAGGAGTTCAAAGAACAGAAGGTGGCTGAAACGCTAGAGGCTGGGTTAAACTTGCCGCAATATATTCCAAAATAGGAACCTCGTTTTTACTTTTGAGCTTCAATTCTAAATGATGAAACACAAGTCCCCTCTGAACTTTGTGCTCACTATCCTACATTCGAACCCTGACAAATGCTTTGGGGTAATTTTCGATACATCATTTGCTCTTATAACATTCTGGCAATGGTAGCCGTGTGACTTCCAAAAAGGCGTCAGTATTGGACACTGTTGCTTAAGTACCATAGAACAGTGACAACGATCCTCAACAGAGTCTAGAAAAGCCTGAGGCTCTTAGGAAGAACAGTCAAGAACGAGACATTAGCAGCTTTGAACTGTACTAAAATATACACATCCGAATGCTTTGTCGGAATAAAATACATCAGTAGTAATTACGCGATGCTATCTCTCAATCATGCTCAGCACAGTCCTAAGAAATCTTTGTTCGCAATCAGGTTGAGAACGTAGAGCATGCCAGCCCCTTCGGTACGTTAGATGTTGCCATATCTGGGGGATTACAATCACGTATAAGAAGAATCATGTGAGCAGTGTTGTGATAATCCACAATGGCCCGATTGATTGTTGCACCTTCGCTTTGCCATGTTACGTTTGGTCCCTCGAGAAACATTATTAAGTTATACTTTTTCTTTGACAGCTCGGGGGCGAACAGGCGTGGGACCGGTCCGAATATCTTTACCTGGTAAACGGTTTGACTTTCTCCGCACCATTCTCGCTAGGCAAAAAGCAAACATTCTTTCCGACTAAGCTGAAAACGTCTGATTTTAATTTGAGTATACGTTCTGCTGCTTGTATTATCGAATTAGATCAGCTAGTATACGAGTTTGGTAACTCCCTTAACTCCACTACATCTTTTTTACACATTCCGGAGCATGTTTCTCAGTGCTTATTTTTACATAGTTAGGGGCACCGGTACCATCCACGTCACACAAAATATTCTTAGAGCTGACGAAGGTACTCCATGGAAAAAACAAACGGTTCTGCCATGGTGAGACTCTTGTTATGCTAAAATATTCTGCTCCATACGCTAAAAATTAAAGATTGAGTCAGGTGGTCAGCGTCAGCTCGGAAAGTTGCTCATTGCGGAAGAAATGTTTTCAGACAGCCATAAACGAATACTGTCGAGGAAGGCAGTATGTTCAGTTATGACTTGACGCTGGTCAGCTGTAATATCATATTCGTGCAACATGTAGATGCAGCCTCCGTAGATTGAACAAAAATGGAACGCTTTTATCAAGCATAAGTGTCCTGAAATCCACTGGATAAATTAAGTTTATCAGCTTTCAGTGACGCTTGCAAGGCTTAATCCAGACGCTATGTTACGCAAATAGACAAAATCCAGCAAGACCGTCGGTGTTGCAGGTGTTTTTTATGCAGTCTCCAACCATCAGGACAAAAGCCATATTCTGAATGATGACCAAACGAAGTTTCCTCGTATTGAACATGTCTGTCACTCGCTGATAAAAGGCAGAGGATCGGACGGACATATACCGTAGAGTAACAGGGATTACAATACTCATGTGGTGAATAGGTTAGAAGGATAGCCACCGCTTGCAACCAGTCGGGTAGCCCAAGTGAATCTCGATGACCTCTGTAACTGTCATGGTCCTGAGTGGGCAGGTGTCTAAAGGTTTGAGCAAGAAACCAATCTCCTGTAGCATGTTTTCAGATGAAAATTTCCTCACTCACTGTAGTGTAGGGACGTGTTTCATCTTAATCATCGATCTAAAAACATGCAACATGGCTCTGTGAATAAAAAACGCTGAATCAAGAACGGATAGGATGGGTGAAGCATCAAACGGATGAGTATTGTAATGAAATTACAAACTCATTCGGTACACCATACGCATCTAAACATCGGAGCTAATTAAAATGTGTGAATAAGGTGAGATATTACATGACCTTCTCTTGTGACAATTTTCAACAAAATACAGGCTCATCTTTCTGAAGTAGCTCCAATAAGATTCACTATTCCTTTCAGTGGACGGTTGACTCCACCCTGACGCTTGCTCTTCTTGTCATGCTGTACCAAATCTACAAAAGAGCAGTAGCACAGACCATGCCTCTCCTGTTTGCTCACACATTAGGTAGAGCTTGCCAAGTCCATGTTGGTAAGTATGACGGAGAACCGGTGTTTTTCGTGGCCCAGCGGCTAGAGCACCCGTCCGGAACGCGTCGGCCGGTAAAACAAAACTATTTCCGCCTGGTAAAACCAAATCACTTTCAGTCCTATTCAACCCCGTTCACAGCTCTGACCCGACCATATGTGAACAAAATGTGCCTTTGCTGTTTCTCACATCTGGTATGGTGAGAACAGGGGACGGCGTCCGGCTGTCCGCATAGGCCCCTTCTGAATATCTCAGATTTACTTGGCCAGGTATTCCGTACAACAAATTTCGGAAATCTAATCGTTTGCCCTTAAAATGTGTTTTCTCAGCAGATTTCCGTGGACTAATAGGCAGGAAATCTAATAGAAACATGCATAATACTACTCTTTTGTTCCATCTGCTACCTCGGAGTAAGCTCTCTCTCTCTCTGCATTCGAATGGATAAATAGCTCCATTTGTTCCACCCGTAATCAGCTAAAAGCGTTCATTAATGAACTGCCAATTATCGACTGCCGTTTTCGAACACAAACGTTATATGCTTGCTGTAGCAACCACAGAAGCATGTCCGCAACCACGACGCTTTTATTTAAAATTGTTCGTCAAAATGTTCCCCGGTTTAGGTTGGCAAAATGTAATTTCCGTGAGTAAATGAAACTGTTGATGGATTATTCTGGCTGGCTTTAGGAAAAAGCTAAGCCGGGGTTACTGCCAACCATGGGATGAACTCTCCATATAGAACTTACCTTCTGGAATACCTTACAGTCAAAGTCTCCTCATAGGCGGTGGATGCCGTAGTATGCACGGATCATTGTACATAACGTCATCATATTTGAAAGCGGAGCGATAGGGGACGCCACTGTCTAGTTCAGTAGGTGTTCATAAATGTCTTACGGCTGCAGCTAACTGTCATTGTATTTCCACATTCTAGCCCGGCATACAGCAAGCCAGGTGCTGTTAGTTGGCTTTATGCTCTGTGAATCCTGTCACTTTGGAAGTAGTATTTGCATCACCTTCGTTTGAACAGTCCTTCTCCTGTTCTGGCACGACATTCTAATGAGACCACATCAAAGATGGGATCCACTTGACTCTTCTATTACCCGAACTTGGTCGCAGAGAGATATCAACTGATATTGAATATCTGGGGCGGGCGCTTTTGCACTATTCCTACAGTGTACAGCTGTGACACCGGAGGTATCAAGCCTGACTAGACTAACATATTCATACTTATCAATATGATGGTTTGGCGCATCTCGTACGAATCCGCAACAACTATCCTAGTAGTATCGATCGATTGGCCCGCAATGCCAGGACTTCCCATTCAGGTTGTATCATGGGCGCTTGAAACCTGCTGGACAATTTTCACAATCATAGCATTTGTAGAGTCCGCATTTGCAGTAAGAGTAATTATACGAGAATGCAATGAACACGGAATAGCTGTTCACCTTTCCGGTTTATCAACAATCGTTTGGAGAGTAGTAACCGATTTATCTCTGAATCAACTTGATACACTGAGAATAAGGTGGCAAATTCAACAACCGCACGAGGTCAGAAGGAAAGCCAGGTGGTCGAAAGGTTATCCTGACAGCTGTTGTGGAGGTGCCCAGTGGTGTGCTGGTTGATTTAGAAGGATTGCGGATGCATTCTGTCAGCCCAAAAACGTCCTCGTTATCATCATCATCATCCTCATACCTTTGACAGACTCCACAATTTCCACCTGCATCTGATCTGCCAATCGTGTTGCACCATGATATTGCAGTTAATTTACAAACAGCGAATATGATGATAGCTCGTGGTTGACAGGCCAGTATTTGTGCACTAAATCACTCTCTTCCTAAAAAAAAGTGAGTATGTCAACATTCAAGTGAATGTTCATCTTATGTTCGTCTTTTAAACTTCTGCTGTAATATTGCGGGTTTATTTAGGCCAGTATTCCAGGTAAGGGATTATTTACTCTTGAAAAACAGTAAGATGTACATATGATCTATCTGTTCAAAGGGATGCCAACATTTGAGCGTTTTAAGAGCAGTGGCATTTTCCAGATGATCATTTTTAACATTTCTGGCTTCGCCAATATTTACTAGGTCACGAAGCTAGCCAGATACCTCATTTGTGATGGTCCCCAACGAACTCGGAAGCTCTGTCTGACTGCTTTAGCGTTCGATTCAATTTTGTAACAGTGGGGTAACGGTGATGAGCAACAGTGGGGCATCATCTGATGAATAGAGAAACCATGACAGAATTGTTAACAAGCATACAACATTCACACCATACCGCAGGCATTTGGAACCAACTGAATAAGGGTCCTCCTGCTTTGGAAATCTAATGCTTGCGTCCAAACGTTTTCCAAAACAACTCAAATATTGTCTGGAATAAGGACACATTTTTAGTGAACTTTGAGAGTTGGCGAAGGCGAGGTAATTTTGGATTCAAGTAAAAAATATGATTGAGCGAAATTAAGGAACTGCGCTCAATTGGTGTATCTATGAAGGGTAGAGGCGTTCGTGGGACATCGAGGACATCTAATGAATCTGATGAGTAGTGCTTCAAAATTTGAGCGAAAATGGAAAATGGAGGAATTCTCTGGTATTTGAAACCTACACAAGAAATTCAATCACGGGGTTATAACGCTACCTGTGGCTTCTTCGTAGGCGTTCAGAGTGACTTGTGAAGCATGCGAAACGTGCCTAATTTGATCCCATCATCACATACTCCTGGATATTCTTGACCAAATTTCAAAGTGACTGATCATTCGCCAGTATTTTACGCTTACAAGTCACTGAACTGACCTAATCTGACCACTTTTTCACAAACTCCAATGGGATTTTCTGCATACTGTTGCATGTCTTGCATGTATACTTAAATCATTGCGCTAATACTGTCCGAGGATAGTCACATATATCAATGTATCGATTGTTAACGGGCGCCCCGGTTCACCTGAACGTACGGAATTGGTTGAGTTTTTTTCCATCATCTTCGTGGTTTCCACTAAAAGTCTACGCATGGTTTTACCCAAAAAGTACATCCATTCCAAATTATCATATTTTTCAAACAATCATTTGTGGTTTTGACCTGTATCCTTCCTTGGTTCATACATGTTAAATATGTTTTCAGTGATTTTGGGTAGTGCTTTAGAATTAAAGGATTTAGCATGCTTTCCTCTCATGTTACTCTGTTGGTTGACGGTCTCTTAGCTTGCGTTTAGGAAAAATCTCATAATATCATCGAATCTTCAGAAAAGTTATTCCTGGGCATATGACCAAGTCAGTATTCTCAGACTCAGAGGTTGAATCCGTCAACATATTTACGACTTATTTACTGTATTAGCATACAGTATTTCTAAACGTTTATTCACCGCCACGAAAAGAAAAAGACCTGCCACTAAATATTGCAATTACGAGAACAGAGAAGATGTTTTGGCGCTTTCGGGTCTGACAGAGGTGCAGAGCGGCATATGAATAATTTGGCGGCATTTACGCATGCTACAATATTGCAACAGCTATTCGCTGAAATACTTTCCGGAGCTTATCACGACAAAAAGTCCATCTGTGTGATTCAAAACCTGAACTTTGTGTTCCCGAGTAATTCTTGCTGGTGTGATTAGGTGACCAGTCGCGTGATGTAATGACGTAACCCTCATAACCGATGTTGTGTTTTAACTGACCGTACGACAACCTCTGGGAAATGTATTACGCTCCCTCGGATTCTACCACGTCCGGAAACTGGTTCTTCCTTCAGGCATACATTTTTGGTCAGGTTTAATGTTCACAGTCAAGAAGGATTTAAAAAGGTACACATGAGAGTTAGAGGAGGAGATTAAATATTTGGTGTGAATACCACTGTTAATCTTACGTAAATAGGGGTATAGACTGAAGGTGCGAAAAAGCCGAAAAATAAAATATTTTCTGAAAATAGGTTCAAAATGAAATCTAGTCCAAGATTGCCCCTGGACTGCAGTGGCATCAATTCAACTAGACTCATTCCAAACGTGCTACATGAGTGCTAATTTTTAATGTGGAATGAAATCAATCAAGGGTAATTCAGTGTTGGTGTTACATACAACGGAAAATTTGGGTGTGATTTATTTGTAATTTGTTTAGATGTGAGAAATTGTTAGGAAGTCCATAAAATAGTTGTTTGCTCTGGATTGGACCATGATATCAGCTGTGGGTCGAATGTGCAGTAGCAAATATATATATATATATGGTAATCTCTCCGAAACAATTCTTGCAAGGGAAAGCATCCTCATGTTCCAAACAAGGACCATTCGATAGTCAACTACCTCTCCCCCAAACCAAGGGTTCTACCAAATTAAGGTACCACCAATTTTGCATGTAGAATATCAAATATATTTATGTGACGCATTTGACTGCGAGGCTAAAAGTGGCACGAATATCCTTCTAACCGTTCCATCGGAAATTATACTGACTCCTTCAGTGACCTGTTTACAATAGACTGTTAACTTTATGGTGAACATAATTCCACCTAAAGGCTAATATGACTACAAATCGTGAATAACTACTGGGGTCAAACTTTCGTGATGAATCCCTTTCATGAATAAGGCGCTTGGAATTAGCTGTGAAATATATTCAGTAGTTGGTTGCAGTCCGAGAAGTGCTCCGTGAAGAACATGAAACAACCACGTCGTAAACCATAAAATTCGGTGTTTTCAGAGGACAAGATATGGCACCCAGCAGGTTGACCTGGGCATGAATGGTCGACATGACCTAAACTTTTTCACAAGCTACTTACAATGATCATATATTGATCAAGCTTCTGACTGTCCCAACCATCCATTTCATTGTCCTGTTCTTGTGTCAAGAATCCCACATTTATGTGCGGGCTCGACAGATGCGTTAACGTTCTTACGCACCAACGTCTTAATGTAAATAATGAATCTGCATCACTTACACAGAAAAGAGTTTCTTTGGATATTGTGCGAAGCGTCAAAGAGGCCACCGTTTTTCATTAATTTCCCTCTCTTCCACTCAACTTTGAACTTCCAGCACGTCTTCCAAGACAGCTGCACACTGCATACATCACTGGCTTTGGTTTAACACACTCTTAAGAATACCCCTTTGTGTGATGAATAGGTACGCAACACTAGTGAGACCTCTCTACACTAAATTGGTTCCATGCGAGTTAGCACAATCCCAACTGAATTAAGTTGAACATGAACTCTCAAAATCTACTATATATCCAGACGCCCCGCCCGTAGTGAATCCACTGCATCAAAAAACCTCTTCCGGCTGTATATAGGCACTCTTATTGGGCTAACGAGTTTTGAGTCGGTTATTGTCCCTGAGTGTCCACGAGAGTGAGACATTTAAGCTTCTAGAAGAGGACCCTTGGTCTTGTTCACCAGGCCCTATGCAGCTGACTACCTGAAGCTTGAAACATGTCTTTTCTAAGTGAACACCGAAAAAACGGAATGACCGGCAGTTTTTCATTCCATACTCAAAGTACCGATTGTGATTTTCTCATCTGATTTGGGCACAGGGTGTTTATCTGCCGCGAAAAGGGAATCCCAATCCATGAAAGCCCCTCCAATGTGACACCAAATATTGTGAATCCCCCACGCGGAAGACAAAACATTCGACTCTTTACTTCACTGTACTCGAGCTTCAATCAGTTATGACCTTCATTTGACGTAAAATGGTGAATAGTGTATTCTCTTGTTAAACAAGAGACTCGTTTCCCCTACAACTTCAGACGCAGAGGAACCCGAAGCGTTTTTCGGAAGTGCGATCGACAGAAAATGGTCGTGTGAAACCGTAAACATCGTGCGCTTTCTACTACCGAGCTCTTCGTAGTATGCTTCTGGTTTTCTTGGTATCCCATTCAGATAGGCTAACAGGGGAAGAGTTTACAGAGTTAAATCTTGGTTAGTCAAGTTTCCGTCTTCGTTCATACTTTACTCCACCCACCTATAATGAAAAAGATGTCCGTCCGGTACTTAGAAAGACGCAAATGAACGCACCGGAGAAGGTGTCAGTTGTTGAATTGGGTCCGTCGATATCCCACTCATCCCATTATCTTGATCATTTCCAAAATCATTCAAACGGAAGCCAGCTTAATAGGGAATTAAATCCCCACCCATACACCTGCTACCTTGGTTTGTCCATATCAAAACAGGGTGACCCACGCAATTGGGTCTTGCACGCCTTGACACTCTTTCTTACTATTTCTTTGAATAGTAGGCAACTGCACTGGAAGCACCAGCGCACCTCTAGTTCAATGGAAGTAGGATATTCTCTACTTGGTGATCACCAACAGAGAATACGTAAATTTCAGTGAAATTTCCTCTGGAACCCCAGCTACAAGCGCAATCCAAGTACTTCGGTTTGAGGCTAATTGTCTCATAAATCCAACGTTTCGATAAACAAGTATCCGATTTTTGAAGGAACCAATTGGCAGAACAAGTTGGTTGTTTGAGAACCTCATATATATTCGTGATTCATGGAATACAACACATTCGGTTAAATTACTTAATTTTCTGACCTTGTCTCTCAGCCTGAGCCATGACAAGTCTGGTAGGTAATTTGCTTCATTAGTAGCCGCAATTCGTGACTTATAGTGCTTAGTCAGCTGGAGGTATGTTTTATTGTCCGAGCTGATTATTCAGCGATGCTTTCTGTTATCATTCTTAGATGGCTTCAAGAGCCTGAGTAACAAGCCAGATGGTTTTCATTATTTGTGATGTTATATGGTGCAAATGGGACCTAGTTGGAGTTTTGGGTCATTCCAGGGTGAGTCACTGTGATTCTTCTAGTGCACAGTTTAAATCCCACATTAGATAACATGTAACTTAACGTAGTGATAAGCGTTTCCTAGCAGTATGAGTTATCCGTCGGTGTGCGCTCGAAATTGGTTGCTAGGACGCGCGAAGATGTCATCTTACTGCCAAGCCATACCAGATTATGCTTATTTCGTCGTTCTTTGAAGGTGCTCGCTTCTGATCACTTTCCTGGGGACCACATTGTGTTTTGCATTAAATCTCGAAACTTCCAACCTCGTTTTGACTGTGACCTTCAGTTAAGCACTAGCATTCAAAACCAAGTGATTAATGCCGATTAAATTGTTGAAGTCCAGTAAAGTGAAGTGCAGTCCGATTGAGTCAAATCTTTTACATACTACCTTCTTCCTCGCCCAAGTGTTCATAGTTAGCGTTGGAAAAAACTCAAGCAGTGAGGAACCAACAGAAAGATAGTAGCGGGTGACTAGTGTTGTACTGATTCAGTAGTTACGATGGGCAGGTTTGAGATCAAACTATCCTCACTTGTGCCTCTGTTCGACTTAACCACAAGTTCCAACATTCAGATTAATCTGATCATTTGTGTTGCTAGTTCCAAAAGATATCATCGTCCTGGAAAGCCCTTGGTACACTGTTTGTGGAGATTTTCCCAGGGTTACGTTCAACATCAAGTCGTTTTTCTATGTCTTTCAACATATTGCTATTGTGAAACAACAATCGGTGCGTTGTTTGAGGGAATACAATAAAAACTTTTGTGGGGTTGTTCCCACAATAATCATTCTGTTCTTGTGTGATGTTGACATGCATTAACGATCGACGGGTTACGGTATAGAAATTATTTTGTGGGCTTGATACAAAGGACGATTAAATGTATTACTTTGTTACAGAATTCTGTAAACTACCTTCAAAGAAATGCATGTATGCGTCCAGTTCCCTTGATTACTTTCAAAAGAAAAAGAACAAGTGTCAGAACAGTATAGAATGAATTCAACTACAGACCTAATCCACTACTCATAAGGTTGCTGAAAAATCTTCGACAGCCCACAACTAGTTCCGCCCTTCTTGGGGCTCATCAGGCAGTTACAGTCCCCGACTTTCCATTACTCTTTTGTCCTACTTGAAGCCAAAATGGTCTTATCGACAACCTGAGGGAGGGGCACTGGAAGGTCCTCTTGGACCAGTTTTAGCTGAGAGCTGAATGAGCCACTTAGAACATACAAAAGACAGTTTATGCGAGAAACGCACATCAACGAGCGTCATGTTGATACATTCGTTGTTTTTGACAACTACTTGCACGCGTACTGGATGCTACAGTGTGTGAAACAGTGTCGCGCAAACATCAAATTCACGATTGAACATGATGGAGAAGAAGGGTCTTTTTACTTCTTAGGTGTTTAGGTAGTAAGAAAGAAAGTTAGTTACACGTCGGACGGACATTCCTTTGGCTAACCTGAACAAGAAAATGCCCATACACCAAAAATACTTGTTCAATAAAGTATAAATGAACCTTGGCACAAGGTTTACAAATATTTAGAAACGTGTATTCATAGCATCCCGGGCGTACTATAGGAAAACGGCTATCCGGGTAGATTTTTCGAGATATACGGAAAGACTGCAGAACAGAAAAACAAATGAGATTTCCGTAAAACATGTTTCATCACACTACCCATCAGAGGGAGATCAGAATGATAGACTAGATCGCTGTCACGCCGTCGAAAGAGCACTCGCGCTGTGACTATATTAGTGCACAACAAGGCACAATAGATGCTCATAGAAATCGCCCTAGACCAACCGGACCTTTTAATTGCCTCCTCATGCGTATGCCTATTCCAGCATAACTGCGGTATCATGCAAGCCGAAAGAAGCGGAAAACTTAATCTATAAGGATTTCTTAGAACGTCCCGAATACTTAGCCCCTAGTAGATCGATCATTATCTCTGGTGCAGCTGCTTGCCATTTGCCGGATTGCGAAGAGCCAACAGAGTTACTAAAAGTCATATTTCTAGAAAAACAACCGTCCATTACGCTTTGCTGAAGTAGCAGAGACTCGACGCTACACACGCAATTTTTGTAAACAGCTCGAATTCATGGTTCGTCCTACCATGCCTTATCACTGCCGACAGGGAATCGTGTTCCAGGGCCTGAGTACCTTTGTGCGGTGTAGTATTCCCACTGACCGGTGTATTTACCCGTCAAATAGTCTGTTCACCGTTTTGCATAAACCTACTCCTGACTATAAGTAAACAGCTCCTGAGATAAGCGGAATAGCTGTTTAGATGTGTTTTCCCGTTCGCATGAAAATCCATTCAGTTGCTATAGACTAGTCGGGAATCGAAACCGATGCTCTCTCGGTATTTGGATGATATCAAGGTGCAACTCGTTACGGAAGTCTCACGAAAGTCTCATTGATGGCCCTAATACGTATTTACTCGAAAATACTTTGGGTACAGCTGCGGCGAATTAATGCGGATCTTAGATTCTTTGGGCTAGCGTACGTAGTAGATCCATATGCGGTGTGTGTATCCAATGAACTAGAGGTCCGATTTTTAGTTCCACCCAGGGACGTTTGGTCACTCTTCTTCGTGAGCCGTAAATCGATTACCGTTTCGAGGCAAGCATTCCCGTAAAAAAATGCTTGAAATAAAGCAGAGCTAACCGGGGTTACAAAACAACAATAAAGAGGAAACCTCAAGCGTTTTTTGTATCCAAACATGCTGACCGTCACAATGAGCCCTAAAACAGAATGTGTGATTTTGTTAAACCAGACAAAAAAGTATTCCTCCGCAAAACCTCGTTGAAAGCGCTTCTACTAAAATTCTGTTGATTTCTGTAATCTCCTTCACATGGCCTGCACCACAATTGACCTGGATACCTTCAGTTTTTGAACGCTTTATTCGCTCAGTGGATTGACGACACGATAAATAATCATAAATTTCTTGTGTAGAAATTTAGGACAGCTTCACCACTGCCTAACGGCTTTATGTCAGCAGTTGTGGTATTTATCATTTTTATGTTTTTAATAAAGCTTCCCAACCTAAAAGCAGTTTTGGCACGCATGATTATTAGTGAAGTACAGCTCCTGAGAAAGCTCTCAGTTTCGGCCATCTTCGCAAGCAGTCACCAAGGCCGATAAATGGTGTGTTATCAAGACCTTGCCGTTAGTTTAGAACAAGGACCACATAAAATCTGATGGTTTCGGAGGCTCCGTTTTCTCAGAATTTATTTGGGCAAATAGTGATTATGCGGCCGATTAAGCGTTAAGGAGTGCAGAGGAAAATTCTGGTACATGTGAGTTGGGCTCTTGGGTGAAACGCTGAAGGGTCAGAGTCAGAGCTCAAGTAACTGTTCACCGGTGGTTAGAGGCAGAAGATGCAGACGTGGTTGAATATTGCAAAAAAGACAGATACTAGAAGAAGGCGTAAAAACATCTAGTGTCACGATATACTCTAACGAAGAATCATAACAACGTACAAGAATGTACACAAAAACGAATGTAAACGTATGCGCGCAGTAGCTTAGCTGCACTGATGGTGTTGTCTTGGTTTCCTGATACGAATTCTGCGATCCAAAATGCTCAATTGAAAGTTCATCCTGTCAGTGACACCAGTCTATGCTGCAAAGCAGGAAAGCACTGTACAGTTGTTTTCTCCTTGCTGGGAATCATTAGCAGTGCGCGTCTCACGAAACCCGTGACCCATCGGTCAGTAGTACAACACATAACTATTCGGTCTCGAAAGGCTAAGCAGCAATGCCTTCAGGTCTCACTTGTTTTCATCCTAGCTAACCTCTGCGCCTGGAAATATTATTATTCAGTTTTACAGCAGATGATACTTCGATATATAATGTTCATAAAGTCGTGCAACCAACTGCTTGCTTAAACTCAGTTACAACAAAGAAAGATATCCGGTAGATCTAGTTCAGCTCAGTCCGACCACATTCTATCCACTTCGGTCTCACAACTTTCCACATGGGCTGAAATTTTAAACAGAAATTCTAACATCTAGATTTTATGTTTCGAGCATTGTCTTGAGAAACACAGATGGTGTCACAACGTATTTGCATGTAAATTGTCATTTGGAAATCTGCCTTGAATAATCCTCTAATCCCGTGCCAAAACTAACAATTGGAACGTGGTCACAGCAATCTAATCCTTGTTTAGTGGATTAAAAACCCTTATCGGCAACAGAATAAACAAAACAGTCCGTTGTTCGTGGTTGACTGGAATTTGTGTTGGCCTACGCAGTGGAGTTAGCTTAGAAGGCCGTTGCGAAGAGCGGAAAAGAAATCATTTCCCTGATGGTTTTAAATAGATGCATTATTAAACGATAGGCTCAGAAAGCACTGATCCAACAGGACAGTAATTCGAATCACAGAGGCGAGATAATTTTCGCTCACTTTTCTGTGATTTTCGCGCTCAGTCACCCGGAAGGATTGAGCGTTTGAAAACTGACAAGCCAAAAAGATTTAACTCATGAAACAAGAGGTTGTTCTGAACATAAGAGAAAGCTCTCAGATTGTGACAAATCCTACACATTGTTGTGGGTAAGAGCGAGTAGGGATTTTAAATCTCCCTCCCTCTGGACGACTAACTAGATACCATAAATTCACACAGTCGTGGATAATGGTAGCTACCGAGCACATCAAAAGCCTACACGTTCTTTCACGCCCGCCGTTTGCGACAGAAGCTTACTAATAAAGATTATCAGGTGTTCCCAAGGTTTTTTATCTCTTGTGTGGACACTGCTAAACTAGCAAGCACCTCTTTTAGACACATGATTTCATCAAGGTATATGAAAACCTGGATAGCAAAAACTTGACCCAGGGCTTTGTCATGTCCATTCCGTCGCAGAAAACTTGAAATCGATGAGACACAATCGGCTGGCCATTCTCCAAACGTTCAGAAGTCATAGTAGTAACAGCTATTTGTGTTTCATAAAGCGTTTCACCATTCATGAGTAAGCAGACTACCTTTGAGATACAGAGGTCAACTGTTATGTAAATTTTAAACTTCGCAGGCCCCTTGACGTTGCACTAAAAATATATCTTCATGGGGAGTTTTGTTTTTATTTTGAAACCTTGGTAACAGGACATGCAGGAAACCTTACCTGAAAATTCGTGCAATCGGTGGAATGTGAGAATAACGTAGTGCCGAATTCCCAAAGTGATTTTGTCAAGCTTTTCGCACAGAGAAATGGCTAAGAAAATTTATACCCTTGATCATGATGTCTGCTAGTTGTTGGATGCCGCAATCTTTTCTTCAAAAACCACCCGCGACTTCTCAAACTTCAGCATTTGCCGTTGAAAGCATCAATTGACACCACCGCACTGCTCAGCAGTGTCTACTGCCGAAATCATTGGGTTTAGTTCAGCAACCCGAATGCCCCCAAATTTTTGGATCACACGAAACGGTATGCTTGCCGATTTTATGTGAACCGCGCTAAGTTGCGCACATGACATCCAAGTGGAAAGCACAAGCAGCCGAATACAAGCTACTTTTTATGGCTGATTAACGATACCATAAGTCAGTTACTCCCTGTACAACCCTACTTGTTCATAACATTTCAAAATGAAACCCCTATCCATCGAGTCCAGTGCTGACAAACCCCTTTAATTCTAAAATGAGAAAAAACGCAGACGTCGAATTTCTCCGCGGAGAAACCCAAGACGACGGAAGACCCTTCAGAAACCCAGGTTTCGCAGCGCAATTCTAACAAACATGACAAATTAACCATTTAGAGCGGTTGGCAGCTTATCACTTTTTCTCCTCTTGTGCATTCTCCTAATGCCATCCTAGAAGTACAAAGCAAACCAGAAATGTGTCGTTAGTGACGATGGCAGTCACAGCGGCTCGTTATGCGGCGAATGCAATGACAACGCTTGCAAACCTCGGTATCGTCAGACTCCTCAGAGTATTCATTCAAGTGTTTGCTAAAACGGCTATACGAGAGCTTTTGTCGTAACTTTACTTTACTATGTCATAATAAAGGTTTTGAGCACGCTTTTCTGATTTCAGAAACTGAACAAAGTGTGCTTCAATAATTCTGTGGCCTCTCGATTTTTTAAAAACATTTTCTAGTGACAATCCCGACTGTTGCTGACATTTATTATCAATTCTACGATAACTGTCTTCCAGTCGAAAGCAAGCAATCAGAAGTGTTAGGAAATTTCCGGAAACCCGTGATTTATTTTTTATCGGCTTAAGGTATCCGGCAGCTGGAGGATGGTAATACTGAATTTAGTTGGTGGAATTTCATTAAACGCATGTTTGTCTCCATGTTAGGGGACCCCCTCAGAGGATAACATCACTATTTTTATGGAAAATTATTCAGATGAAGGGCTCTGTAGATAGATAAGATAATTTACGAGATTCACTCCTCTCATCCAAGCCCACAATACAGTGTCCGTTTATTCTTGAAGAATTAGAACCCGTCCAAGTTGAAGTAGTTATTTATTTGGGCAGTGCAAAACAAACCTTTATTCCGTAGTTCCACGCATTTGCACTTTTATTTGCATTTGAAATCGAACTTTATTCGAACCAAGCTTTTGGCTGTAATCGGTACACCGTTCATCCTGACGTAATCCATCTGAACACAGATTTTATGGCATTAGCCCATTTTGTGCATTCTACTCGTGTCTGACATCTCAATGCTACCCATGTTTTACCATGTTGCACTGGCCTAGTTACATGTTAACTGGTCTGGACGAGGTGCTTCAATTGCTTTCGATTCACTGCATGGATGGAATGAAACATACTACCCCAAAAGACGACTGAGAAGATCTAACTTTTTGGCATAAGCCGTAAAACAATCACAAACTTGCGGCTTACGGAGCACTGGCAAGATAATATCTGAGGAATCCGTCTCCTCTTGGATACTTCGTTTCATACTATGGAACAGAGACGACCGTTTTCTCACCACTTTTCACAAGTGATGGGCATCTCAGTGCTCCGTGCAATGTAGTCAGACGAAAGTGAATTTATTTCACATTATTCCACTCATTCATTGGAACTCGCACATCCATAGCTCGTTACTACACCTCCAATTAAACTGTTTGAGCATTTTTGTGGCGTACGAAAGATTAATGTAGCTTGACTCGCCCTCAGCATTTTCGCTACTGATTGTCGACTGATAGTATTATTAAGACGTGACTGCTGTCCACTCTGGTGGTAAGACTATATTGTATCACCTTCTGTTTAGCCGGTGAGAAACAAACTTAAAATAGTAGTACTAGCGTAGACAGCGCTCTTTATATGTGAACTACGCACCTATCAATGTAAGCTCATTTCACTGTTCTGCCAACATTGTTCTGGGTGCTGGAATTCCCCAGAATGATTCGGCCATTTTTAAACTAACAGGCAATTTTGAAAACAAAACATGGGTATGCAAATGATTATATACTGTTGACGAAGTTGCAACGGAGGGAAAGATCAACCTAGGACTATGACACATGACATTACAGCTATGTTTCTTTCTATTTGCACACGATTAAATACCGACTGAAAATTGTTTTACTACTCAACTGACCAAAATTTCACTACCATCACTGCCTTAAAACGGTCGCCATTGGTGTTCCCGTAAAGTAAACCTAAATACTTAAAATTTAGGGTGGTCTCTGACAGCTCAACCTTCAAGATGTCTACGGAAATTTGCAGAGGAATTGGAATCGCCTCGCCCCATTAGTGCAAATTCCTGAGGGTCATCATACGTGAACGATTTCTCCACAGACCACAGACATCGTTGAATGAGTAAACTAAGCAGGCACAACAACAATCGGGAGGCTTGTGTGCTATACACCGGAATCGCAAAAAATACAGAATCACAGCATAATGACAACCTGCACTGTTACAGCACTGAGGAGAATAATAATCTGTTATCACACTCAGTTAAGCTGTTGGTTAGGATTTCCCTAATTCTCCAAATCCCAAATTCAGAAGCGACGCGTATCACTTGATAAACCAGGGGATGAGATAAAAAGGGTCATATCGTCAGAGACCAAAATATGTTTTTTCTACTCCCCGAAATAAATTGTATACTTTCGCAAATTGCGATAAACTGTAGAGTGCAGTTTAATTTTTGTGCGCAGTCACTTTTAGACCAACTGAGTGAGGACTTTTTTGAGCCCGTTTTTCCAAAAATAATTTGTCCGACATAAAAAAAGCATGATTTTACTTCCACAACCCATAAATTGTATCCATACAATGAGGCGTTTTCGTTAGACAGGCATGTGACGGATCACTTTAACTTCACGTTTCCGTTACTGATCCTTATCGTTAGCATCATCATTATCCAAATGCCATGGATCACCACGTACGCGAAGTTGGGTGTCGGTATAGTGAATTAGATGATATGGCGAAAGAGAACATTCGGTATCCCACCAGGTCACTCTTATTTAATGTCGCTGGAGTCACGATTACTAAATATGCCAGTCTCCCTAAGGATGTGATGCGCATCGCTCCTCTAAGTCGCCAAACGAGTACCAGCCAAGTTACTGTTACACGTGGTTTTCCAGACGCCAAAAACCAAGTGTATATTTCTCTGGTACACTCAACTAAAAGGTCGGTCTATTCTGGTCAGGCTAGGTATTATCAACCGCACGGCCTCCGATAAACATCCACTTCTCCCGATTGTTACGCTTTTGCATGTCTTTCTTTTTGAATTCAGAGCTGTTTTCTTCTTCCTTTACACGTCATACCTTTTTTCCCTCCGCTACATTGTAATGTGCCGGTCTAAACCTAACCGTAGTGTGAAATATTAGATGTTATTGCAAATGATAAGGTACGAGATACGAAAAACACCATTACAGCATATTAGAATCAGCCTGAGTTACTAAAGGTAATTCTCCACTTCAAACGTTCCGCGATCCACATAATGGACAAGTATTAACAACCATAAATTTAGCGTTTGTGTGCAATGGGTTAAAACGATTTTCTAGTCCGAGCTCTGCGATCGCACTTCGAGTTGGGTAACACTATACCTTGTAAATGGCGTGTTTTGTCAAGAAAACCTCATGTCTGGAATATCATCTTGATTCTACTTTGTGCAAGACTTCCGTTCACATCAACCTTGAGTGAGCATAGAACCACTCACCTCTACGGATTAGGCGAGTAAGCTTTGCTGCGTCAAATTACAACCCACTTGGTGAAGTCTCTCCCAAGGCAGCAAAACAAAACCACAGTTTGAAAGTGAAGGACAGCTCTCAGCAGACCCCAGCATCAGGGCGTGGTTGTAGTATTTGACATGGCGCCTGTTATCCAGGATCTGGTAGAACTATTTGCCGAAAGTCTGCATTCATCCGTTTCCAACAGGCTTGGGAGTCGGAATTAAAAACAAATGATTGGAATTCAGTTCCAATCCATCTGCCGAGGTGAAGATGACGTAAACAACAATAAAATGCCGAATTCAGAACGTTCGTTTTCAGAGTTTCTGGTCAGCTGCATATCAAAGACATCCAGTTCTTAACAGCTGAACAGAGATAAGGGAGGATTTAAGCATCATTTGAGCCAACGTGGTCGGTTTACCCACCATACTTTTTCGAGAGAAAGTCACCGCAAAGCTGAGTAAGTAGGCTGGACATGCTTAGAACCGCGACCTTTCGCCTACCAGGCGTTGTAAACGGACGCTACCCTACGTGGCACGTATGCACCTGAATTCACTCTGAGCTGCCATACTACCCAGCACCAACTGTCTACCAGTGCCATCACTGAATTCCACAATAAGACAGAAGTTGATATTACCCGGGCACCCAAATGATATGGGTTTTCAATCAATTTAGAGAAGACTGAGATTCGATAAATTTTAAATATAGACCTTAGCCCCCTTACTGCTGTACATATTTCTTCCCTTTGTAAACACGACCTTATTAGAACAACAATAAACTTTAGTGAGTGGCCATCATACAATGACATTTGTTCAGAATTTGTTTCGCAACTTGACGGGACTCGAAACCATCAACCCCTACAACTACGACCACTGTTGCGCAAAGTGCATAACATACTTTCCTTTTGCAGAATGGCTGAAAACTGCATTTGTTATGCAGCTTACGGCTGTTTTGTGATGTAGTGAACGTTTGAGTGGTGTCTTGAGGATATATGATTATTAGGTCGGCGAGCTGAACCACCTCCTCGTGGTGCCGACTGGGTAGCCTGGACGCCAGTCTGGGTGAGCTAAGAGTTCAGCAACTCCAGACAGGGCTAACCACCCTGTTTGGTTTCAATGTGCTGGTTACTTTCGACAATGTACACTACAAAACATCTGGCGCCTCCGCACCAGTTCCAACCAGTACACAGGAGAGACTCGTGGGGCTCACGTGTGAGGAATGTGGCAAGTGGTGTAAATCAAAAGCTGGCTTGGTAGCCCACCATCGAGTTCACGACAATGATAGTGTTGGTACGAACATGGTCACCCAATTGGCCTGTGCTGATTGTTCCCACCTTTTTCCGACGAAGATTGGCCTGAGTCAACATCGCCGGCACGCACACCCCACTCAGCATAATGCAGATAAGCTCAGCCGAGTGAAGCATTCCGGTGCCCGCTGGTCCCAACAAGAGTCACAATCGCTCTTGCGCCTGGCTAACAATTTATATCCGTCTTGTGAAACGCAAACCGCGCTGTTCGCGAGAATGGAGCAGTATTTTCCTGGTCGATCGGCTATCAGCATCAAAACCAGGTTACAGGTGCTTAACTGGCAAGCACAACAGGACGAATCATCATCTGGTGGACCTGACCAAACCATCGGTCAAATAGCGGCCTACTCGTCAGAAGCCGATGACTATAGCGTCTGGTTTAAACAAACCGTGGATTGCGCCGTGTCACTCTTAGAATCCCATGCTGACAGTTCACTTGCTAGTGTTGACCTACTGGCATTTGCCCGAGGGTTGCAGTCTGGCATCATGACACCGGAACAAGTCCTCTCGCTTCTGGACCTCCACGCCTCCAGGACATTTCCACACACCTGGAAAACCGTATCCCGACGCCGTCAGTTAGTCTATCGGATGCCGGTCAACCGAAAGCAGATCCGCCGAGCCAACTACGCCGCCATCCAGACCCTATACCACCAAAGACGGAAAGATGCAGCGTCTGCTGTGCTCGATGGGTCATGGAAAGATCTGTACAAAGGCAACTGCGGCCTACCTCCAGACGCCGAGCAGTACTGGAAACAGGTGCTCTCAGCCCCAAAACACGTGGACAGCCGGCCCAGTCGCGTAATAGTACCATCCGATTGGAGCTTGATCGAGCCCATCACAGGAGAGGAAGTCGGCCGTACGGTCCGTTCAATGGGCAATTCGTCCCCAGGCCTGGACAAGCTCACACCCAGGATGCTCCGCCGGTTCAATGCGAACGTACTTGCTGGGTACTTCAACTTACTCTTACTAGCTGGGGGTTGTCCCCCACACCTGTGTCGTGCTCGTATTACTCTAGTTCCGAAGGTCCCTAATCCGACTTCACCGGATCAACTGAGACCGATCTCCGTATCATCCATTCTTGTCCGATGCTTTCACAAGGTGCTTGCTGATCGCTGGAGTCGTAGATTGCAACTGCCTTCACTCCAGTTTGCATTTCTACATCGGGACGGCTGTTTGGAAGCTACATCGCTGTTACATGCCCTGCTTCGTCACTCTTCAGCGACTGCTTCTAACCTCAGCTTGGCGTTCGTCGATATCTCGAAAGCATTTGATTCGGTTTCGCATGACACAATCGTCAGATCTGCCGAGGCGTTTGGAGCACCGTCACCTCTAGTTCGATACATCGCACAGTCCTATGAGAATGCTGTAGCAGTTTTCCCCAGTTCCGAGGTTCACTGCCACAGAGGTGTGAGGCAAGGAGATCCACTCTCCCCATTATTGTTCATCATGGCAATGGATGAGGTTCTTGGATTGTCGATGCCGCAACTGGGATACCAGTTCCATGACACCCTAGTAGATGGTTTTGCCTTCGCTGACGACTGGGTCGTGTGTGCAGAAAGTCAAGCTCGCCTCAAAGAGAAGCTTGAAGCTGCCGCGGTTGAGTTGGGAAGAGCTGGTATGAAGATAAACGCCCGGAAGACGAAAGCGATGGTGATCTGTGGGGACAGGAAACATCGGGCGACAGCAGTCTCAGTCGAACCATTTTGCTTCGCCGAGGAACTCATCACTCCTCTGGGTCCGACAGACACAGTAACATATTTGGGCATCCCCTTTACTTTCAAGGGGAAAGGAGTCTTCAACCATCGACAGCATCTGCTCAAACTGCTCGACGAGGTGACGCGTGCCCCGTTGAAGCCGCATCAAAGAATGGAGATCACAAGGAACTACCTGATACCGAGGCTGACATATTCGCTCGTGCTTGGCCAAGTCCACCGAAACACGCTCAAAAGGTTGGACAACTACATCAGGCAATCTATTCGCGGCTGGCTACGTCTACCGAAGGATACCCCGATCAGCTACATCCATGCCGGTAAACAACATGGGGGACTTGGTATCCCAAGTCTGAGTGCAACAATCCCGATGCAGCGGAGAGTGCGTATGGAAAAGCTGCTTTCTACTCAGTGCCGTGTACTACGCAATGTGGTCAACGATTCCGCATTTGGCAAGGTTGTTCGGGATCTCAGCCTTCCGATCCGTGTCCATGGTTCATGCGTAAACACCAAGGAAGAACTGGTGGCTGCTTGGGGTGATAGCCTGCACAACAGCGTTGACGGTCGCGGTTTACGAGAGTTGGTCGCTTCGTCTCTTTCTAATCGATGGCTCGTATTTCCAGAAAGAGTGTTTCCTCGGATATTTATCCGCGGTATCCAGCTCCGATGCAACCTGCTCAGGACAAGAGTTAGAAGCGCTCGACATGGTCACGGTGGCCAGACGATCTTATGTCGTGGAAACTGTGGCCAACCAGAGAGTTTGGTGCATATTTTGCAGTCCTGCTGGATCACGCATGACGCCAGATGTGCTCGTCATAATCGGGTTGCAAGGGAACTCGCAAAACGCCTCCGTCGCCTGGGATACACCGTCTTTGAGGAGTTGAGAGCACCAACTTCGACGTCCTTCATCAAGCCTGACCTGATCGCCGTTCGGGAGCGCCGAGCGACTGTAATAGACGTCAGCATAGTCTCGGATGGGCGCGGAGTGACTGTGTGGAATGAGAAAAAGCAGAAGTATGGTGCTGATGAATTTTCCCTCGCCATAATCTCAGCTCTACGTGCTATTGGTTGTGATGTGGACTTTTTGGTCCACCAACCGATGATCATCTCTTATCGAGGGATCTGCTTTCCTCAATCCGCCAAAGCTGTTATCGGACTGGGACTTTCTAAAGTCACAGTCAGTGACTTGTGTTTGCTCGCCATTGTGGGTTCTCTGCGTACGTACGACACTTTTATGCGTGGCACATGGCGTTGAATGTACATTCTTGCCATTGAATCTCACACCAGACCCAGTATGACGGACACTTTGTGCCTGATGTGCGAGTCTTGACTGTGCTAGCGCTTACCGCGCCTTGAAGAGCACTCAGCATTGTTTGTCCTTTCTTCGGTTGTTAGACTTTACACGCATGTTTCCTTACCAAAATTCTTACGTACGTTGGGATTCATCCTATCTGACTGGAACTGTTGGTTGCATGACTTCGAATGAGACATTTCTTTCTTTTATCTCATATTCTCCTGTAACCCTTTCGCATTCATCGCTTGCATTCACTTTTTATGTCTGTGACCATGCTCTTCAAAAATAAACGATAGAGTGGCAAAAGACCAGAAAATGGGCGGCTACCAATAACTTCCGCCTTCAAAGGATACAGGTAAATAAGGATGTACATTTATGTTTGATTGTAATCGTCTTCAAAGTTAATTTGATTGGATTAAGCCATTTTCAAACAATTATGAGGGGACATTAGTCAAAAATCGTCGTTTACTCATTGCTACTTTTACATACCATAAAACCGTCCCAAACAGAGCGAATTTTTATGCCACGTTATATTGATGTTCAGAATGCTAATTCACACTGACATCCAAAACCATTGATATTCTCTGGAAAAAACAAGTGAACTTTTCACCAATTACCGCTTCACACGAGTAGACGAGAGATGGAAACTTGCCAGGCAGGACAGCAGAAATAACTAGAAAATGACTTAAAAAGTGATGGTAAGTGGAATTTCTGGCAAGCAAAGATGAATGAGGTTTGAATATTATGAATCCCTGTTGTGAGAGTAGGGAACGTGGAAGTGTATTCGTTGGCTGAAGTTTGGAACAAGCTTCAAAATGCTTGTGTGCTATAAAGTCAATGATGAGCTGCTTTGGGATTTCAGCATGTCAGCAGAGGTGTTTCAGAGAGAGAAATGTTTCCGGATATAAGGCCATAATGATCTATCAAGTGGGAGGAGGGAAGCGGGAGGAAAACAAGGCATTGGTTAGTCAAATAAAGGAGTTTACAACCAAGGTATTCAAATGAATTCCTTACGAGGGCTGTTCGAGCCGTCACAAACTTACAAACCTGCTTTGGGCGAGAAGGCCCAAGTGGTTAGAGCGCGAATTTACTGACCGGAAGGTCCGTGGTTTGAACCCGACCTCGGCCCAGCGACTTCTCCTGTCCAGGCTTGGGCAACATGGCAGTATCCCAGCCCTTGTGCAACCTTCGGGTGGCATGCCAGTTAGTCGCCGAAAGAGTGCCACAGCCGAGCGGTTTTTTCCCGATAACTCAGGACTCCGCCGAGATAAGATCCAGGAAATTGTATTCTACGATAAAATCCTAACAAATTGCCCAGATGCGGACGGAATTTCAATCACCTATGTGCCACAAAAATGGCTTATGGCATGGGAAATCATCCACAGCAATGGTTACATCGGGACTCCACTTTGTGTGGAAAATACCGTTAGTTTGCTGATCTGGTAAATTACAGTGCACAAAAATCGGTCACCAAAAAACGTTCATTTTGGACAAAAGTAGAGTGGAAACCAGTCGAACTGTTCTGTTCTTAGCAACTTGACATTTTACACTCAATTTTTTCTCTGTAAGCTCTTTAGAAACCAACTCACAATACTTTCAAGAATCACGGGTAATCTGGATTTCTTTCGTATTTGTCTCATACAATCTAGCTTACTTATGGTTTATTTGTTGGGTGAATATGTCCGGCGAAATGGCATCCATATACTGCACGTATATTAGGATTCAATCATAGAAATATTTCTAATAGAAGTCCCAATGTTTGACTCAGGATCCGAGGCCTCAAAGACCGGACAGTTATATATTTAGGATTTTCCAACGTCAAAACTTCTTTGGAATCTGCATTTCTGTAAAACCCTGTGGTTGACGCGCATAACGTGTTTAAACACATGGCCTCGACCACCTTCGACCACTGGGGAAGTTTATATTCATATATTTATAAGTTTATATTTATATATTATATATAAATATTACATATTATATATGAATATATATTTATAAGTTTATATTCCGCTGATTTTTTCCGGATGCTTGGACCGTGTTTGAAAACGTTTCGGTGTATGGGGGCTTTTACATGTTTCCTGATTTTGTTATAACAAATTGAATTAGGTCGTCCAATTGGATCAACCTATTAAGTCAACCTAATGACAAATTTCATTTCAAGCTTTGCAATATACTCTCTCGTTGGAGTGACGGTGTAGCGAACAAGACATGTTTGTTACACCTGGAAGAGTAACTGCATACCTGACCAGCCGGTGTTCAACCTGTAAGATGTAAGAATCTGTGGTACTCAGGTTGAATGAGGCACACTGAAATGTGAAACTTTCCTGTGAGTTCGAGTGGCAAGAGCGCTTGACAGTACACCAGACATTTCATGAGAGTGCAATGCCAAGGCACATGTTTAAAAAAGCCATATGATGCGGACACTTGGAATTTCAAGAAAGTTACGCACGTTAACTACGAGTGTGGTGTACTTTTAATGTCTGCCTACGTAGAGCACTTGTTGGAAGTTTAATGCAAGGTTCTAAGGAAAACGGTTCCCAACTCTCAGAACCTGTAGTAGCGTAACAGGCTTCTAATTGGGTAAAATCCAAAAACATTGATTTTTCTCTGACCCTCAAAGGAGACAAAAATTAGGATTCAATCAAGAAACATTTGTGAACACATTGTGCACGATGGAGCTTTTTTGCGTAAAACAGATAAGGTTCGTCCCTACAGTGGAAGAACCCAGGCTACATCTTGTCATATTGCACATAATCCAACAGTTCCATTATGTCTGTGGATGCAGATGTATCGAACTTACTACGATGAACTTGCATTATCATGTGTCTGAACTTATTTCTCGATGGCCAATCATCAATCGAGCAGGAAACGTACAAAACTGTGGTTAACAGACATTCTGAGCAAATCGAGCATCTGATGGACCCCGTGTCTGTATTTGGAGTGGTGTTCAAACACAAGCGCAGTCTTTCAAAGCAGACGCTGCCGAAACCGCTGCCAATTATCCGCTCAAGCCAGTCTTGTCCCCATCCTTTAGTGATCTTTGATGAGGTTCTCCTTCTATATCCATCGATTTGATTCAATCCCTGTCCAGATGTTTCAGCATTTTGTATGTTGAACTAATATTAACATTGACCATTTTCCCATTTACCTATAGAAACGATTTTTTTCCATATCAGCCAGTCTACCCTATCCTTCACCACGTTGCTGTGTGACCTACAATCTCATTCACCACACAAGCTTATCAAAGTGTTTACACACAGTTTTCTCATGGTACTTTGCGCCAAACATGTATAATGCATGTACTCGCATTTCTAACCATAACTGGCATGGTGCGAATGGAAATCCGGTATCAGTGTTACTTGACCATTGACATTTTATGGTTTATATCAGAGGTTCACTGGTTTATGATAGCTGTGTTTTTCTGTGCCCCATTTTCAACATCTACGCCTGGATATTTGTCTCTGTTTGTTCTGACAAGAGCATGCGGGGAGAATGAGTGGGTCGTCTGTGAATGCTGTGTCATTCCAATTCCTAGGCGCTTCATGTATGATTAGTGACCCCCTCCAACCCTAATCCCTTCATCTTTACCAAATTCGGTGGTAAGTTCGATAGCTTATGACGGTGGTATTTTCAAACAATCCGATTTGCTTTCTGATCATTTGCGTACATTAAACGAAGGCAGGTGTGCAAACGCGGTAAGCAACTATGTCTTCACTCAATGATAGCCTCTCCATAGCCAGCATGGAACAAGTCCTCTGGGACAGATCCTCATCTAATATGAACTCAGCGCATGCCTGATAGTTTGAAAAAAAAAAACAATATTTAAAACAAATAAGAAGATGACTGGTTGGAAAATTTCACGAAATTTTAGGTGGTTTTCACAAAATTTGGGATGAAAGAGAACCATTATCAAGATACTCACATCAGGATGCTGTCGTAAATTTCGGCCGCAGCTGATGATATCCTAGAACAAGGCTAGCTGTTCAACTTTGGAATAACCACCATACAAATGTCAACTTGGGTAGATGGCATATTAAGAAAGAGCTTTTTTACCGAACGATGTCTCAATTTGTATAATATGTATAATTCTAGCTATGACGCTACCTATCAGACTGAGGAAACTTTGGGCAACCCGCTACCGCTTTCTTTCATCTTGGATGCTCCACGACTGGGTCTAAATCTCCAATTTTCCTCATTCTAATTTCCCGCTCGAAGATCACATTAGAATAAACCTTAATAAAGGAGCTGGGTTGTTTATCCGCTTATCGTTATCTGAGTTTGCAACTGAGTGGTTAATTCCAAGAATATTATGTAAAGTTCTTCGTCCACGTACAAGCCAAGTATATATCTGCTTAAATTATCCTTGAATTGCATCTTGTTGTTGCAGTTGTTAGACGGTCGTAGGTACCACACAAACCCGTAAGCAAATTTGGTCCATCAAATCCACCGGGAATCTGAATGTCGCTGTCAGTCAACAACGTCATTATCGGGGTACTTTCTTTAGCTTCCAAAAGCATATTCTCATCATTTACCTATAAAAGAAGATTATTTGAAGAGGCTTGGCCAATTGTGCGGATGCAGACAGTTGATCCGCTCCAGCGGCTTCCTCATCACTCACTCAGACTGCTTGATACTCTATATTGGCAGCGAAGAATGCTCCCAAGGCGTGAGTAACTTTGTTGCCTACTTTAAAAACAGTGATTTACCCCACGTTGTCCGCATTTAATTTTTGAAGGAAGCAGACGATGTGGATTTCATACAGCGCAGCTTCTCAAATAACTTGAACATTTTACCATCAGTGAGAGAAAACAAACTGTCTTGATCCGAATGGAGTAGCAAGACAGTGTTAGCTCTCATAATCGTAATCCATAAGACTTTTCAATGCGTAACGCAACAGATGTTCCGTCCATTTTATCCAAGGCATTCTCCCCTCCCCTCGGCGTGTCACATCTCAACCCTTTTGCACACTTTGTACAGCAGAAGGGTTGTTTAAAACGTAAAAACTATCGTTTGGTCTGCCTTTGAGAAGGAACGCGTTTTAGTGAGGAACTGCCTTGGTCAAGGCTTTGATCACATTGGGCGGATAAACTTCATCATAAATGACAATCAAATCCACGCAGACAGCGAAATGTATGCAAAGATTAAATGAAGATGACACCTTTATGATCATGTGACGAAGATTTTTCGCTGTCTCGTTCATTTTCTTCGACAGTCCGTTCAAAGGTGTCCTTCATATTTAGACTCTTGACTGAGCACTGTTCAAGGGACTTCTAAGAATGTCTGATCAAACTTAACAGTCAGCAAAATTCCGATGGATTTGCTTGTCAAAAACGGCTTTCAGTTACCCATGTCAGAATTATCCTCGATGTCAACTTATTAGAATGAGGCGACTGTGATTCGTTCAGAAAAATTTCAAATATTTCATGTTGAACAAATTTACGCAATGCTTAGAAGGAACAAGGATTCCAGGTCATTCATCAGAAACATGAGCAAACAGGATAACACTAGACCAATCGAGAAAATATAGACCGTTCTAGTAATAAGCAGATACCATGTAAGAAAGATAAGCATGAGAGCATACGCGGCGTCCTATTAAACTTTAATACACATGCGCTCTTTCGACTAAAAAACGTGAGAGAACGGTGCCCGAAACACTCGAAAGACTATACGTTACCAGAAGCGCACGCCGGCTGTCTATGGATAGTTTTGCGGGACCGTAAAATAGATTCGTGGGTAAAACTAGCGGATGACTGCGCGTACAAACGTTGAAAACAAAGGCCCCGCCAGTTTCCCACTCCAGAAGGCTAATCAGCTTAGTAACATAGACGAAGACTCGGCAGCTGCCACAATTCAATGTTTGACCGAACCCAGGTCATCAATAAAATTCCACCATACTTCACAGAATTACCCCGTACAGAGATCCAAGTGATTAATGTTCAGCGTTCACGTGTCAACCGAAATCACAGCTACCAACTTTCTGTCGGATGAACCAGTCTGATCCGCAGTGGAGAACATCGAATGGTGGGATTTTAGCTCCCCTCAGTCTCAAGCCAGTCCAGAATAGCACTAGGCTTTTAACCGTTTTATTGTTAACACCGTGTGACAATCGCTCCGTTGTCCCTCTGATATCAAACGTCCCCCCCTGATTACGGTTGCTACAGATGATTGAGGGGCTGGCCGGCGAAACTGCACTCAAAAAACTAAAAGTGCTCAAATTACTTCACAAAATTCGGTAGAGATGCTCGCGAGTACCAAACTATTCACTTGATCGCCACAGTTAATCAATTTAGCTGTCGAATTTATCGTGCCGGTCGGATTGCGGGCCACTTTTTCAGAAAAACATAATTACGGGTTTAAAAATACATTGCAAAATTTTACCACTCCACCAATCTTTGAAGACCTCATGTTTCTTACTTGGTTCATCCATTCTCTCTACTGAAATTAAGGCCTCATTTGGCACAGGAACTAGGGTCAAAGTTCGATCATATTAGCTAACGTCGAATAATAGGAGACAGACAAATCAGCTACTATTCAAACTTTACGACTTGGAGTAAACACTTGTGTACTTTACGGTTTTCGGTTTATGATGCATGATGATGCATGATGGTGTATAACATTACTCTCACTGTATGATAACTCCCCGTAACAAAGCCCTCCCTGATGAAACATGTAGCTTACAGCAACCGCCAGGCTATTTCACAGTTCATATTAAGGAGATCCCGCGAATGCAAACCAATTGATCTGACTATTTATATACATCACTTCGAGGCGTGAGGGTGAAATTCTGACCGCAACTAAGGTAGTAATGAGAGCAAAAACCAACATGGGTTGGCAATTTGTTTACGGAAGCTTAAGAATGATGAATACCTGCATCTTCCTCATAATCCTAGAGTATTTGTAGAGGTAGACTGAATGATTGAGGGATGCTGTTGCCGCACTACATGACCAAAGGCATCCTCGATAGACAAAACAATACGTCCCATCAACATAAGTCAAAGACAGATCGTAGCATGTGAAACTGTTTACAGTCTTATTATCAGCCGGACGTAAAACACACAATACATTGTAGGAGCAGTTAGCAATGACGGACAACCACGCACACGCAAGGACCAGTTTTCACGTGGTCAGAGTCACTGTAATATTACCAAAAAAACGTTTTTAAATACAGACGCTACTGATGATTACGAGGGTCACATCGAAGGAGATAAGTTCGGTTTTCGTATGCTCAATGACAGGTTTGTGGCGGGATGTTAGCAACATCCGAAGCAGGCTATCGGTTTGATCTTCAATCTTTTGGTGACAGCTGAGCGGTTTAGCAAAGGGCTTTCCATCACAAGTTCTTACAAACGTTACTCTGCTCTTCAGGTTTACTGGTAGAGTATGCAAATGAAGGTGTAGTCCTATAAGCTACCTCCTTACTTTCAGAGGGTGGTTTCCTTGCTAATCTGAAAATTCATTTTATGCAACGCTGTCAGCCAAAGTAAAATTTTGTTTAACTTTGTTTGCCAATCGGAAACCCTAAAATTACCCAGCGATGTTGCAAAAGCGGTCCCTCAGTACTGAAACCAGCGCACCTAATTACAAGATGTTTGGTACTATGTTTCAGACGGTATTTCTCAAATACTGCACAGGCTTCACGTTGACTCTGTCCTTCTTGCTGGCAGTGCAGAGCAGTTTGATATTTTCTTGTACTACCTCGGATTGCATCCGCACAAAGCTACACTTACCTCGTGTATGTGAGTTGCAAAAAAGTCCATTCGTCTTGGAAGTACATGAGTGGGTGCAAAGATAGCCTTTACAAGTCTACACGAGGCAACAAGTGTGCGACTCCAGCTTTATAATGAGTGTGATTAGGTAAATCAGTGCTCTACAAACCAAGATGCATTTTCACCCCAGGCCAACTTCGACAGGAAGCGTCGATTCTGAAAATGACCCCGACCTTAGACAGTTACCCCATTTACATCATTATCACCATTTTCATCATCATCAGTATCACTGTCATCGTCACCATCAGTTGTAAAAACCATGTACTTGCCTTACAGCTATTATAACTCTCACGGTTTTGTTTTCCGTTGATTAGGGGACGAGGGCTATATACCTGCTCATTGAAGGAGGTAGCTGATCTACTTCGTGCATAAACACAAGCGTGTCAGTGAAGGTTTCATTTGGGAGATATGGAGGTAGGAGCTTGAGTGTATGATCTCCACTGAGGGCGCGACTAGGCCCCCTGACACGTCCGGTCCCAGGATCATTACCCACTGAGGCGAGAATAACCAGCACGCCTTAGTTTGCTGATAATTGCTTCCGTATTTAACTGTCAGGTCATTCTTTGGCCTCCTCTGGCTCGTTTCCACCCTTCGAGTTGTTGTGCGAAAAGGGCTTTTTGAAGAAGTCAGTCAACCGGCATACGGAGCAAGTGACCATGCACGTAGAACCTGTAGAGTGTGATGAGGTATGCTTTCGTGGGTGAGTCAATTTTTCTGAAAACCATTCGAGGTACTTCAATATTTCTGGTCCGGTGTTCCCATCAGACTCGGGTAATGTGTCAAAAACATCAAGGGCCGAAAATTGACAAAAACTGACGTCCTCAATACACAGCGGCCAGGATTCTGGCCCATATAACACTACGGGGCAAACTGCGGTATTGTAAACTCGACGCTCGACAGATACGCTGGTGTCACTTCAGCGTCAAAGATGAGACAAAATCCACCCTTGACTAGACAAACAGGGCTAGTAGAGCTGTCTAGCTGGACTAATTTGTCTACGACTTCAGTCGGCTTATCCGCTGGCATGATGTTAGAGTTCGAGCCCACCCAGTTTTGCACCTTGCAGGTATGAGGCGCATACCAATCTGAAGCAGAATGACTTGGATTATTTGATTCCTTCTGCATTACAGTAGCATCAGATCCAATAAGAGGCATGTTATCTGGGTGCTTGATTTCTATGAGCCAAAACCCTGGGAGCATTTCGACCCCACAGCCACTAGAGGCTTGGACTTAGTTTTTAATGATCATAACTGTGACGAATTTAAAGAGAGAACGTGGAAGAGGACAGCTTCGCAGACACCACTTGATGTAGCAAACTTGGGCGGGAGCTTTCCATAGGCTGTCCCATATCCTCGGGGTTTGCAGTACAGTGCCTCACTGAGGGTCAAGGATTCATGAGGGACTCCTATGTTCCATAGACCTTGCCACAGTTTCCGATGATTTACAAAGTTAGGAGCAGCTGTCGGGGCAAGGAAGAAAACCGCTATTGGTCATCAAGAGCAGTGTCACAGTTTTAGAATCCCTCTGTTGGTGAGACTCTTTTCGAGTAGTCCTCTTGCACGACGAAACCCAGGTCGGTCACGCCCTGTGTTCAGTAAACTTTTCAAAGGTAAGGCTAGACGGCACCTTTGAAGCCACAGGTACTAGGCCGACGCCATGTTTCTGCACAGTGTCCACGTACCCCCCTTTTAAAGACAGAAATAACTGTCGACATGCCATATTTTGCAGACAATTTCCATTGATTCCATGTAGTACCCGACCTTCGTTGAGATTGGTCACTAATGACTCTCCGACCTGTTTGAAGACGCTGGATACAAACCCTCCGGTCATGGTGCCTTCTCACCCTTAAGTGCGGATATTTCTTATTTTATTTCCGTTTCTGGCGTGTAATTATGGTTCGCATTCCACTCTCGGTATTCGTTGTTTCCTGAAGTTTTGTGCAGGAGGCCAGCTAAACCGTTCTCCGAAGCGTCCGATCGATTATTCAGTTCGGCGATTGGCGAGTGAGTAACTGAGCAGCCATTCTCACTTGTCGTTTAACTCCCTGTTGTTTATCTAATGTCAGCCGATCATATCAGTTGCTATTGGGCACGGTGGTAAAGGTCTTCCTCACCTCCTGAGCTTCCGATGTCCATTAAGGCACTGGGCTATGCGTGCACCGTCATACCCATTGCTTGATGGTATGTATTGCTTGGTATCTGATTGTTGGTCTGTTCGCCGAGCTTGGCAGTTGGATTGCGAACGTTTCATCACCAATCGAGGTGACATCATCAGTGCGGGGTTCTGTCCGTTTTACTTGTGGCATCCGCGGAGCGTATATGAAATTTCAAAATCGCACATGAACTGTCTTATAGATGGGCCGACGCAGTGGATTAAGGTGACCTGCTACCTTACACTCCGGTCTGTGTTGCCACAATATTGAAATTTCATCATCTTCAACTGATCAGAGGGCCCTCTATTCTTTTAATCAACACCTGCTTTTTCGTACATTCGATGGGTCGATGGATGCAGATTTTGATCACGCTGAGTGTTGGCGAAGTTGAATCAAAGTGTGCAACTATTTATGTGTTCGATTTGCACGTTACCTTCATTTGAAATGAAGCAAATCATAGTCATACAGTCAGGCATCGAGAGCCCATTCGAGATCATAGCAAACTTGTCTTCTCTAGTTCATGCACACTGTTTGCGGCCAATTAAAAATGACGTATGTGTTTGTCGTGTTCTATTGTTACCAGTAAATGTAAGCTGTGCGTGATAGTTCCAATTAGGTTTGCCCCTAATTGCTTTTAACGTACATTAGAGTTCAATCCTTTTGTCGCGAATGTGCTCGGGGGCAGCGCTCCTCAGTGCCTCAAAAATTTCGTGATTGCCATTCAAAAAAATGTAATTCTTTACTGCCCATTACAGGTTGTTCTTAAACTGGCATGGAGGGAAGAGCAAACCAAGGACCCGAGCAGGAAGTGCATATCCATTACAGTTTGATTCTTAATTACTTGCGTGAAACATTGGCTACCAACTGTCCTTCAGTTTCGCTGCTGATACTCAGTATATTTAGCTGACTGTTTGCTATGTTAATCCGCTATCAATCAGTGCTCCTTTATGGTTATTTGTCGATCATTTTAATCCACACCACGCTCAAGTGAATTTCGACCAGTGCACGCTGAGAAATGACAAAATATTTTCTGAACGCAGTACAGCAAATTTCAAACTTGGATGAGAATAGCTTGCCCGTGAATTGATTAGAAATATTAGGAAACGGCATCCTTTTGGATATACCTCTACTGAAAATTATCGTCACCAAAATAGAGAGTAAACTGCTTCGCTCTGGAAAACCAGCTTCACTCTGGCATGTTGATTAGCTGCATACGGCTCTACACCACTGTTAAGCAAGTGGTACCCCTCAATAATACGAGCGGAATTTGGACTGGAAATTTGCAGCATTCGAACCAGATAAATTTAAACTCTCGATTGCTAAAAATGGGCGCTGATTCGAGGCCCATAATATCTGTATATTACTTGGAGATTCACTCAGTGTTTCAGCGATTGACCGCTAACTGATGATCTACTCCTTAAAGTGGGTGACAAAGCGCTAGCCACTATTAAAGTGCCCTTCATTTTCAGAGACAATGTGGCAGGGACAAGCAAGTGAAGGTCCTGGTAAGTGCCACACCAAATGGTAGTGTAAAACGGGTGATGAGGTGCTGCAGAGGCCTTTTGGAAGGGGTGTTGCTTCAAATATTCGAGTTTGGGGTTAAAATGTGTTTATGTTTACTATGCTTTTGTCGGTTGAATTTCCTCAATTCCTGTTCAATTGCTGAATGATCTGATTTTTTTTGGAATCACTTTAAAATGCTGGTGTATCAGCAATTACCTGAACAAGGCTAACTGCTATTACAGATAGGCGCTGGACTGAATTAAAACAACAGGCGCGATCAATAAACAACTGTAAGCTACCACCCACTAGTTGACAATCGTTTAAACCTGGTTTTTCTGTTGATCGACTGGCAGTTCATCAACGCCACCGAATGCTGGGTAGTAACCTGCAAACTAACCAAATTTATGGGTAATCAGCTAGCTAACTGATTGAATGAGCAACTAACTTACTAGACCATTTTTCGGTAAAGTTGCAAGTCGATATTGTACGCAAAACATTACTTCTTGTTGTTAGTCAATTTTCTACTGCAAAGTTCGTAATGTTTATGGTACGGTTGAGCCCGGCGGTAAACCTTATTGTGTGTTAGCCCTAGATTTATCGTGAAATTATGATTTGTCCATTTGAGTTGCCTGGTGTTCTCTCTTAAATGTAATCGAAATACTCATAGAGTACACGATAATGAACTCAATTTCTAACTGATTATCCGAAGTGGTTCATGGAAATTTCCGTGGACCTCTGTCAAACTGATGCGTGAGAGAAAATATGGCATAAGCTTTTGCTGCTCGGAGTTGAATTCCTTTGTGCCATCAGACGGTTAAAGCCCCATTCCTCCATAAATCGAAGTGAGTCAGGAAAACACCGTATGTCGGTTAACACGTACTTCAGGTCTCATCGAGATAGTTCATGATTCACTTCAATATTTAGAGGTCAAATTGGAACTCTCTATTCAGCATCCATCACTTAATGTCCAAGCAGAAGAAGGGTTGACAGAAACCCGGAAACTGCGTCCACTTGGTGAGCACTAAGGTGGACAGAAACGGCAATCTTAGGAGTAGTATGTTCGGCAAAGAAAATAAACCCAGTAGAACTTAGAATTCCTCCTCTAATTTCTTCTCCCTCTAAGGACCACTAATTTGCGGTACAGCTATTTAGTCTCCATTAGAAGTCATCACAAGCGTGCATATCCTGACTAGGTTCAAGTTAATTACACTGTTGCTAATCTACTGGTTTTTTTCTTCAACTACTCGATAGGACATAGCGGGCCGGAAACTCCATGGAGTCTCTTCAGATGCTTCTTGGCCTGTCGGCCTTCCTTAATTTTAATTCTAGGAGGCAGTCGTGATTGAGAAAGAGTAATTTTGTCTGCCTAGTCTGGTTATGCTTAATAAAAGCCCAACTGTGAAGTTTTACAACAAAATAGTGGGAGTGATCATCAGAAAATAACAATTCAATAGTCATTTTTTTAACTAATTGAAGCTGGCTCGATGAGCAGAGCGCCTTTGTAATGATTCTGCTTTCCCATGAAAGCTACAACGATCTGCATCTCTCGTTTGGTAAAACAAAGAAGTTTATTCTTTGAAGAAGAGTAGACATCCGGCGTCATGCGACTACGCGAAGCGGAGTTAATTATATTTTAGCCCACTTTGAGTAAAATCATTTCCGTCCTTTTCCGTCTATTCTCCCGTTTATTCACCCGTTTATTCTCCTTTTTGATAAAAAACAAAAAAACACCTAGACAGGACACTCAAAATAGTCCGTCGTCTACGACCTGGGCAAAATAATTGGACTAAGGTCGTACAGACGTTTGTCGAGAAGCCTTTCCTCACCGGAATTGGTTGTTAAAACGGAGTGTTCTGTAGTTGTTCAAACCCAAGTAAGTGGTGAATTCATTATAACAGGTAACTGAGGAAACAATAAGTTTTCGACTTGACGTTGAAGAAGATGTCAGTGGACTTTTGTTTAAATCAGCTACAAAAAACTTCATGTGACTGGGAAAATTGCACACACAAACTTAGGGCCTGAATAACAGTCGAATTTTGCCTAGGCTGGAATAACTCGATGGTTGTCTGCGCATGTTTTGACATAACGTGTGGTGTCTGATATTTTAAAAATGTGTCGGCAGACAGAAAACCATAGCAATCGACCGAAGACCGTAGACTCGAAAAAATGAAAGCAAACATTTGGAGTAGACTGGAATTCGCAAAGCTTCTGCAGGATTTTTTATGACTGGTTGTACTTAACTACATTTTCAATCTTTCTAACCACGCAATCAAGTCACCGCGGACTTGAAAGCACGAAGTTTCGGATAAACTGAGTAAGGCTCTTAAAGTATTTTTCCAATAGGTTGTATACAACCTTATTTGGTTATATCACCTTGCCTTCAAAATCAGCTATTTGTCAGACTTAATCTGTTCTGTTTATTTATTTAACGCCTACGCATTTTCGTCCGGTAATTCACCTCTGGCTAGCATGCGGCTCAATTAGGCGGTCACGTTACGTGGGACGCGCTTTATTTCTCGATTTCCTATTGGACGTCCAAACTCTGTGGCAACGGAAATGTGTCTTCTTGCGACAGTTCTGATGCGGACTGATCTCCATGTGCTTCAGCAACGTTCCATTCAGATATGACCCGAATCTGGGCTGACTTATACGCGTGATACCAAAGTGAGTCACATAATTTCATTGGAAATCCCATACCGCGATGATCCACCATTGTTCAAATATTTTGAACTCAACTGGGATTGGTGAAAAATTTGTGTGCATTATTCGCGAAATATATTCATTTGCAAACTAACTTGGGGCTAACGGGAGGATCGTCTGGGTTCAAAATGAATCCCTCGTTCTAATATTCGTCATTCTTCTCAAAAGCCACCTCACGTTTCAGTTGAGACGATATTTGGAATATCGCAATGCATTTTTATGAATACAGAACACATTACCAATAAGGTTCACGATAGCTCTTTGAGGTCCCAGCATTTTTGGGATTCCCAAGATTGAATCATTCCCCGAGTTTCCATCAACCGTATGTTTTGTTTGGACCTAAATTGTAAGCAATGGTAATATTTCGGAACATCATGTATTGGATTGGAAAGAAGCGGCAAAGTGGACACGAAATCCTGCACGAGAGTATTTTATGCACGCGTCCTGGTTTCGGTCGAGTTTATAACTTTAGTGAGACCTTGTTACTTCGAACAAAAGTCCTCATATTGTGGGGGTTCAAATTACCATCTCTGAATAGGAAAACTGTGGAGTGCTCGGCTAAATGCGCTTCTCGTGTGGACAATGTGTTTCAATCAACCGGAGGGTGTTTGAGACCGATTGAATGATCATCTTTTCGGAGGTTCGGCATTTGCTTCGTTTGTTCACCTTTGTTGACATCCACCGACTTTCTCACACCAGTAGATTACTTGTCTAATATGCATTATTAGTTGTCGTCTTGTTTTGCTCAAATGCTTCACACTGTGAAAGCTTTTGATGCGGGTTCATGAACGCGGATCCTTTCCGGGTCGGTTTTGATTCTCTGTTTCTCTCTCCCCTTTGATAGGTTGAGATTCAGCAGAACACCAGACAACCAAACAGTATCATATCGGAATACACCATAGTACACAGATGAACGAGCTTTTGGGACTGTGACTTGCAGAAGTACACGCAAAGAAGTGTGAAATGAAGACATTCAGGACTTCCCAGCTAACTCAACCCAACACCTGGGCACAGTTTGTTGAATTCCCTCATCACTACCACGCCATGGAAGGATTTGCAAAAGGCCGTAGTTTTCCTCACGTTTTTATTTTATTTTGCTCTTCACGACCTCTTCAACTCACTTTGGGGGATGATTTTGACTAGGGTATTTTAATTAATCTAGTTTATCGCGATGCGAAAGCTCACTCGAATCCGACTTGACGAGCCCGTCGGATAACTCGTGAGTGCTACCAGTTATATCTCACTATTTCTTCCTGGCAATTCATCTTTTAACGACCCTTATTTCTTGAACGTGTACTATAGCGTGGCAGACAAGGACAATGCATGCTAGCACGAAAAACGCTTGTCCATGGACTTCATTGACGCCAGATTCGCAAATGAAAGTTGCTACGATGGGTGTTCCCATTAGGTATCTGTATTCAGGCCCCAGCATAGGGAAAGTGGATTGGCCAGACGCCTAAATCTGAGGGGCTATGATACAGATGTAGTGAGGTTGAGTTCCATGTGGTGCGGATATCAGGCTGAATATAATGCTAACGTGTCTCTTCTGCATTGGAGAAGAAAATGCGCATATTCACAGTTGTGAATCCTCAGAGCCGTCGTTTTATAAGTTAAAAGAAACACTACCTAACCTCAGGAATGAAGATCTCCGGAGAAAGTGAAAGGAGACGTAGACAATAGGCCATGCTTCAACCATCATATTGGCATAGTCCAAAATAAAGACTGTCGAGTGGTTCCACAAAACCAACTTTAATATATATTCTCATCTGGTAAAATCTAGATCTCTAAGACAGACGGGCGCGTTCCCAGTTGTCTTCACTTGGGGGAGGTTAAAGCCAGCGTATACCTGACACTATGACAGAATGTGAGCTTGTGGACTTTCTACTGGAGGAAGGGGACCACATAAAGGAAGGATACAAGGGCCGACTCCGGTAGCTGGTTGCTAATGGCAGATTAATGACTGCCACCGTCCGTCACTCCAGACTGGGGAGCGTCTTCCTTCGAAAATCGTTTACGGTAGCCAGTTTACTGCGCCCGAGTTAAAATCATATAAAGGATATGGGACGACTACTACTAGATGAGTGAGAATGCTCGGTTAGCCTCGCTTTCTGAAAACAACATCTTGTTTGTAATATCTAAAGACGCACCAGAACACTTTAAAACTTTGACTACAAACGTTCACATCAGATATGAGGAAATGCCAACGTATTCAACTGCGCCCACTTTTATTGTTGCATAAATACTATTTGTGTGGTCTCAGTGTAAGGGACATTAGTCACAAAAAGACCGGATGGGCTGCAAAATATTGTGGGCCCGAAATAACCTAGGCACACATTTTACCATTTATACCACGCAGACGTAGAATGAGCGCGCTGTGTGTGTGATCCCCTTCAGAAGCTCCTAGCAGATATGCCGGTTAGTGTAGCATTTCATGGTTCCCTAATAAAAATCGCACGCCCACTGTTACTTCACATCTCTGTACGCATTCATTTCAGTCACTCACACAAGGTTTATTGCACGAAAGATGAAACTGACAAACAGATCAGGTGTTGCTTCTACACAAATTCGAGAGTTTATAGGAAGTTACGCTAACTGATCTTGATTTCTATATTCTGGTTCTGCTTGACACACGAAGGCCTGCTGTTTTGTGATACTGATCGAAAAGCCGCAGGGCAAGGCGTCAACCCATGAATACAGCATACTGTCCAAAAATCTGTTTGCATCACACAATGGAGCCCTCCCTCTTCTCACATCCTTTCAATGGACCAATGTGGCCACGATCATCTACCGGCTTCCTAAGTTTTAATATTTTGTATCTTCGACAACATATTTTAACTCGCTCGCCTCTCCCACGTTTGCACAGACAGAGTGGAACAGAGGTTGAAATTTGTCATTTATTGAAACCCTAACTTAATTAATGAAGGCACTGGCAGCTGCATACATACACAACTGTAGCTTAACTAGGGGTAATTAAAAATTGGAATTTGGGTTGAAAAAAGTAGGAGTGTAAAAACTTTCATTTGAATTGCAGACGGTAGAGTTCGATAAACACCTTGCTTCAAAAACAAACTTCCCTATATAATGATGACCGTGTGTCTGAACCAACAGCGAATGTGATCGTGATTTACAGCAGCGAATACTGATCGATCTGAAAAACTGTGTATAATTAACCGCTGTCTTCAAAGTGGTACATGATCTGCCACCAGTACGCCCAGTGAATATCCGCAATTAAAACTTATTAATCGATAATGCAGCTGTCACCAAATCTACGCAACCGTACAGGCAGAGTGCTTCGGTGAGACAGCTCAACAAACCATATGAAGGATCTAAAGGGTGTGCATATCACTGCTGACTTTTTGTCCATTCATTGTAGAGTGGAAACACCAGCCGAGATGCAGTAGTGAAATGTGCTTGTCCTTCCACTCACAACGTTGCTGAAACTCATTGAGATTGTGAGCAGCTTTCTTCATGGAAATATACTGCGACATTTATTGTATACCGTACCAACTGAAATATGATGTAACTTTTTGCAGCACATTCAGTTAAAAAATATTGAATTAAAATTGAATTAATTTGAATTGAATTAAAAATTGAAATACACAAGGAAAGTGTGTGGTCTGTTGTCATATTTAGGTAGGCAACACAGACGAGAGATTCAGTCGGGATTCCGATGAGCCTCCAGCTACAACTTACTTGGTGTGCAAATGAGTGTATCTAGTGAATACGTGTGTCTTGTTTCAAAATATATAGCGTATAGAATCGGGAATTGTAACTACTAACCTTAGTTGCAACCTCTCCAGTCAGTGGCAGCTCCAGTTCAGATTTCGATACTCACACTACTCTCTTTCGATCACCCCGTTAGCTGAGTCAGCCAAATACCAAAACCTACTATGAAAGAATATGGTTTTGTAAAATATTTGTTTTTAATAATGGTCTCCCTCCCACATTGAAATACACAAGGAAAGTATGTGGTCTGTTGTCATATTTAGGTAGGCAAGTTGCCTAGGTAAATAGTCTCATCTAATCAGTGTTCGACTACTGCGTATCATGTAACTAGCCACCAATCGTTCAAACTCTATCACTACTACGGATATGAGAAAAAAAACATCATGAAACGCTCCCCACTTCTGGTCATTCAATTCAGATCGAACACCCGGACAGTTACTGCATTAACAAACCTCATCAAAAACCTCTCCTTGAATGAGGGACATTTAAATGATACTATATTGCGGGAGTGCAATTCACAAACGATAAGTTAATGGGAGCGAAATCAAATATCACAAACAGGATAGATCAGTTTCAACTGTTTGTGGTATCATGGTAGCCGCTTACATACAGTCAGAATCAAATCTAGGGTGGCCAAACTGATAAGGTAATACGGCGAACAAACACGCAAATGAGTTAGACCAAAGGTCACCGGACGACAGATCAGGTTGGACAAAATTTCTAGGGGTGTAGACATGATTCAATGTCGGTCTTAACAAGGCAAGACAAGGCTAAAGAGAAATTCCGGTGGCATACATAAATAAGTTAGCGTACGAACGATTGCGAGTGTAAAAACGCCGTCCAATCTTTCAGTGCTTGCACTAGTGTGGCGGACATGGATGGCATCCAATGTAGATGATCGTGGATGTAGGGTGGGAAGGAGTTCAAGAGCTTCACGGACCGAAGTAAGCGAGCTCGAGAGCTTAATTTCCAAAGTTACTGCACACACGACCGCAGGCAAGACTGCCTTCAGGATGACACTAATTTCTGTATAGTTAGGAGTGCAGTAACGCACTAGCTCTTCCTGAATCACATTAGGAAAGTGTACCATCTACTGAACACATACAGAGATAACTGTGCGTCAGTCTCAAGGTTACAACATTATTCGCAAATGGCGATTGACTGTACGCCAAACATTCGACTGGACTTCTGTAATAATGTGCTCTGTGGTAGCCGACAAGCTTCCCTGCTTATTCCCGCCGCTCAGCTTCCGGTAAAGAACAACAGGGGAAGGCCAAAAGCTACGGGCTTGGAAACCTTCGTCGAAATGCCAGACAGTTGACGAATTCTATGTTAATTATGTGCTTGGAGCCAAAAATAAGCTCGCCTGGATGGCCCTAGACATGAATTCAAAATAAGGAAACCGCTGACCTATTACTTGAAGTGTTTGTTAAGAGTAAAACTTGATATTAGAAAGTGAAACCGGGAATCATGTAGGAACGCAAAAATCATTTCAAACAGAGTCGCAACCAAACAGGTTGATAAATTATTATTTCTAACGAGTTTGAAAACGGGAAACAGTACCTGAAGATTACTTTCAGCAAGTTTAGAACTACTGTTCGTACAGGCGTTTGTTATAAATTGTTTTGAATTGTCAGTTATTTCTACCAATGAGTATATACTATCATTTTCTACCCCAGTTGTCATTTTCCAACCTCTGAAAAATATTATACTATGGAACACAAAAATTCAACCAACAGACGTTCAGGAAGTTTTATACACCCTAAAACGTAGTGTTTGTTAATCGTTATCGCGAACGGTCGAATATTTTCTCCCGAGTTTGTCTTTCAGCTAATCAGATCTCTTATAAACCTCCTGAAGAAACTGCGTGAGACTAGCAAAGAGAGTAGAAAGCATGTTCAGAACTAGCAAAAACCGACCGTCTGACAAAAGCCGACGGCAACACGCCTGTTCCATTCAAATGTGGGTCAAGTGAGGAGAATAACCGCTGGCGGGACAGAACAGACTATTCGCGTGCAAAACACAAGTAATTAAGCAGACGTAGAGTAGTAGATGTGAATCAACTTGTGGTACTGTGCTCCCCTTAAAGATGCACCATACATTGCATAAGCTTTTTGTTTCCCCTTCTCTTTGTTACTTTACATTAACGCTCAACTATATCACTGTTAAGGTTCCCGATACGGAACTTCGAGTGACGCGTAGGTTTGACAATCCCGAATGTCAAAAGGAAGAATTGGGTACGAAATCCTACGGAACTATTTACACAGGTGTATGCAGGTTCATACAACAAACCTCAACTGTTCACGTCCGTAGGGTCACCAGGTGTACAACTCTGTCACTGACCGGCACAGTGCAGTGTCAGCGTCCGCACACCGAAGAAAGACGAGCGAGATGTTGGCACACTAGTGTAGGCTGTGGGAGTTCTTTCCGACGACAGCCTCGTGATTCTCATTGGCGGTGCGGTCACACGGAACTCATGAGAAAATAAGTAAACGCAGGCTCGGCAAGCGGGACACGAACGCGCATGGGTAAAAAGGTCAGCAGCGCACATTCACACACGGACACATGCCAATATACAAGTGTCGGCCTTTGCGGCAAGGTGAGTCAAAAGTACATAGGCGAAGTAAATGAATGGGGGTGATTATCATGAGGTCAATTTAGATTCAGTAATCACAATACTGTCCAGATTATCTCGTAGTTAGGTAGACCTACTGTATGGATAGCATAGTGCTATTACCAAGTAAATGAGCTTATATTATCAAGTAGAACATAAGATTGATCGGGGCTGCGCCTACCTGATGAGCCCCAAGAAGGGCGAAACCGGTCGTGGGCTGTCGAAGGATTTTCAGCAACCGTATGGGGAGTGTATTACTAATATACATGTATCGCGATATATCGAATATCGTAGCAATTGAAACATGAGGCGGTCTGATGCAGCACATCACCAACGAGGGATTTAGCTGAGTTCTAGGTGAGTCTCTTGCAAAATCAAATTTGTTTGGAGATGAATGTATTTCGCTAATTTAGTGCAATTTGTTTCAAGTAGAACATGAGGTTGACGGAAACTCGGAGACCATACCTACCTGATGAGCCCCAAGAAGGACGAAACCAGTTGTGGGCTGTCGAAGAATTTTCAGTAGCCTTATGAATAGCATTACGAAGCTTATGTTATCGTTTAGACCGTCCAACTTAGGCTCATGTTTAAATCTGGCAAGCCATCTGAAATGCTGTTATGGAACTTCCGGAGCAGTCGATTGTGAATTTTATATATTTCAAATATATCTCCCATCTTTTGTGACGAGCACAGTTATAAACACCGGAAATGATTAAGCCAAGTATTTATTTTAAAAATCATCGGATTCAAATTTGTGCGGTTAATAAAATTGCCGAATGAGTGCGCCAAAAGATCATTCATTGCGTACAAAGCCCAGTGACGGTCGCATAAACTGTTGTTCGTTTGCCGACTTTGAAGTCCTAATGTCGTATGGCCGGCAATGCACGATGCAGATAACACATCGGACATATCTGCCACACCTGTAGCATACTGACCACTGAAGTTTTGTCGATTCTTTTACCAGGTACCGCAAAAAATTGTTTACATATCAGAGCTAATCGGTTACCCAGTGTGCACCCAAGGATATTATCGAAAAGTGCCTCTCCGCGTGAAGCTCTCTTCCGCCACTTTATTTGGCATTGGGACTAGAGTGCACTTGGAATTTTGACATCGCTTAAAAGTTTCACAAGTTAAATTGGAAATTTTCTGCACTCCCACAAGTAACACCCAACTCGGTAGAATCGCAGTCGGTGTCTTTCCCTCTGCGTATGATGTAAGCGCATCGGGTTGTTTCGCCGCACACTTCCAAAAGATCTGAGCAAATACTTGCTTGGACATTCACCATACAAGTTGACGAAAATCAAGGTCTTTGCAACCTTTACTTTTGGTCAATGCAGATGGAGTCAGCGCGTGTATAAATGCTTTATGAACGCACAGTCCCGAGCTGCGTGGATGAACCGCGATTGCCTCAGCTGTAGACAGATAGTGATATTGAACGGACCTTGGTAAGTGGATGAACACCCTGTAGAGTATTCAAAGAGCGACATCATGATTAACAACACGACCCGCATCAGCCAAGTAGGCGACCAATGTGCTAGTAATAGACTTTCCTTTTCCGCTTGCCAGCCAAAATGCGTTATCTCCGGCACGACTGCCGTACGACTGTCGTACGCCCTATGTATTTCACTGTTTACACAAGGTGAAGGATTAGACTAAAATGCTTTGAGCGTGGACCTGGAACCTATCTTTGAGACGTAAGGGCATCGGTTGAATAATTATGAAGAAGTTGCATGAAGCAGCCCGGGAGTTTTTCCAAAGTGTGTAATGTAGATGCAGAGTCAGATAGTCTGTGACCAGATCCTCTTGATGAAGATAGATTTCATTTCCGCTGTGACCGATCGAGCTCTCTTGGTTGTGGTAGTTATGTGTATGGAGATGAACCTGTCTTAACAATCATTTTCATGGAGCTATTGACCGAAGTTTGGCTTAAAGTTCGCTTTCCGGGCAGGAGTTTCTTGCCCTGTCAGCAAGGCACTGAACAAAATCTCGTTTATGTTTGGGTGGGATGAAACTGTTAAAGTTTGTGGAGTGAACAGTAGACGCCAGTTTTCACTAAACCGAAAGTTTAATTAGGTCATCCACTGCTCTTAACAGCTGCACTTCCATGCAGTAGAAATATTTTTCTCTCTGAATGTGAGCTGTATGGCCCGATTTGCTGGACTAAATCTCGCCTAGATCTCTGGCAGCTCTGGGGATTTGTTTCTACGTATTGTCGGCAGATGATTCCGAAGTTTTTGTTGCCCTAGTGAAACCATCTATACTGGAGCCCATGGCCCCTATTTAGATTGCTAGCTCCATTCAGAAACATGGTTGTGGACACCAAAATGCAATACTTGATAGGAATATGTAGAAACACGTATCAGTTGATTTGTGGTCCTTCGCCTGTGCAGCATAAACCCAGAGAAGCCCGGTCATGAGGTTCTTAGCATAAGGGATCTTCGTGTAAGAAGACTGGGTATTTGAATCAATTGAAGATTCGAAAAAGCAGCAGCTTTTCAGAATCAGGGGAGATGAGCGGATGAAATCCCATCTGGTGGATATTTCATTCCTAGAGATTATCTATATGAATCTGCAAGCTGCCTGGATCTGCACTCTGGCATAGTTAGTGTGATAGAATTTTAAGGCATTTGTACCCTCAACATCAGGCCCTAACTGATGATATGTTGGTTTTAGTTTACTGGCTTTCGCAGCCGATAAGACGTTTTTCTAGCTCACAGAAACTGAGATGAGGTAACTTGCATTTCCTAACACTGAAGAAATGGGATTGTCGCAATGTACGAGTCGTCCAACATCATATTCATCATTCCTATGTCTTGTTCATTTAGCTTCTGAGTCCAGATTTCATAATCGTGTCCATGAAACCTCTAGATAGAAAACAAAACTTCAAGGTGGATCAGCTAGATTGTAGTCAACATGAACTTTCTGGTTTGTCATTACTCAGCACACAAAAATTCAGTTGGATGGGTAGCATGTTCCATGTCCCGTTTTTTACAAAAAGCAAACTACACTATCAGTCGAAACAAGTGTTAGTAGGCTGTGGCATTTAAATGGATCGGACCTTCCTAGAGAGGTTAAAACGTAGACCTGCCAGTCCACCTCCTTTGATTACACCACTGGGGACTTTTGTGACTTGTAACTTCAGACAATCTGTATTTTTAACTGGAAGAATTGAAGCATGCCACATTTCACCCATAGCGTACTTCCAGCGATCACTTGGACTAATTGTGATGTTCGCCATCTTGCCGCCTAGCTATTTTTTACCGTTTGCCGTAGGTTGTAAAGCAAATACAGCCACCTACATCACAAAACGTTAAAGCTCAACGTACCTTTTCTTGAACCGCTCCTGAAATAACTCGAAAGGAACTAATTAGAACAGCTACACGAGTGTCATAAATAGTCAGTTAATGGCTTCGCACCCGGTGTTCACGAAAGGTTACCTCATGACCGAAGATGATATTCCATAACGATGGTATTATGAGGTGACTTTGGGATTTGCAGTCGAGATTTCGTCCTTTTGTGAAGGCAGTCTATAATGAAAAGCCAAGAAGCAGTACCCAGCTGATTCCTTCTTACTGGGAATAACCAGCGGTGCATATCTCACGGAATTCCAGGTAAACTGGAACCCAAGAACTCCAGGCTAGTAATTTAAACACTTAAACACTCGGCGACGAACAGCGGATCAGCAGTGTGATTAACCGACACTAAGGATATGCACGGAAACTACATCAAGTGATAGAGTGTGCACTAGCAGCTCGAATGATAACTCCTCAGACAAAATTTCACACGTCTCGTGAAATTATCCTTCCTCCGAGCTACGCAATATGACTGATGTTTGTTTTCGTCAAAGTTACCCTTTCGAGTCAGTTGGGCAGCAAAACTGGTCGAAGTTTTCGAGCTTACTCAGTTTATTTGTTGAAAGAATCATTAGATATGATTTTCACTCTCAATATCGCGGATGAGTGCATTTTATTTCATAACGTATTCGTTAGATACCCCGACAGTTTAATTCTAATGACCCAAATTTACCTGGTCCAATAAATTACCATCTCGTTGATTCCCATTCTTGGTGACAACTACATGCTCGTGAACCAGGCTCATGGTGAATGAACCGTATTTAGCCATAGCATAGTGTGATTTTTCTAGTTTTACAGGTCGAACTCAGGAGACTGGCATGTTTACGACGTGAACGACACCTTTATCCCATTGATTAACTCTCAGGCAGATAATTCGAGATCGCACCTGGGTAACCGGAAATTGTGTCGACTCAAATCCACTGATTCGTTCGTCTGAAGTGGGCTTCGACATGACTTTTCTCAAGAGAAATCAAGTTGGCACTGCATAAGCCACATAGCTCTGCACGCTGTGATAGTTGTGTGATTACCTATGCCTAGCCATTTTCGACAGTGGTCAAGTAAGTCTTATCTCGTGGAAGGTGCCTTAATTTGCGACCATCTCCTTCTTAACAAATTTGTAATAGTGACCCATGAGCGCGGGTTGTGCTGCAAAAAACACCAGAATTAATGAGCAAAAACGTTGCCTGCTGGTTTACAGTGCACAAGTTCGTATCAATTTTCAGGTTGACGGTGGGAAATTTAGCGAAATGATGATAATGGATACATCCGTTTACGATTTGTTACCGTAGCTGGTAATTTTTGACATGGAAAACACTGGTGCACGCGAAACAAAACAGTGCATTGTGCGCACACCTGGAGAACCTGAACACCGGTCGATCAACGCCTTATGTGCGTACACCAAAACCTAATGCTGCATGTAAGCTGGTACGGGTTCGTAAACAAAAGCAACTACTGACAGCAGGCCCATTGTGATCAGAGCTGCTGAAACCAAAAGGAGGGAGAACGTAATTATTAGTGTACTTTTTGAACTCCGACTTGGAGATTTCCGGGAAGATTCAGTAGTCCCGTCCACCATGGTATTTGAACGATTGGTTAAGTAAACGGAACGTGACTGAAAGGCACGTGGTTGAAAAATTAATTAACACAACCACTCTGGGAAAACCTAAAAATCAAAGCTAGTATGAAACAATTTCTTCACGGCCGCATTTAACGACGTGTCGTTGGAACTATGTAAACGAGGCTGTATGTCAATCTAAAAAAGTAATGTCACCCTGATTCCACAAAGGGCACGTACTTTGAAAACCTGCAGTGAAATATAAGCACACTGGCAGCAAACACGAATTGAGGGCGGGATGATGTGCGCATGAAAGCAGGTACAACGGACTACCAGCCTCCAAGTACTCAGCTAAACGGACCATACAGTGACGCCAAATTCGCGGCTTTGGGGAAATGATCGCTACAGTAAGATACTACCTATTTACGGAGGAAACAAGTGTATCAGTCAGTCACAAGTTGGTTCATTTCATTTCGCATCGACAAGCTTTCAATTTACGAACACCTATAAAAGCGTATGAGAGTATTATCGACGAGGCCGTTGTTGATCCCTACGGGCATCGTACCTACCATTTTTACTGTACGTTACATTGCTCTCCCGAATTTTGCTGAAGAGGCTCACCTCTCTTCCACAGGGACCGCTACTCTCTCATGCTTGGAATCGCAAGTCAATAGGGCTGGCAGGCCCCTTGTGGCTAGAAATACGTAGCACATGCCTATAAATCGACTGGACGATGTTGCAGCGTTTGCTTTCTGTCCACCGGATGATGCGTCGGTGGTCGAAGCAACTATGCCAATTTCGCCGATCGCATTCCTGGCACATGTTTCGCGAACCTGGAAGATAAGGGAAAACCATGCTGGTTTTTAGAGGCAGTGTTAGTTCCTTTTCTACATCCCCATTGTGTGCAATGTGTTTCCTCGTTTTGCAGTTTCCGGTTTGTTCCTTTGTCCTCTATTTTTGTCTGTAACTGGAAAGTTAACTCCTATGTGAACATCTGAAAAAGCTAAACCAGTTGTATCTTTGACCCGATAGGATCTAGAAAATTTTAAAATAGTATAGGAAAGATAATTATGTTGTTTTTGTACGCGCAAACTGAAAGTTGTGCATTCACCCGCGATTAATACAGAAGAAAGTTTCCTATTTTCACAACAAGCACCCCGCCAAGCAAAAAAAACAAAGAATTCGTAGCAGCTGGTAAGTATGATGGTTTTTTCTATGACAACCATCAGGTACACGTCAGTGTGTTATCTTCACCGGTATACTAAGTTCTTAATAGTTTCATGGGAAGAATTAGTGCTTTCGTGGATAGCACTAGGGGACAGCAGAGTGAGGTGGACAGGCTTTCAGGCACATGAAACACGCTTGGTCAGGAATTAGTAAGGACCAGGCTGAGACGGGCAAGCTATCAGACTGGATACGGCAGTCGCGGTACCGTTATCTGAAGTCGTACGTGGGTCCTTGGGCAGCCCAGTACGTGAACGTCTTGGGTGAGTCATTTGGGGTTATTTGGGTAGCTAAGACTGGCATGGGAATTGTGGCAAATTAGGACCAGCGTAGACCAAGGATATTCTTCGGCCAACCGAGTGATGGTATGTGGTTCATTGCTGCTATTCAAACGAGGCAATAAGATGGCCGTTTCTAGATTGGAGAGTTGAAATGAGCAAGTGTCAAAAAAGGTCTGTTAGAGTACACTTTGTCATAAGGTAGACTGCAATCAGAAATAGCAGGCAGCTAAAATGGTTACCATTTCTAACTACTGCAGTGAGGTGCCACTGTCCGATATCAAGACCGATAAGGGACATCCAGGGAAGATACTGGGAAATGGCGCTATGCCGTTGGGGCGAACTGGTGTCGCCATGTGTGAACATGAGAGGCCTGCATTGGCTAAATGGTTTGCAAATGATGTCAGCTAATTGTGCGGTCGTCTATGAAACTGAGTAGGAATGACAGGGTTGTGATTAGGTGGTTTCCAAATTGTGGTTGAAGCGTGGGGGATTCCGTGATTAGCTCGAGTAAAATGGCAAGAATCTGCTCGAGTATTGTGTATTGGAGAATGCTCAGTCGAACAGACAGCTTTTGAAACGGTTCGGTATCGCTCATTAAAGAAGTGGCTGATGAAGCTGCAGAGGAAAGCAAGTTATTGGGTAGGATGAGCAGTGTAAATTAGCATATCCACTGGGGATATGGGTGGCTTTCTGGTGTTACATGTTGCGCGGAAAGAGGTGAGAACTAATAGTGGAATTTGGATGAGTCTGGAGGAGTTAGTAGTTCAAAGCTTGCAGTACAGATAAGAGAAAAACATGGAGTTATTTTGCGCTGAGGTAACAGCAGGGCGCCTAAGGAAAAACGTGGAGGCCTTGCAAAAATAATTGTGTCAGAAGCATCATTTCGTGAGTCCCTGTAAACTAACACATGAAACAGTATCTTTTACTCTGCTATAACTGATGTTTTGGCTTCATAAAAGGATTTCCTTAGCTACCAGGACTTACTTGTGTTTGCGCAAAGGGCATCTGACAAAAGTCGCTCTTGTTTTAGGTTTATGTGTTCTGCACTGCAGAAGGTGGCTAATGAGGCTCAGCATGGGGTAGGAGGTGTTTTTGAATGGAGGGCATGCAGCCGAAAATAAAGTTGTAAGTGATGCAGTCGTTCGCACCGTTGGGGACAGAGAGTGCAAGAGGGACGGAAATGGTAAGAATGAGTTGCTTAGTGTTAAGGGTTTGATTGTCCCATCAGGTAGGACAAACGTGATAGGCAGGCCATGCGCATTTAGGGGATGGATTATGGGGAATCAGAGTCCAACCACCACTTAGAGGACAAAGACAGTACTGGTAGAATTGTGGAAATGTACGTTACTTGGATGTGGGTTGAGTGATAATTTATCCTGAGGTGGAATAAATCTTGCAGGCACAGGTAGTCCGTCATGTTAGCCGGAGACAATTAGGTCGTATTTGGACCGGTTATCTTATTCGCATAGTTAGAACATGCTCGTAGAAGTGAATAGGGGTGGCAACACTTTGTCATAAACGAAGAGTTAGATGGGGAAAATAACCCTATGACAGATATTTAAGGAAGCCTCATGGTAGCCTGGAAGAGACAACGTCTTTCACCGTGTTATTTGTGTCTGAGTTATGGAGGTTTTAGGTTATAACCGTATACTGAGGATTTCAAAGCGTCCGTTTACAAACGTAAGCACTGGAAATGATGATCGGTGTTCAATTAGCGAGTTCTTAGTTGGTGGACTTGTAACCTTGGTTGAGTATGGGTGGATCAGAGTAGTGATGAGCACGACCGAGATGTCGCTTTTATTAGGAAAGGAATCAGTAGCTGGAAGCAGAATCGGAGTGTAGTTGGGAGTTAGTGTTCTAAAAGAGCATATTTGACACCAAGTACTCGCCTACTCACTGGATCTTCGCTGTGGCCACATCGATTAGTACGCGTTTGAAGATTTATAGAGTCCTTGGACTTTAGTAATCAGGTCTATACCACTTGATCCTACGACTGCCTTCTACACACCCCTCTTTAGACCTAACTTGACTTGGGTCAAACACCAGTGTACACACGGATCGTTCATTATCGACAATGGGATTGATTTGCCTCTAAAACAGTCGGACCTCTGAACAAATACAACCGGAATATACATTTCCATTTCACATTCATCGCCTAGTAAAATGGTTTACGGAAAACGAGAGAGAGCGACCACTCATTATGGTAGTACCAGTCTACCAAATAAATAAAAATATTTCATCAATGGTGGTTTCATAATTTTCGAGTGCGTACATGGCTGAGCGAGAACGCACACGGTTATGATGTTGAAGTGCCGTCGTTGGCCACTGTATCAGGCTATCATGCCTCATAATCATTGTCCCGCATAGGTATAGGCCTAGTTTTTACCATATGTAGCCGAGAGAAGCGACAACGCGTACAGCTATGAGTATAAAGGGCCATCGTTGGCCAATGAATTAAGCTAGTATGCACAGCTGGAGCCTTGATCGGCGGCGCACATAGACACCAGCCTAGCAGTTACGATAAGTAGCCACGTTAAGCGACGACGCTTGGGGTTATCCTGATGAAGGGCAAAGTTTGGCCTCGTTTCCCCGGTTATGTCTTTGCGCTTTTTGAGGTAATACGGGAGAGGTATCTCATCGGGATGTTGGCCATTCATGTGATTAAATCTGAAACTCCCTGCTTTTTCCTTTGATTAGTTGCACATATCTGAAAATGAGGCTCATCCACGGTGATAAGTAGTCCCATCAATACTGGACAATGCATCAGATTGTTGTCGAGTATTATGTTGTTACTTCGAGTAAGGCCAGCTTCCCAGAAAACAGCGCTGTGCTGAAGTACGTTCGAGAAAAGCAACTTCTCTGTTACGTTTGACAAGTACACCGCATATGAGCTTTAGTAAACTATCTACCTTAGTGGACTTTTTAGTAGATAGTTCATGTGTGCTACCTCTCATTTGAAGAACACTGCGGAACATTAAAGTATGCTCAGGTTTGATTATATGCTTAGACTCGTAAACTGATAATCACATGCAAGTCAGCGGTGGTTAATGATATTTAGAGTTTGTGCACTTTAACCGAAAGTTTTTAAATTTTGGGGGTAATGGCAAGTTGATAAATGAGCCGGAATTGGCGGTAGATTGAGCTGAAAAACTCGATAAAGGAATGGTTAATCTTGACATTGCTTATATAGTACAAGGGGCATAGGAAAAACCAGTATAATTACGCTTCTGTTTAGTGATTATGGAGTTCACTCGAATAGCAATGCAGGAGGCCACCATTAGTAGTAATCGGGTGCCCCGTGTTTCTGCACATCGTCAACCAACTAGCATGCGTAAGGCTAGGGCGCGAAAGTACTTGTGTGAATTATTTTTGGTGGAATGGGGAGTTAGCCGATGTGGTAACGAGCAACGAGGATAGCTGTAGGCCTAGTTGGTAGGGGCGGCAAGAGGGAGTTGGCAGAGAGCGGTATCAGTCGCTAGCTGTGTTAGAGTCCCATCAGAGCAACTCCGTTGTGCAGAAGGATAGTGCGATAGGATACAACAGAGGCGTATGGAATGATAGAAGTCGAACGTTCTAGTTGATGGACAATGAAGAACTTAACTGAAAGTTGCTATGTGAGCTGAGCAGTACCATAATTTATGAAGGGAAATGAAGGCGAGAGTACGGATCACCAGCTCCCCAATCACTTCTGCCAGCTTCAATAAATTTGTGGTGTATGGTGTAAAAGACCACAGGTTGTAGCTTTGGATACTTGAGCAACAGTGTATACCACTGAGTAAGCATGCGTGTGGCCTGCGGTCTGGTGCACAAGCTACGTCCACGCGCATGCTGGAAGGTGAAGTTGGTTACGGAAATTGTACAACCGCTTTGCAGTGTTCGTTTACTGTTTTGTAACAGTCAATGAATATCCAGAAACCTTCAACAGGATGCGTCAGACATAGTTAATGTAGTGGTAAATGGCTTGTAACCGTGCCGCTCGTGTATGATAAATGACTTTAGCGCGACGGGCTGTTTTCCATTCATTTAGTGACTTCACCAGAATACGGACGAAGACCCAGCGGCTACAACCTTTAGAGGATGGAGATGTTAGGACATTCCTGGAGGACTTCGAGGATGCTGTGAAGGTGAGGGGCTGGAAACCGACCTGGTTAATTTGGCGGCACTGAAAACCCTCCTCAGACGCCGGGCGACCGCGGCCCTGGTGACAAAGTTCGGCACACCGGTCAACCGCCAGGAAACTATGAGGCGGTTCAAAGCGGCATGGATGGGTCCAGTCTGCAACAGTGTTGGTTTGTACCTTACCGGAACTGGACGGAGCGCAGCACCAGAAATTGTTGTATGACCAGTTCGTCGAATGTGTGCATCCGGCGCTTGGTGCCCACCTACGGTTGGCGGGTGCAACTGGCCAGCTGAGTGTAGAGGAGTTGGCTCATCTGTCACGAGAACTAACCGAGTTCCTGAGTAGCTCAGACATAGAGCAGATTTTATCAAAAGCCCAGAAGCCTTATTGGACACAAGACGTGGAAAACTTGTGACAAATTATGGCTCGTCGTGCACTACCAGAGTACTGCCTTGAGCGGACCTGTTGTTTGGAAGCTTCCATCTTCTAATGTGCCATGTGTACAGTCTGTGGTTGAAAAGATATTAGAAAATGCCCTAATCGAGGAAGACAGCGGTGCGTGCACCTCGCCGGTTGTTCTCCCAGTGAACGGAAATACTGATTTCCAACGGATTTTCGGCGTTTGAACGAAATTACTGTGAAGCAAGTTGTAGCCGCCCCTCCGGTTGCGAAGAATTCTGATCCGCTCCAGCAATCCCGATATTTCACGGTGTTTGATTTGTGTTCCAGATACTGTCAACTAGTTATCAAGGCAAAGGCCAGGGAGAAAATGGCGTTCACGATTGGAGACATCTAATATCAGTTTGGACGGATGCCGTTTGGCTGTCGCGGGCACCATTCAAACTCCGGCGCTTGATACTTCGCTTAACGGAGGAGCTGCAGAATATGGCCGTGTACAGAGACGATACCAGTGTTATCATCAATTTGGACCTAGAGCACACAGTTCATTTGAAAGCCCTGTTGGAGCGTATTCGGGAGCCCGGCCTACGGATTAATGAAGCCAAGACGCAACCTGATTGAATTTCAGCAAAAGTCCCCAGGCAGGATGAGTTTAGCACACTGCCAGAAAAACTGGCAAATATACGGGACAGTAAGTCCCCACTTCAGAGCGTTCCTTACGACAGGTTCTCGGATGTGCATCATACTGCAGCCGATTTGTTAAGGACTGCAACACAATTGCCGCTTCACTGTACGACTTTGTGCATCAAAATCGGAAGTCCGAATAAACAAGACAAGCGCACGAGGCCCCTGAACTCGCCAAAGCGCGGACGCTGAATCACCGATCGACCCTTAAACTGTTGCAACCGACGCTGGTGGCCTGGGTGTCGGTGCAGGGGAACGGAGCCATCAAATATGCTAGTTGTGTCCTGGCTATTTCTAAGCAGAAGTACTCAACCATAGAGAAACAATGAGTAGCGATAGCCTGGGCCCAGTATAGGTGGAGGCCATTCGTACTGTGAGGAACTTTTCAACTCGAGATCGATCGCAAATCCTATGGGCGAATCAAGGCCACCAGAGATCCTCGCAGAGCGCTCGCGCGCTGGGCAATCTGGTCACAAGAGTACGACCTTAAACTCCGACCAATGCCAGGGAAGTAGAACCACCTAGCTGATCATTTTTCAAGGCAAGATACTGAAGATGAGGCTCCAAAAATCATGGTCGGTGCCAAATCCTCCTCGTTGAACTGGATTCCTGAAGGCTGTTGCAACTACAGCAGCAGAAGCCCGTGTTGTAGAAGGTTGTGGCCGAATTGTTAGATGGAAGGAATTTTGAGAACGGGGAAGATGACAAAGAACTAGAGGCGTCCCAGAATTACTGAAAGAGGCTAATCCTGAATAAAACTTGTATAAAATCCTGGAACCAAGACGTAGGATTAACTTCCGCAGACGGTTCACTCGCCACGGATTTGAAGGGAGATAATTGACTATGTGCTGTCCTGTAAGTGGTGCCAACTGATGAAAGGGGATATGGCGAGCCAACCCTCTCCATGGAGCCTATACCTGCATCAGAGATCGGCGAGTTATTGTCCGTTGAGTAGAGTGCAATGCGCCACATGGTAGCCAACCACGGGGCATCAAAAGTAATTCTAATGGATCAGCGGTCTTGCTTTGAGAGCGGAGAGTTCAGTAGTTGCTTGCAGAAGCTCTGACCCAAGCGGCTCAGAATGGCACTATAATTTTGGCAAATAAACGACCTAAACAAATGCACTAATCAGACGATTATGGAGTGACTTGCGGCGAAAGGAGTTGACTGAGAAGTGAACTAACCGATGAGATGTTAACGTATCTTGCGTCGGTCCCGTCAACTACGGGAAAGTCCCCGTTCATATTGGTGTAGGGTCGACATCAAAGCCCTGGATTGAGTAGGAAATTAGATTGTGGCCTGCAGCATGCCTTTCTCCGGAGTGGCTGGGAGAGGAAATCGAAGAGCTCAAGGAAACTTGACCGCCGTTCAGGAAATAACTAGACAGGAAACGACAGGTAAGAAGGCATGAGCATTCCTCGTAGGTGCGAAGTCAACCAGAGGGATCATCCGAATTCGGGAAGGAGTGAACGGAAGGTGTGAACGCCCGTTTGTTGTTACCGACCGTTAACAGAAAGTTTATACCGTTCGGGACGGTTGAGGATGAAAAGAGTAAATGGTGCCCAGTTTCGCAGTTGGCATAATACACCTGAAGACCAGTCACTGAGGCAGACAAACGGAGCATCGGTAACATGCACACGACTCTTGAAGGGGAACGATGTAGCTGCCGAAGCATGATAGTAGTCTATGGGTGATGTCCAAGCTCCGTTCCCGCATCTGATAGAAGGTGACTTGATTGTCAATAGGACGCGTAAGAATGTGCAGTCTTTAAAAGCCATGTGCATAGTAAATATTTACTTTCGTTTCAAGTGGCTTGTGACAGTTCGGTTCGTGTTTGATAATAAATACCTGCGCAGCGAAGAGCTTCCCTTCTTTCACTGGTAATAAATGTTTATCGGTATCATTATATATTATTCTGCCTGTATAGTTTAACTTCTTGAGAAGTAAAAAGGGTTGCATATGTTACGTTTGGCTAACAAAGTGGACCTGGCGCGATGCAACTTACACTAAGACAACCGAAAAGCTATGCAAGCGTCTAGAAGTACCTTATGTCTACTCCATTTTAGCGGACAAAATGACTGCTTTCCTCACTTCAATTCCTAGCCTTGCCTGATACGTGAAACAACTGGGACAAGCCAAACCTTTTATATATTCGCCTTTCTGTACATGCCTGTCCGCGTATATATTCTGATACATATCCTTCTGCAAATGGCGCTTTTGTAAAAGTCCCATATAAGGTTAAGCGGACCCTTTCTTTGCAAGTTGGCAACTCTTCAAATGCGTCAGTAAGAAACTAAACATACTTAATCCTGCTAGGCTGTTACCTAAGTAGCTAGAAGCTGTACGGCCCTGGCTCCAAAGCAGAGCATTTGGCGACCCGAATGGGTTATCCAGAGATCTTCTTTTAGGCACATCTGTGCACGGGTGATTGCGCAAGAAAAATATCAAAGAAACCGTTGAAAATGACGTTGAAACTGGCGTTGTGCAGCAAATAAAAGGCACTGAATGGAAGATAAAGCCAGTCCTTTTGACACGGCTAGGTTTTTCTAGTCAATCATCTGTGTAGTCTAGGGACTTTCCACACACGCCCGACTAAAACTACACAATGCTTTAGATACCCTATGTGATCTGTGAGAAAGCGCAAGTAAATTCGTATGGGCCATTCTGGTTGGTTAAAGGAGTGGTATTATTCATGCATAAAACACAGAACTCTTGACAAGCCTGAGCCTGCCGGCTTAAAGAACTGCCTGGTCAAGCTCCCACTAAGACGAACGAGGGCGGTATACCATATAAGGACTACCATTTTCTCTTCCTGATTTTTCCTTCGAAAACGAGTTCGGTAACTGAGGTGAACGCCTGTCGCTATCTAAGCAATAACTCTCCGGCACCGACATGGACATACAGTTCTGGTTTGTTGTCTGATTGGCCAACAAGGGTAACTCAGATGCGTGCACCATCAGAAGGAAATCTTCGAGAGTAAACCCACTAGGGTTGACCCTGGATAGTAGCCGGGTATTTCACACCCAACTTTCACCGGAAGGTGGTCATGTCCTACAGTCTTATGGAGGATTTCTGCAACCGGCGACCGCAGCTCTTGAGCCAAATCAACAACGGAACTTGGCTCAAATGCACCATAAGTCACCAGTGGTCTACAAGTGTGACCACCCTCCGGCCTGAACACAGACCACTTCATTACAAGGGGTCCCGGAATCCGTGTTTTAAATGGTTGCCATAGCTCAGTATGATTAGCCATTGGGTGGTGAAATATTTTGCAAAGAAGCAGGTTTCTTTGTTCTTAATCTTTTGTTGCATTTTAAAATGTTTCAAAGCAGTACTTGAAGCATGACAACTTTCGGCAACAAGCGTGAACTAGTCCAAACTATCCGCTACATCGGACGTGCAGAAGCGCCACTCACTGGAATTAAACCGAAATTAATTTCTCCAAACCCATGGCGTTTTCAAAGCCGGGAGTTTTGTGGGAAGTTATTCTAATCAGGTAAAACATTTCAGCGATATGTTGCTAATGTCCCTTTGTTTAAATGAGTGAGCGCTCAAGGTTTTTTTACCACCGCCGATTCACATTTGGTTACCAGTTTACGAGACAAAGCAAAAGAATAAATCTCAGCATGTCTTAACGTTTCACTGTGCTGTTTACTTAGGATGTGACATATAGAATATCCAATGTAAATTCCACCCAGAAGGATACTTCAAGGATACTTCAAAATTGTTCAAAGAACTTTGGCGCAATCCGGATTTTTGGGAAGATCGCCCTGCTTTCAGTGTGACGACGGAAGCCAACCTGATGCCTTGCGAAGTATTGATGGTAGTATGCACCTCCGTGTGTGATCCTCGTTATCAGATGCGCACAACTGGTTGGTAGGTAGCCCAGCATTTTCAGGGACCTGCACGCGAATCATCCATTGAAAATGCTGACGCCACTTACTCGAAATACTCCAAAAGGCGCAAAAAATTGCTGGAAAGTAAGACCAGCCATTGTTCTTTATAATAATCACCAAGCGCGCTGTCGTTTACCTTGTCTACTTATCGTAACCGCTAGGCCCATACTTATGCAAAGCAGCTGACTGTGAGGCCTTAACCATGCATGATGGCTTGATGATTTTGTCTATGAGGGCGGTTTACCACCATAAACGTGAGCCATCACTCATCTCGGCCACTTATGGCAGCTAACGCGCCTGTGTCTGTATGAGACACTGATTACGAGGCCTCGAATACGCATGGTGTCCTGATTAGATAGCCCATGACGGCCCTTCAGCGTCAAAACCGTATGCACTGACACTCCGCCATGCCCGCGCTCTATGATTACACAACCACCGTTGACGAAACGTTTTCATTTACTGAATGGACTCGTACAACCACAGAAATGAAAGAGGCTTAGCTGTAGCACGATTTCAGTGTCCATCTGCTCTGTCACTCAATGAAAGTACAATGGCCAAGATACTGCAAAGTCCTCCGAGCCTGAACGTGTGAAATCGAGGTGCAGGGGTTGGGTTCCGAGGAAACTCCGACAAGTGGGTTTCCGACTTAATGTTTGAACTACCTCAACTCCATACAACCATGGTGAGCAGTTACTACGTTTTTTTCTGTAGATCATTTTGGTCCGACCATGAAGCTGAAGTTTATAACGTAAGTAAAATTGTTCAGATATTCAGCTGCTTTAGAGGCAAACATACTACTTTCCCAATCGGTCCCGTCGCTGATAACGAAGAATCCGCGTGTACACAGATGTTGTGATGTCAAGCTGCAGTGAGCAAACGCATTATTAGACGAAACCAAGCTAAAGCTAGAGACAGGTGTATACAAGACAGCCGTGGGATCGAGCAGAATGGACTTCATCCAGAGAATTCAAGGAGCTCATGCATCTTCGAAAGTGCGCTCATAGCCGAAATGAATATCTAGTAAGCGGGTGTCAAATCTGCTCCCTCAAAGCACTAAACCCTAAATTCAGTCCACTTCTGCATCCTGCCACTTATACCCTGTAGTTAAGTAGGAGCAATAGCCCTATTGTCCTCAACCTAACTCGTAAGCATCCCATAATCAACCGCATTAGCACACTCACCGGCTCCACTGTTGGACAACGCTTATCAGATCCAGTGTTTGTGGTTGTTAACCGATCCTTTTGTGGCCTTAGTCACCCGATGAAAAGTGAAAAACTTTCACACCTCAGACTCCTAGCATACTGAAAGCCACTTATTTTCTCAGGCCCCCCTGAGGCTTTTTACACATCTGTCACATGGGTCTTGTCCTCCTCAGACTCGTCGTTTGTGCCGACGTATTTTCACAAGTAATCACTCTCATAAGCATGTCTATACTACCCAAATACACTGGTGACTAAAACGGTCACCTCGGTGCAACCTCACCGTCCCTGATAATAAACACCTAAATGGGAACTGCAAAGATATTTTTATCTCATTTGCCAGAAAAAAACATCCTTCAACCCACCTCCAAGTGTCATACGCCGCCGCAGTCCCACCACTCCCAACTTTGTCCTTTGAGCCGTCGGTGGACCCTGACTTCCAATCACCAATTCTCTCATTGCGCCTTACCTGTTAATCTACGTTTATCCCACACGGTCAAACTTTTTGACGGTTAACCATCCCTCAACGTCCACCAACTCATTCTGTACCATGTAACCCATTTCGATAACCCTGGCCACAACGATACCAAAACCTGCACGTTTTTAACCCTCCCTCCACACAACTGTGCACTGATGATGTCCCCTCGTATAGTGGCCAAACATTTGCAAGCCGATTACCAAGCTCGGTGAACAGAGCAACAGCGGACTGATCAAAAACCAATATTTATCATTGTTGTCGAGCACCTCCTGTATTAAAAACCATATCTGCTAAGGATACTAAAAACATCTGCAACTTAAATCCACATATTATGGCAGACATACGTCAAGTAAATTTTTCCGCGACAAAAACGTCAGGCACACCATCCATAGCCAGTGTACGCCTGTACTATATGTAGGCGAATATTCTTGTGGATATACTGAAGCGAGACAGAAGCACATGTCACTTGAAAAGTATAACAACAGCCTAAAAAGCAAAGCAAGCTACTACTTATGAGCGGAACGAGATGTGGGTTTAGATAACAATGCACTAGAGAATAATACCACTAATCTTCGTTAACGCCAGGGACGATAACCATAAAATCTGTAGTGTTGGCGACGCCACTTCTAACCACTCAAACATTATTTGAGGTAAATCACACAATCAAGAATCGCATGAAGCGCATGGAAACCGGTTTTTTGATTTCGGCCTTCGAAAACATGCGGTTTAGCGAAGTGATCAGTTTGCGGTGCGCAATGCAAATTACAAGCCAGGTTATTCTGTCCGGCACAAGCTTCACCTTATAATTTTTGGAGCCCCTTCTTCGGTAAAGTGTGGTGAGAATTCCGCTCATAGACCGTAGACCCTCAACCTGCATGCGACCTTTCATGTAGTTGCTCCAGTGCTACCGTGTCACTATGACTCTGAGGCGAGCAAGTATGTTTGTTACCAATGAAATGCACAGTAACACACGTATCTAAATTTCTTACGCAGATTACAATGGAGTCTCCGTCGTTTAAAACAAGCCACCATCCGCCGCCATCTACTACTTCGACTCGGAGTACGTACTGCGCATCTATCTGTATCCGTAACGGACTACTATATCCAATCTCCTTCGGTCACTGCGGACATTTGAAAATACATATCAGAAACCTATCGGTGGATATGTCGACTTACTTGCTAACGTCCAAGCCTCTCATCAGAGTATGCTTGAGGACGTAAACCGCGACGAGATTTTAAGACATTTTATCGATAAACGCATAGAGCAAACTTCCACGCTCGCTTGCGGACTCAAGGCTGCTAAAATCTCCTAGCAGGAAACGAAGATTTCTGTCTTGGCCGAGGACGGACCCGGGTAAAGAACTAAAATTCTTTTTTTCATGGAACTTCCTTTTCATACGAGCCTCAGGCCGGAGGTCTTTCTTATCAACCCCAAATCGTTCCTTTGCACAGGCCTCGGATTAACCGTTGCTTTTAGGTTCTTCAGCCGATGAAGAACATCATACTAACACCAAACTGAGCGAACAAGACTGTCCTTGGAACCAACCTTCGCTCACACAAATCTGTCTGCAGAAATGCGGCTCGAGCCAGGTAAAGATGACTCCAAGATTACTTCTTTACCCATAAACTAATTCTGCTGGACAGTCTGCAGCAAAAATCTAAGTGTGTATACAGAGTTTTTAGCAACAGACCTACTGTTTGTTCTTCTGATGTATTGGTATCAGCGATGGTTGGGTGACCTTTGCATACTTGCTTCAAACTGTGTAATTATTTTCTTAGTGCCAATTTCAGTTCCAAACTTTGCATTAATCGACCCGCTGGGGCCACCAAAAACTGCAACCGTCCCTCTCACTCTCCATATATTCCAGTTTCTAGACCGTTCACTTCATCACATCACCTCAGACTCATTCTAGGGCGTCTTAAGCATGGGTGGTTTTAATGCCTCCGTAATAATCTGACACCCCTGACACATTGTTCACCGATTTTCGAATCAATCTACCTGGCCATCGCTACCTCTGCTTAAAGGAACATACCGTCACCCCAGAGAAGTTCCGTTCTAGCGAACGTCTCTTGGTCGAAAATCTGGCCTCTGCCAAGTGAGTCATATCAAGTGTATTATGAAGGTTCTCGCCCCACAGATTCAAAGCTAGCCCACTGTGACCTTCTGGGGGGTGTTTCGTTACGCACAGGCAACCTGACTTCGTCAGTATGACGTCCAAAAACCTTGTCATCACCCTTAAGGCACATCCGGGACCGATTTTCACACGATAGTCCAGTGTCCTCTGCATGCGCGGCGTTTGGTTTTCATCGCTACGTCCGACCTTGTTACCCCAATCTTAGCCAAACAACATTTATCGAATTGCAATACCGGTGCCTCTTACCAGGGTCAGACGGCATACAGCACGTCATCCTCAAAAATGTGTCCCTACTCTAACTCTGCCCTGTTTTATATTATTTAGCATATTATTGCGGTGTATCCTGGAGACTGGGAACCCAGTCCATTTCACAACTCTGGGCACGGACCATGAGAGAGACAAATCTGCATGCATCTGAAAATCTCTCATTAAAGGAGAGACTAGTTTTTTGTTGACTGCAGCAGCAAGGGTAGTGCCACAAAACAAAAGCAAACGACAACTGCCCTTTCGTTTGGTTTGAAAAAATGCACGGGGTAGCTTGAAGAAACTCTGTGAGGCTCACGGCTACCATTGACATGTACAGTTGTTGTCACCTTATTCTTAGTCGGGGTTGCATCACCCCAAGTCACCTCCATCAGCCAGACATAACAAAAATGTCTGTTCCTCCTGTTCCGTGAAGTGATCGAATGCACATAAAATACAAAGACCCAATTATCCCATGGATACCAGCGGTCATGACTGGCGCCTACTGACTGTTTTTGCCATGCACCAGTCGTTGCTTGGAGAAGACAGCGGTGATTCAGCGGCTGGCGAACCCTACTCTCGCCCTTCTGTTCAATCGACGTAGTAACTTTGAGTTAAACTACAGCCCATATCCATTACCTTGGAAGGTACTGCTCAACAAAGAATTATCTATCTGCTGTTCCTATTTACATGATCCCCTTTTGCACAAGGGAGCCGCTCTGATTGGCTCCTTGCCTGAGCTAAAAACTGCTCTAACCTCCGTCTAACTCAAACCGTCGTCGCCTATACCAATTAGTCCAACGGCTGACCTCCCTGCTCGCTACTTCAGCGGCTAAGTTCTCACCTTTCCAAAGTTTTGTGACTACTCTCTCCCTTGCCTTACGCCTTCTGATCGACTGGCGCTCAGTACAGTCAAGAGACACAACTGATACCACTTGTGGTAGTATCTCGCTACCCGATTGTGCTGTAAACTCGCAAAGCAGAAGCACATTAGTGATGATTTGTTTTGCCCTCATATTACATCAGCAACCTTAGCTAGTCCTTGGTCGTTAGGTCAGCCAACAAAAATCCACCCTTTTGTGCGTACATTTAGCTTACCGTCTTCCGCTTTTAGATCATATTTTCTATTGGACACCATCTCACCCGATACCTCCGAGCACTTATCAAGACTTACTGACCTCATTTCGTTTCCTCCTCACTCCACCCTCTTCCTTAGCTTCAGAGTTCGGCAGTAGCTTCCCCTCATTACGCCATTCATTTTTTCTGGCTGGTCTCCGGTTAGGATCCACATGGTCCTTCGACTGAATCAAAATTACCAGTGACTAAACATCGACCCGACTCCATCTGTGCCAATTCCGTCTTCCAATCTAGAACTAGCCACCATGGGAGTGTCTTAGCCATTTACGCGATCGCCTAAGGGCACTAATGGCCAGCAAGAGATTTCCGGTTTAAGTTCAAGTCAACCGACTTCATCATTGAACTGGTCATTACTCGTGCCCCATTGTTCTAGTTTTTGGTTTCCACAACTACGATGACTTTTCACGTGGTAAACGTGCCTCTTTGGTTGTGCCTTCCTCATTCTTGTGTTGTTGCCAGCTGCTCAATAATGCTTCATTGGCACGTTCTCTGCAATTTAATTAATGAACGCCATGAGATCAATATGGCTATCTTTCGACCCGCCTCCAGAGCTGGTTATCTTATTTGTGAGGCGCTTCCTTTCACGGATTGGGGGAATCGAGTTATGTCAACCGTTTAGAGGATGATGATAAAAGATATAGTATTGTGGCGATTTTGTATACTGGGTGCGGGTTAAGGAATGTTTCGTGACAGGGCTGTGGAGAAAAATTGGATCTTGCAGTTCTCGTAGCACGAGATAGTGAGCCCTCGTTGCTTACATATGAGGGTAATTAGTGAAGGTAAATATGGTTGACAGTACGTCGGGAAAACGGCGGCCTAAATGGAAGAAGGCCTCGGTGCTGCGTGAAAAATTGTGTGTGATAACATATCATGTGTACCTGAACGTTGGGGGTCGATGGTTTTTCAAACCATAACCGGGTACTGATGACACACAGAAGACTCAGCTGACGAACGCAAGCGCTGGAGCCAAAAATCGGTGGTTGAGGAAGAGATCTTTAGCTTTTGATAGTGCTGTTGCAGTCAGGTGCGGAACCGTTGCAAGTTGTTGTCACAATAAAAAACTGATTAATTCAGCCAAGGGATGAGAGTAACTGGTAGCGGGAGAGGACCGTACTTAAGGCTAAATGCTTCACAGTTCCGACGCGCCAAGTCATATTGATAGTGGCGAGATTAGGTGTCAGTGGGACCCGATTTGATGCGACAGAAGGGAGACCTGGGAAGGGGCAGCCAATGAGGAGACAACCGGAATAATGAGTCGATCGGTATAAAAATCGCTAGTACACCACGACGTGGCTGGAAACCGTGAAATTTTTATTTCATCTGATTATTTTATTTGCTGGCCAAATGCAAATTCATGTTACTTCGAATTTGGGTTTATCTACCCTCTATATATGTCTCCCCAATTTTTTGTGCTGTTTGCAGGGTCATTCTGGCCCTCTTGGCTGCCACATCGGGTTTATTTCGACGTGTTTGCTGATAGCGTTTTTCTGTTAAAGCACTTGACGCGGAAGTAACATGGCGGCGATTAAGGACTGAAGGAAAATTGCGCTTCAAATGGTGAAACTAACGGTGTTAGGTATGTCATAAATAAAATTGGTAACCGTTGCGAAGACAGAGACTCTCGGAGTTGCAGTTGGGCCACGAATGGCTTGGTTGTAGGAAACGACGTAGTGACCTCTTTTGAAGAAGCACGGGCCGATGGCGGCTGTGATAAAATGACACTTGGTAAGGCTTTCCTATTCGCGGACGATATAAAAATCGCGTACACGTTCCCCCCCCTCTACACAAGCCCTTGCCTTTCACCAGATTAAGCGAGACTTAGATTCATTGACTCGCTGGTCAAACGACTCTGGCCTTAGCTTCTCCTCCACAAAATCCTGCATAACCTCCTGTCGCTGCTCACTCCCGGCTGACGCTTTCACAATTAATGGAAATCCTATCACTCATTCCACGGAGATCAAAGATCTCGGCCTCAGATACTCCTGTACTTTTAGCTTTTCCCACCAAGTGCAGTTTCAGGTTGCCAGAGCACGCAGGCTCAGTTTTTTAGTACTGCGCTCCTGTCACCTTCCAGACACGATGGTTGCAATTTTCAAGCTATGCGTAAGACCAATCGTGGAATTCTGTCCCGTATTCTCCTCACTCTACACCCAAAGTTGCAGGCTTGCAATTGAAAGCGTCCAACGCTCATTCACGAAAAAGCTGTTCCCTCGGTCCCACCCCCTCTCTTACCGTTCCCGCTGCAAGATCCTAGGCCTCAAACCACTATGACTTAGACAGTTAAAGCTGAATCTAACTCTCTTACACCGTCTGCTGCACAAAGACACCTTTATAGCAGAGGCCAGACCAAATATAAACTCGCAACCCCACTACAGACTCCGTAACTCCTGCAACCTCTTAGTATGTCCCCAGCTCGTACAAACCTACGCCACTACTCTTCCTAGTTTATTACGCTCGCATCTGGAACAACCTTCCTGAGCAGCTGCAAGCATCACGCATCGTCATACATTTTCCCAGTCCGTAGACAAATTCCTTTCCTGTGAAACTGCTGCCGCCTTACTTAATACCCAACTACCCGACCTCCTCTACGATTCGGGTCCAGTGCGTTTGAGTTTAAGGACGACACAGTTAGTGGGCAAGTAAAAGATCCTGTTATCATTTCTTCCTATCCTCTTGACTCGCTTCAAGCTAATATAGGACTTAAATGCCTACTTGATCTAAATGTGCTGTGTTACTGGCTTGGTTGTTTTTCTTTTTTTCCCAGACATCTTACGCCTCGTTCTAGTATAGTCCCTACCCCGGATTACTCTATCAGCTCTGTCTAGTGACTGGTGCCCTCAGCCTAACTCTAACTGACAAGAACCAAACCAGAGTCAGCTTTTTCTTCATTACCAGAGCGCATTCTGCGCCTATATATATCCATCTGATGATTTACTGCACTATACACTCTCACACACAACATCGCGGTAAGCTTCTGCTCGACGTGATAGCTCACATCAGCGCTCCGACGCCGTTTAGCCATGGTGCAATCGCTGTGAATATCACTATTCCACTCCTACTGTCTCATTGGCAGCTGTCAGTTCACTTCTCCTCCGCGACTTGCCTCTACCAGCGTCTGTATGCCGTTTGTCTGCTCGAATTGACTGAGCTGTCTTTACTGGCCTTGCTTTCCCCCGACCAGAAAAAATTGGTAGCTGGAGTATTTTTTAATGCACAAACCGCATTTATGACTGCTTGGTTGGTTTTCCACCTTGCAGATCTGGTAGCATGCACGAGGGATGAAAACCTCGTGTGGTGGACGGGTACGCCCTGCAGGGAGGTCGCTCTGTTACGTTGCACCATGGTGCGTTCGTATACCCGTCACCCCTCCAGTAGCACGGGTGCATCGCCCATCGCCGGTGGTTCTGAGCCTGGCCTTTAAATTCAGGAAATCAAAAAAAGTACCGCTGACTTCTGTTTGTTGCTGTTGGTGCTGGGCTCGCCTCGGTTGAGTTTTGTATCTGGCAACGCCATAAACCACAGATGAAGAAAAAAACTCTCCTCTGTAAAAAAAACAATTAAAGATAAAAAATACACCTGGAATAGCCTGAAGATACTCTGCAATGCCCATGGCTTACATCGACGAGCATAGCTGTATCTGCCTTCATCAGAACAGAGGCTACACCGCACCAAAGCCCACTCCGTCAACCAAACAAAGAACACATCTACCTGCTCCCAGTGGTAGACATGAAAGTCTTCATCATTGCACCACTTACAGATTAAAGCATATAGCAGTGCTTCGGGGACTGGTGACTATTTCTCTTGTACATGCTTTCTCTCCTGGTACTGTCCAACCCATGTAATAAATAACAGATTAACCAGTTATCTCGGAAGTTCACTCCCGTCCGCCCTTATACATCTGATTTCCACACCACCACTTTGCATGCTTATATCGGCCTTTACTAGATCCCTTGTAATTTAATATCGTATGTTAGCAAACCCACCCCCTTGGTCGCTAGTCTATTAAGTACAAATTCATCTATATCCTATTCCATACAATCACTTGTCATCACCCTAATCGCGGCAGACGTCAAGTTTTTCTTTCAATGTATATTAATACATTACCCCATTTGTTGTCTTTTCAAACTCACCATGCTTTACTAATTTCATCCCACCCCTCATCTTCCCAAGCTTCGAACTTCGGCAATGCCTGGTTTGGAGGACCTGGTTGGCTGTTACCCACTCCACCTGGCCGGTGATCTACAACCACAGGATCCCAAACGGACCAAAGAACCCTGCGATTCCATATCGGCTTCCTCCACCTTGTTTCCTCGGCCAGCCTGAAATGAATCCCGCTGCCCAAGAACTGCACACCCCAGCCCACTCACCTTAAAATGTGACGTCCGTTACGGAGCTGTCCAAAAACTGAAGCATGTCAGGCCAATGATGGCACGGCACTGCCATACCCAGTTCGATAGCACTCCCGCAACTATTCCATTCCTTCTCTCAGCCGTGCCCTCTCGCCCACTCGTTCCATTAACTGCAAATACGACGAACTCCCCAATCGACCCCAGCTGACTCCATGACACATTCATTCCAACCTGCTGAACTGTTGGTTGAAATTTAACCATCTCTGTGTTACTGTGCTTCCCACCAAATCCAATAACTTTCTATACAGTTCGCGTCCGGCTCGTGTGCTGCCACCATCTCTCTCTTCCAGGAACTATTATGCCCGCCTCCACAACAGCGACACCAGTGAGTCACTACAGTTTAACTGTATACCATGTTTTGAGATCCCTGCTACCAGTTACCGCTCTGCTAGTCCCTCCATCTCATCATCCCCAAGTCGGTGACTTGCGGTCTGGACCGGGCAGGTAGTGTATCAAGGCCATAGGGGCCGTATGTTCGGATGGTATATAAACCGATGTGGAGCTACAAATGGTCATTCGCTTGCTCCGCTTGCTGTCCGGGTGCACACGCCGTGGCGAAGGCAGCCAGGACGGTATCGACCACTGTGCGGCCGGTCAGTTTGCACCTGTGGCGTAGTGATACCAGTTGCGGAGTGTTATGTGATGTGGCTGTTGAACATTTTGTGCGAATGTGTATTGTCCTGTGAATGTTTTGTCGAACATTGTGGTGATAAGAGTAAATCACAGCTTTGCAGCCTGAAGACAGCGATGCCTGACGCCGCTGTTATTCTTTGCTCTTTTCATGTAATTCAGAGCTTCAAAGCTAGGATTAACAAGCTAGGGAAGTGACTCAATCGGATAAGGAATTTTTGTTTGCCAGGCCTAAGAGAATGGTGCATGTAGGGAAGTGAGCGAGTTGGAGTTCTTATGCCACCAGCATAAGAAGGAACCAGGAGTTCTGGTCGTATCTCAGTGAGCAGTGGCTAACCGACTTGAGTACTAGGGCGAAGCATGCTGTGACCCTTGGTAATGAAACCACTAATCGGGTCGAATCTGCTAACAGGTATATTAAGTGGAAACTTACTGAGTCTTCCTCGTTGCTCACTTGTGTGCAGGCCAGAATCAACAGGAATGAGCAATTAGAAGCTAAGTACAGAAGACTAGTAAGCGTTCCGCTTGTGCGTGGCCGACCGGAAGTTGCGTCAGTGCCATCTCATGTAGAGTGTTCGGGCCGGCTAACGCCATACGCTCAGGAGAGGGTTAGCCGCAACCACAAGAAAAGTGTCGAGATGGCCCATAGCACACACTCGTACCTTGTTTTTCGCGACGGCAATCAGGTACAATTAGGAGAACCCATGAAGTGCTCGTGCTTCTTTACGAGCTCATGGTTGTTGCCATGTCGCTATGGCCTATGCTGCTGAGTACCATGGCCAGTCGCTGATTCCGTTGGTTGAGTCTAGTAGGTCTAGTGGTCATTTTCATTGGGTAGCCTTTCACTAATTGTCTTCTCATTTATTTTCCAGGTACAACTACGGAACACATTTCTGACGGTTCTGTAAATTGCTTGCAATCGGTCACAATAAAATTGTTCCTAACCAAATGGCTTCATACTTACGAAACAACGCAAGCGTCACGGCAACCAAGGCATCCAGGCCTTGTGTTGAAGACAAGCTTGCGTAGGTGATGAAAAGGGGCGCTATTCGTTTGTTTCGTATGTACCTTCAGCGTGTGCCCGGAACGTAGTGCTACTCGTAAACCGGAACTTCATTATACCACTATTGAAAAATTATTGTCAGTCAATGCTATTCCAGGATGCGGGTGCACGTTTAACTTGCGGTTTCGTTCGGTGTTCCTTATGTGGCACGTAGAATCGCCAATGCATGCAAGCCATCCTCGTCTAGCGCGTAACAAGCACGCCTTGTGGGGGAAGACAGAGAGAGATTCTCTGAGGGCAATGATCAGTACATACCTCACTATTTGCTCATTCTTCAGGGTTTACAAATGATTGGGAAACCTTTCCTTATGTGTACACAATCCTCGTGTTAAAGGGTCAACAGAAGTAGAAAATCGGTGATCAGCTCTGGCATAACCACAGACACTATCGTTGATCCCATGGCTGCGAGGATGCACCGATAGTTCCGTTATTATTATTGTTGTTATGAGAAATGGACGATTACACTTGTCGAAGCAAGCCACGTTTAACTACTGGGAATTGCATATTGTCTGCCTTCATTACATTTAGAAATCTGCTACCAATGTAAATTTTCATCAGATACAACCTGTATAATGCTATGCATTGTTCAAGAGGTTCAATCATAAACCGCAAATCCGCCATCTTGCCATTTTTGAATGTTCGCGCCATGGAAATTTCAGCCAATCAAAATGGGGATGACGCCGCAAGACACTTGATCGCCATCATCCCCACTTACGCTTTTTGTGACCCTGGCCGCGAGCCCAATAGTCCAGGCCGCGGGCGTCAGCGGTTGTTTTTGGCTTCAGTTCAATTTGATCGGCTGGATGATGCCAACTTTGCGCTTCACCAGATCTGATGTTCTGGTTTCTGATTTTCCACAGCTTACATTCCACTTGTCATATTTCAGGCGGAAGCCTCTTGTTTTGCCCTCGTTTGTTTTTTGCCCGCCACCTTCAAATCCTAACGATCTGACCTTGCTCAATGTTCTCTTCGACAAAGAGCTTCCCTGCTCGTGCCGGTTTAGTGACGACCACGTTTACATTGGATACAGCTCTGCCTGCAGCTTCTTCACCACAAAACCCCTGTACTCATAGTCCACCAGTCATACCTTGTCTGACTGCAACCTTTTTACACGGATTGATACACAGGAGCGAGGCTTTCGCCCAAGTTTCCCGGGTCGGTTTTGTTCTTGTCGTTCAGCGGCTGTCGTTCACCTGAAAGGCACAAGTGAAAAAAGGCGTAGCACTGCTCTTTAAGTTCTCAGCGCGGGGCAGTATGTTTGCCAGCGCGAGGACTCGCGTAAATAAGTGTCTAATAGTGTTTTGAACTGAGTTCTAGAGGGAGCGTGGACAACCGTCTCAGGAAGGTTATTCCACGCAGCAACTACCCGAAATGAGAAAAAGTTTGTCTAATGAAGGTGTGCGCTCTGAGCTTAAAAATCTTCTTACCGTGTCCCCGCCGTGTGTTTGCTGGGTCAACGGTGAAAAACCTGTTGGCCAAGCCTTGTTCAAACAGGGCGTAAGTAAGAATTAAGTCCCCTCGGAGGCGACGATACTCCAAGGAAAGGGGTCGAGCACCACGAGACGCGTTTCGTAGTCCATGGACTCGAGACCGGCAACCATTTTCGTAGCAGCTCGCTGGACACGCTCAATGAGGATTACGTCTTTCGTGCGTCCTGAGTAGACAACCGGGTTGGCATATTCAAGGAGCGGTCTGAAATAGGCCCCATAGAGTATTTGGAAGTCCATGCGAGTAATACGAGAGAAGGTACGCCGAATCGTCCGTAGAACAGCGAATGCCTTCTGAGCCGATTTCTCAAGGTGCAGTGAGAAGGACAGGTTTGGAGAGAGCCAGATACCCAAATCCTTTTTGGCATCTATCCTCGTGATGTCTTCTGGTCCTTTCTCACCATGCATGACAAAGGAGTTCGCTGAGTCTCCTCCAAATGACATATGGACACACTTTTCGTCATTCAGAGGAAGGTGCCAGTCCAACGACCAATGCTTTGCGGCGTCCACATCAATTTGGAGGGCACTGGCATTGGAACTCCACGATACCAAGTCGTCCGCAATAAGTAGACATGGACTTGAAATAACATCTGGAAGGTCATTGACGTATATCAGAAACAGCAAAGGTCCCAAAACGGAGCCCTGAGGAACTCCAATGGAGACCGGCGCCGCAGAAGAGTAGGTCGAGCCTACTTTCACTCATAATGATCTGTCTGATAGGAATGGCTTGATCCAGTGTAGGATTTTCCCTTGAATCCCGTAAGACTCGAGTTTGTGGAGCAGAGGGACGTGTGGGACTCGATCAAATGCTTTTGAAAAGTCGAAAAATATGGCATCCGATATGAGTCCCTCGTCCTTGGCTTGGGTTAAGCTGTCCATAAATACGAGCATGTTCGTCACGCAGGAACGGTTTGGGAGAAATCCGTGTTGAACCTTATGATCATGCCTGACGGCATGCCCCACAAGTTGGGAATAAACATTATTATTATTATTATTATTATTATTATTATTATTGAGATAGTATGGCTGAGGTTTTCGGGCCGCGAGTGAGGCTATGCGCAAGTTGGGACCAGGCTTCTACGCTTAGTTGGGTAAGCGACGAGGTGTAGTGGATAAAACCCGCAGTGGGAGATCAGTAGATACCCTGCGGGGCGAATTCACTGGTGAAAATTTGGACGGATGGGGGAGGGAGTTTAAGGAGGAGGAGAGATAAGCCAGTAACGGGGGCAGAGAAGTGGACCGGTGGCAGATGGATACAACCTACTGGGTCTATGCTGCAGAGATCCAGATGGCCTCCGGAATCCCTTAGAAATAAAACCTTCAGTGAGGGTGGCACGAAGTTTTGAGTAAGGGCACATGGCTCAAGTCAAACCCCATAATTATTCCCCGTAAGAGCAGTGGTCGTTGTCGCCAGGGGCCGCATTATCCGTAGCTGACGTTTATTTGAGCCACATATGTCAGACTTTGTCGTGTATTAGTTTTATCGTTTCGGGGATTATGGGCTTTGACAATACCGATCAAGCATTAAACATCATCAATGACAGGCTCATTCGGGAGTTTGTTGTGCTAATTAGGAAGTTGCTAACTCCGCATATGATGGAGCCTGGCACTAAGGGAAATTGAGGAGAGTTTGGGGTACGGTAAACTGTGCACGTGTTCAGCGCCGTTCAAGGTGTATTTAACACCGAGGTGAGTGGATGAATGGTAGAGATAGCAGGTCTAATGACAAGACAGAAATATGAGGCTCATGATGGAGTGTGGAGGGATTTTGTGAGTAGAAATGTACTTAAAGTGTGCGTTATCAACCATGCATTTTTTCGCATCGTCACGGAGACGGGAGTCCGGATGAAGAAAACATAGCGCAGAAAGACAAGCTGAGTGTGGAGGCATGGGAGAGTGCCGAAAACATCACCAGGTGGGTGGACTATGGATGCTTACGAGGTGAAGGCGGAGAAATGCGAAAGCAGGCAGCCGGTCGCTGCGGGTACGCTGTTTACTAAGGGCGGGGCATGCGTGAGATGGCGTACTCGCCGTGCAATTATAGGTGACTCGGGGCAAATTCGGGTTATCGTGCGGAGAAAGGGGGACAGATTCTCAGGGATTCTGCAGAGTAGGTAACGAAGCTTTGACAGTAAGTAAAAGAATCCGAAGGTGGGTTTTGGAGGAGGTGGAAAGTGGAGGGCATTTAGGTCACTGGGTCATTGAAGACGGCAACCGGTGACATTATCTGGTCCAGCCCTTGTTGTGAATTAAAGGCGCGTCAATTAAGTCGCACCCACAGAGAGATCTACTGGTTTGATAAGGACACTCGCACTTGCTGCTTGTGGGTAAGTGAGGCACCTATGTAAGATGGAGGGCTCAGTGTAATGAAGAAATGCGACGCTAGATGCCAGTGAATAGGTTAGTGTATGGTGAGTGCTCGGATTAATGACAGAGTACAAACAGCATAAGGCTACCGTGGAAACTTTGGCGTAGGTGCTGGTGGTTGACCGCACAACAGGTTTGAATGTTACAACGTGTGGGACTAGGTTTACAGCAGCCGCAAATGGCCGACGAATTCATGATCTTTTACCCTGTGCGCGTGCCTGTTGGGTTGGTTAAAAGATTAGCTACATGGGATGACTGGGTAAATAGTGGGACAATGGAAGTGATTTGGGTGGCTTGACGTGAGATAGGGGTGTCAGGCTGGCGAATTGGGTGCAGTCTGAGTCAACAGACATATTTCTGCCTCCTCACGATGAGTTCCGGTGCCTGGACATAATGCGAACAACAACCTGGAATTTTCACGTGAGGTTACTTGCTCACTGGAGATTGGTTCGACTGTGTAAGAAGCCTCGTAATCTGGTGGACTGAATTTTGGTTTGCGGTGGGGATCTTGGGCTGCTAGTCTCATACTCACCAATGGCGACCCGCTTTTCACAGTTACCTACAGAGTTGGTGGCGAACGGATTCTGCGAATTAACCCCACCGAAAGTATTGGTTTGCATGGATTTTGTGGTGCAATAAGGTTCTGCATAGTGGCTTTAAGTAGCCAACCTTTAGTGGAAGTAAGTGCTTTTCTCTTAGATTATCTCTACAATAGAGTAAAAGCTGTTTGGGATTGTTGGACGGAAAACGGGAGGGCCCGGAATGCATTAGTGAATCGTTTTCATCTACGAATCGCAACACACGGATGCTTGGGTTTTCTTCCAGCCATGCAGATGGTATCGAGCACGTTTTATGCAGTCAGGATACTGAAACTGTGCGCTCAAGCGAGGCTCGGTCAGGCATTTTATGCGCTGATGGATCACGAGGGCAAGCAAGCCAATAACAGATAACTATTTTTCACGGGTTGGTGGATCACATGCGATCAATATGAAGAAGGCATGCAGTTGGCTGAGTGCCTCTGAAGGAACTAGTTAGATTTCCACCTAATGCACATGGGTTCTGAGTTTTGCCGGACCTATCTGAATCTTCTGATAATGGAGAGCAGAGGCGGGATAAATGTCGGTGAGTACTGAAATCGATTAGACAGTGAGGCTCGCGGCCGAGCTACAGGAATGTGGGGGCTGTGGGATGGGCCTCTTGGTTCTGAGGAGCTTCTTGGAACGCATTGAGGGAATGAGTGACGGGGTGCCAGGATTCATTAACCACTCAAAGGTCAAATTCGAGAGCAGTGACATCAAGGTGATGTATTCCACTAGGATTTGTTTGGAGAATATGTTTATTAGAGTGAGGAGTATGCTTTACATCCCGCTGCCACATAACTTCAGGAGTTGCTGTCTTAGCCGACTAAGAATTTGGATAGTGTAAACAAACTTGTGAGGGCGAAAATTGGGTGGCAATATATTAGAAGCAGCGAGTAGTCAGATATAACCTACACCTGCATGATAGAGTGGGAAAATTCCTCAGCGTGGCACGAAATGCCAAGTGGCTTTTAGCAGGTTACGTGTACACAGGCTTTGCAGGATTTTCATAACACTGATAACATAAAGAGCGACACTGCACCTGTTTTTCGCTTTCACCTTTCAGGTAAACGGCACTCGCTGAACGACAAGAACAAAACCGACCCAGGAAACTTGGGCGAAAGCCTCGAGCCTGTGTATCAATCCGTAAATCCGTGAACCCGCACTTTAGTCTGATACACGCGTCCCTTAAGACCCAGTGAGATGCCTTCTGAAGCCACAAGTGGCGCAGATGGACAAATGCAATTTCGTACTTGGAGATTTAGGCCTTCACTTCGTCTGTCACACTACCGGCAGGGCTAATGAAACGTCCAGGATACGTGTGACATTCCACTACTTCCAGTTTATCAATCCGTGAATTCGTGAAAAAACAAACTGAACACCCCACTAAGACCGCCGCGCCTTTTGAGTTCATTCGCAGGCGTCGAAGTGACACGTCTAATAGCGGTTCTTGATACGGTCTGACTAGGTTTCTATAGCCATGCCCGGAAATGAGCTTTCGGATATGTTTCACAGCATTCCACTCATTACACGATACTGGTTCTCCGGCACAATTTTGTTTTCACTCCTCGGAAAGCTTGGCATAATCGATCCCATGCGAATGATTTTATTTTGGGATGGTGTACATAAATACGAGGTAATCAGTGTTTTCATCTAACCCCGCAGATATGGCGACCTGTTACAGCTCTTCTGTTTTATCCTATCAACCCTTCAACAGGATTTCACTTTCTGATTAACCTGTATTTTTTGTATTCGTACTCCTCAAGATTGGAAAATGGTATGTTTCGCTCCTCACATGTGATTCTGCAGGACTTTTCTTTGGGCGTACTGCTGACTACCTCTTCATGATATTGTTCTGCTGGTTCATGGTAGTGGTATCCTTTTTCATGTTGAATTGCGTCCAACGATTGTTCGGTTATTATCCGTTAAGGTGCGTACTGTGCTCGTCTCTGGGACCTAGTCACATTCGCTGTCTTCTTGTGGACCACTGTCGGGTTGATACAAGCTAGTGGGGGATTCTCTGTATTCTGACCGCCTGTTTTTTCCTCACAACTCATCCGAACGCCAAGCGACGCGTAGGAGTTCTTGTAATTTAGTAGAAATTGGCGAGTCTAATACAGCCTAACGATGGTTTGGTTTGCTGCTGATATGAGGGACTAGCTCATTCACCTCTCTGGCTCGTTGTGTCTCCTCACTACATATCTTCCAACCCAATACCCATCGAATTTTTATCTACACACTTGAACTTTGGCATTTTACCCTTACATCACAACAGTAATAGTGAGTTCCAGAGATTGATGACCTTGCTCGGTAGCCTGAGTTGTACTGGGTTGAGTTGCAAGCCGTCTGCTTAGGAACCGGAGCGTGTGTCATAGTTACATGGCTGCAAGTCTATGGACAAACAACCTTTATATCACCACGGAGGTGATGGACTGCGATCAGATAACCCTTACTCAAGTAGATGTGGGACTTCATCCTCAACCCTCCCCCCAACACATACTCAACCGCACTGTAAAGTTTGTGGTCCGCCTCCTTTCTCCTGCAGTGCAGTGCGGGACTACGTTTCCTCCGGATCGCAATTGTCGCCTAAAGTTCCACACGCTGGCGGTGCTGAACTGACGTAGCCACGATTCCTACAAATAATTCCGCTGTCATGCGACATCCAACATGCGGCGTCACCAACGGAATTACCCTGCTTGCTGCATATAGCGGGGCTTTGAAGCGAAAACGAGCTACTTCTGACCCCTTTTTCTCTCACATACGTTTCTTCCGCTCTCCCGCAAACTCACGGACGATACCCTAATTGTTGGCTCGTCCCTTATGATCGATGCTCCCACTGATCTTCTGTCGGTCTTCGTCGCGACCTCAGCAGGTCGGTCGGCGTCGACAGCCTTAAACAACTCCACAACTATTTTGAAGTTTTGATACTGAATGCTTTTAATGTCTGAAGCAAACAAGACAACAGACTGTTCTTGCTCGCAAACTGGATTCGCTTGGATATAATGTGTGCTGCGTAGCAGAAGCAATAAATCAAGATCTGAGCACGGTCGTTGGACGAAATGCCTCAACACTCACCTAATGCTCCCCGCCGCACACTTCTGGCGTCGAGGTGCCGCTGCAGCAAGGTGTTCAGGGATATATATCACCCGTAGTCACCGGGTGGAAGGGTCCTTGCTTGGCTGGGCACTTTACTGATCACCCGTGTGTGGTTCGCCCGGCAAGTTTGACAAACGAATGTCGCGAGTGGCATGTTGGTCGTCTGTTTATCGTGTCCGCTCATGCCGCGACTGACTGTAGCTCTGACACTACCAATGAACCTGTGTACCAAGCTAAAGTACGGTCAGTCTTGCTGTATGGCCGTGAGACAGCCTCTGAGAGCAGCAGAACTCAGACGTCTTCCGATGATCCATCACTGTTATCTCACAACTATAGGTCGACAGTTAAACGACGAGTGTTTGGTTGTGCAACAGGAGCTTCAATCGATTGGTGTGTCCAACACCAAAAGCTGTGGTGATTAAGGCATGTATTGCGCATGCGGAGCCATCGTTTGCCGAAAGTTGCTGCCTTACGCTCCCAATTTGACCTGGCAGTGGTTTATGTAAGGGATTGCGAAAAGTCTGGGTGCTGTCGTTGCGCCTCGCCTTTCAGGGTGAGAACCGTGTGTTCCTACCTGTGTCTGGTAGGAAACGCTAATAGATGTCAGTTGTGTTCGTGTTAGTTTCTGTCCAGTGTCTTAATGAGTGCCTATAGGTGTAGGCATTTCAGAGTGATTGTGTAGACTAGCACTAGGTCCTTTCCATTTCCACTTAATCTTCAAGGTTAGGCTTTCAAATAAATTGTGGCTGTATGGCATCGGAACAGTGTTGAACACTGATGTGCTGTGGATAATGATTATGAATGGGTGACTATGAATGGGTGGTCGAATTACTCGCAGTGTACCCTTAGGTACCGCACAGCTTGATTTGTATGGGCCACTGCTTTGGCATGCCCGAGGTAATGTGCGTGATGTGTATTCTCTGACATCCTCGTCCTGTCCAAGTGAAACACTGTCCTTTCGCACTTTCGTACTGAAATAGATGCATGTCTCGAGCCTTGCCCTCAATCATTCATTTGTTATCCGTGTCGCCCATCAAGGTGCTCGAAGAAGTTTTCGCGAATCCTTGGTGCAGGCAAGGAACTGTGCTGGTTCCAAGGCGGGACCCTGTTAGATACCGCGGGCGACCGCCGTCTATGAAGATGACTCTGTTTGTTCCCGCAGACACTGAAGCCGATAGGGAAGTGAGATACAACGATGCTTTTTGCGAACATCACATGCAGATAGCGCTGTCATTGGCCAGTTATGGAGAGTCTTTCGGAATTGCAATATCGCGTTGACTTCATTTTTGACGGACTTAGCGGCTCCCATTAGTTCTCATTTAATTAGATAATTCGTACTACATAAACGTCCCTGACGATGTCTACGTCGGCTCTTTTGCGCATATTTAGTGTTTCCAGATTCTGTATCCTCCAAACGACCATTTCTCAGAGCATCATCGTCATCAAAGACAGCAACATCATTGTTGACTGACTGATGCTTCACTGCGCGCAAGTCACACCAACCTGTTGTATATCGCACGATCACAGCTTGTATTCGCATTAGAGTTTACTGCTCCTCAGCTAGTTGGCGTACAGTATCGCTAAAGTCAACATCGATAAAGTCAGCTGGGTCCAGGGCTGAGCCAGACAGCAGTTCTTAAGAATCGATCATTGGGTGTGGGCGCGTCGTCAAATGCCCTGACGGGTCCTGGCCACAATAGGCTACGAAAAGCTACGCTGATGATCCGAGTTTCCCTCCGTGGAGAACAAGTCGTAGTTTTGGTGGCCAACATGAGCGCGAATGAGCGAACAGAATTAACTGCTGATTTCTGCCGGGTGCTCGATTTTCGACAGCTCTGATATCTCGATGTTGGCGTTTTCCTTCTCCATTACTACCGAACTGGTTCCATATCCGGTTGCGCTATCGTATAACTTTCTCATGTTGCGCGCTGAACCAGAGGAGCAATTTGGGATGGTTTGGTTTTCATGGAAAAGAGAAACCATCGGTCAGAACCTGTATATTGTGTTTCATGTATATCCGCATGACGTTTATGTCCGTGGATTCCGATTCACAAACCACTTATTTCCAAACCTTTTCCATCTCCAAATTTATTTTCCCACACGTTTCGCATCCTGTCGTAAATGCATAGGTGGTGTTCCGCGATTCAACTGAATCACTAGGACAGCGTGGTCCGCTTTTTCCGGATTTGGCAGTAGATACAACTTGCTTATTTCTGACTCTCCCAGCGGTAGAACCAGGTTGTAGGTGTCTGAGGAATGTACGGTCCATTTGGTTGCTTCCGATACATGCCGATGTGAGCGCAATTCTGAGACTGGCCCTGGATTTTTTGCATGTAGGTCCTCATTGGTTGACGAAATATCACAGTCCCCTGCTTGCAAATCGTTAGCGACAGAGATGAATTCGGTCCTTGCTTTTGACGTAAGTCCCCTGTATACCCGCAATCATTCCCGTTCTACTCTGTACGAAACTCAGATGCGCCTTCAGGATCACCTGGAGTAGCAATAAGAGCTACGATATGTGCATTTTGGATGCGAGGTGTATATGCCTTCCAAAACCGTCGAGTTAAACACACCTGAGCATCAATTTGATGCAAGACGCCATCGATGGGATTGACTCAACCTCCTTTGTAAAACGCACGCAATACGTGACCAGCAGGGAACAGCTAAGCGTAGAGCGGCTTTGTGTGCACGATAGGATCTCCACTGAAAGCGCTGCCTTGGCTTCCAGGATGGGGACCGCGTGATCCCCAGTGTGCCTGGTTGGAGACGCTGCAAGATATGGCTGCCAACCGATGTCAGTGGCGATCTTGTTGTCAGTTTCTATCTAGATTGCCTGAATAAGTGTTTGGAGGTGTAGGCACCTCGGAATGATTGTAGTAAGGCAGCAATAAGTCCCCTCCCCGTCCATCTTTATTCTTTTTCTTCACAATAAGGCTTTCAAATAAATCATGGTTGTACGGCAGCGGAGCATCGGTGTTCAACACTGATGTCATGCTGTCGATGATGATGATGATGATGCCTTGGCTGTCTGGCTAAGGAGTGACGGAGAGCTTCCCATTTGGGTCGGCTGTGTGCCATGTCCTACAGGAGTTCCCGTCACGCTCAAAAGGAATCACGTTAACCCCTCACAGGAAGGTAAGAAGGCTTTGCTGTGCCCAACTTGACAGTAGCCGCTTTTTTTATTTCCCACTGCCATTTCATAGCCATCCTCTGCTTTTCCTTGCTCTCGTTGCGTACTCACTACAGCCGGTCAACCCCATGCTGTAGTACGGAGAAGGCGGTGATCATATGTCTGACGACGTTCTAGGTCCTCAGATCGGTGGGCCCAAGTTTCGCAGTCAGATGAGGACTGCTTTCGAGGTCGCTTTGTAGACTGAACTCTGTCAACTCAGTGGTATCCGCCTGGGACTCTAAAGACAATGCAATTTGGTTCGTGCATTGGTGATGCATGAATCTAATCCATCTGTCACAGCGCAGTCAACTTATGCAGCTACTAAGATGAGTGAATCAACCAACGGACTCAGGTTCCTCATTGTGATGTTTCGAACGACTGCATACGAGTGGGAACTCTTGAGGATCTTGTACCCTGGAGGCGACCAGATGCGAATAAGTAGCGCGAAGATTACTCACAAACTCCGAGGGAACTCTTCGTCCGCCATGTAGAAGAGCCAGTCGGAGTCGGATGCTCCTTTGAAATCAAGCAAAACCACCACGGTTTAGCAACTGTATGTGTGATGGTGCTCAAGCACTTAATGTGAAAAGGTGGTCGATGCGCATGGTCAAAATCCTACCTGGTCCCCTCGGAATTGCGTCTCGAATGGCGAGCTCAGACGCCGCTTCATCACTGAGGCTATTGGCCATGCCTCAGTGGTTAGAGCGCGAATTCACTGATCGGAAGGTCCGTGCTTCGAACCCGGTCTCGGCATCTAGACTTCTGTCTAGGCTTGGGCAAGCTGACAGTATCTCAGCCCTCGTGCTTCCTTCGGTTGGCATGGCAGCCAGGCACCGGAAGGGTGTTACAGCTGAACGGTTATTTTTTGTCTTGCCATAAGTGGTTTACATTCCTGTTGCGCTACTTTGAATTGGGCACGGAAAAAAGCACCCTATGGAAAATGGTGGCTCCGTATGCGCAACACAAGATCTAACCATAGTTTTCGGTGCTGAACACATTCTTCGATTGAAATACCTGTTGCACAACCGAAAACTCACTTACTAATTGTCCTTTTGGGAAGCCTTTGGCGCCAGCTTATGTGAGCGATGATTCCGAGACAACGGTTATGGAAGACCTGAAGACGTTTTTGTTACGTTGCTTGCGGAGACCACGCCTCTCAACCACTCAACAAAACAGCCCTATGCACGCGTCCCTTCAGGTTCATGCCTACTGAGCAAGCATGTTGAGGAGAATGGACTGGTCAAGTGAGTCGAATGCGCCGTGGTGTGTCGGATTTTGCGCTCCTGTGACTCACTGAGCTATAATGGGTGGCATCCGTTCGACACCCACAGTGGTCAATGGTTAGAGGTCTGACCAACACAGTCTCGTGGCCCTTCAGGTTGTGGGTTGAAACAGGTGTGGTGATTTGTCCCATAAAAATGGTAATGCGCTCACTCCAGTCATACAGCGCCTCCTCGTGGCCAGGCTTTTGAGCCAAAGGTTTTGGCCGGGGACCCTAATCGTTCTCCTGTGTAGATCTGACCCGGGGAGAATACCAGCCCGCGTACAACCGTGAAATCTACAACCAACAACGCTCTCATATCACCCCTCCCGTCTCATGTTGTCGTCATCTAGGTCGCCTCACTTAGTGCGTACAATTTTCGCTTACCCGCCCTAGCGAAAATTGCTATTTATTGCTCCTCACTTCTTTCTCCTGCAGATACTTTCCACCCTCCACTACCTCATTACTAACTTCTTTCTTGTAAGCCTATTCGTTATGACTTATAACTCCGTTCGTCCTGCGTCATCTTGGCCTCAACATCCGCGCGTCAGCCAGCCGTCTGGCAGCGTCTGTGAAGGAGTCTCACAAGTGGGAAGTTAGTCGCTGTTTGTTTGTCATGTCTGCTTACGCCTTAATAGACAGTAGCTCCAACATCAAATGCAATTTTTGTGGCGTCTAGAATGCCCTGTTCGACGAGCTGAAAGCTCAGATGTCGTTGTACTTGCCGTTGATCTGAATGCACAAGTGGGCGGGCTTAGCGCATCTGCGATTCAATCTGGTGGTCGATATGGATGCACCCTGGACGGTGAACCTGCAATTCTTCATGGCTTCGGAGGTTTATCATTGCATGCGTACTCTGAAACCTCACTGAGCTTTTTGTCCGGATAACCTCCCACCAGCTTCGTTCAAAGTTGGAATTGAAGTCCTCAGTCAGCGCTTGTCTGATCCGTTTACCTGTATCACGGAAAACGATGGAGAATCGGTGATGGTGCTCAATTTCAAAAAAGAGGCTCGTAGTGACTGCGGTGATCACAAGGGCATCAGCTTGACCCCAGTCGGAACGAAACTCCTGACGTCACTTTTCCTTCGTCTCCTTATGTTAGCTCGTGGAACACTGACTCGAGAGTAGCAAGCGGGATTTCGGCCCGGTAGGGGTTGCGTTGACCAAACCTTCACACCCTGTTAGATGCCAGAAAACGCCATACGTGTGAGCGATTCACAGTTTAGTATTTCCCTATTTTTAGGGCACATTCGACTCAGTTAACTAGTCTGTTCTCCGTATCACGCCTGCCCAGCGCGCGGAAGTTTGTGAACATAATAAGTTCTTCATATTCTCAGACTCCAGGGTGTATGAAAATACACAAAGCGATCTCCAAAAATTTCCGTACACAAAGTGGAGTCCGACGTGGATACTCACTCTCTCTATTCCAATTTAATTCCCTTATGGACGAGGTTGGGGGGAGGGGCAAGATGGCTCAGTGGTAAGAGCGCGAGTTTACTGACCGGAAGGTCCGTGGTTCGAATCCACCCTCTACATCTCGACTTCTCCTGTCTAGGCTTGAGCTACGTCGCAGTATCCCAGCCCTCGTGCTTCCTTCGGTTGGCATGGCAGCTAGGCTCCGAAACAGTGCTGCAGCTGAATGATACGACCGCTGAAGGGTCTCCAGAACTCTGTTATTCAGGTCGACGAATCCGTAACGAGACATTTGGAAAGCGAGTGTTCGGTTTTGCTACGGGGGCTCCCATCGAAGAATGTGTCCAGCACAAGAAGCCATGTGTTGCGCATGCCGAACCATCACTTGACGAAGACTTTTATTGGAAAGGAGTTTTTGGGAATTGAAATTGTGTACTAAAGACAACAACTGGAATGCACGCACCATGGATCGCTTGACTACGCCATGCCTGCCGTTGTCGCATGGCCTCAGCATGTTCAGCCTCAGTCGTCATCCAGGAAGCGTCGACAACCACCGGTGCAGCTGGATTAGCTGGTACTGTTTCCATGCTTGATTGCCTCGGCTCTTAGCGATCGGGTTCCCTGTCCACAACAGTAAGAAATGCACTACAGCGTAAACTCGACCCCCATTGGGGGTGCTGATGTCTCCCCTCAAACCCAACGGGAAATCTTTGCCGAAACTTGAACCTAATAGCGGTACTCATCAGACTGCAGTCTTCAAGTTACTAATAACAGATAATAATGATCGTTCAGTTTTTACACGCTTTCGGTACATAGCTGCCATGTCGCCCAAGGGAAGCACGAAATCTGACATACTGCGAGATTACTCAAGCTTAGACAGGAGCAGTCGAGATGCAGAAGTGGGATTCGAACAACTGACCTCCCAGTCAGTAAGTCTGCACCGTAACTACTGAGCAAACTCGAGTTCACCCTCCAGGTTAGTGTTCTAGTCTCTATCGATGCTTTCGGCTGTATTGTATCACACTAACAGTGAATTACAGCAACACATTTTTTCATCACTTTAAGGCCTTTTGTGGTTTGCTCACAGAACTATAGCACGATACATTCAGACGCTGGGCTCAATTCTACGTAAATGCTTGCTACTGTTTGTTTCCATTCTGTCCACCGTCTTGAGTACACGGTTCGTATTTCGTAAAGTCTGGCAATAATCATTGCGAGGTTAAATCGTTCTGAATATACTAGTTTTCTGCAAGGCATACTTCCTTAGCTGAATTTCGTCCAGATCGTTGGATTCATGGCCTCATTCTACGTGAGTTCTGTTATCTGTCCTCTGCTTGTTTCGGTGGTCAAGCCTCTCTGTGACCGCCTGATCGGTCGACTTTTTGCAGTGGACCGATCTGTTCATTTCCTTGGTATGCATCCATTGTTTTTTTTTCTGTTTGGCGGTTAAATATCGCGTCTACTATTTATCCGTTGCCGTTCCAAGTACCCATGATGTCGAACATCGTAATCGTCATTACAGAATGTGTGCAATATTTGTACTTGCATGGGATTCGGTCAACTTAGCGCGTACATTCAAAATTAAAACTTTCTTGCCAATATATTTTGGAGTCTGCGCACTCAACGATGGGACGCTGTATGGATTTAGTTAGACCTGTCTGAACTCTTGTTAACTGTGTAACCAGCCGAAGAAGCTCACAATACAGATCCCATACCACTCTCCCGTAGAACAATCGTTCTTTGTAGCGGCCGCTTCGCTGACAATATGACCTTTCATAGAACTTTGCAGCTTTTATAAAAAAAAATAAATGGTGCGCGAAAACCGCTCAGCCTCCAGTTTCTTCAAATATCTTTTAGTTCCTCCATCTACAAAGACCATGACCACTACATGTGATCGGTTCGCCGACTTGCTGTGCGCTCGTTGCACCTAGTGGAGATGTGAACAGACAACCTTCGTGAACATAAGCATGATAAAGCCTCGTGAAACCTCGCCCAGTGTGTACCGCTAGCGACGTATGACTTGAACTTTCAGGCCACCCAGGATCAGCTTATGTACTATTAGAACAATAACCATAGAAGCTTCAGTCTTCTCACGCAGGATTGATGCTTGCATGTTTACTCAAGTGTTTGATATCAAGGTTGCGTACCGAAATGGATCAACCTCCCATTTCGGCTGTTCTTATGGTATAACAAAAGATGCTTGTGGCCGTTAGCTTATGTTACTAGAGGAAGACGCTGTAGAAGGGAACATTGTATTTCCAACCAACAACAACAAGTGTCACTGAATTACCCTTATTTACAAAGTAGGTTGGTGCCAACGGGAGATCTGAGTGAATCTCTCGTTGATGATACTCTTCAGCTTAATGTGTTGCACAGAGGCCGCTTCATTTTTTTAGTTGGTACGATGCTCGAGATGTCGAGGTATTTTCGCCTGACTTACTACACTAGCTAAAAGCTACTGACAACTTTTCGACAGCTCAATACCGTTTTCGTCCTTGGGGCTTCCCAACTAAGCATGTTACCCGACTTATCATAGAAGCTGGGATTCAGTTGAATTTAATTTACGCATGAGTATGTTTCGCCAGCTTCAAGTGGAGCATAAGATTGATGGAAAGTTGGGAACCGCGCCTAGTTGACGAGTTTCAACAGGGGCGAAACCGTTAGTGGACTTTCGACCTTATAAGCAGTGTGTCATGTTAGGCAAGGTGGAATATCCATATTCTAACTAATCAACATAGTCCTCGCCACCAACCCCCTAATAGGCAGATATGATTAGTGAAGGTGCGACATCCTGCTGCACAGTCTAGCCGGATTAATCTAAATAACAAGCATGAAATAGTCCTTGGTTCATTTTGCAGCCGACTCACAAATGTCACCAGAGTGTCATTCGTTCACGTTTGTTTGGACTGTAATTATGTGGTGTAGGTGCTGACTACTGAACGGCTGCAATCCGCAACCGTTATGGTGCTGGTTTTTTCCGCACAAGTTCTCCGCAGTAAATTAAGTTGATAATTGACCTGGAGGTGACGTGGAAATCAGCAGAATAAGATTGGCGAAGTCAACCAACCGCAACTCCCATTTTCCTTCACACCACGGTATCTTCTTTATTAATGATGATAACACCAGTGTGAGGAAAATCATATCAACGTATTCGGTCAAAGCCCTGTAATAAAGGGGTCAACTGATACGGAAAGGTGGAGATCCAGTGCTAGCTTACCACAGGTATTGGGGATGTCTGCAAATGACAGCAATGCTAGACGCGCGCAGCCTCACCTGACATCCTCGATAGACAGTGGAAATCAATTCTTGGTTAACAAATTCATTTGCCTGTATTGTTCACGCGAGTTTTGAATAGAGTTTTTCGCTACCATTAAACCACGATCTCTGCAGTTCAATAATACAGCCCCTTTGACAGTATCACCTTTGTGAAGAGCGCAATCTCCAGAATAAACTCTAACTTTAAGCCAACCAGTTCCAAACGCCTGTCTGACAGATCATTTCTCTCTCTCGTTGTGAAGAGATAAGGAAATGTTCGTTGGTCGGCCATTGTTCGAGAGAGGAGACTCGCCGTAAGATTAATCTTTAGAGTGCCTCAGCTATTTTTTTTTGCGTTTTTGCTGGTTTCCCATCTAAGCGTAGAATCGTCGGATACCTTCCAGCTGCAAAAATTGCTGCCCTATTTCAACTCATTGCTTGTGGCATATACGGTACTTCTTATTGTCGAGTACTACAATCTCTCATGCTTCACATGTTTTCGTGTGCCATTAGAGCGGTCATGCTGGTGTGAGTGCGACTTTTAATTATAGTGTGTGGAGAAAGTTGCACCACTTATTGTGCTATCATATAAGACAATTGTCTGGCTTAAGTCAGTTATACGTGGGTGGCGCACGTAAGGATTTGTTGTGCTGTCATATAAGACAATTGTCTGGCTTAAATCAGTTATACGTGGGTGGCGCACGTAAGGACATTCGTCTGTCGCTGTCAGGTACTTCACCACTAACACTGTTCCTCGAAATGCAGGCGTACTAGAAAGAATTATCGAAAAGTGAGAGATTCCCGCTCTTGATGCGGTTATTTCGTTATTCGTCCACCCCTCTGTACTTTTTGTTTCCCTCCTAGTTCCTGTTGGAGCCAATGGTACTAACTGTCATCTACATTTGGAGTCAGATGAATCGTGACGTCATTGTGCAATTTTGGTTCGGTATGCAATTCAAAGCAATGTACTTTCCCTGGGTTCTGGTCATATTCAATCTTATTGTTCGTGGAAGGTAAGGTCCAGTTTATTTGTCCAGTTGCCCAGTACTCCGGCTTGTCCCTAACGGATATAGTATACCCCACATGTTGGCTTTAGCAGATGAAGTCTATCCGAATTATCGTAAGATGACACCTTCATTTTTATAATTTTACCCCAGTTCCATGTTTTAATTCTGGAAGAGGTCCCATTGTGATTACTTTCTAAAGGTGATATTTTGACAGTTTCACTGGACCACACCATCTACCGAGATGAATGTAGTTCTCCGTGCCTCCAGAATGTCGCAAACTGCGAGATGGACAAATTGTGGCTTGGCAGAAGGGTCTGAAAGAAATTACGAAGAGTTTGGGTGTTGTTGGTTTGATACGCCTTGTAGGATGGGGCTCCCGTGGACCCTCCTTCGTTTGAATGGAGACACTGCAAGAAGTGGTAACCGATCGGTGTTCGGGCTGTCAATCTCCTTCCAGATTGTCTGAGTGAGCGCTCGGAGGTGTAGACACCCTTAGAATGCCAGCACCAGGTCCATTTTGTCGGCCAGTCTTTTCCTTTCGTTTCGCGTTACTATGATGAGATAAACTTTGTGGGTGTACGGCAGTGAAGCATATGTCAACACTATTGTTGACCTCTCTCATAATTGGGATGGTTTGGAAAAAAACACTGGAATGGACACATTCTACCGTGATTACAGTCATCAAAAAAGACTCAAGTTCATCGTGTTAACCCACCCCTCGTCATATCTTTTGGTTCTTCATCCCGTTGAGTTTGCGTACTAGTGATACATTACCGAATATTCCCACTTTTTTGGGATGCATTTGGGATATTCGTCGCGCACTTATTTCGAGGTACGCTCCACACAATACACTAGTGCTATTTCAACCATTTATCGGGCTGTATTAGCGGTTGAATGCCTTTGCTTCCGCATAGCCCTTATATTGACAACTTCGGAATCTCTTCAACTACTACCCTATACCTTCCTAACCAGGACCCCCAAAAATCTGCTGTCAAAATGAAGTCGTTATGGGTCAATAAGTGACATCAGTTTTGATGTCTCCTCAAGTTGCATACCACTGCTCCTCTTCTTTACATTTGGATAATACCGTGATGGTTTTTACTGGATGTGATCGATGAGAACATCGAATGACGTGTACAAATTAATCCCCAACCTGAATCAATAATCTTTGAAGTTTGCATTTGAGCCTGTTGTTCCTTCTACGATAAGTGTGTACTGTCCGGATGAGATAGGATCAATGGGTTGTGCAAGGGAGATGAAGATAAGTTCGAAGGAAAGATATGTCGGTTTTGGAATGGATGCAACTTTTGAACCTTGATGGTTTTAAACCATGCACTGGGTAGATGATATGTAACCACCAACATGGGTAGCTCCTACCAGTTATAAGCCAGTTTCACTCTAGATCTAGCTAGTGTATGCTTCCTTATTCTCGTCATTCTTGCTAAATAGCGCCTTCGCAAACATCCAGTAACAGATTTCGAATAATTGTGAATAGATGTCGACTTCCCAGCAAACCTTGCGTATCGATCTTCTGATTCCGACCAAAATGTGTGGTTGAATGGTCCAAACTAGGCAGATAAGCTAACGGTAGAATGGAACGTCTAGGTGGGAGGTGGAATTGTTTGAGGAAACATAGAAGAACTGAGAAACCACGGTTACTATCAGTTAAGACCTGCTCATTAACTAACCTGTGTCCATGTGCGCTGAGACCTTAATAGTTGTATGATCGAATGTAATTTGGTGCACCAAGTAGTAGAGTTTTTAATGGTTATTTTCAGTTATAATAGGCTTACATAATGAGAACTGCCGTCATACCAACCATTCTGAACCCATATTCTACGATATATTTTTTAATGAACAGTTTTTTATTTTAATACAAGCTATCACGGGGCAAAGTTATCAGACTACGAGATTTGTCGAGTGTGTAGAGAAACGGGGAACTCGTCGGTAGAATAGTTTCCTCTTTGATCTGTGGGTAACATAATTGGTTGCTTTCTTCTGCCTACTCATAAGCAATAGTAGCATAGAATAGTCATGGCGCGATTGTGTAGTGTTGCGTCTGCCGTCTACTGATCAGTTTCTAAGATCTTGTCCTTGTCTGCGCTACTTGGAAGATTTAACTAGACCGGTTATGACTGCACAATGACTATCACAAAATGCTCCAAAACTGCGTCACAGTGATCAGAGATCTATGCCGACATCCCACATCTCACTCGTCCTACGTAAACGGGCTGCTTTACTGCTATCCACTCCAATTCATAGAGGCTTTTTCAGGGCTTTACTCTCTCCTATTTGAATCATATTGTCCAACTGTTCTGTTCCACCTTCTAGCGTCCTAATGGAATTGACTGGAATCGTTGTGGGTCACATGTACTACTTCTTCACTTCGCAATACCCACAAGAACACGGAGGTCCAGTGCTTCTGAAGACTCCAAGTTTTCTGTAAGTCACTAGCCATTGTGGAAGCAATATGTATGACGTGTGGTGGGTTTTATAACCTCAGCCTGAGGTTTCGCCTATTAGTGCTGTGTTCTTTCTGTTTTCGTTTTGAATACTTTGGAGTTCAAGACCACAACACCTATGATCTTGGACTTGTTCTCTACGCCTCTGCAAACTGTACACATCGTCCTAGAGCCACTGCAACCGCAACCGTTCTGCTGTTCACCATATTTTCGAATGTCGATGATTTTCTGTTCTTCAGCTGACTGTCAAGACCACCAACTTGGTATTTGGGTGGACAGGACTGAGGGCATTCACGTGACGGAGCAATCAGTTTACACAACTTTTGCGAGGTATAACTCTCACCGACATGAGGCGAGACGTTCAACAATTTGGCTAAAATCCGTCGTAATTTTGAGAAATTCCAAACATAAAAACGTCATTTCGAATCCCACAAAACCGTTCTCTCAATAATATGCTTCCGTAAAATGTGAGCACGACTTGGTAAGTTGTGAATAGCTCACCACATGGCTAAATAAGCAAAAACAGCTACCAATCGAGACATCAATAAGCGGTGCATGGTGGGGTAACACATGAGTTGTGGCTAACGAATTTTACTTTTCAAAAATATATGCGTCCTTCAAGCACAGCTGCATGGATGCCCCTTTGGGAACTATTTCCAACGTTAGTGTGCGTATGAGTTACGAATACGCGATCATGTTGAATATCTGGAGCACGGACTTCGAGATTGTTCAGCAACTGAAACGCAAGACCACCAACGGGGATGTTCGTGATTCGGACCCGACCCTCGCTTTTCGATTGCCCCTGTCCTGTTTTTTGGTAGCCTGGGCATACTTCAGTCCTCGTAATTTCTCCGAGTCGCATAGCAACTATGCACCGAACCGTTGTCACAGTTGAACGACTATCATTTTTGTTTATTTATTTATTCATTTGTTTATTTATTGTTACTATTATTTTTGATACTAGAGCGCATTCCATTCAAATGACATTGAAAGTACCATTCCCCCTTCATGAAAGCTGTTGGAAAAACCGACATACGGATGAAATTTCATTGCCCCGGTGTTATGAGCATGCGGTATACTTTTTATTGATCTTTTACGAGAAAACATTACAATCGTCTGATTATGTTTCTTCGATGGAGAGTATTGTATCAGAAGAGCGCGAGGTAGCTCAGTGCTTAAAACGCGAATTTACTGACCGCATGGTCCGTGGTTCGAACCCAACTCTGCATCTTGACTGCCTTGGGTCTTCTTTTCGTGATCGTTTGCACGAGATCTTACTCTTTCTAATTCTTTCAGATGTTTATTGGGTCACACTTTCATCATACCGACCTTGTCATGGTGGTCGGGTTTCTGTACTGCAGTGATCCTGCGGGCTATATTGGCGGACCTCAATTCCTAAATGTTCCACCGTGCCAAGAATTACGACCGGGAGCAGCTTGACGAGGAACAGCGAGTCCCCCTTACTGTGAGAAATCGTGTTACGAAGCGGTCTGGAGGTAAAGTTGTGCTCTCCTCTGCGATAGGAGTGTGAAGGCAGTAAGGCATTTCCTTCAGGCAACCAGCATACCCATCTTCGTAGAATCAGCGATACTGCCTTCCCCTGATGGTGGACGAGTCAGAAGAGGTTGGCCGTAAAAACCGCGCACTCTAATCGCCCACCGGTTGACCGTGACCGCCGGCTCATTATTCTGTAAGGTGGGAATACTTTTAAGACCAGTGTCCGGTGCTGCCCGAAATACATCTGCTGTACGAAGTCACGTTGGGAGTTAGGCGGTAATGCCTTACGTCTTCGGGCCAGATAAGTTGGTCAGACTATTGATCCATTGGCTCCTGGAAGGGTCCCCGAAGAAAACTTTAACGACCACTGACTCGTGGTTCAGACTTTTCAGAGGCTAGGGGCAGGGTCTCCGAACAAAACTCTACATCCTCCCACCGGCCCGTAGGTCAGACTTTGAGTCAAAGGCTGAAGATGGGGTTCCTCAGCCAAACTTTTTTCGTCGGTTTGGACAGCCGGGAAATATCATTCGACCTTGCAGCTGTTCGCCCACCGGCGTTTCCTCACAGCCCCTCCACACCCATCGAATGATGCAGTGCGATCAACCCTTTTCTCATGACTACTTGACGTTAAATGCCGTTATGTATTTCTAATGCATTGCCGTCCACGATAGTGATGGATTTTTGTCTCTCCCACACAACTAACATCACCATCCTCGCGACAATTCTCATTCATTTTACCCGATCAACGGGCAGATTGATACGCCTCCAACATGGTCAGGTGTCGATGATGGCAACTGACTGATCCGACGCCTGTACTTAAAGTTAACTCTCAAGAATAACTTGCTGCTTGTGAGTCTGATGCCTTAATAACCTATTCGTTAGAAGGAGGGGACTCTTTATATGAAGGCCCTGACAGCAGCTTGACGGGACTGGCAAGAAAGGTGTCTCCGTAAAGTGGCTTTTATTGCGAAATTCCGCCTTTTTTCCTGTTGGCCTACGGAGCTTTGTAAAAATGATTGGCCTGGGAGCCCCGCTGTGAAGCTGAGTACTATATGTTTAGGCGAGCGCAAGCGATCAACGTTTTGGATATATATCCACTCGGATTTCCTGGCCTTGGTTCCGATGTGGAATATCGCTTAAATGTCGATCATAGTTTGAATGTCTTCCTCGGATTGAGCAACGTTCAGTCAGCAAGCCGAATACACAACAATTCACCTCGACGGTATGTCAAAAGGAGGCATTGTTTTCCGATCTCGGAGGGTAGAAAATTCTGATCTACAGTATATATTATTGGGAGAAGGCAACAGTTTCACGGAACGTAACTTTGCAAATGCATTGTGAGCGGATTTCTGACTTGTCGAACAACTGGTGGCCGGGACTCTAGTGCCTTTCCGCCCCGTTTAAAACATTACGTCTAGAGTACCACAGCAGTTGAGAATTCCCGTCGGACATACAGTAACCTTTTCCATAGAAAACTTTCTACCTTAAAGGATTCTACTTCCACTCAAGGGTAGTTCAATCCCTACTCATGAGATTTGCCTTGAAGTTGATACGTTTTGATAGACCACCTTCCCAGCTCAAACAAAGACGGCTCTTTGATTGATTGTGGTGCGAAATCCTCCCGACGGCCTGGTTACGAAATTTGTGCGCTGAACTTCCTTTCTGACACTGCTTAGCTATCTGACCAACGGCATGAAAACATTTGTTTCTTTAGGTGGTTTAGGATTGTATAACAATAATTTCAAATGTATGACAGCTCCTACCAGTTCCTTCTTCTGTAGCTCAGCTGAGACCCTTAGTTCCTTGCAAGTTCTGATGATTAAATCCTTCCTAGAGCATACCATGTGTCTAAAGAGACCACTTTCGGCGAATCTCTGTTGGCGGCTTATCGAGAGCAACAAAGCTATTGCACCACTTAGCTTTGAAAATGCAGACTGAGTCGATCGGAGGTCATCCGTTTTAGAAGTGTGGCTTTTCATAAGGACTATTCTACTACTTACTCTTCAAGAGGCCATTTCAGAGAACCGGCCGTTTCGTTCTTAAAGGTGGTTTACTCTTGGTACCTAAGAGAGAGTAAGGGTATATACCATGGGATTGCGGCCAATTGTTGATCAACACGAGAACTTCTATTGCAATTCCAGTTGGCGGTTGTTTTACCTTAGTGACAGTGTTCATGGATGATTAGACTTGTTCCTTATAGAGGACGTGTGTCACACAACAGGCGCTGTAAGGAAGGACCACAGTTTTGATGCGGAAGTTGATGATGCTGACGCCGCTCTGCATGAGTCGGCGAACATGGGTTCCAAATGGATCACTTGCCCAGAATAGTCTCCAGCGATGGGAAGAAGCTCACTCCGAATGATCTCGATAGCTTGGAGTGTTCTTGACACGATTAATTGGACAAGCCTCACCTAGGGTTTAAATTGCTTGATCTGTGATCGCACGATTCATGTTGCTATTGCATGGAAGAACTGGTGATGTGGTTGTCAAGGCTAGATGACTCATTAATTTTTGCCCAGCTATTACCAGCGGAGCACTGTTCCATCGTTCTTATCATAATCGGCGTCGTCATCGTCATCGTCGCCGGCCTCATCAGTATCTCAGACGACGGGGTCGGTGGTGTTGCTGGTACTTCCGTGCTGTACCAATCTTGTGTTGACTTAACCCCTCGAAAACTCTAGTCATCATTGTACAGGGCTATTGAACTGACCATTTGCATTTCTAATTACGATTCGATGGAAAAACCGTGTGTCATCCCAGCACACCGAATGCACAAAGGTTCGTAAACGTACTACTCAAAACTGTACCGGGACGGGAGGAGGGAAGGATCGGTCAAAATGTCAGTCAAATACTCAATGAAGGCACCGATAGGCGAACTGTGAAGTTTCGGGTTTAAGTATTTTGAACGCATCATTGGATCCCACCTTGGTGGTATGCTCACTTTCCGCTGTTCGTTTATTGGCTCTTGTGTATTATTTCTAACCTTGTTTTTTATTATGACTACCCACTTCTAGTCATGACTCCACACCGAAACAGTTCCCATCGTTTTATGCGTCGTAGCTGAACCGAGTAATCTGTTTTCTTTATTTTAGATACCGTTTGTTTCCGAATCAAGTTGGTTTCGTTGCCGGTTTCGGTCAAGCACCGCGAGCTAGAGAAGCACCTGCTGCCCCTTCCGCGCCTCGTTTTCCTGGCCGCGGACAAGCCCTTGGCCATGAATGATCGATCATTCGACCAGCCTTGTTCTCGAACCACGTCATCTGATCCCTCGTCAATGTACTGCACACTGACCTGTTGTGTTTCCACAGCTCCTGTGCACTAGCACAGACATACGGGTGCAACGCTGCAAATTTTCTTGTTCATTTGATTTCGATGCTGAGGATGTACATAATTGTCATTCGGGTTAAATAAATTATTAGTTACCTTGAGCGCCTTCGACTTGTGGTGTTCGCTTTCTGCAACGTGTAGGCTGTAACACTATGATTACTTGGTTCGCACATCTGAGATAGCCTTGTCAATTGTTTCGATATCATCTACATCAAACGTATCCACAACATGCGCGTCAGCACGATTTTAGCGGCGTAAAATCACGTCGAGGTTCACTTGAGTGAGATTTCCTCCTGTAATTGAAGCCAGTCTATTCTGTAAAACAGCATACAGCTGTTTGATCCTCATTGCATCAGCAGTGTGCATCTCCAGTGGGTTTCGTGACGGAACGGTTGTGTTCACGCTATGAACCCGGAAGTCGCGAGTTCGAAAGTTTGTGTGTTTCACTGCCGGTTGTTTGGAATCCAAATCCTTCGAACAGACGATAAATATTCGTCAACCCGATCAAAGAAGCAGACATATGCCTTCGTCCTTCGCTTCGGTGAAAGAACCACTACGAGAAGACAGTAAACAGGACTTACTCAGCTGTTGCTACCGCGTAAGTAGCTGGTGTCAATATTAAGGATGTTGGTCAGATCAGGCCGATTTTCCAGTGCTCTCGCTTTACTGTGCTGCTAAATCAGGCGACCGCATCACCTGAAGCAATCAGCTAACTGGTCGTTTGGTCATTATTCTTGCAAGACGACTTTGTGATATGAACTAGGCTGCAACGGTCCGATCAAAGATGTTCCATTGGTTTCTGCGTCAACGGAGTCCATGTTCTGGCAGAACGTAGAGAGGAATTGCATGAGTTCGCCTCATAACGTGTCTGTCACGCATTTGGTGATTGTTTAAGGCATTTTTGCTGCGTTGCTTGTAGCGCTGCCCTTGGTAACTGCCCGTGGTCTGTTCACTATAAACTGTTAGTTACTTAACCACAGATGTACGTGTGAAACCTACGCTCTGACAGAGGTTATAACCGATATCTGACCAAGTCACTCACTGAAGGTTTTTTCTAAACTTGTCAGACCAGGCGATTGCCGTCATTGGGACGCTTGAATGGTTCTCTGTGTTCGGCTATTTTGTTGCAAACATCTCATCACCAGCCAACAATTAAAAAAACCGTTTGCACTGTCTCCCAACAATAATGGACATTTTGGGCCCCCTTGCGTCGCTCCTTTGTGGTAGTGAACCTTAGCATTCTTAGGACTGCGTGATGTAGAGAACCAGGGGTGATGGTGCTCCAAAGGTCTCAGCAAATCTGACAATCATTAGGTGGTCCTAGCGACCAGCAAGCAGTTTGTGAAAGCGTCGAACTAGAACGGGTGGCATAGAGATCGGTTTCCTCTGGTCCGAAGTAGTCGGATTTTGAAATCTCGGACCCAGAGTACCATGGGCACAACACAAATGCGGTGAGCAGCTCCTAGGTAACAGTAGTTTGAAATACCCAGCAGGGTCGTTGGTATTGAACCGCCGAAGCATTCTGGGTATAAGCTTTTTCAAGTCTGGAGACGAGTTTCCCATCAGTCGTATCGTGCGGTCAACTCCATCCCGTAAAATTAGCTCGATCTAACTCCAATCAGATGGCAGCAACGCGTGACTCAGCTGATCATTCACGTGTTTTGGAGCAGAGAGTGCCTGTACCCATCGCTGACGCGCTGAAGTGAGCCACATTTTGCTTCATGTAGTCCATTCCACGACCAATCGAGTACTCCAGAGGCTCGATGAATCTGCTTTCGTTTGACCAGCAAACGATGGGCTTGCTGGCGATGGCGTCGGGAATCATGTTAACGCGTGGCTGGAAAATTTTCGCTATCACTGAGATCCAGAAGCGATTGGAATCGCTCTGGTGTCATGATGTCAGGGTGCAACCATCGAGCAAAACCTATGGTCATTACTAGTGAGCGAGCTGTCTGAGTTGGATTCCGCGAATGACACGGTGTAATCCACGGTTCGTTTGACGCAGGTTGTATTGGTTTGGCGAATGTGGAACTTTTTGACCGACAGTTTAGTCAGCGCCGCTAGATGTTACTTCATCCAGTTATGGTTACCGGTTAAGTACACGTAATCGCGTTCCAGTCCTTCCAGTCTCACATACAGCGCGGGTCGCTTACCACAATACGGACATCACATGTGAACCCGGCACCAGAGTGACAGTGTGCTCAGGAGCACCGAGATTCTTAAGTTGGCCAAGCATGTACATATATATATATATATACATATATATATATATACATATATATATATACTACATTTAGTGGGCTGATCGTGTCGGTGGTGTTGGCTAAGGTCACTCTTCGTGGAAAACAGTTGGGAACAATCAGCTCTGGCTAAGTGTGCGAAAAAACTCTTGCCAGCACTTTCAAAGATGTATGCGAGATCGGCCTTTGGTCAGCATTTATCACAGTTTTCGCGCTTGAGTCTCATGAGCCTGTTTATTGGTTGAAATTGGTGCAGGGGTGCCAGAAGTACAGCGTTTATCACTGTCAGAAGTAGGTAGTACGTTGAAACCAAACAAAAATACCGATCCCGTTCGGAATTGGTTAACTCTTGGCTCACCCAAAACTGACCTCTGGGCAAGCTAGTGCGTATGTTTACGATCAGTCCATTATCCTAGTCACAAAAGCATTCTGGGAACCTACTGCCACCGTGGAAACATTCTTCAGTGCTCAGTCCTAGATATGGTCATGCATATATGCCACGCTACAATTCACAATACGAACGGTGGCGGTCCGCGTTGATTATTTTTTGCTCAAGATATTTTCACTTCGCTCTAATTTGGGTGAACGCCCATGTTATTTTACTTTGCAGGACTGCTACAAGATGACCTTTATTGTTAAGTGCACTCATAATTGCAACACGACCAGATCGTCAGAACCACGCTGTGGGCAAATAATTACGTTGTGGTCCCACAGATGAAACTCATAACCCCTGTATACGAGGACTTCGTAGGACGTCATAATAATTATCAGTAGGAATGTAATAACAGCAGTTTGGGCGTGCTTTGTTACTCAACAAACGTGAAACAATCTTACATCATGTGTGATCGGCGAACAAACTCAATTCGAACTCAGGTGTACAGCGTTGGGGAGTGGTAGATGTTTGTAATTAAATGACTTTAGTAGGTGAGCTATGTAATCAGCGTCAATTGGAAAACTGTGGAACGGAGCATTCAACGTCCGTCTGTGTCATTTTGGCAGCTTACCTGGTTGCAAAACGCTGGTGTGGAACCGAAATTGTGTATAACTCTACAACGACCGCCACATCGACAAACGATTATTTCACCAGATTCACTGGTTTAGCTGCTGAAATGTCGCAAGTAGTTAATAATTAATTCGTCTGATTTTCCGATACCTGCGGCGTTTTCCTCGGACCTACGCACAAAAGGCGGAAGCTTCTTGTGTTCATGGTATCCTAAGAGCGTGTTTGGGACGCATTTCACCAGGTATTCTCACAAACAACCGTTTAAGTAAACTGTTCCCAGGACGACAATGATGCAGCACGGGAACACCAATATGTTCGTTCATCGCACATCACAGTGATTACTCTAGGCGAACGATGAAGCCGTCCACAGAACAACAAGTTCACGGTTTCTGATACGAAAGACGGCCTTTTCATAGGGCAAACAGGAAATACGGTTCTTTTTAAAAAATACATCATCCTGATATGATACGTCTACGAATAATCGTGGCTGGAAAAACAGTTTGAAATTCATCAAGTTGGTAATAGTCTCAGGTAATCTTGGGGTCACCCAAAAATACCAACAGAAGCTACATCTCTATATAGCATTCTACTCCACAGATTTCGGGAAAAATTTGGTGTACGTCCATGGGTGGCCAATCGGAGGTCTACACACAATAAAGGTCGACTGACTCAAGTTGCTAGGAAACCAATCAGAATCTAAATCACTCACACCCAAACCAATTAGGACTACCAATACAAAATTTGGAACGATCTTTAGAGAAACTGTCCATACCCGAGCGATATTTAAAAAAAAATAAAAGCTGATTTCCAGGATCCAAATGAAGCCTTTTTGGCTATTCCTACGCGTTCATCGTTAGTACGAGCCCAAAATGGTTTGAATCCGTATATGTTCGCTTAACCATCATCTCATCAAAAGTTCACAAATTTATTCTAGGTACTCGAAGATGACAACTAGCGAACGATATCATTTTTACGAAGACTTGTCATCATGCAGCAGACAACGTGGTTGCTGTAAGTTGTAGGACGTCATACGTATCTCGAGATTTGCATTAATTCTGATAGAGGTTTGTCACTTGGAGTAAACGCATGCATTTTAGAGGCTTAAAGTGCCAAGTTGGGCCACTTGTGGTGTTAAAAAGACATATAATAGCGTCTGAAGAGATCTGTGTATCAGAAGATAACGGCCGCTTTGTCGTCGGATGACTGCGAGATTTGGCCACACCGGAGGGAGGATATGAAACAGCTTCAGGACTTTGTTCACTGATGTCTCAGAAGTATATCTGGAGTTCACCAGAATAAGCGAATTCACAGTGAGGTGATCAAGCGGAGGGTTTTTGGTGAATCAGACAAACAAAATATACAGCGCTGAAAGCTAAGTTGGCCGGGTCACATGTGTCACAAATACTGGGTTGCCGTTTATCAAGAACTTTGTTGTTTCTCATGCCTAGTCCGGAAGTTTGGATGCGGGCAGAATATGACTTGAAAGAAGGAAATGATGCATGTTGCGAAAGGTCTTGGTGTAGGTGGTGACGTGCACCTTCTGGGTTGCGGTCCTCGTGACTCTTCCTTTGCTTACCTGGATACAGTGGACCATAAGGTGACTAACCGATCTCAGTGGTGTTCACGCTGTCAAGGTCTGTTATACTGTTATAGTGTTATACTAAGTGTTAGAAGTGTAGCTACATACTTTCCATTCTAAGGCTTTGTTCACACAAAGTGATATGGTTTCGCGACAGTAGAGTGGCACTGCTCTTCTCTGGTGTTGCTGCAAAATGTGATGATGATATCCAGCGCTATTTAGTTTTATAGAGTGGCACTGCTCTTCCCTGGTGTTGCTGCAAAATATGATGATGATATCCAGCGCTATTTAGTTTTTGGGCTATTTTTCATTCCTTCATCCTCAATTTAGGTACTTTCAACGGGTAATGCAACCGTGACCTGTGTTGAGCAAGTTGTGCCCTGTGTAGCCCAGACTAATCTATCGCCTATGTGAGAAGGACAGTACCGTGATGTGGCGCGTTAGTTTATCAAAGGTTCTTCAAACCATAGTCTACTGATAATTACGAACAATGAGCATCTTTTCTGTATGGTTTTCCCATATGAGCAATCGCTAGGTGCCTCTTGTTCAGCTTCGGTGGGATGCGCCTCGAAGAGCGATCCCATCGTCAAATTTGTCTCCTTGTCGTGGGCTGCCATTCCCATTTTTGTGGAGTCCATCATTCAGCGTTGGACCAGAGGACGTCTTTCAATCAACTTAGCCCTCGAAGTGTTAAGCTTTAGCATATTGTAGAATCTTACATCCTCCGTTGGATAAAACTGGAATAAAATATATGTGCAAGATGCTCGATACAGTGTTAAGCTTTAGCATATTGTAGGATCTTACATCCTCCGTTGGATAAAACTAGAATAAAATATATGTGCAAGATGCTCGATATTTGAAGCGCTCTGCGTGGTGTATGGTAGCACTACTGATCAGGAAAAACGTGGAGGCCGCTGCGATAATCATCTCGCTAACTGGAGATATGAATGAGCTGTGAAAGCAAAGCATTCTCCGGGAACATGAAGCTTTTTGTGACGTGAATTATACACTCCCGAGACGCCCTAGACTCCCTCGGCCACTGCTAGATCGTTTGTGAAGTACTTCTGGAAAGACCAGCGCTATCAAATGTATTGGTCTGTTTCCACTGTAACCATTCTCACATTCCGACAAAGACAAGCGAAGCAAATCGGGTCACAGTAACCTGGGGCTGTCAGTTTTGTTCATTATCATAACCTGGTATAACTTCCTTTACTAGAAGCAGGGCGATTTCTTTCCACCAGGGCATTCTTCGTTTAAACAGTATTTTACGGCTGTTTTGGAATACTGAACATTGTTTAGTGTTGAATTCTTTGGCTTCATTATAAAATGGGTTGAACCTCTCCTTGCAGGAGATAAAAAGACCATTGGTACATATATTTTTGTGCATCCAGAAACAACAACTCTGTGGATAGGGATATCGCTCCCACTGGGGCTTTTCAACACTGTCCGTTCCAATTGTATCATCCCATTGTGAGCGAAGTTATTTCACCATTCGTGAAAACAGCAACCAGCTTAAGATGATAGATAGCGTACGTTTGTGATAAAATTCATCAGTTGTTGTTCTGTAACGGTTTCCTTCATGTAATTTTATTGGTATTAACATAGGAATCCCAAAGTTGGAAAGAGTCTACCGAGGCCCAGGTAACTACTGAATATATGTAAACTGTTGTGTGATGAAATACCCTCACCCGGAGAAGTGACACAAACCTGGATAATTGTATATACTGGCCAGTTCATGTTTGTTTAACCAAAGCACTTCGTTTTATTCTTCCTCCAGCAGCACGTGCAGAAAGAACAGCCTACTTCATTGTTCAAAATTACATGGAAGCAAATCGCAGATTGTGCCTAGTTGAAAGCGTTTAAATATGACATACGACAAAAATACCGTCTCTATGCCTTACGCAGAAGTCAAGATGTTCTATTACCTTAATTAGAACCGGCTTTTCAAGCTTCCGCCTGAAAGGACCCACAAAAACTGGTGTGGGAGGACAGCCCGTTACTAATTCGCCCACTTGTCTACAAAACTGACCACTGAGCAAGATACAGTCAGCGTACCTTCGAACATTAGTTGATTCAAGTTCTCTGGGTGCAAGACACTGGGGGATGATAAGGTTCACTGACATCCAGTATGCCCTACATGGATTCCAATAAAGGTGGGTTGGTAAAAATCGAACACTGGTCCAGGTTCAGCATCCTTTTGACCCAGTCGATAAAGTCACAAGTGTCACGGAGGTTGCAACCATGGATCAGACAGGTCCTAGTACGTCACATAGCTAATTTGCAGCTTTTTGATACGGAGGAATATATACACGTTCAATATTGAGCGTAATTGTACACCCGGTCAGTGCACGTTAGGGAGACCGTAGATATGAGTTGCAAATGCACCTCACTTTGTCAAAGATTGGGGATTTATTTTCAAAATTTTCAAGAAGGGTGTGTTAAGTGAGTTGTATGAGATCGTTCCGTAATGCTAAGCTGGCTGAAATTCAGTGGTAGCTTCATTTAGTTGCCTGCCTCCACCTTTCCGTCGCCTCTTAGCCCATGTAGGTTGTCAATCAACCCAAAGTACAGTGGTTCCAGCTGTGCTACCATTCCGTCCACCCAGAATAACGATGATAAGGCACTGATGGGCACGTGTTAAAGGCGATCACCATCAGTTCAGTGATGTTGAATTGTTTAGTTTGTCATCAGTTGACCCCCTTCACAAAAATACACTGATTCGGGGTTCTCAGATTGTTCTTACTGATCCACGAAAACTTCCATCGTATAGTGCACACTAGACAAGGTCACCTGCTAAGAGGCAGGTCATCAGGCAGGTCAGGTGTGATTCGACCTACAGGTTATTCGACACACCCCTCTCATTCATTTTGCACTTTGTGTTATACCTCATGCATTCAACTCCAAGTTTTATTTGTCGCCGTTTGCGCCGGATTGTGCGTGTTCACTGGGCTCAGTGACTAATACGTTAATCAATAAAATAAAGCCTGGAAAATTACGAGTTTCGCTCAACCTATCAAACAAAACATGAGAAAGATGTTGCTGTAATTGATAGCAGTCCGCATATCGCTAAAAGTCTCCAGTTAGAATTACCAAAGGTTTTAGATTCCGTAATTTTGATGGTTTAAATGTACTGACAGCCCGCAACAATCAGCTTACCGACTTACCTCGTGAGATGACAGCGTGGTGGATAAACGATCGCAATTAGTTGTCAGTTGACGGGATCCAGACATCAGGATCTACAGGCCAAGTCTTATTACTACGAATCAAGTGGTCTGCAGGACAGGAAAAGGCCTTGTTTAATGGACGACTGGCTGTGTATCGAAGGTTACAACAACAAAATTGACGATAAAGGGCGAGCGTACCGTTTTAAAGGCTGATGGTATAGTGTAATTTGGATCTCTTTCTCTCTGCCTCACCCAAAGCGAAAATACATGGGTTCTTGACATAAAGCTTCCCCTCTTTGGTATGGACTCACCAGAATAATTGCATCAGGACCAGAGGATGACTGTTCAAACTGGAGTCGTGTATGTGTCTTCGACAAACCCCGCAACCACCCAGAACGAAAAAATAAGTCGAATCATAAGAAAGATAAGATAAGAATCATTCATCGGGCTCTTTTGCGGTTCACTGTAATCCGCCGTCCGGCACATGGAAATCGGACAAAAACAAACGAACGAAATAGTGAACGATTCGTTTCCACACGCTATGGGGAACTCTGAATATGATTAGGGTTGTTGGGGTTGAGCTCCTCTGAACACAAACTGAATAAACTTTACAAACAAACTAACAGCCAGTTAGCTGTTAACCTTGAGTTTCAATGCGTACGGTGCTACTCACGAAGCTCGTCGGTAATGTTTGTTCGTTAAACATCAGGTCGGCGACGGCTGTTTCACTTGGCAGTCCATTTCTCATTGAATAAAACCTGATAAATGTGTCCGCCATATGCAAAATTCCCCAGGCTAATAGGTTTGTATTTGCCTAGTCGAAATTCTAAGAATGTTTAAATTGGTTTCGCCTCGATTAGCAAGGACTGCGTTTTCTATGTGGTATGGTACTGAGCAAGTCGCCTTCATTTACCCTTTGTTCCTTACTAACCATTTTGGTAACAATTCTTGTGATGCAAACAACAGTCCTTTTAAGCAAACTTGGTCGACGTTTTTAATCTCGGACAGCCGCTTTCGCCCAGATTTTTCCGAAAAAAGGAGACAAAAACCGTTTCAATAAGTTTTAATTCAGCAATCATGGACAACCGAAATTATTTTTGAACGAGAAGGTCAATAAACGTCGACAGCGAGATTAGCTTGCATCCCGAATAGATCACTGATTCTTACCTTTTACTGTCGGTTCAAAAACGGAGATAGCAAAGACCCTGCTGCTGAGATCGCAGTCAAACCAGGCCACCTACCTAGGTCGCAAACAACAAATGTCGCGCACCATTGAAACCAAATGAATCAAACTTTTCATAGTGAAGTAGAACTGGAAAAGCTTGGTGACACCATCGCCAAACATCTAGGCAGCACATGAAACGTTCTACGTTCTACGAGGGTATTGTTCACACGAAAAGGATCCAGCAATAACACTTCAACCAGAGAAAACCTCGTAAAACTTGGGAATATCCGCTTGTGCGTCACAAATTCCTGAGGTGAAATAGTACAAGCATGACACAAGAGGAGTCACGAAAAGCTTTGACAGCTTTGATTTGATGCCACTCATTGTTACATCTTACCGCATACCATAGAGCTGACCAAAATACTGACGTAAAGCGGCAAGTCACTGCGGCACCATTCTCATCAGAAAGCCACCTAGGTAGTAGAAATCTCAAGTTGCGATGCGCAATGAAAGGTAAGTAAGCGAAGTTACTCGAGTTTCTGCTTGTTTGCGCATCTGTTTATGCTCCACGGTCCGGCGAAACCTAGTTACACTGAGTTTTCAGAGATCAGAAACACATCTCATAAGGATTAACCGTGACCGTACAAAGCACATGTTTCATACTACCACAGAATCCTCCTTTCTAGAAGTTCAGGCGAAGACGGTCATCCTACGAACACCTTCAGCTAGTTGGAATCACTTCTATACAGGTGGTTGTGAGAGCCGAATCAATATGGGGAATGTATCAGTCGTCCAAGCTTCAAGTTCATTAGGATGAAGCAAACATATCATGTGCGCACCAGTAGCCCATATAGCCAAATGCACATGAATGGCTCAACCAAACAATACAAAACGAGACTGCAGTTCCTGGCTCATAGCTCGTTTTCCAGCCTCGCGGATATCTCCAAATAAGTACATTAGAGTGCACCTTATTGTAACAGTCAAGATTGCCTCAGTATTTCGTTGCGAAAGTCGTCCGTCTAAGGCTCACTACAGTGGCTTCACTGACTAACAGCAGCTTCGTACCTTCGAGTTTATACAACACGCTCTAAGAAATGAAGTTTAAAACTCCAGAACAACCATTTTTTCACTTCGAATTTCGGACCAAAGTATCTTCAAATCCGTGGCGTAAACACAAGTGGCACTTCACAACTTCTCAACCTGGTTTGTTTTAAATTAATCGGCAAACGGTGTGTACAAATACCTCACTGATTAACCTTGGCATTTGCTCACCTCAAACGCAGCCTACTACGACTGAAACTGAAAAAGTGAGCGCAACTAATGACGTCAAAATGTACACATGAAACCGTCGTAGTATTGCACTTTTCTTAGGCTGCGATACTACTTTCACAAGCCGGAGACCAACAACATGTTTTCCATCATGTTTTCCATCACCATCATCATTGTTATAGTTATCCTCATCACCAGCCACATTATCGTCATTATCGTCATTATCACCATCATCACACCAGTGTTCGCTACTGATAATTCACTGCCGTAGTTCACCGCCCGACAACTCAACGTATTCCGGGTATCGGTTATCACACCATATCTTTACACCCTTTCACACGAGTAGTCTCTTAAGCATTGCAAAGGAAATGTTTACTGGTGTATACGTATTGCTTAACTGAACCAGCCCCGCGTGGATATCAAAACAAGTGGTACAGCCGTGCCCAGCTTTGTTTAGCGGATGCGTGGCCCTCCCCTGATAACAACAGTCGGCAAGGTGCTGTTTATTCGGAAAGCTCATCCTTGTGACGTGGTTTCAGATTCTGCAGGCGTTTTCACCTTCTCTGGGTCATGAAGTGTAAACGCTCTGTGAGCGTGTGAAACCAAGCAAAATAAAAAAATGCTGACTGGTTATTCTTCACCAAGCACCTTACTAACCACCGGCGAGGTCAAATTAAGCCCCATTACAGTTGATGACCTTTGCCGACTTACTGACCAAACACGCCTGCTGCGTGCCAAGATATTTGCATACCGGTCGCTGACTGCTACGATAGTCTGGCGTCCTTCCTTTCGAATAAGGAAACTTGCAGAGAGCCATGTTCTGGGCGTTCAAGCGTTAAACGCAATAGCATTTTGACGAGTAAACTGTGCAGACGGAGTGTATCTTTGTTTCATCAGAGAGAATAGTCACCATACGATACGTGTACTGACGAACGGAACACCGATTACCCGATAGCTCCAGGATTGCCGCACCGCGCACAATTATAATCAAATCATTGCAATAGGGAGAATAAAATGTGATGAGGCGTTTGGGCACCAAAAAATGTAAGTAGTGGTCGATCGCAAAATGAATACATAGATGTGTGCACCGTACGCTGAATAATAACTCGACGGCCACTTCACACTTCACCAGGAATGTCAAAACATAGAGCTCATGGATCGGTCGACTAAAGCTTTGGTAGGATTCAAAGTCCGCAGTTGATTTCAATTTTTGTGTGTTGTAGAGCGCGAGACTGAGAATCTCACATGAGCCTTTCACTTTTCGAATCAAAGACAGTGAGTCTGAAGCCCTGTAAAGAAGTCATTTCAGACGATAGTCTGGTCTTAATGTAATACTAAGACCGTGTTCGCAATGCAGCCTGGAAGAACAGTAATCTCTCGTTTGAAACATGTCTCTAATTCGAGATACACAACCTCTTGGTGGACGATGTTCTACACGTTAATTACATTACAGCATGATGGCGCTCAGATGCCAGTGGAGATTTGCGCAACTAAACTGGTTGGGGTGATATGCTATTGTGGAATTTTCGAATTTCATGATTACGCAGCTCTTCAGGTCTGCTGCAAACGCTTCTCTTAGGATGGGGCGAGTGTTAATGATGTCTGCTTGGCGACGTTAGCAGACTAAGGAAAAGAGTTTGGATCTCTTCAGACAAGACGGTTCTAAAATCTGATGATACAATCTAACTATTCTGGAAGGTATGGAAAACGCGGCTTATTGACCATATCACCAGGCTGTCTGCACGTGGGAGAACTTAGAATGTGGCAAGTATTTGATGACGAACGAGGGCACGGGAGTAGAATAGCCCCACGTAATCTCGAGGCTAATGACACCTTTCGGGACGTGTCCGGAGATAACTTACCATTAAACATAAAAATGGCCATTCGAGACTTTCAAGCTGGCGTCTGTGGAAGACAATCAACGTTAATTCGGTATGGCTGACAAATGGTTTCATTTTGAAGGTTTCATTTCAAGGGTTTAGGGACGGTTCCTATCTCAGTGTCCAGGTAAAGGGAACATACAGGACACGTTGTCTGAGGATGTCCCATCCACACCAAACAGTCCACGTTCACGAAGCAAGATAGGTCGTTCATGTAGGCCTTGAAAGTTCGAGTCCAAACACTGGGCTCTGAAGACCCACTCCGCAATTGGAGATGTGCGCAGATGTGTTGTTGATCTTGACTTAAAGCTGGTGCCCGGATACACCAAAGTTTTCCTTGAATCCACTATGTGTGAGGGTTTCATGGAACCAGGTTGTGAGGGATTTTATCGATAAACTCAGTGAAGTCCGCATGCATCATATCTATGTTTAGCAAGTGTCATGTGCCACTGTGCATGTCTCCATGGGTAGCAGTAGAGTCGTGATACATGAATGAGGTTTTTGAAATCTGTGTCAAAGCAAGACTGAAAGAACCCGACTTGAGGCGTTACATACGCTTTTATTCATCCTACGGGCACAAGGTTACCCTATGAAGTCATAAAAACGCAATAAAATCATCCGTATTCTCTACCGGAGGAAGATAAAGATAAAAGATATTCTCTCCTCGTCATTATCAAAACTGCTGATATCATCACTTGCAAGAAATTTTGGTTATAAGAGATACGGCTGGTGAGGCAGCCTGGTGGGTTCAGAAGCGTTCAGTGACGCTGAGGTACTGGTCCGTAGACGGTAACCAACACTGGAGGGACGATGTGTGAAGGGACATTTTTGAGAGCGAAATTTCTTTGAACGCGAGTGATGACGTCCGTGATGCGTTATTGCATGCTTGACTAAAGCCTTCATCCGGTAGAAGTGAGAAAAGGGCATCATTATGCATCAAATGGGTTTTTTTCGGAGCAGCCCGGGGTTTACGGGTGACCGCCAGTTGCGCAGGCGGATTTTCGGATGAGAGAACCAGGATGTTTGCAGCCAAGAGTGATAGAATAATAAGTTTCATGTCGTACTCACTACTCTGTGGCACTCAGGCAGAAAGAACCTGAGTACAATCCATTACAGCGTCATCAATCTCTGTAATCTCAGTCAAACTGATATCACATGTACACCGGAAAATTCGCGAACTAGATTAATTTTGAACAGCATGCTGTCGAGTCTTCTAATGATGCTATATCAGCATCTGTAACAGGTTTTTCCTCATTACATGCCTTTTATTGTGCATCCAGGTGTCACAATTGTGATACTCAAGAGCTCGATGAATCGTAAACATCCCCCATTTAAAACTCGCATAATATAACATAGCCATTGAAAGTCACCCAGCAGTATGTCCCCACGATGGAAGGGAGCTCAGAGGATTGGTTAAGTAAAGCTCACGAAAATTCCTGAGAATTACTTCTCCACACGTATCTGCAGCTGCATACTGAACGATCCAGTGAAAAGCAAAGAAATCCAGTCCTATTAAAGAGTGACTGTTATCAGGGTTTGTTTGGGCTTCATAGCAAAGTTCCCTGTTAATCATTTCCGATGAAGGTACTAGTTGACCAGTGAAGTCGCTCACCTATGTACTGCAATTTTCTTAGGCTGATTTTAAGCCAAGTCTATTTAATCTCATTATAGGGATTTGATTATGCTTTTAAAAAGGCAATCGGTGGGAAAACAAGAGGGGAAAACTAGCCCTATTTCCTGATGCACTATCTATTATGAGTAAGGAGGCTCTGAAAATGTTTTACGTACAGTTTGTCTATCTGAGTCTGGAACACCAACGGAAAGCGACCGCTTTATGAGAATCGCAAGTAAAATGTGCCTTGGATGTTACGGATACTCACGAACTTGTAAACTTGCATGCACTTTCATAGAGATCAACACTAGGCCTCTCAAAATAGCACCGAATCACTTTGGACTTCAAACTCGGCAAATGCCAACACAGGGATGGGTCAAACTGTAAACTTGTTCCAACTGAGTTAGAAATGGCAGAAGACATCTTACGAAACATTGTAATACAGTGTTCATTTGCTAAAACGTGCACCTCCAAAATCGATCGCTATCGAATGGGTGGCCTCCATGAGGGGGTGCTATTTCTGTGTTTTTGTCAGAGCACATACAATAGTTCACATTACATAGCAGAAAACTTTATACTTCCCTAATACAATGATCGATTTTCACTGCCCGGCAGTTTTTGGTTTAATCACAATAAGCCTGGTAAATGCCACAAAGTGCCACTAGGTTACGTTAACATACAGCGCCGAATCTTACGCCTCATTTTAATTGAAAGCCAAAAGAACTGCCTCCGCTTTTATTGTAATACACTGACACCGCTTCTCATTATGAACGGCTCGTTGTACTTTTCAACCACCATAGTTGATCGTAGCCTGGTTGTGCTGCGTGATCCTAGAAACCAGCAAAGCATAACAGGTTTAGTCGTTTAACTAGACCAGTGAGGTATTTTGTAGATGTTCTTCTGGCTCTTTCTTTGCACAGCACAAATTTTCCGCCACAGTGTTCAGTGGGTCCCGTCGGTCTGGTTTGACGAACTTTTGTGAGAAACGAAATGAAACCTTCATGAGTTAGTTAGTAACGAAATATCTACTTAGTGAGACCCACGTGGCCTACATGCAACTGTTAGTGGATTCAAACATGTACAGCAGCTTATTGCTTATAGATATTAGGATCAAGAGACAGGTGTACTGAGCCTGGTTTTTCACAGAATAGGCCCAAATGGAGCTTAAACCAAAGCTGATGCACTGCCTGCTCATCAGTACTGTTTTGTGCACGTGTTAGTATTACCACTTCTTGTATATGTGTACATGAATAGTGTGCTTGATGTTCACAAACGAAACGCATGAGAGGAGTGTCACCAGCTCGTAGCACATGCCATCCGTCAGTTCTGATGTGACAGATAAAGGAGTCAAAACAAACTTCAGGTGGCTTGTGAAGAATAACAGAATACGAATTATTCTCATGCTCCTGATGTGTAATTGATTTTCATTTATTGATTGTCACCTACCGCTGAATGATGTAGTTAGTGAAAACACTTCTATCAACGAGAATCTATTTGTGTCAGCATAACAAAATAATCGTTGGTAATACAAAAGAGACAGAGTGTTACTTTTCAGAGCAAATCAAACACACACAGAGACATGCAGTCGCATCAAACGTAACCAATTCGTCGGTTCGCAACAAAAGACTGACTGTTTTGGTCCGTTTTGCAATCTTTTCGCATGAGATAAAGTAAATTGGCGAAGAAAAGAAACAAAACTGAGGCGACAGAAAACCAGTAGGCCCAACCAAGTAGGATGGTGGGCGAGTGTTGTGCGTGTGTCTCGAATAGGCTCTGTGCAGCCTTCCGAATTTCGCCAATTCTGAAAGATTCGTTTGCTGACCAAGCGTTCGGTTTCAACGGCCATATTGAAAAATGCTGCCTTTCGAAGCCCGCGGACTTCGTCAGGTCATCGTGCCGTAGGTAGTCAGCCCAGGCGGCCACGGAAGCCAGTATGCTGACGACTGAGTTAAAACAATTGGGATTGTTCGGAAGGAAATGATGAGAAGCGGCAATAAATTGAAAAATGGCTAATACCATTTGTATATGAACGAGATGGTTTTCACTAGACGTCTGGCATCTTCACCACACCTGCAGGTTGTATACAGATGCATGAAACGTGCAGACTGAATACCACGGTACGCTTTACAACATTTAGCCTTTGGGATGATTGCAAGCATATCACTGAGTAGGCACTAACCAATCATAGCGCTGATGAAAAAAATTGATTGGTATAGACGTAGCACAGTTTGCGTTTTGTTTGGTGTAAAAGGGTTAGCTGTCTACTGAGAGAAGAAACGAAAGCGCAATCAGCAGTCTTTGCGTTAAGTGTGTGAGTTACATGTGATGAATTGAACACAAGGATGCTAAGCCCAATGGCCTGCTTGGTTTACTTGTCACATGCACTGCGAGGAAAAGTGTTAAATTCGATTTTTTTAGGCGGAAATACACTGGGTTTCACTTTACGCCAGTATTCAGTGGCTTTTTTATGGTTTGCCCCAATTTCCGTTGCATGCCTTCTCTGGATTGCTGTTGCCCCGCAAAGTGGTAAGGAGTAAACCTGGCTCACTAGACAGGGGATGTGACATGCAAATTTTTGTTGTCTTGTCACACACACAATCAGTGGAACAAAACTTGCGGAATATTTGTACTGACCAACCCAAGGTTTTAGTCCTCCTATCAGCTCACCGCGTAAGGAGAATATATCCAAGACCAGGAAACTTCAGTCAATTTATGTCCTACACCACAGAATAGACTGTGCTAAACACCTGCAGTATGACCGCGTTTTCTAAGTTGCTTAGCAAAAATGTATCACCGGTATACCCACAGTAAATGTCTAAGTATACCATTTCTATCTGAAGGCGTCTACTCTGACGTCACCCTATATGTATCGGCTATATCTGGATTAACACAAGATCCCGTAGTATAGCCATCTGTTTGGCGTCAACCCCACACTCATAGTATACCGTAAGAGAAGCAGTTTTTGGTTTGGTGTAACCGCGGATGCTACTGCTGAGGCATGCGAGTAGCATGTGGTTTTCTCGTAACTCCGCCTCGCGTGTGATGGAAAGTGGAGTTTATTACGGAACCTGTGGAACTGTTTTGCAGCGTTCGTTTACAACTGCGTGATAATCAATGAATATCCATGAAAGTTCAAGAAGAGGCGTGAGGATGTTCAGTTTTTAAAAATAAGATGCACATGAGATGTTTACTTTCATGTCCAATAGTTTGTAACCGTTTAGTTGGTGTTTGCTAATGAACGACTTCGCAGGGAGGGGCTTTCCTCCTTGCGCTGGCAGTGAAGTACATGTGCGAAATTAGTTCGTGTGAATGCTGGGTGGTTTCTCACAAAGATGCAGACGCGAAAACCGAGTAAACATGTAATGAGAATACGGATTTTTTGTTGGACAAATTTCTGCCCAAAATTTGTGTTCAATACAAGCTAAGGCGCCAAAATCACCATAGCACGCTATGGCGCCTTAATTTCAACTAACCGTTCACGAACGTTAAGGTATCCAGAATAATCCATAACGGTACTTCCGAATAATGAAAATTCGGTAAGCCATACAGGTGAGGTATATAGGTCCAAGTAAAGTCTTGAACCTTATATCTTTAGATATATAGTTCTTTAAATACACAGCTACCTACTGTCAAATTAGTGGAAGCAGAGATAAGCTTCGTTTTCGTGGTATTCGTTTTGCACCTCATGTTGAGATCCACCTCGAATTTTTCCGTTTCACACATAATCCATTCCACCTACTGATAAACTCTTGACAGCTCAATGGAATTATCAACTGAATGACACGTGCTGTTCTTCAGATGTTTATCATCAATATGCTGAAAGATGGGGTGGTTCGGAGACGAAAGTTGGTACATGTGCTCACACTGTTGTGGCTGTGAACTTTTCAGTTTCATTTTGATTTGTTTGGTTTAGCGTGAAAGACATCCTGAAATGTTCGTTTGTCCAGTTCCAAATCAGAAATGGGTAGTTTGTTGGATCATGTTTACATTGCGTAACACCAACGCGAGTTATTTGTGAACCTTAGCTTCCAAGTTAAGTCCCTATGAAAATTTTGATAGGCAAATTCATATTTACTTTTCAAAGAAATTCTACGGTACACTATAGTAGCCGGGATGCTGTATTTTAAATACGGTTAAAAAGCAGTCCCAAGACTCTCAATGTTTTTATGACCTCAAATCACACCAAAAGTGGTAAGTGGAATGGTCTATAGATATTATATTTTCTTATTCCATTTGTGCTCATCCTGGGCTTTGATGGGAACACCAAAAAACCCCACTAAATGGCAATTATCCTTCTGATGGCCAACTATTCAGAAAAAGTAAACGAATAAAAATGCTCGATTTTTGTTCACGATTTCCCTACGCTCGTGTAATGAATCTTCATTGTTTGGACAGTGTTTGCACACCATCCTTTATAAAAGTGAACCTGCGCAGACGTGATAATGCAACCGACTAATTAAGATTGATCGGACGATTGGATGAGGTCTGACGGCAGACGACTAGGGGATTGATCAGCTTTTGGCGAGTGTCAAATCTCAGAGCGGGGGCACGAGGGTTCATTTATCCATGAGCAGTCAGAAAGACAGTGCCGCTTCCCAGACTCATCACCGTCAACCGTCAGCAAGGAGCTGACAATTTGGACAAAATTTCGCTCATTCTTAGCACTTAATTGATTTTTTTACACAGTATCGTGCAGACTGATACGCGTGAGTGGCGAGACGGGCTCTCATTCCAACATGAATGTAGAATGACGAACATATGCGCCAGTCACATCACGCGTTTGCTGCCAAGGGAAGATTTCCTACATAGGAATAACGGACTGCAAGAGAAGGATAGTTATTTGGAACAGAACCGTGTGACCCTGAGGTGTCTTCTCTTAGTCTTCCGCTTACAGTTATTTTTGGAAAAATGAAAGCTTCCGGTGAAAAAGATGCTTTTCACTTCTTTCCGTGGTTTGGACTAAGCATTTAGGAAAAGATCGGCGGAACATTTTCTTCTAGAGAATTCCAGTGTATTTGCAGATATTGTGAACTCACGCACCATATGGCGGGTTAGTTCTCTGCTCTGGCGAAGCGTGTTATTATTGCCACCTCTAAATAAACATTGTTTATTTTATTCGCTCCCTTTCTCATCTAGGTTAAAATTATTTTTATCTGTTGGATGACATTTTGATTTGACAAACCACATTTCGCTTATTTCTACCCAAAATGTTCTCATTTAACCACTGTCAATCAAATTTGACTGTCCTATAAATTTTTGGCTCATCGAGGCACGGGGACCAATGACAACTCAAATTGGAGCTGTTATGTTCACGTGACACAATGCTACTTGTAAGGTTGATGCGAACACTTCGATAGCCCGTGGCCGGATTCACTCTCCTTCTGACTCGTAAAGCCGGCGAGATGCTCTCTCGCACATCGTACTTGAAAACGGAATTGCACGCCAGTAGAGTCACTATATCACCATTATCATCATCATCATCACCACCATAATTATGGTTTTGTCGGAGTTTGCCCGACCCACCTCTGAAGACGGGGAAGTGGGGGATTCTTGTACTGTGTCATGTTTTAACTATGGGCTGAAACTATTTCCAATGAAACTGACGACTTGGAGGCGTGGCCGGTCGTATACTTCGGCCTTTATTACACAGTGAACTTTTTGAAAGTGAGGTCAGCAAACGGTGACCATGAAAAGGTTTCCTTGAAATATGCTAGGTGTACAATGTCACTGGAAAAACACGTCTCATCGAGTCTGGTAAGAAACTATTGTAGGTTTTGGATGAATAGCCTCACCCTTAGAAAGAGCACATCTTGACAAGAGATTTATATCGTCTTGACATCACATTTACATATGGGACTGCTGAAAACATTTGGACAACCAAATTCAGATGTCTCTTTTCTTGAGGTTGTTTGGACTGGTGCAGTGCCGACATTCCATCAACCTTATGTCCTACTTGAATAAAAAAGTGTGAGAAATTGACTAACTGCACTCATTCGATAAGTGCATTGGTGATAGCTGAATATATTGCCTAACACTTTCCAGGATTGAATGTGTTGCACAAAGACGGCCTCATGTTTCTGCTACCAGGATCTCCGGGACATGGAAACCTATTTTCGTGGCCCAACATATTACTCGTAGGTTGGGTGAAAAGTATTTGACAGCCTCTCTTCTGCCAATTTTCGCACAACCTCAGTGTAAAGCCACAAAAAAAGATCAGATGTCGCAAGTGCAGGTTGTTAACCGCACAGATTAGCATTCACCTCTTGTTGTACAGGCCGGTGGATTCAAGGGTCAAATAAACGGAAGCACTTCCGGTACTTGCTGTTGGTTGTATGACTACGATGCTCGAGGAAGACATAACTTGCACTCGCAGTCCCCGGGAGCTCGTGATCGACAGAAAGATAGCCTGAATATTTTGTGAGTACGTGTGAAACTTGCCGAAAGTTGTTTGCTTCACAGTGTACCTGTCATCAGATAGGTAAGTTTGATTTCAAAACATCTCTTCAGTAAAGCCATGGGTGTCTACATCTTGGCACCCTAAATAGCACTAAAAATCTCAAATTATCTTTCTCTGCTGCCTTATGGCAAGGCATCACAACCCAAGGAAAACCATATTCCTAATACGTTCTTTTAGGTTTCTTTCAGTGTTCTGAACATGAACCACTTACGTGAATTATTACAGTTTACGGAGGCAAATTCCCACAGTACATTTCTGGGTGAATTTGAGTTTATTAGTGTATCGCTAGATACGTTTTTTATCGTTTGGTTTGATGGGTTGTGTGACGCTTGTCTCGTCTGGTTACGATTTTTAAACGCCACATACAGTGAGTCAGAAATAGCTTTTGCTTTGAAGATCATCACTTTCCAACTGATAATAAATGATTTATATCTAAGTGAGCAGCAAAATCCATGATTTTCATTTGGCTTTGTGAAAGGACACGAAAATCACTTCCAGGCCAATGCAACCAATTGTCGAAGAGTATTTGGGTCCAAACCATTCAAAAATTTTATTTTCTACAAACTTTCGTTTGGTCCGGCGGAGACAGAACAGAACAAACCTCCGATTTTATGAATTTTTTATACTTTTATTGTGCAGACAGTCTGTCGACGAAATGAGTGGTAAGAAATCACATGCTGTTGAGTAGTTCACTGGCGTTCTAAAAACTAGCCTGACGATCACCAAAGAAACGATGACAAGCGTTGCATTTGGAGAAATGCAAAAACTTGTCTTGGACATTCATCATCGGTCAGTGAATAAAAATATGCCCAGTATTGACCGATATCGCCACCCACGGTTTCATACAACAGCGAATTTCGAACGGTTTCCTGAATTTATTTGGGAATTCTCGTTGATTTTCACCTCTTCCCTAGGGCTGAAGTCTCCCCAGGCTGAATTTTACTCGCCACAATCACACAAGAATGACGATAACCCATTTTCATACGGCTCGTTCTCAGGCTTATTCTTGACCTGTCCTGAGCTGTTCAATAATCTAGTGCTCAGCTGTTCACTGGCAGCGGTCATGGCCCTGCAAACTACAAGCAGAAGTTACTCGCAGATTGTATCACTTGTGTATGAAATAACTGTCTGAAAATTTATCAGCCGAAAAGCCAATAAAATCCGCTAACCATGTCATATGAGTTAGCGAACTTCATGGTTATGGTCTTACAGAACTTACCGTGTCTGTCTACTGCCATTAGTCAAAACCACGCCTAGTATTGTTCAAGTTCACTGCTTTCCGAGAAGTGATGTCACTCAGTAGAACAAATGTTTTTTTCCGGAGGTAAAGCGAGTTGATTCAAATTTCTATCATTGCAAACGGAATAAGCCAACGAATTTTCTGCTCAGCTTCCTTAAAATTCCATCAGTACAGTCAGTTCGGATTCGACGGAGGAGAAGAAAAACCTTTGCTTGTCTTTTGCACCAATCACCGCCTATTTCTGACCAACGTTGATTGCAGAAACAAAACAGCAGACCAATTAACCTGGTGAGTCCGGGTGTTTCGAACAAAATATACTGTGTGGTAAGTGACAAAAAGTTTGTTCTTTCTCGACTATACAGCTGAAAGCATTACCATGACACGTTCATGATTCACCAACGTGTCATTTAGGGTATCGGAAATCAAGTCGACTGAAGCCGAAAGATCGTCCTTACAAGGCAGTAGCAAGCATAGCAGAACTTTGTCTTTCCGGAAACCCGACTTACCCAATCTTATTACTTTCAACCTTTTAAAGCGCCCAATCAGCGGCGTCTTAAATTCGTGGGAGGAGTTTCTTAGTTTCATTTTGTCTGAAACGAAACACTCTATATGCTTGTAATTGACAGCGTTAAAGTGGCTGAAATAGGCTATAAGCATACCATGCCACTGTCTAACACAGAAAGTGTTGAATTCTAAAATGCCGTCGGTTGAGAATGTGCGGTGGACAGGTCATGGATGGGCGAGATGACATGGAAGTGGCTGCAGACGACCGAAATACTTTGGGATGTCAACACCCACGTAGTCCTCACAACGAGTGGCTGGAAACCTCAGAGAAAAAACCACACTGGTAAGCATGTCGTCCATTGCTATCCGGAATGCTTGGCTAAACTTATTCGGTCGTTTTGCCTTGGATTTATTTTTGAATAGGGTTTGCGTCGGATGTTTGTTCACTCCGCCTAAAGGTGCCCTAAGCCAAAATGACACCTGGGTGTATTCATTTAGCAGTCTTGTTCAAATGTGTATGCATGTTTTTTGGAAGTTATGCGCCAGTGTGCATTGATGGTGAAAAGAGTAGAACCCTACTCCGCAAAATCGTTTATTAGAACAAAACAAAGTAGCCAGTTACAAGCTGTTGGACAGGAAAGCAAACGTCCCATACACACAGTTTTTATAAATATTTTTAAAACATTCTCACGCGTCTTATTGAACTTTCATGGATATTCACTGATTATTACGCAACTGTGAACGAACACGATAATCCGTAATAAACTCCACCTTCCATTGGACGTGGTACGAAGCTTCGACATGACCACAGACTACTGATATGTCCCATCAGCAGTATACGGCGTTACACTGGTATATTACTTAAATGTTGTTGCCATTGTTGTTTTAGCTGCTAGTGTTGCTGCACAGCTGGACGCAAATCAATCTGTAGGTAGTTTTTCACTACTGTTTGCGCAGCCTGAGATAATGTAAACCCATGATCTACGGTAGCTTATTCTATCCTCAAATTGCTGGTGTAAGATAACACAAAATTATCAGCCATCTCCTAGGACGACGCTGGCTGTCATCACGCCTCAGACAGAGGGCAACGTTTGAACGTGTTCAGGCTAACTGACTTAAGGACCATGTGCCGGAGGAGTTCAGGACCCTTGAATGTGATTGACTTTCCTTCATGTCAGAAGCAGCATACTCTCGACCAGTGTATGTAAGCAAGAGTCTCTAGAACACCAAGTAGCGGATGCTCAGTAAATGGCTGAAAGCTCCGTGGAGCATGACAAACTCTGGAGATGGGAAAGGCTTTTTGATTAGAAGGGTATTTTATCTTATATAGCCTATGGCGAATGATTATCCAGAAGAAACAAACAACGAAGTACACCTTTCGGCATGTCAGTTATCAGTCTGATTCTATCTGGATCACTTGGAATCTAAGTAAAATGCAGCATTCATGGAATTACCCATTAACTCCTTTTCCAGAGATGTCTAAATAACCAATAAACCACTCTACGGGAGCTATGTAGACTCTGACAGCGTTGTCTGACAATAAGGGGCCACCATATTTATGAAAAGATCAAACTCCCTCCTGAGTTAGTTTTGCTTTATTAACATTCTCTGCCACTTTCTCGAGTTGCAGCGCCCACGTCGAGCGACGAGTTCAGTGGATGGTCAGTGACAAGATGTATGCGAATTTCGATCCCATCTTGTTTTCGGCATTAAAAACCGTAAATTTTCTCCAGTTACAAAAATTCAGTGTGGGTGTGATTTCACCATCTCTTGTAATTATTTGAACCCTGAAAAAGACTCAGTTTGCCCATCTGTAACACAGTACGCAACTTTCTAATTTCTAAAAGAAGCCGGTTATATATATATATATATATCAAGCATAAGGACCATCTGCATCTTTGGGTTCATTGGCGAAGGCGACTGAGGCAGCTACAAAAGCTCTACTAACTATTTAGTTTTCAGAAAGTTTTGACTCTGTTGGGCATGGAGTGTCAGCTAAGCGTTATTGTAAAGAACGTCAGACCAGACTTCTTGAAATGTCCCCCTTTAGATAACCCAGTCTTTACTTGAAACACCTAATCAACGCTTGAGATATTTGAGCAAAATTCTTTCTGTATCCGGTGAGTTTAATGCTATCAAAACAAACTGCTCTTATGGGCATGTGGTGACTTGAAATCGGTGTCACAGTTCGAAAAATCGTGCATATCTTATTCATTCCATATGGATACACGTTCAAACATGTATTCAAGTACTTTAAGATTTCTTTTGGGATACGTTTACTTTTCTCCCGCTTCTTATGCTATAATGACAATTGTAGACCTTGGAGAGTGATCACATAGAAATTGCATAACATCAGGTACTTACAGGCAGTTACTAAGCTGCCGAACTGGAGAATCCGGCATCGCCTCGAATTTTTAGCCTTTGGCACCAGGATACGCAGTAGTCCAACCACAAAGGCACAAAAGCTTGCTAGAATACCACAACGCATAAGCAGTTTCGCATGATAGTATTCGGCTAAAAGAGAGAAAAAAGTGAAATTCTATCTTAAACGACTTGGAAGGAGTTAGAAACTGACCAATGATAGTACTTCAGCTGATCTTACAAAGCAACCTGTGCGCTGGAGCGAATAGAAGAAAATCCAATTTACATGTTAGTACCTTTTCGTTTAAGCAGCTAAATTTCGATGTGCCGCCAGTAGACGGAAGCCTCGGCAGGTTACCATCACTTCAATTAGGCACTCGCTACTGAAAGTCAATGGTCGGCTTGTTTATTAGGCTTGCCAATTCGATGAAGCCCAACTACCGGGTCACTTTGGCGCTCAGAATGACTTTCAAAATCCTAATAAGCAAAGACATATGTGTCATTTTTAGCAGTTAACCATGGTTTCCATTGTACAGTTAATCTACGGAGTACGTGATTGATAAGGCAACTGCTTTTTCGCTCACGACTTACGAATTCACCCTCCTTTTGGTGTTGATGTTTCCGCTTATCGGAATCCACACAGAACAAATTCAGACAGTTTTGTCCACCGTTGATCATTTGCAAGCGTCATGACACACAACGCCACGAAAATAGTTTTTCGTGTCAAAATCTGTCAGCTCTTATGTCGGCCCTTTAAAATTCGGAATCATGGACTATCCAATCGATTATCGGTGAGGTTATTCACATATTGGTTCTATCTATAGAGCAGCTATAGGTGTTTCCCTCGTCCACTTTCAACCGAAATTGTTATGAGTAGTGGTGGATATACAGGAGAATAATCTGTTATGGCCGCTATATACACTTTTGGAAGTTTTTAGGCATGAGGTACGAACAAAATCGTTACAAGTTCCGAAGTCGAACTACATTTGCAGAATTCACGTGAAAATCGCGAACTTTTATGGAAAGAAGGGTGAAGAAACTTATCCCGCAAACCCCGTTAGTTGCAAAGAACACCATCACCTTAAGCTATATTCAGAAGCAACCTAATCGATTCAACACAACTCATTTAGGAGTGCAGTCTAGCAGTGATCGGTCGGAAGCTCAAATGCTGGCCTATTAACACCTGTGATAACGTCATTATTTGTTTGTAAATGCCCCGTATGCTACGTCATTCGGACGCCCCGACAACTGTCTCAAATAACTAGTGGGCGGATATCGACAAGCGAAACACGTGACTGGCCCAAATGCTGTCCAGGTGAGCGATGAAACGCACCGGGGCAGCATGACTGAGTCAATTAGCCTGATGTATCCGGTGCAACCAGATTGATCCTGGGCTGTTGAGAAAAACGCACAGGCGATCGCCACTGGACTGCACCAACCAACCCTGTGCCGTCATAAAATTCACTTGAAGTCGTTGACCCTGGCTTGGTGTACCAACGTCTACGGTTGTTGAGCTCCGTTGTGTAACCTAAACTACATCAGTTTGCCGTAAAATTTAATCTCCAATTTAAAAGTAATTAAAATGCATATTTCGTTTATATGTGTATGTGTCACCAGGCTCTCTACTGAACTCAACTGTTCACAAAACCGGTTATCGTAAAATGACATGGAACTATTCAATGTTGTTAAGACTATTTGTTGGAACGCTTTTTATCCTTGAGCGCCCGCTTTTTTAGCAGGCGAACGGCAGGAAGGAGGAGACTTATTCTCTAACTAAAGTCGCAAACTTAGTTCTTAATTGAGAACTTAACGTTCGAAGGGGCACTGGCTACCTTTTAACTGCACAACAGCACGAGGCCGACTACATTCGTCGTGAGCCGAGTCTTCAGCCGCATACTCAGAACTTCTGTATGTACTTTATTGCAGGGCAATTAAAATGTTCATAGTGTAAACAGATTTGAGAATTTTTGTGGAGATTTCATCCTGAAAGTGAGGCTAGTCTATGCTGAAAATCAAAAGGCACTGTACAACTGTTTCATTCTTATTGGGAATCATCAGCAGTGTGCATCTTAGGAAATTCTAGACAGTCTCGAATCCACGACCGTTCTGCTAAAGGCGGTTTGTCACACTTAGACAGGATGCACCTCCGCTCATCCTTCAACGACGCGATCCACATAATGTGATCACACGCGTTGACTGGTTCTTCGAACAAAAGACTTCTCAGGTGGTAATTTCACCCATCAGGTGAATTTCATTCTTCCTCTGAGCTATTTATAAAGGAGGAGATGTGGAAAATTTAAGTTTGATTGATGATCATACCTATTGACATACTGCAAATAATTCTTTTCAAGTTGAAACATTAACCTGGTTGGAAGCAAAATTTAGCGCTTGAATGTACAAACCTGGGACAACAACACACCTGCTAGGGTAGCATGAGTGTTAATTGAGGTAAAAAAAAATGTCCGCAAAACTGACTAATTCATCATCAGATTAACTACTTTCCTCCCCGTTATTCAAGTATATCTTTCAAAGGCAATTTCAGAAAACTTGTCTGAACCGTTGTGTGTGCTCACAGTCTAGCTTTTCGCTATCACATCTCTTGCCATGTGGAAAATGCTATTATTGCCATATAGTCGCTTCAACAGGGTTGTCCGGACGTTATTCGTACTGTACCAGTCTACGCTTCAAGTAGACTAACTCAATAATTGGCTTTCATGGAAGAAAACACTACTTTTATATAAAGGATGCGGATTACTGCATTTTTATATAGGGAAAGCAATCCCCTCTATGCACTACCGGGAACGAGTGCAAAGGTTTTATGCCGCATGCGCTTGCCTCAGCTTTGTTAAATGACATTTTCGTTCAGTATATTCCCTACCGAAACCAGCATGCATCTGTCTTGATCTCCTTGACCTCCCGGAACTCTGGATTCCGTTCTGAAATCATTTCATTAGGAAGCTAATCCTCCTACATCCTCGTGATTAAAATTTGCCTCTCCGACTGATGCTTCCAAACTGTACATTTCGTCTACGCACTTTGGTTTCCGCAGCAAGTGGACTGCCCCCAAACGTAAAACCATGACGTAATCAGTGTTTTGTGAAACTGTTTTCATATTATTTTTTCAACAGTAGGGTGGTTGATGTGACTGCTGCACTCGTTTAAATCTTACACTGAAACTATTAGAATTTTCAGACTTCCTTCTTTGAGGTCCAATTAGTCGAGGCGCTTAGTGATCCTATGTTTCTATTCCAGTATATCTTCCTCTTGATTCTTCTCGGTTCCTGCTTTTAGGATCCTAGAAGAATAAGGGATATCCATGTGTTTGGACTCGTTTATTTTTTCTGTCACTACTAGCCAATGTTCTTTTTTGTTCAAGCACGGGCCTAAAGGAATCAGCAGGCATTATTTACCAGCTTCAGATGGGCTGCTGTTTGGCTCATCCCAGGTTCGCACTGGGCCAGCGAACGCTACGTACCACGGATGACAAAGTGAAAATGACCTGAAAACGTGAAACACGAATCCGTCTCTGAGCCTCATTAAGGGGGACAAAAGCAGAGAGAAAAGACTAGACAGATGGTCCTACCTTGCATCGAGAACACATGGGAACTCACAGCCAGATTGTTGAATGAAAAAAGAACCTCGTAACCCACGAAGAGTAATCGATCGCAAGATGTGACTGATAAAAGTGAGAGCAGCAACATGATATACCAGGTCAACTGCAGCGATTGCAACAAGTTGAGTGAAAAGTGAGTCGAACTGTGTACGCGAATATAAAACAGTACAGTCCTTATAAGACATAGCACTGTGTCTTTGGTTTCCATACGAAAAGGCTAATGAAGGCATATTTTCAGCCTGAGAAACGTAAAAATCTTGGCACGGTATGGCACGAGACGCGTAAGGGAATCATTGTAAAAATCCATGACGCATTCGATCAAACATAGCTTTGAAACAGACCCAGCTTATGCTCCACCACGTGCAAAAGGCCAACATCTCAAAGGAAACAATCAAAAAGAGCCGATTATTGGATCAAAAGGTCAATAAACAGAAACCTCCTTGGACTCATATCGGTAAAAGCCACAACCCGGAGCCCAGAGTTCTCAGTCAGAGCTCACTGGAGTATCGACATAAGGCGAAGAGATGAGCAGGCTGAGCTTAGAGTTTAATCGACTCAGTGACCAAATAACAGACCAAGCAAGAGAAACCTGCGACCGGGAAAACAGTAAAGATTCACCCCTAATTGTGGCAAGCACATCAACACCCGCACTAGTGCCCTACAAAGAATCCGCAATGCACCCTCACCTTTAATACCCTAACAACCCACTGATTATGTAACCTCAGTTGGTGGTGCAAACGTCGGAATCAACTTGCCTAGGTTAGTGAAAAAACCAACGGCCATCTACGCTACATGGGCAACCAACGTTCCTCTCAGGAATCCGAAGCTTCTTGTTGGATGAATAATAGGCTTTGTGTCAGTGAGTATCAGAAGTCCGAACTGGACTTCCATTTCCCTGAGAAACCTGCTAGTTTTTGCTGATTGCTTCCGTAGATAGTTTTCTTTGTAGATCACAAGGCCTAACTCAGTAATTGGTCCTTCGTGCATCCAACTTGGTTGTTCATGAAATGCGAATCGGTCAGGTTGCCAGATCAAGGACCTAACAAGCTACCGTGCTGCAGCCTTCAAAGCAGCTCCATTCGTGGATCGTTGCGTTGGTCAGCATCTTCGCCAAACAATCACAGACTATCTCTTCATCATTGATTTGTTCTCCATATCTCTTGCAGCTCCTTTACTCATGCAATATCCCGTGTCGGGCTTAGCGGCAAAACTTCAAATTCGTCCTCCACATCGTATTTGGAACCGTCTTGGTGACCAGATTCTTTCTTTTGCATGGTTCAAAATCCATTCCTCAAAACGGTACACAAGCCTGATTTTTTTACACAGGGTGTTGGTTTCGGCTAATACAGAAATGCGGAAACCCACAAACCGTCGAACCGGACCTTTACTAACCAGGTGATAACTAGGTCACCAAAAGCCGGCGACTGGAAGCGGTTAAGTCAGTGAAATTTACTTGGTGACCCTTCCAACGCAACTTCGCTACTAAAGCAGAAAATCAGCTGACTTGCTACGTCATGGATAAATTAAACGGCGCTGGTGAAACCAATCAATTGAGCTGTGCAGGGAGTGAAAACAGAGCTTGAGATATTTGAGTGGGGATACAACATTGCCCAGGTTTTTCAAAGAATGTCCGAGAGTTAACAGGGTTTATCGTTTTTTATACCAAATTCGGTGCTGAGAAACTTCCAGTCACACAGGTAGGTGTCACTGGATGGTTAAGGACATGTTTTGCGCTAAAACGTTTTGTTTAACTCGTACATTTCGGTAGCACATCCTGTCAATGCGTTTAACTGGTCAATGACGATTGCGATTTGATCGGAGCTGGTAAACAGAAGTAACCAGTGGATGCCAAAATTCTAAAATGCACAAATACACTTTCGGTTGAAGAAAATTTCCCTGATAACCACAACCCTATTCCAAGTCCAACTAGTCATATGTTACGTATATGTTCCGTTACACAGAGACTTCACAACAGGTGGTAGCAGGTGCGTTTATTTTTTCTAGTAGGTGCGAACCGTACCTGATGGTGAATACCACAGAAATTCGCGTTCGAACGTAAAAAGGTAACTGCAAAATATAAGTTAGAGTTTATGCCAGCAGCTTCCTGAAAATCCATATTGTGCAATTAGGACAATACGGATGACGCTGAGGAAATTTGTTTGCACCAAATCGTATCACGATTGCACCATCTGTTTCACATATAAATTATCTGACAACTATTCGCTGCTTGAGATAAAGCAGGTGTCTGTTTGGACGAAAATGCTCAGCAAAATTTCGCTAACGGCTGGCTAAAATGTACTTTGTAAAAGGCCAAATTAATGGAAAGTAGCGTATCGCTTGGCCGGTCTGACGTCATCACCTTCATCATGATCCATTAAGTTGTTCTCAGTCTAACATTCTCCTGTCCTGTTAAGTTTGGCATCCACTGTCTGAAAACGTGAGAGGCGTCAAAAAAGCTAATTAAATTTGATATGTCGTGAGGACAGGATCCCGTGAGACAACTTTAGTGAACGTGCCCTTCTGTCCAAACGTCATGAAGAGATTTTGCTGATGAGGATATACTTAAAGTATAGAGTTGAAATGAATAAACTTGTGGGATTGCATCAAATGATTCGTAAAATAATATTTACCGTTGCGAAACCTCAATAAGATTGCACCAGGAATGTTTTTTCGGTCTCAATTAACAACGGACATTCAAATTTTCAATACCATAGCCTCGAACGATGATCGTCTATGAGGACACTGTATGTTGAGTGAAAACGACCAAGGACCGAACAGTCGATGGCCTGGCAAATAAAAACCAACCTACCCAGTTGGGCTAAAGTCTGTGCCTTTATTAGATGGGCACTCCGGGACTCAAGCCATGGATGGTAATTGACATTGAGAGATAAGGTCCCATTAAGCATTGCGTCGCGCTTCTTCGTCAAGACTTTTGTCTTTAGTACGTAGCTGCATAGTTATTACGTCCCTTTAGATAGTTGGACTGGTTAAATACAAACAAACTTATTATCTCATTGGCTTCGATGTTTAACTATATCCTTTAGGTGCTGTCTTTCTCCGGTAACTGAAACTGTAACTAATGGGACCAACTTACTATTCCTCCATGGTTTATAGCTCATAAACGCAACTTTAATAAATCTGGTGCACGTGGTCACAATCTGTGAATCGTTTCACTGCTGTGTGCTTGAAACCTCAAGAGCGGTACGAAGCACTACCAGGGCACGCCAACCCAAGTGCAAATCACGCACGTCCCAGGACAAATGCAATTAATTGATGCTAACTCTAGATACTAATTTTTGCTTTGGTGTGCCAGAATTTCCTCTCTCCTATCTTCCACTGCAGCAAAGGTCACCCAACTCATATCGATCGTTAAGTTTCCTGACAGTTTAGACACTCCATCAATGCGCTTGTCTGCGAAGTTTGATCTCGAACTTTGTGTGAACTAGTTAAGTGAACCAACCGATTGTTATTCTGACTGATGCCTCTTGCGCTTGAGGATCAGGACTCGTACACTTATCCATCTTTGTTACCATCCGTCCTCTTGAGGGTCTGAAGTGAAAACACGGGCTAGTTCAATAGAAGTTTGAAATCTCAAATTCTGTTCTGAGTCTAAGCACCCAATGGTGTTTAATTTGTTTAGTGGAAACCAAACCCGGAAATCCACTTGTGTGTTTTATCTCAGAAAAACGGAGGGATGGAAATGTAATAACTGAAAGGAAGACGGAGGGAATCTGGACGGGGTGTTTTTGTCTCAAACCACTAGGCAAATATACCATCTGCAGGGGCGAGACGAAAATCAACATTCCACTTCTGACGTGAAGGTGGTTACTGCAAACTATTTCTTGTCCTGCCAACAACAACCCATTGCATTTGAGCCAGAAGTATTCAATTTTTTCTCACGGATGTGTTAACTTTACGTTTCCAAATATAACCTTTTGCCAGCTAATTTTTTTGCTGCACGTTCACTACATTCTACCTAGTTTCCGTGATCATTCACATGGATCAAACCATTTGGACGCCTAACCGGAAATGAGGCAACCTTTATGAAATCAAGTGCCGAATCCGGTGAAATTCCTCACCTTTCTACGACTGTGTTAAAGCACTGTCCTTCGGAAATACAACTGCGATGCTATCTAAGATGCACAAAAGCCAGATATCGATAAAAGGAAAGTTTGCCTTAAATTTTTTAACCATTTTTTCAGACTGGTTAACCACTTTATAAAAAAATCGTTCAGCCGTAACACTCTTTTGTTACCTAGCTGCCATGCCACCCGAAGGAAGCACGAGGGCTGGGATACCGCCAGGTTGGCAAAGCCTACAGGATAAGTCGAGAGGCAGAGGTCGGGTTCGAACCACGGACCTTTCGGTCAGTAAATTCGCGTTCTAACCACTGAGCTATCTCACCCTCGTAACCACCTTATAAGCAATAATGATTTATCATTTCCCAGTCGTGACTTGGCTGTGCCTCGTTAATGCTAAGTCTGTTGGCTTCTGTAGGGGCCAGTGCAGCCAAAAATTGTTTCAGTGAATTGGGCTAACGAGATGAATTATTGGTTTCTAACAAACTTTATTTGGAGATAGCTGAGTATTTGCTTGTAAAATCCACTCAGATATTGCGATCACTAGAGGCCCGAATGTTCCATTCGTGATATGTAAAGAGAAATTTAGGGAGTGGGAGACAACTGATCTTAAATACTATAGTACAAAAAGACTCGTTTAAGTAAACTGAGTGCTAGAAATTTGGTGTAATTCATCACTTTTACTAAACAAAGGGACTGAAAAGCGTCAAATGGCTTGGATGCGCATAGCATTTTATTGCTAGAAGTCAAAAGTGAATTCAAGTCATTTTTATAGAAGACTACTTCTACGTTTTTTTCGGTGGAGTTAACAAATAAGGCGGGGATGATTTTCACGTTTGTGGGATCCAGTGAACGAATCTAGTTTTCTGGTTGGCAGTCAGTTGTTGTGTTGGAAACGATGATGGTTGTAAAAGTTTATCTGCCGTCCTGTCCTGATGCAAATTTTTCAGGGGTTCCCTGTTCCTTTGCCACAGTTCGTCTGATGCTTATGGTAGTGGTTGTGGCTCTCAAATCAATGCGTCCTAGTTTTTGAGGTCAGTTGATTTCGTAACAGCGAAACGTTTTACATATTTCATGTTTTAAGTAAGGGGACATGCGGCCATAACAGATCAGCACCCAAATTTCTTCTTGAATTTTGTCTCTGTAGAAAGATTTAAACGTTAAAGGCGTCTACACGAACTGTCTAACACACAGAATACTTTGCACACAGGGTGAATCCCGAGAGGGAGTGTTTCATCTTATGACGTCTAGGACTTGGGTGTCGCAAGGTATTTGCAAAACGTTTTGAGAAATGCTTAAAGTGCTTTGGGGGACGAATTCGTTTTGTTGTCGTCGCTTTTAAGATAGTTCGATTTGACATTGTCGTTACCAAACACCCTGTATATTACAAACCGCAAATGATGCTTGTCCCTCTGAGAATTACTTTAGAAGACAATCCATATATAGTAGTCTTTATTGTAAAGGCTCCTGAAGACTGACAGATTGAAAGACACACAAAACACTGAGCTATCTCACCCTCGTAACCACCTTATAAGCAATAATGATTTATCATTTCCCAGTCGTGACTTGGCTGTGCCTCGTTAATGCTAAGTCTGTTGGCTTCTGTAGGGGCCAGTGCAGCCAAAAATTGTTTCAGTGAATTGGGCTAACGAGATGAATTATTGGTTTCTAACAAACTTTATTTGGAGATAGCTGAGTATTTGCTTGTAAAATCCACTCAGATATTGCGATCACTAGAGGCCCGAATGTTCCATTCGTGATATGTAAAGAGAAATTTAGGGAGTGGGAGACAGCTGATCATAAATACTATAGTACAAAAAGACTCGTTTAAGTAAACTGAGTGCTAGAAATTTGGTGTAATTCATCACTTTTACTAAACAAAGGGACTGAAAAGCGTCAAATGGCTTGGATGCGCATAGCATTTTATTGCTAGAAGTCAAAAGTGAATTCAAGTCATTTTTATAGAAGACTACTTCTACGTTTTTTTCGGTGGAGTTAACAAATAAGGCGGGGATGATTTTCACGTTTGTGGGATCCAGTGAACGAATCTAGTTTTCTGGTTGGCAGTCAGTTGTTGTGTTGGAAACGATGATGGTTGTAAAAGTTTATCTGCCGTCCTGTCCTGATGCAAATTTTTCAGGGGTTCCCTGTTCCTTTGCCACAGTTCGTCTGATGCTTATGGTAGTGGTTGTGGCTCTCAAATCAATGCGTCCTAGTTTTTGAGGTCAGTTGATTTCGTAACAGCGAAACGTTTTACATATTTCATGTTTTAAGTAAGGGGACATGCGGCCATAACAGATCAGCACCCAAATTTCTTCTTGAATTTTGTCTCTGTAGAAAGATTTAAACGGTAAAGGCGTCTACACGAACTGTCTAACACACAGAATACTTTGCACACAGGGTGAATCCCGAGAGGGAGTGTTTCATCTTATGACGTCTAGGACTTGGGTGTCGCAAGGTATTTGCAAAACGTTTTGAGAAATGCTTAAAGTGCTTTGGGGGACGAATTCGTTTTGTTGTCGTCGCTTTTAAGATAGTTCGATTTGACATTGTCGTTACCAAACACCCTGTATATTACAAACCGCAAATGATGCTTGTCCCTCTGAGAATTACTTTAGAAGACAATCCATATATAGTAGTCTTTATTGTAAAGGCTCCTGAAGACTGACAGATTGAAAGACACACAAAATTCGTCGACTAAATGCGGATTAATTTGCTAACTTTTTTGCGGTTGTCATTCGCTCTCATTGGGCTCTTATTAATTAAAATTGCTTATTTTGTTCTCTTCAATGATAATATTCTTATGATTTCCCAATGACTGTGTTAAATTTTTGACGACTGATCAAGGTTTTCCCAAATCCCCCACAGACCTTTTGAAACATTGTACATTGGAACGGTTTCTTCCGCTAGTCAAAACCCCCAGAGGGTTGCTAGTCTGTGTGAGCGGTACTTTTTGGATCATTAAACGAAGTAACCTACGCTGAGCATACCAGTTAATAAATAATCCCTTGGAGGTAAAAATTTACTGTGGAGTGGGAAGGTGAAAATGCGTAATTCTTAGTGTACCTATCGAATAGGCAGCGCGCACACAGACCAAATTATCATCCGTTCGAGCAGGCATGGAAATGTTACAAAAATACTTCATTCAGACACACCTGAAGCGGATTTAGATGCATTGCATCATCACGTAGAATAGAACAGTAACACGGATGCCCAAGCAACTTTCTGTGGCGAATTCTGAGAAAACGCAGAGACATTTCACTGGATTGCAATTTCCTACGTCAAAAACACTTTGTAATTGACAGAGTTCCAAGATACAACAATTCAGAGGCTGCCTAAAAACCAGCAAATACGTTGTGGAAGAAACGACAATGGCATAAAATGACAGGGACAAGCGTATAATACAAGATTCGTTGTAAAGCTGACAAGAAACGTACATGGGGCCAGCAGTTAGAAACAGGGATTTTCAGAACGTCAAACAAACTTCTAGAATACACGATCAATTTTTACTGGCCCTGGCGCGCAAGAACCGGAACAGACACAAATTTGGAACAGCAGAACAATATCCGGTCACTAAATTAGCAATACACACAAAATAGAGTAAATTTCTGAAAGTCTGGCACCCGACAGAAAGACATCATCAAATATATTGAACCCGATTCAATCTATCAGCCACTGAGAATAAGAGAACTGCACGATCAAAATTGCACAGTTTACTAAGAGGGAAATTTATAGAGGGAGTAGGCAGGACCAACTCCAAAAAAGTAATCACCCTGACCGGAATGTACATTTACCCAATAAGCTAAATAACTTAACTGGAAGAAACGTGCAGGAGGTCTTAACAAAGAAAGTCATAGACAGCCAAACGCGTGGAACTCTCCCAGCAAAACCATGGTAGCTATATTAGACAGGGAAGTGCAACCGATAAAGAAAACGCAGTAAAATCAGACCACGACTCAATAAAAATTAGAAAGAACCATTCAGCTCGGAGAAACAAAACTGATAAACAAAAGAAACCGCCAGGAGAATTAATCAAACTCAAACAAAGAAGACAGCGACGCAGCACAAATCCAAAGAGGATCAGTGAATTTACGAGGAAGGTGCTTTTCAATTAGCCAGTCGTGTCAACAGACACCAGTTAGTAGTTTAAAGGTGTACATGCTTGAACATGTTAATAGGAAATATACACGTAGCCGCACTCTGATGATGACTAGTTGATTGATTTTGTATCCAATTACTAAAATCTGTGAACAGATCAACAGCCACCGGGTCTTCTATCACCAAACGAGCCACGGCTATTGGGACACGCCCTAGTTTGGAGATGTTGCAAGATTTCGCTCAAATGCACATACACAACTAAGTGGTAAGCGTGTTTGTTTGCGACTTTTGCAGCTTGAAAATTTATGTTCATAGTAGTGTCTGGCTTGGAAGGCGTCCATGCCTCAGACGCGGCCTTGTGATAAACCTTAAGTTTTGTTGCGTGGTTCGGCTTGAAGTGATAAATTCTAGCTTCATATCCTGGAACTCAAAAATCCGGCTGTTTCCGTCAACATCACCCTAACCGCTAATGTCAAATAAGATTCTTGACCAAGTGTGAGGACCGCAAGAATTTTATTAACATACTGATTGCATCTGCACTAGTAATCAAGGGGATGGACAAACCAGAAGAAAGTTCTCGGCCATTTGTCATTGGCCAAAAATGTTCAGATGAACATCCCAACTTTACAGGATGTAAGATAAAATGACTACAAATAATTTCAAATTTTGGTATCATGCTCATAAATAAACAATAGACTTACGGCCCAAATGCAAGCAGAAGCCAAGACTATAGATTTATGCGTGTGGAAGTTCTGGTATACATAGTAGAAACTACGCCAGCTCTCCCTATGTGGGAAGGGCAAGGAGGAATACCTGGTAGTCAGGCATCCAGGAATTATATGCTTTAGGAAGAACCGCACGGAATAGAATGAACGGAATTCGGTCTATCGCTCATTCACGAGTTTCTTGGGGAAGTGAGATTTACATCACGAGGAACAAGGCATTCTAAAATGCAGCATTTGATGATAATAAACTCAATTTTCAAAAACAAACAAACAACGGCTGGCGACGTCTGAATGATGGCAGTGTACAGATTGAACAGTTAGGCAAAGGAAAAATTAAATTGCGGAAACAGGATAGTATAGAGCTAGGTACTTTCTGATAAAAATCAACCACAGGATTGATAGATATACTCCTCCAACCTGATCACGCCAAAGGAGACCAGAGAATAACCTAATGGTGGATTTAGTGAATTGTTCCCGGGAAGATGATTCTCGGGTTTAAAGTTTTAAGCCGTTTCATGCCTTAAGTTTGCTCGCATTTTTCGACCGTGCAAATTCCTTATGCACTCCAGGTTTCACCTCAGTCTGTTGAACCTTTGTGCGTTAGGTGAGGCAACGTCATCTTCGTATCATGTAATCCCTGATAGTGACCTGGGTGGCAAGTCACTAAAGAATAAAGGAGAGTCCTTGATGTACCAAAAGCTTATTGCTGTGCCTCAGGGAGTGACCTTCGCAACACGGACTTCGTCTTACTTTAGTCCTACGTAGACGTGCATATTGATCGACTGACATTTCACTTGTCCACTGCTGTGATCTAGTCCGGGATACCGTCGACAATAAACATGTAAGATCAAATGAGACAGGTGTGTTTGTTTCGGTGGACACGTGCACTCAGCCAGCTGGGAGGTTCGTGGACTGAACTGGCTGTTTGGGGACCCTCTGCACCTCAGGATTAACCGAATCGAATAGCTTCTTCAGACATCACCAAGAGGTGAGGAACTCGCCAGTGCGGTACTTCTGTCTTGCTGGATATGCTTAAGTGACGGAAGTCAAAAACCAGCGATCGGTCGGATATCCGAGGGCAGACTATTCGATCTGGACTTATGTTGAAAAAAAGCTATTGGCATACAGATACCATTAAACTGCACATCGGTGATAACAGTCTACTCGTAGTGTTTCAGTGTAGTACTGGTGGCTATATGCAAGATGATGACATTCGTCAAGCTACAATGTTTAGGTGGGTCCCAGTTTGCTCAACTTTTGTATATCGAAGATTTTGCCGAAAAACTGTTTACTATAATGAGGTCGATAGTTTCTGATCACGTAATATTGTCGGTTTGATGATTAAACGGATCCTTTTAACCCCACTTTTGTGGTATTCTAATTCTATACAACTAACTACCAAGCTATTCACGAGCCTGTTGACAACTTTGATCATCATTATCAGAGAGCAACATCAGTGTTGACGCTGATGCTTCACTGTCGTTTTTGACAAACAACTGATACCTGACTTTTGTACCGGACAAACTGGGTGAATTTGGCATATAGGCATTCTTTTGAGCTTTCACGACGCTCTTATTAATTACCATACATAAAAAAATATTCGGGTCTCGGGAATATCGTAATAATTTTCATTAGCAGAGGCCTTATGGGTTCGCTTCAGGATCTTTCGTATGGTTCAACGCCTAACTATCACTTGTATGGTGTTAACTCCGAAGAAGAAACGCAGAGTGGAGACAACCAAAAACTAAGGACAAAAATTTAAAAAATATACATGATCAATAATGTGGTGTATTCAAGTTGTACTAGCCTTCTGAACACAAACAAATGTTAATCACAGAAAAGAAACATAAATTACTCTTTCAAGTTGTTCACCGTATGCATCATACGAAACAGACAAACGAGATCAAACACACTCGAAATACGTAAGGTACAATCCAGAGTGGGGTGTACTAATTCACGTAGACAGCACCACGAGGAGAATGACAGCCCAACGCTTATGATTGGAGGTGACAGGTAACCATTAAGGCCCTAGTAGTACCCAGTGTTAGCAACCGATGGCACCATATTAGAATGGCAAACTTTGAGGCAATACCAACAAAAGGGTATATTTCTGGATATAATCGAAATCGACAGAGCAATGTGTGAGTGTATTGTGTATTCGTCTTGGTCTATCACGCTTAACCATACCCCGCAGCAAAGCTAGGCCATCCTGTAACAGTTCAAGCTACCTGACCAATGTGAAGACAATAGATGCGTCCAGATATCATGCGACAGTGAGAGCCTCATGTTGCGTAGAATGGGTGAAAAGTAAAAACCAGGCAAACATAATCTAAATAAAAAGCCTCATCAAGAAACAATGTAGGTTTCCGATCAGTATGGACTACTCAGGAGAAATTGCGTGCAACAAAGTGGAAGTGCACCGTAAAAACTATTTATAGTAGTGCTTTCATTTGAGTGGCAAAAATATTTACATTTGCGTCAGTCTGAAACTGTTCCGAAATTTGGTCGAGAAATAAAGGGAAGTTTAACAATCTGTTTGATTCTACAAGTCCGTCTGAGAGCCGTGGAATTTTACTCATTTAAAAAGGCGACTACTGACGCACACAGTTCTCTGGTTTCAAATTCAGCTAAATTCAGGAGTTGATGAGAGCAAAGTGCTTTGAAAAGGCAAACATCGTTGTAAGATGCTCGCCAATGCTCTCAAGCTGACAGAGTTTCCTGGCGGGGTATTTTCTCCATCTTTGCGGAGGGCATTTATTAATCGGGGTGTAGTAATGCATTAATCATAAGTAGAATAAATGATTTTGAACTGTGGTTCTAATTAGGCTGGCAGTGTTATAGGTTGGCAGAGATAAGTTCGATTTAAGTACCAATGACATGTGGCAGTCAAAGCTGGTCTTGAATTTATATAATGAAAAACAATAATTTTGCTCGACGTTTATTCATCTACACGCATTTCAACTTCTTCACGCTTGGAATCCAGAGAAATTATCCCACTGTGTTTCCGTTTTCGGACACACCAGATTACTCCGTTCACTCTGTACGTCAGTTTTAGGTAGTCGGCAAATAAGTTTCAGTGTCAGACGAGATTAGTCTGCCAGGAGTTCACCTCGTTAAACATCATACAAAACCAGCCCTGCTGAAGTTCGATTCGCTCATATTCAAGCATTTCACGTCACTAGTGACCAGTAGAATTTCAGTACACGAATAGTTTGCTTAATAATGCCGGAAGAACCATGAATTTTTGCATCCTGGCTCATCCAGGGTAACTTACTCACCGACATGTTATTATTATGCCGTTGGATACGACGATCCAAAAAATTTCAGCATGCAAAAGTAGACTTTTGTTGATATTGATGCTTATACTAACAACTAATCACATTAGGTTATAGAGGCTATGTCTACCTGACAATCCCCAAACACAGCGGACTTGATAATTGACTGTCTGCATGCTTTGGGCAGTCATCTCGTTCCACTTAGATGATTCACGATTGTCGATCATCAAAGAGTATTCTCATCAATGTTTATTTTCTTTGAGGAGAGGCTTTGAAGGAAGTGATAACATTAAGATCTTGTAAGATGAATCCGTGTTCCTAAGGATAGGGTGTAGTGTTCCACCCTTCTACACATTACCCGAAATGTTGGCAAAACTACCCGTGGTTTGAAAGGATGTATGAGATCCGAAGTAAGTTTGCTGTCACTCATTCCCATTGGGGATGGAACGACCTCTTCGCTTTTAAGCTTAAGTCGATCTATCTTACAAAACATACGTTTAAAAAACAAAACGTTTAGTTAGCCCTGAAGCTTTATTGGGGGTGTCACGCGCCACCGGAAGGATTCCATTGTCTGAATGGAGTTCATCAAGCTGAAATCAGTGACTGACCTCGGGTCATTAGGTACTGTTGGCTTGCCACTTTAACACATATTGTTATATCATTTTTGTGAATTTCGTGAATACCTGCACAAAACCTGTTCCAAGATGATTATGTTGTTTTCCTCTCCAAGCAGCTAAGCAACGCGTTGACAATTACAACACACGTACTTGTGGTAGAGCGGCGTCAAGCTCTAGACCTGCAGTTGTCTTCAAGTAGCCTGTTGTCGATCAAACCCTCAAGTAACCTCTTCCCGGATGGGAGCTTTCCTCTTTCGGGAAAATCACCTCAAGTGGAGGTATCGAATATTTGAGGCTGCGTTTTGTCAGTTTAGGCTAAAAAACAAGTGCTATTGCAAGCTGTTGAATCTTTATCGGAAATCACCGGTATCGAGCTTTTATCAATAGGTTATTTATCTGGGTTAATGCACTGTCTTTCAACCGGTGGTGGGTGGCCATCTGGATGACTGGTTTGTACGCAGACAGAATTAATCACATACCGATTTGGCGTGGTCTATAAAAGCTCAGTGAACTTGGATTGCATCGATCAGTCGGAAAGAGTTGATTTGAGAGGCAAGAGAAGGTTAATAGAACTCAAGCGAAATAGGTAAAACGTGGGGCCGCGGATGTGCTACCGGAAAACAATGTGAAGAAGGTTCGATGGGATTCACATGGGTCTTTTAAGCACCTTTTAAGCAAACTCCGAAATATCTGTCACCCCTATTTGAACACTCAGCTCATTAGCTGTGTGGAAGAAGAAAAGGGCAGGATAATGTGGAAGTACATGGGGCGGAAATCTTAATATACACATTGTGTTTCTGTGTTTTCTGTTCAACTAACCAAACACAACTCTGTATAAATGCTGTGAGTAATGTGTAATGAAGTAAGCTAAACAGTGGTTAACTCTAAATTGTTCTGATGCCAAGTGGCATTGTAGTTCTCCTATGTCACACGGAGCGCACATGTAGCATGTAGTCTTGCTGTTGCCGTTTACCTGTGCGCTCATCTCAGAGTACTCGTTGTAACCTATTGTTGATGATCTAAGAAATATTGACGTTTTTAATCATAAGAATAATGGAAAGGCTTCCGCGTTAATTAATTAAGTGAGTAGCTCATTAGTGGATGTTTACATTCGTACAGGCGAAAATCCTTCAGACCCATTGCTGTTGAAGTGAATACAGACTTCAGAAATTGTTGTCTGGCAACACATTCGCACAATGTTGATGTATCCTTGCTTGCTGACGGAAAGCAAGCTGAAAGTTAAGCCGGGTGAACGGATCGACAGCTACGAGATTAATAACCAATAAAGTTTTCTTTCTGTAAACGGTTGTCCATTCACATTATTTCCTCTCGGTCATCTGGCAGCATTCAAGAAAAGGAACTCATCAAGTTTTAGACCACCAATTGCGCGGTTTGCAACCATTCAAATTTTGAGTACACAGTTAACGGAATAGTCGCCACAAGGTTGAGACCGATTTGATTTCGTTTTGATGGCACACACCAACCAGTGCATTACAAATCTATAAGCATTTGGGATAAGTGGATCTCTGAGAGAGTCCACTTTTGAGGTGAACCACGAAACTTTTAGCGGCCAATGACATTTTTCTTTTGTTAGTGTCAACGGCTGTAGGAAATTTCTAGTGAAGAGGAGCATTCATCGGTGAACAGGCATGGATACCTTCAATGCCGTCGTACAAGAACTTATCAGGCTCTACACGTGTTCTGTTGATGAACAGAGTTTTCGTCTCCTAAGTACACACGGACTTACATTATAGTCCCAGAATTTAAGATTGCCGATAGGAGTTTTCTTTACTTACATTGTGTTACCACGATGTGCGGCTAACGTTTAAGAGCCTTCTTGTTTGAGCAAGCTGTGACAGTCACGTCTGTTTGGGCTGGGTCAGGTGACCGCTCGTTTGGCTTGTATTTATAAGCCCTAACCACACAAAGGGTACGGACCGACCGTGGTTTCAGCTAACCTATACATGTCCTGCATGAGTTTTCAAGGTCCCTGTACTGCACGCACTGCCAGATCTTTGCGATTTGTCTGCTCCTTGTCAACTCAAACCACTGGCTTTCCATCAAAGCATTACCTGAGTCTCTCCAGGTTTCGGAATTACGAGGGGAATTAAGAAATCAGAACCACCAAACCAAATTCCTATGGAAACTCAGCGGAATAATACCGCTGGTGAGAGAATTAGTTGAGTCTGAAGTTAAGACCAACGTTATTTACAACTGAGCATACACCATCGTATCAAATATTCAGGTCCCCGACCGCTCAAAAACTTCTGAGAGAATTCATTCAGAGTGTCATCGGAATGTAACACAAGCGGTATTCGAAATAGCAACAAAAATGGCGGAGAATGGTCGACTAACGAACGGCAATCAAAATGAGCGAAAGTTTAAATAGTAAACAAGCCCCCTAAGTGGTGTTTTTTACAGATAATTATCAAAAATAAACCGTCGCATAATGGTATTCATTCTAAAAAAACTTGAGTCCAATGACTGTTGGTGGCGGTTTCCAGAACATTACCCGTCCTTAAGCATGAGACTCTTACTATATGTTTGACAAGTGGATTTGCTCCGTCTACTGTGCAGATCAACGTTTGCTATATTTAGCTAATTTTTTTTAGAAACCTCACTTCTCAGTGGCTCACTTTGGCAGGGGGCTTCGTTTGTTTTACCACCTAACGGTTGGTAACAGCGGTCACAATATAATGTACACGTTACGGATAGGTAACTGATAACTAGTGCTGCATAAGTGTGCCGGATCTTATTATATGGGCATTGGGGAAACAATTTCGGGTTTCTGTTTGTGGTTTTCTTCATTTATTTCCGTTTACTACGACCATACTTGTACCCAGTCGATCTTTTCAAAGAGGGCTCCTGGCCAACACATTTGGAATTGCACATCCGGTGCCCCCGTAGATCTAACAAAAGATCTACTCTGCTTTACATACACCTGCTTCCAGTCAAATAACTAACCGTTCAGTGAGTAGAGATAATCTGTTCCTCTCAGTCATTCGCGCACGTAGTATCGAGATAAGATTTCTTCTGGCCTATATAAAGGTGTCTGCTTATCTCAAGGAACGTTTGCGTAATTGCTGGCATTCTCAAGCTGCAAGATGTCCTACGAAAAGCATTTAAAACAGCTGCAGTTATTAACTTGAGGGTTTTATACACCGCTTGAGAAAAATTCGCAGCCTGCAACATTTCGTGGTGTCTCGGGTCAAATTCGAAATTGTTCCTTATCCTGTCCTATGAAGTCGCAGTTTTCCGGAATGTCTTTTCTAAAGCCGACTGAGTTTTCGTATATGGGTGCTACAAGTTCCAAGTTTTAAGAGACAGCCCCAGTATAGTACTCATGCCCGATAGGCACAAGCACAGTAGTGCATGGTTGTGTGGGTGTTTCAAACGGCGCAATAATTCGCTCCGATTTTTATTGGTGTTACGGTTCCTGTTGGACGGACAGTACTGAAATCTGTGCTCGTTCTCTGGTTTCGATGCTCCAGACGGTGTTTTTTGTTTGCACCGCTTCACGAACTCAAATTTTCGCCCTTTTGCTGCTATTGTCGGTCTACATCACTAAATTCACTTTCCACCTAGCCACCGTTTAAAGCCATATTATCGTCGGTGTTGGTTCTTAAGGCCGAATACTACTTAGGACACGTTGATATAGATATGTATGTGTTTATGGGAATCATTGTGGTTACCCACCAAGGGTGATTGGACCGTGTGGAGTGGTTTCATGCGCAATGAACAGTACTCTTGTGTATGCCTAACACATAATGGTTGAGTTCCATTTTATGAATCGACTGAATTTTCAAGCTTCTTTCCAATGAGAATAAAAAAAATTGCTGTGGAGGTCATATGGCCGATTTTACAAACTATATGAAAAAACAACCAGCAGGTTCTAGATGCGAAAAAATCTTCACTTTACACACAGGACGGTCTTCCTGTGGTAGCCGGTTTTTCGTAGATTAGAATCATCCAGTCTAATTGCTGTAGTGATAAATCTCATTCGAATTAAAGCATATGGGCCAACTGATGCAATCGACCATCCGGTGTGATCTATGAAGCAAATAATAAGCACGAGAACGAGCTTTCATCCACGAAGTAGACTGGTTTTCCTGCAGTTTCTTATCAGTGGACATATGTGGAAATTCTAAAACTCATGTTTGGATAAGTAACGCGCAAGCCTCAGTTCCAGACGTCTTATCTAGAAATTTGTCTTTTAACTGGATAGATTAGTTCATTTTGTGCTTGTTAGAAGATGTAATATAATTCGGGCCAAGTTGTACTCAGTCGCGAGAAATTGAACAGCAAACAGTTCATTTCGTGTAGCGTCAAATATTGCATCAGAATAGTACGCAGTGACAGTACTAAATGCGAATTAGTATTGGTAATAAATAAAATAATAAAAGTAATAAAAATAATAAATAAAATAATGATAGAACTCTACGAAAATATTGATCAGATTCTGCCTTCGTCTCCCATGCAAATAGAACTCTACGAAAATATGGATCAGATTCTGCCTTCGTCTCCCATGCAAGGAATGTTATTCGAAAAAAATGTGCTCATATGAATCGATCACTCTTCGTCTTGCAAATGTGTCCAAAAGTTGCTCACCGTAGAACATATTTTTATTAAAATCACAGGATTGTGAGCCACATTCAAGCTATGTCAGTCTCTGAAGTGGGACAAAAATAACTGGAACATCACCAACATTTTTGCTTTTAAGAAACATGTTGCATATCGTCTCCAGCCAGTTCACAGGAGGAACGCAAACACCGAATTCGGATTCTGGTCCTTCTAATTCTTGAGGCAAAGTTGATCGAATTGAAGGACGATTAGTGGTAATTGGTTTGTTTATTTAAAAAAATATCTCCAAAATATATTTACAATTTTTTAAGCAGGGTGAACTCAGTTAGACACGAGTCTGCCGGTCGAAATGAATGACGAAGTCTCTAGTTTGGGGAAATCTTCGGTTCAGCTTCCTACCACTCGGCTGGATTAGGAGGACCCCGCTAGACTTTCGACGAGAAGCCGTTGGGGATATCCAAGTCCCCAAATACGCACCTCTTATTGGGCCTTTTTACCGTATCATTTGGCTGTAAACCATGCACAAGTAGGTCATGAATATATTACTGGAAAACGAGCCGACGAACTGAATCTAATGATTTGAAGTGACACCAGCACTCCATACGGTTGGTCAAGTCTGCCCATTGATAATTATGCTAAATCGGCTAGAAAGCGGTCATTTGGATCTACCATACTAAATAAAAACCTTGAATTTGTCTTTCGAAGGATACTTTGCTAGGTTAACTGTTAGATCAACTTGCATCTAGAAACTACGCATATTTTTTGTCAAAAACTGTCCAGCCAATAGGTAACTACGTGGTATTGATTCCAGAGTTTAAGGTTGACTGAAGTTATATCTTGTCTAAATGCGAGTTTATCACATTACTGAGTATGAGCTCGTAAACAAACAGTTAAATTTCCACCTACTAGCCGGAGGATCACGGACACGAATCTCTCTGGGGTTTTCGTGAAATTCACGGTCTTGATGATCCAAAATATGGACAAAACAGCCGTCTGCGTGAGATTCACGGTCTTGACGATCCAAAATATGGACAAAACAGCCGTCTGACTGAACCCCCAATCTGAGGCTAACGTGAGGTAGAAAATATCTTATTTTGCTTTTGTTTCATTCCCTCCGGTTCGACAAAACCAACGCGTTTATCGTGAATACTAGTTAGCAGTTTTATCCCGTACGAAGCAATCCCTACGTGTAATTAGGACGTGCCATAATCGGCAAACGCCTTGTTCTTTATAATTCAGAATGAGTGAGTGTGTGTAATTTCACACTCAGCACTAGCGTTTAACGTGTAGATAAGGTTTCTCTTATAAATACACAAGTAACACTAAGCTGAATGGAAAACGCCACGTTTTGATAGGATTAGTTTGAGTTCGTATTATCTCGAACTCGTATAATCTTTAATCTTACCATCTGCGGTCTGAATAGTAAACAGGATTAGACGTTTGGCAAACATTATTGCTTGAGATGATAACAGATAGATATGGAACGTGTACAGGAAAAAAAGTGGAATAGGAAATTACGCAGGCTCGATAGACACTCAGGTGTAGCGAAAGATGTGGACTCAGGTCATCAATGGAAATCTGCCTGGGATTGAGCAAGATATTCCATACACAAAGACCAGAGTTTACGGTGACTTCATAAAGATTACTGGTAAGGCTCGGTGAAGGCTATCTCAAGTATAATAGTTTCAGCTCAAAAATGCTATTGTAAAATCGGTTTCGCCTCAGACACCGAAGTTTCTTTTTGGTCACGGCCTTCTCCCAACGAAGAGTACTAGGCTTTCCCGTTAGGCGTTCATAGCTTTAATGCATTTTGCGTCTGACAGACGTCTTGTTAGGATATCCTAGCCTTTTTGGCAGCTCAAGTCAATTGTCTTGGTTTACACGCCATTAGGGATAACCACCTTTCTGTTTTGCACAAATACACACAACTACACACAAAGTTGATGCTACTATTTGAAGCTGCTCAACTGAAAATTATGTATCCTAACATGGAAACCTAAATCCCTGTTGTTGTTAACAATAGATGTAATCTGTTAAATTTTCTGAACTTGAAGGCTTCCACCCACTTTAGGCTACTTCTTATATATCACTGTTCCTTTGGCACATCTTTCTATATGTAGTATATAATATGTAATCCCACGCAACATCCTAAATTTAGATCTCATCCATAATTTCGCGTTTACAACTCCGTCAGCTAAATATCCGTAGCTCACGTTTACACACTATGCCTTCATCCACTCCATGTCCCACGGCTATTTTGTTTACATACTTTGCAGTTTCTTATCATGTCTATTTCAGGTCATTTTTGCTGATTGTCAGTGGCAGAAAACGATGTTATTCAGATTATATGAGTTCAAATAAATCTGTCGCGACTTTGCTTGTTCTCCTTTTTTCTTTAAAATGGGTTAGATGTGACCAATGCCTTATACTAATGTGGTTGTAGCACGTTCATACAATCCACAAGGACCACTATAAAATCTGGGGTTCTAAACATTAATGCAAACTACTTTGTGTTCCCACTGTCAGTTTTGTTGACACATTCGTAAAATAGCCCATGTTCAAATTTCTTAATGTTGTGGATCATGCTCGGTGACTGAATTAGGACAGCGAAGTTGATGTTTCCAAATTTCTTCCCAGCTACTACACGTTCCTGACAAGTCTTATCAGGTTTGCCTTGAAGTGAGCTCAAAAATAGCACAGAATGATTCTATTAACTGCCATTATCATAAGCGTGCGCTTTGGCCAGACCACTTGGTGAGTGGTGGTGTTTTAATGGGAGTATTTTACTGATAGTTCTGTCAAACGCTTCCCCAGAATATTGTGCCCACCTTGTAGGCCACACGTAGTCTAATGTTCCGTTTTTTGTGAGTCTGTCGTCCGCGTACTCGAACTCATCAAACCGCCTGACGTCCTTCCGTTGGTCGGCCATTTTGTTGGCATAAGTGTTTCGTCCAAAAATACTGTTTTCTGTGTTTTATCAGTGTAACAGTTTCATATCCGACATAGTAGATTACAACATCAGCTAAATGCGCTTTCGTGCACAGGAAGCTCTTGTTTCGGTTCAATAAAACCAATCAGATCAATCACTCCCTTTCGTTTGTTATAATAGTGCTCAGATTGGACATGAAATTCCCTACTTTGGAATTGACCGCTAAAAATATACACTTATACCCCTTGGGACAAATGTTGTGTTGGCATGAGGACCGTATATATTGTTATGCATAACTGGATCCAACAACAACAAGCCAACAAGATACTTGTTTTTATAAAAAAAACCTCCCAAGCGGGTGAAAATCTGGGGAAAGAATGACGTTTCACATCCTTAATATTCGTGAGAAATGGCCGGTCACATATGGTCTAAATTTTTAACCCCCGTATTCTTCATTCTGCGATGTATTAAAATTTATTTGGCTCACTTGAGTCGTGGACGGAGGAAAAGCCTGCCGATAGGCATTTATAGTGAGCACTGTGCTGCGGTTCAGGCTAGACTCGGAACACATCACATACAGTCCATTTAGCCAACAAGGAGGACACACAAATCGGTATTAACGGGAGATTCCAATGAATCTTAGCTAATTCTCTCGTTCATGAGAAGTGTTCGGTCAGGAAAATGTAGTAGATGTCTTACCAACTGAAAAATTACACTGCCTTTGTTGGACACAATTAGTTGGCGATTACAATAAAATCCACGTTAACATCAACATAATTTGCCAGTAAGCTTATTGTGCCATTTGCATACATTCCGGTGTTCAAGTACAAAATCAGTTTGGTGATATCTCGAGGACTGTGCCCGTTTCATGAAGGGTAAGGAGGATGAGGCCCGTCACGAGATGTCGAGGGGTTTTCCGAGTTTGCTTGTCTTCCGTCAATAAGAAAGACATGTATTTAGTACTTTAGTTCAAAAGGGTCTATGTGAAAACCGACGTGAGACGAAAGTTCACCTCGGCTTTGATATGTGTTAATACTACAGCCCAGCCACGTCTGCTGTTTACCATCGGAGGGTATATTTTACCCAAACTTGAACCTGGACTGTCCAAGCTGTCTGCCTCTTGAGTCAGATAAACTAATATTGGCAAGACGTTAACATATAGAGTAAAACCTTCAGAAGAACACGTTCCGATGTATTTACTCCGACGCTTTCAAAAGAAATATCAGGTCAGATTTCAGGTCGCAATCATCCATCCTCAAGAGATTAGATTGATCCTGTAAACCCTTTTTGTGTCTTATTGAATGAAACTATCCTCAAGTTTTAGCTATAAGCGAAGCGGTACTGGTCAAATTAAACCAGCAAGACTATGTGCGCACAACCCTGGCATGATAGATTGACTTACAGAAAACAGCCAAAGTTGGTCTGATATTCGAGAAATACACTCATTTGCATATCAATTTGTTTTTTGTGAGAGACTCACCTGGAACCCAGCTGAATCTCCCGTTTGTGATGTTTCTACTCCTCGCTTATTTGACTCATTTTTTGTCGGCGACTGAATAGGTTGAAAAAACGATATAATGCAACATATTTTTCTAGCATTTCCAATGAGACGGATGATAGAGGAACTGCGTTTCAAAGTTGTCTTTGTCAGAGTCACGGACCTTACGTCAGTTGTCCTTTCGAACACTGCCGGATGATTCTAAGTAAACTACCTCTTACGAACGAGTCACTTGAGGCTTTCGAAACCCGAAATTACCGACGTGTCACTTACAGATTTTGAAGCTTAACCGATGGAACAGTTTAGTGTGACCTCTGATTTGCACTGCATGCCTATAAGTTTGGTATATTTTGATAGTCTGACTTGACCATTTCGTGGCGTTCAGTTCACCACGATATCAACGGAAAAGTTGGCTGCCGATGAGGGAAAATGCGACTAAAACGTGTCCTGTTGGTACAAACAGGTTTGCACAAAATGAAGTCCATTCAAACGACTTCCCACTTGAATGAGTGTCACTGCCTGATTGAATAGTTGGCTTTTGTTGATGTGAAGGAGCTATGCCTTTCGGCCTTATAATCCATTCCATACAGTGGAACACATGAGCACCGCGAGCAAAAGGTTTATCGCTCATAAAGATGATTTCTGTTTTTTTATGGAATATGCAGTTTTATAGGAAACCACTAAAAGCTAATCACTGTACAACGGTGATCCTTGTACGGGCAAGCAATGTACTGGGAAAAGTTCCGAGTGGGAATACGTAAATTTGGAATTAGCGAAATGGGGCAAAATCTCTTGTGAAATACATGAAGGATACTGAAATGCTGTGTTTCGTCCAAGCTCAAATACTGCACCCCAATGGACTTCATATGTTTCAAGACCTCCTTAAAAGCCAAGGAATTTATGTTGCATCAGGACGTTGGTCGTACTACAGAGAAATAAACGGACTGAACTTTGTGGGTACCGTGCACGACCAACGGCATTCCCGACTGAAGTGTAGCTACAGCCAGGGTGATATCACAACTGATAGTTCCGAAAATAACCAAGGTGACTAAAAGGATGAAATATGTGCGCACCTTCACCTGGAAGTATAACATAAGGTTCTCTACAACAACCCAGTAATGTTTTCTTGAGTTTTCGGGCTGTTTTGTCAAACATCTACGAATGTCTCAGTTCCTAATTCCTCACACGAGCTGTATCACAGCGGTTCTGCTGGAGTTGACCGCGTCCAAGTTTATGGGACGCAGGCTGCAAAAGAATCAACAGGGATAGTTTGTAAAATTCTAGAGATAATTTAACACCAAGATCAACAACAGACTGCAAGAATGCAGACAGAATAACAATTTTTCAGCAAATTTGCAGGGAAATTTCAATCTTTTATATGATTCGCAAGCGATGTGATGGGAAAAAGTTTTGCAGGTGAACCTGCAACTTCGAGGTTCATGGTTAATTAGTCATCAACAAAATTTGACCACACGTATTATCCATGAACTTAGCGTGAGACCACTCATCAATGCTTTCTTCAGCACAATTGTTTTGGGGTACCTGAGGGTTTCAAACTATACCGTTCGGCAGTATTTAAAAATCCCACCAAAATTCAATGTGGGGAATCTGGTTATCTTTGTACTTGCACATCTAAATAGAATCATCGATTGAAGGTGACTGAAAGCCTTGATTTCTTGAACTCATTCTAAAGGTATGACCATACCACAAATTGTATTCAATGTCTCAGATTCTGAGCGTAGTATTTGGCCCCCAAATTAAACCATAATTCACACACGCGTGGTGTGGTGGAGGCTTTTGATGCGTTAAACTAAAAAACTTCATAAGCGCTTCTTTAAGATGGATGTTGATTGCGCATCCTAATTTTTGCGCGGTATCGGTAAGCATGTTGGTGAACAAGAAGTTGGTAACATCTTGCGCATCTTAATCATCTACTAGGTTTAGTAGAGCTGCGTCAGAACCTCTAACCGGTGGCACGATAACAAGATGGTAGTTTCTAGGTCTGGGTGGTCTGGGGCATTCTCAGCTGTCAAACTGTACGTTACCAAGTAAAAACGACTATCCGATAGGTGTCCGGTTCCTCTTGTGAGTCAAGTGAAACAACATGGTTCTGAATCACCTATTAATATCTGCGGGCCTTACTGGTTTAATTAACTGATTCAGACACTCAAGCTGTGTTCAAGTGATTATTAGTTGAGGACTGCGCAGTGCTATACAAAGTTTCAATCCAGCGGACGTAACTTCGCTCTGTATTAGTTGGAGGTTGAACTGTTCTTGTTTTTTTGGTTTCTGAAGCAATGAGTTAGTGCTTCTGTAAAAACTGTACCGACAATAGTGACGCACAGATTTAACAGAGAGACAGTAACGAACATGAAATAAGGACTAGACTACCTTTTTCTGGCAACTTACTATATAATTCTTAGCTTCCCCTCCGGTTGTCTGACATTGGTCCAGGCTTGCGCTTGACCGAAAGAAAGGCTGAACTAACAGGACAAGATTTACTGTGTGTTTACCATCCACTGGAAGCTCAGTAATTATTGACAGAGTATCAAAGCAGGAGTATTCTCAAAGTTACGAGTTCGTTTGACACGCAAGGACTAGTCTGAGTATGTAAAACAACACGTGTGGCAAAATTGATTAATCATGGAGACAAGTGGAAAAGTGCCGCCACGATGAAAAAGCATACAAAGTGGTCATTGATGTGACTGCATGGAACGGCTTATTCGGGTTACATAACAAAATTAAAGGTTCCCAAACACATTGCTAGTAGCACCGGTAACATTGACACAGTATTCTCTGAGGTTCATCGACCAGCGCGCCAACCACACCCTATATAATCTTAACCGTTCCAAAAATATTTTTTGCGTTTGAAAATAAACTTGACCAGCCGTCGTCTAGAGGTTTCGCTCAGACAGAGCAACGTTACTACGACGTATATCTTATTTTAACAAAGCATGTGCATTCTGACTCTACCTTAAAAAACCCCACGTGCTTTAATTATCAAAAATACAACGTGTACTATCCATTCGATTGTACCTTCAGGTTGGCAGCATTGTGAGTCACCCCAGAACACAGGTAAAGGAAAACGTACTGAAGAGCTTTATTGGAGTAGAATCACGCAGTCCCCATTTGGCCACCACTCAATATATTCTTGACAGTATTCACGCAATACATCCAACAGAAATACTCAGAGCACTTTCCCGTCCAATTTAAGCCACATAAATTGAAAGAGTTGAGACGGTTGCAACGACCTTTCGATTCTATCATGTCAGCATGTAGGTTTCCATTACCAGAATTATCTTTGGCTTGTTTATTTATATTGCTTAGTGTTTTTCCCGTGTACATTCATCTTACATTCATCTTACCTTGGATGAGTTGAAATTTGAGGGCGCTGCTGTTTGTTGTCATAGTTACCCAAAATGGACAACAGAACTACTCAGGATGGATTGATCAGTTTAGATGTGCATGCGGATTGGTGACTGTAACCTGCCGCACCATCAAGTCTCTTCAGCTGTCGATGAGTGCCGTTACTTGCAAGTCCCAGTAATGTGGACGACACAGCTAAGTTTGTGCAAGTAAGGCCCTGTCATTGGCCGATCACCCGACACTCCTCTCCTTCCCTGTTTTAGTATGTCGGGTCAAATCAAATGAACGAGCATCTTTCTGGAAATTCTAGGAACGTGTTATATCGTTTTCACTGAACATGTTTTGGCCTGTTACTACTGTACACATCTGCCCAGTTCACCCTATTCTTTAGCGTGATAACAGCTAGCTGATAGAGTCAACCACGATGGGATACCCTAAGAATCGCCGTGTTGGACCGAAATCACACAAGTATCTTGTTTTTGATTGAAAAACTAACATCGTTTGATGTCAAAGGCAATGACGGGCCAAGACGAGACGGTGCCACAAACATGCGGTAACTTATTTTATCCGCCAGATAACCTCGGCTGCAGCATGGAAAAACAGAACATCACCAACTCAAGGTAGGTAAAATTAGCTTTCGCAAATTTGTACCGTAATCTGTGGCTCATGGCATAATCTTACATTTTGTAGGTTCACATCGCATCCGGCATACACAACTCCTCTTATTAAGATGTCGATTGATCGCGTGTTTAGGACGTTTTGCCTTTTCCAGATAAGCGACTGGCGATAAGGAACAGCAGTGTCCTTCACATGCAGAAGGAACCTACTCATATGGATTTGTGGGCTAGTCCATCAATTCATCAATAACGAAGTTGAAAAGCAGACCTAATTACGCTCCCTTGATTGGCAGTACCTGATGAGTGGATAGCTTTATAATGCCATCATCGAAGGAGAAGTTCCATGCGTTAAAAGTATATAACACGCACACTCACTGATGTTCTTTTCGCCCTGCAATATGGAATCAATAGGGTTGGATGGGGCCTTTTACATTCACAGGTTTTATGCAGTCGTAGGACCGATACTCTGATTACTCCCTGATTTAATTAACGTGTGAGGCGAACAGTCGCTTACGTTCGGGTAACCACAGTCTGATAGTAATGCTATTTATTCGTTTCAGCATGAGAACCCTGTAGTCATTTGGAGTGGTTGTTCCACAAATCCTGGGCCTATTTCAGTCAAGGCTTATGAACTTGATAGAAGTTCCAGCGTCTTGCATATTGCTGCATTCCCGGTTAAGCCATAACGATTGCCATAATGGTTACTGTGCTACCTGCATATCGTGCATATCCAAATGTACAGTCTTTCTTGAGTGGTAAGATCTAGAGATGGGGTATCCAGGTCCGGTTTGCTCATAATCTATGCTAAAAACCAGAGAAGCACTATACGCAAACCGTCAGCAATGAGCATCTCACTGATTTCTAAAATTAGTTGAAGTGACTGTTTATGTGTGCCCATAAATGGCGTTATAACGTGTGAGATTATAATCGAGTAGGCGCAAGTTATGTTGAAGTACAACGTGTGCATGGGTTTGGGCTGATTGTGTGACAGCTAGGCAAGTGCAATAAATGAGCATGACAGCGTCAACAAGCTGGATGAGTAAAGCTAGATTTTTATCTTCCGGATAGGTGGATGGAAGTACACCCATTTTTTAATGAGATTTTTTTTACTTGACTGATGCCTCGCTGCCCCGCAGGCACTTGCTAGTCTGCCACAATCGTTCCGATATGCATACATCTCCGTACACTCAGCCAGGCTATCAGGACAGATACTCAATACAAGAACTCAAATGGGACTGAGTATCACCGATATCTTTAGCCACGTACAAGAAGCATTCTGTGAGTGCCGCACGGTTACCTCCCAAGATATCGCGGTCAGTCGAATGCATTCGTTTGCGTTTTCTGTCCCTATTTGTATCTAGCTGAAAGGAACCGAGGACAGGCTTTGACAACAATCATACAGGTACATGTTTACGCTGCACCAGAATAACTCAACTGCACAGGCGGTTGAGTTGGGTGGTATTAAAAGAACTGGTTCTATTACATCCGCATGCTGTCGATGAAGGCATCGAAAATACGCTTAGCTTTTGATTACTCAATTGCAAAAGACATAGAAGGTGCTTAGAACTTCTAGTCTATGTCAAGGAGATCCCGATTTTTCGATAGCTATTCGATACAAGCTACAGAAGCTTCATCGTGGAGAGTGTTGCGATTGCGAACGAAGAGAATATCAGACGGATAAAGGTGAATTATAACAGCCTATTACTAGAACACCTGATAGGAAAAGACTGTACGATATAACTCTGTGAACTAAGTAGCTTTACCCACACCAATCACTGTTTCCACTATTTATCTTATAATCACAGTGGCACGCTTGACACGCTTTTCTCTGTTTCTCCATTATCAATCAATTTTCTTCACACAGTCGCCTCTAGGTACATGACTGACCTAACCAGTCACCCCAAACCACATGTGTGACGTGACCTCGTGCACTTTGGCAAACAGACCTATATTTTGCAACCACTCTGTGTAATATAGCATGTTTACCCGTTGAGCTGTAAATCAGCTGTCTGCACAAGAAAACGTAAAGGCTGATCGTTTTTAATCTAACGACCGTTTTTAAATACAGTAAGCCGTGCAAATTTGGTCGAATAATATAGCTTCGCAACTCAGGTGCAATTTGCTAATAAAAACTAGTTGTTCGCTGGATAAACCAAAAACCGCTGCAATATTCATGCTGGTTGCTTCATATTTCAGCGTCCTACCAGGTGAGAATGAATTAAAAACGTCCAAAGATACGTGAGGAAATAGCATAATTGTGAGTCAATATTTCGCTAGTGAAGCATAATATGATACAGGTCATCAGCATAACAGCTCTCAGGGAGGGTCTGAAAATCAAGCCATTAATTTGTAGATTTACAAGTCAACAGCTATGCATTCTGCTATGCATTTCCCCTAATGTGCTTTGGTAACATATTTCCAAAAAGTTGGTTGATTAAACACCCAGAACACCCAGCGCGAGTCCGAACAACGGACAAATCATTGAACTACCGCACACACGAGGAGGCTTTATTTCCCTTGTGGAGTGTGCACTACTGGAATTTCTATTGAAAAAACGTTATGTTCTGACGTGATCCAGAGGTCACTGGCTAGACGGAGTTGCTTCGTAACAGGTAAAGCGTGTCTTCAGTGGGATTATCTTTATGAGAAATTATTCCCAAAATAATACAGAGCTACAATATCTGAGTGCGGCTCACAAAACATAGCAGCCAGAATATATATAAATTTTATGTAGTGACTCCGGAAGGTCTTGTAGCCGCAAAGTCAGTAACTCCCCAGTAGCGTACTTCGAGGGACATTTGCTTGCAATGCCTCTCGTAAAAGGACGAAATTTAGGATCCTCGTCCAAAGCAACCATTTGGTAGATAGCGTTGATTACACCCTCTGGTGATAGAACATCTGAATGTCTACCTATCCCAATCAATTTACTGACACATTTGTTTTCACACAAAACTACGACTTACCGGAATCATAAAAATTCGTGTGCGCATCTTCAGCAGCCTTACTGTAATCGTTCGATACCCAGTAGCGTTCAAAAATCACGCAGATGGAGGCTAGGATTGCGCTTATTCCACACAATGCGGTCACAGTGATATCCACAAACAAAAGACTCGAATTTACAGGTCTAGGATTTCGGATGTCTGAAGGAGTAAAAGGAATATCCGTGGTTGTCTCACAGTCCATTCGTCGAGCAGGTGAAGCGGGTTCTCAGGTTGGAATTTAATGTATTCATCTGCAGCCTCACAACAAGGAGAATAAATGCGTGTGTGTCCTCTAAGAAAAGGTGATCGCTCATTCAAATCCTCGGCAGAATCACAAACAGATTATTTGGCTGGCTAGCTGGCTCAGCCAATGAGGATGCGCCTCGCTGACAGAACTACTCCGATTTGTTCGTTGGAAATCTAACAGTACATTGATAGTTTATTACAGGCGAATTTAGTGTAACAACCACTAACGGTACCAAAAAAGTTGAATTTTACAGGCGAATTTAGTGTAACAACCACCAACGGTACCAAAAAAGTTGAATATATTACTTTTGCGACTTCTCTGACCTATAGACATTAGTAAAGCGTGACTGATAAGGTACATTTACATGATCCTGGACTCTCACACTGTATTGCGGAAGGTCATGAATCTATTTGTAGAAGTTGTATTTTAAGCTTAATGCCTGCTGACGGTGCATTAACCCGTGCATTGAAAATTTAACGTCTGCCTGATTCATACGATTCTTGCGGTCAAGAAATTCAACGCGCTTGGACATTTCAGCTTAACCAGATATCTCGTTTAACTGCTCGTACGCTCAACAAAAATTCACACTGTCAGTCAATGTGGATCTGATGCAGAAGCGTTGAGTTCACAAATCTGTGTTTTGAATCTTGTTGTGCACGAAATGAGTGTGTTATCTGGAGAAAAAACTAAAAAACTGGGTAACAGATCTTGAAACATGAATCAGAACAACAGGTGTGAGAGAATGCTTGCGCTGAAAAAACTAAAAAACTGAGTAACAGATCTTGAAACATGAAACAGAACAACAGGTGTGAGAGAATGCTTGCGTCATAACAAAACATGTCATTCACGTATGCAAAACTAGGTTAACTGCACCAAATGTCGAACGTGCCTGGAAGCTCAACAAAGCTGCTGATGCGGGAAGGTAACCTAATGGTTCCATCATAAAACTTCACAATTTTGATTTATACCCAATTTTGCATAAGATAGGGGTGATATTCTAAGTGTGGAAAAGAAGTCAAAAGTAAAATATCGCCATATGATACTTGAAGTCATAGGTTCTCCACAGGGGTCTGAGACTTGTATATCCTCAAGAATGTATAGGATTATCTTGGTAGAAACACACTTGTGAAGGATATAAAATTTGGTAAATTTGATCAGCAATCACCGACCCACGCTTGGATGGTGCTTTCGTACGCAGCGCTTGTATGGTATAAGGGAATAAAAGAAAACGGTTACCGCACTGATATATGTTCATTGGTCCCCACGGGTATGTTTAATCACTAAGTATAATGCGTCTTGATCTATTACATTCTACCCGACAACGAAAGTTGTTTTTAAGTGTTTTTCGCACGCTCACAATTTATTCACTTTTGGTGCTTAAACGAAAATACACTTCTAGTTCATTTCGAAATTTTCATTTGGTACCAAAACGTGTTAACTGTATTAGACACAATGCAGTACGCTTTGAAACCTTTATATAATCTAGGAAGATCCTGACCGGTCAATTAATCCAAGGCACACTACGAGTGATCCTTAAGGCTTTCTGGGGCAAGGGACAGTCTTTAAACGCCTAAACAATATAGACGCGAGGAAATGAAAAACATCTCTGTAGCCTTTTGCCTGGTGCTAAGACCTGGAACGATGAGTTAACCTCACATCTGTTACCTTCATCGAAGATAAGTCTAGCGATCCTTGATTTGACCCTGGATTCGGTCAGCGTTCTGTTATAGTCAACCGACGTGGTACGGAGTTATTTTCGGCGCCGACTTCTTTGCTCGCCTTTTAAGCCACCTGCCGACTTTACCGATTTACTTATGACGGCAAATGCAATGAGTTGGAGATGAAATTAAAGTATGCATTTTGACTGGCGGTAGTGACATAGCCTGCGTCTGTGATTTCGCCCACAACTGTGCTGTACTATAAGTCCAGTGCATCGCTACTTTAGGTGTCCATGTAACTAGACTGAGAGTATGATTATTGGTGTGAGGAACATCAGGGTAAATATTATTTGCGGTACTGCAAATGATAAATTCGGTGGATTACTTGGGACGAGCTGCATATCAATGAAACAATCAGAGTCGTCATTTGACCGCAGTACAACTCAGTTTCCCTCACCAAGTTAGTCGAGGTGCAAACCTGTCTAGCTCTCCATAATAGATACAGCACTAAGACATGTTTGTACCGTACTAGAAATACAATCGTAAGTTTCGCAACTTGTCCGGTGCATGGGGAAACATGGTTCCGATGGTATTTCCGGTGTTCAAAACATCCCTAAAATGAAGTCTGTTACCCTAAGGAACTTTACAGGTGAACATGTGTCTGTCAGAGTGTGAACAGAATTAACTTAACGTCCTGTGTCTTAACACGAGGCGGCCAGTTACAGAGGTTGACATTCCTTGCGACCATGTTAATTAGTCGTTAAAAGCCAGTCCTCTAACCGCCCCCCCCATCGAATGCTCCAAGAGACACTCTGAGTTTTCCTTGGAATTATTAAATGTTCATACTTTTTTATTAGTACACAAAAGTTTCAAGCCGTACTATAACTTGTACAGCGTAATGTTTTACGCATCTGTTAGCCGAAGAGAGTGAGTGGTATGAAATAATTCATCAACCACGTCCCTCTCGTTGCAGTGTTGACGGATTTCTAGTGTAAAGAGACCGGCGCTCACCACAATTATCCACTGCCGGGACTCATTGCGTACAAATTTCAAGCTTGTTTTCTTTTCACATAAATACTTCTTAAATTTTTTTAACAGTTTGCTCACCGCTGTGTGTAATCCAAAAGGTTCAAAATATTTCAGCAATACAGTTGAGAGGTATTGACGAACAGAACTAATTCATCTACAGGAGTTGGACATCTAATGGTGCTGCTGGTGAACTTCGGAGCGTCCCATTCAATATTCTCTACCACAAACATGGGATCTCGTTCGATGCGCAGGCATTGCGATAAGAGTCTGGCGTTACAGATCAGAATGGCCTATGAGGACAGATTGTAGCTGCGGACAAGCGTACCTTAAGGATGGACGTTGTGGCAGCGAAAACTAGAATGAGATTGGTTCGCTGCTCCAACTAACCCCGAACATAGGGAAGGCAAACATTTCGGCGAAAAATGTATACAGGTGAGTTGAATGCATCATCCAGTAATTGGATGTGTCCTGTTCATCTGTTTCTTCAATTGCATTGATGTTACTTTTTAATTTAATAAGTTGTATAGAGCGGTGAAAGTTTGAAAACGTGCGAACTTCTTCGGGTACTACAGGTGAAAGATTATTTTAGGTGGAAAATGGGACGTTTTGTTGATTTTGGTGTTGAATCACATTGGTTATGTACACCAAGCAAACGTTTGTCTAAGTATTCTTGCAAAGGCAATTTTCTTGGTTTAATACTGTGAGGTGAGGCTTGTAAAAGTTGCTTTCTAATCTAATTTCGACCTATATTGGTAACTTTTTAACTGTCACACTGGGTTTTCCAATAGTGCTAGTAGACTGTTTTCCTCTGCAGACCAAGAGTGGCAGGTATTTGACGAATTGATTTCGGGTGCCCGAAAAGTCCTCAACAAAAACCGCTGTCTTCGGTGGGTATAATGTAGTAGATTGAAACGAACCACACTAATTAGTACAACATATCAATTAGTACCAATAAGATAGAGTTTGAGTGTCAATCGTTGTTAATAATGTTTATTCCACACCCTTACAGCTCAGCAACACTCAACGAAAAAGCCCTCAACAAAGCCCAAATGTGGGTTAACAAATACAGGTGAAATACATCTTATTCATTGCTTCATTCGTGAGTAGTTTCCTGGCATGTCTGCTATTGGTATGCCAGATATTCTGTAGATTCTATATGTCCCATTTACTTCGTTCGTGCTCATCTCAGGAGTTGCTGTGGTAAATTTGATTCGTAAATTACAGAACAATATAAATGAAGTGTCGCTGTGCTTCACTGCTGCAAGGCGGCCTATTTACAGGATGTGTCATTTGGAATCGCTCTTCGCTTTTGAGAACCTGTTGAAAGTATTGGAGTTTATCTTCTTGAGAGATGAGGATCTGCGGATTAAGATCGAACATATTTGAATGGTTGTGATTAGAAGAACACCAGAGGTCATGTATTCTCCTCCAATGACGATACTGTCTGTTGGGTACTGTCTGGGCTCGGGTCAAATTAGAGTGAAACTCAAATCCTGGAGATTTAGATGCCCACATTCATCTGCATTTGGGTTTCGTTCACGAAGTCAATAAGTGCGGGCGACGAAAGTACCTTTACTGGTATTAATTGGCACATTACATCCGGGCCTTGAACATTTCTTAATGTACACTTCTCTCTGCAAGAAAATGAGCTGGTAATCAATGTTTCTTCGTCATCTGAGAAGACCAGTATATAATGAAACAATTTTTTGTAGATATAATGCTTCGTACTGATTGTGTCCGTTCGGAGGTTGTGCTTTCTACTGACATCACGCTTCCTCCTTCATTCTGAGTAATTTTTAATATGAAGACGTTTGCTTCAGGATATACAAGACCGCTTACGTGATGCGATCATTACGCAGCCGCTAGGCATTTACGGCATAATAAATCCTTCTAAATATTTTTTGGTAAGATTAATCGTTATAGACCCAACTATGTATAACAAATTAGTGTGTACAACAACCACTACCCCAAGAGTATGTAGTGTTTTGGAATCAATGCTCAATTACTTGCTAATCCGAACTGACTGTTTCTGAGCGGTTTCCTTGGTGGACCTTATTGAGTTGGGGCAAATGATATTTTAGAATATGGACCGAAAAGTGAGACCCGGAACGTTCGATACAGGATTCTGGATGAATACTTAGCCCCCAGTAATGATATATAAGTCGCGTATTTTACAGTTTGGTTTAACCATACACTGTAGCTATTCTAGGTTGTCACATTGTTCACAGTATATTAACTTTGTGTCACATCACTTGCTAACACCAATGACGCAGTTTGCTGTAAGTGGTTACTTGATAGACGGTGCCTCGATCTTTTCTAGATAATAAATTTCTTGTCGGCAAAATTCAGCGACAAACTGAAAGTGCACAGACAGCAACATTTAGAACTGAGTAAACCTAGTCACACAGCAGTCCAACTTTGCTGATCAGCATTGTTTTTACCGTCTCAGTATTTTCGTTGAGGAACACTTGCACTATGCTCCATGGAACAGGCAAAATCATCATTGAACCTATGGAGTTTGATCCAAATATAATTGCGTACATGATGTCTTCTGATACACATTCTAGCAGAGAACTACGGCCATATGGCTCATCAAAATAAAGTAGATTTTCGAGATAATGAAAATGTGGTGAAATATTCAACGTATAAATAAGGCTCCTATGCGCATTGAAATGTACTTGAGATTAATAGAACGTGTGATCCTCTATATCGGGGAGTCCACTTACTGCAAGTGCCCACTTACAAAACAGATGCTATTGATTGTTCAATTAATGTACAGGCCTATCTGTACGCTCGGTTTACTGTAAATGTGGGACATATTCGTAGGAGGTTTATTTATAGAACCACTGAAAAACTCAAAATTTATGACCGGCTTGTGTCCATCAAACAAAAGCATTGCTCGATGTTCCGGTTGCTTCGATTAAAAGTGAAAAAAGTATTCTGTTTTAAAAATATAACATCTATACAAGATGCACTCAGGATAAGTTATATTAAAACCTTATTTCCTTAGGCAAAGAAAAGGAATCCCCTTCATCGTATCAAATTTGGTGCACGATTGTTACGAAATTTAGGTAATTTTCTGAAATGACTTTCAGAAGGAATCACAATGACTGACTCATTTCCAAGATCCGGAGAATCATATAGAAGATTGCTTTACATAGTATCTAGTGTCTTCTGCGCCCAGCTTTCCAAATGCTTATTCTGTGAGCTTTCAATACGAAGCACTAGACTCATGAGTCCTGAAAATGTCACCGAAAAAACTAAGGCCATTTTAAAGTTTATCTGCCAAACTGGGCATAGATGCCACATAGGATACATCCTACTCGTAACCTCTAAAGGAGGAAAGTATTGTTTTCTCATTATTACTGACTAACAACTTTAATCCTGTCAGCACCATCTGTGTAGATAAACCAGATAGAATACGGCGATTCCCACCTATATTAGAGGTGGTTTTGTACTACTTCTCGGACGTCCACCTTGCCGTCGTTTGAGGAGATTCTGCGCTATTGATCAAATCAAGCGAACCATTGAAAATCATATGATAAACACTTATTGTGTTAATTTCCTGGATTGCGCGTGTTCACATATGATGGGGAATTGGCTCCAAGTGTTTCACAAAAGAAAGCCACAGAACTAAGGCAGAACAGACTGGAGCAAATAAACCATGTTGTCTGTTTTGAAAGTGTACTGACTGAGCGCTAAGCAAATTGAGTCAGACTTAATTAAATAGGACAGTGTTATATAAACTGAAGAGCGCGCATCCTAGTAAGATCATCTGCAGCTTAACGGTCGTATTTATTTGCTGACACAGTGGTTCGTTGGCGCGCTGCTTATATCTTCTGCATTGATGACAAAACTTTTGCAAGCTAAGCTTCAAGCTCGGCGAACTGATGATCAGCCGCCATTCAAATACGTCTAGACACCAGTTATCTGGCATAATTTACTACAGTGATTTGTTCAAAATAATTGCGTTTTGTCGTTCTTTGTCCCCTTCGATGAGAAACCCGTGATACAGAAACAGATACGAAATAGTACTCAGCTATGTTAACTTACCACTAAGAGATGACAAAACGGGAGGTTGATCACTGCAATATAGGTTATCGTCTGAAAGCTTGCGCGGGGAAATTTTTTTTAACGAACATTTCATAGACTGGCATTTGAATTGCAGAATCATAAATCTGAATGATCTGTATGTGTACGAGCTCAGTGCATTCACTAGCTTCTGTCGAGTTCGTGGTATGCGATACTTGGGAAATGCTCAGGTCCTACGAAATTCAGCGTTCTGCAATATGGGGATCGGGCACGCCATCAGTGCTATGCGGCAGGTGAGCGACGATACTCCGTGTTCAGTACGTATGCTCGACTGGGCTTTCTACACTGCAAAATCTGTAGGCACAGTCCCTCTGGTCTTTGCAGTCAATCTGGATATTTGCCATCCCTGCATGCTGCTGCAAAATAACTTTTCAAATCCCACTCCGTTGGAATATTCTGCCAGAACTTGTGTACTATACGGCTTGGCAAGAAAGGCTACGCGACCCCCATCCTTTTTCCCAGATTTTACGAACTTTTTCTTGTCAGTTGTTGTCTAACAAGCGGAACTGAAAGTTGATTTCCTTGAAACAGTTTGATTGACGGTTTCAGTCTGTTTGCTGTCATGGACTTTTCACAAACGCAGAGTGATTAACTAGAAATTCAATGACTGTGCGTTTTAATTTATACTGATGTCCTTACTCGTATTGCAGACTTTTTATGTTTTCTGCAGATGTCCTTTGATAACACACGGTTCACGTTACCAAAACTTCTCGTATAGCACATTCATATCCCTTGTTTCCTTGTATGAAAACAGTGAAAAGCACTTATCCTTCTGACAGTACTGGTAGACGCTTTTTTGTCTGGCCAATATGATGACGGAGATGCGGGTGACTTACCGCAACAATGCATGAAGGTGAATGAAATTGGACAATCGTTTGCCTTACGCAGTCATCTGCATGGTAGTTCGGTTTTGAAAAAGATTCACGAAGAACCCAGCTGAATCTCTCGTTTATGATTTCATCAAGTAACTGAACATGCTACACTAAACCGCCTCATGGTTCATTTGGAACGATATTCGAGATGTCGCACTACGTTGTATGGACGTAATAAACCACTCATAAGGCTGTTGACTAATCTGCAGCCCACCACCGGTTTCGCCCAACTTTGGGCTCAGCAAATAGGCGCATTCCTCGGGCTTCCGCCAACCTTGTGTTCTAAATGAACCCAGATAGCAAGAAGTTTGATCTATTAGCTCATCTGCATACCGATTTGGTTTTGACAGGATAATTAATTTATCGGACCCAGCTAAATCTCCCGTCTGTGATGGTTCCGTTGAGCCTCCAGTCAAAACAAGATTGGTACCATGATGATCACATAAATTGGAATTAGTGCAACTCGGGTTCAAGTAGAAACTAAGATTGACGGAAGTTCGCTGTCTGCGCCTGCCTGATGAATCCCGAGAACGGTGAAACCGGTAACGGGGTGTCGAAGGTTTTTCAGTGACCTCATGAATATTGTATTATATCTGGCTAGACGCTCTGTTTAATATGGTGTTTGAGCAAGCAAATAATTATGGACACTGCTGCAAACCGAACGGAAGATCTACCATGAATAGTGTTTACTGACTGACATATAAAACTGTAAATATGAAATAAATGGATGTTTTGATAATCGTAAGCTCAAGTTATTAAAAAGGTTCGAGAAGTTGTGGCAAACACATGTTTCCAGATTTTTCTCTTTCGAAAGGATTCGATCACAATTTATCCAACGGAACTGAGATGCTTATCGGATGCGATTTTGCGACCTTGGGTTCGTGTTCAACTGTTGTCGGATGCGGATGACGTCAAGGAAATAGTTCTCAACCAAAAATGTGAAAGGTCTCCCCATGGGAATCAGAATGCGTTATTGGTGAAAAGGTTGGGCTAAACCTACTTGTTGGGAATGATTGAGGGAGTTAACGCGTTGGAAAAGTCATGTCAATCCACATCACAAGGAACAACACAAAATCCATGCAACCTCCCGTTATGAATGGTCCGCATTATTGACTCAGAATACTCAGCATCCGATCCATACAAGCCACTTTCTTAGAGGACAACCACTATGTGAATCTCCGTGCTGTCCACTTGGCTTATCTAGAATTCACACAACACGAACTAGTGTCCGAAACTTGTGGACTGCAACACCTCGAAACATTTCAGTTCCACCATGAAGTCAAATAGGGTAATGTGGCTCATTCACGCTAAGTGCTCGTTTGTATTTATTACGGTTCTCCAGTCTACTCACCTGAGAAAAGACAAATTGGTTCTCAGCATTGAGTTGGCACAGACCTGTTGTTGACCGACTCTCTGTCGTAATCTCAAAAAAAATATAACTGGTTGGAACAAAACTAAATGTTTGCCCTCTTGATTTGCTGAGTATTGTTGCGATGTGCATTCTAAGTTTTCCATGCTGCACTATGAAATCAGAATAGCTCTGCTACTAAATCTACATTTAGCACTTTCTATTAGTTTCCATCTGTTCTGAGAATAACTAAGAATTTTGCAGTTTGGGTCCTTTTGATCGCAAGAATAAGGTAAGTTGTTATTTATGAGGTCCAACGGAGTGCGTCCACTCTGTTTGCCGAACAAGGCCTTTGTCGTGGTGCACGCGCTGAATTTCTTCATATATGGCCGAACTTCTTCATTGCTTCAGATATTGCGATTTTGATAGTGCCTTTTAAAGTGGGAGAAATGCCCACCGAACAGCGTAATGACAATGTTGAACTGCATGGCGACGTAATTCTGATTGTCACTCTCGGCGAACAGATCAGCTGTCAATCGGAGCCATGGTTCTTCCAATGTTCCGTGACTCTGCCAGCGCACACTTCATTCATCATTTCGTACCCAGCACAACTAGTCCTATTTATACGCACGCCAGTTAATTTACGTGCGAACCTCATTTGCGATTTAGATATCATGTCCGTTCTACGTTCAATTCTGTTGACGTTATAACGGGTCCATTGGAGCTAAAACTGGCAGACTGTTTTAAAATGCAAGCTAATCGTATGTAGGCAATATTCTGTTTACCTCTGGTGCCAACGATTTTAACATTATTATTCCCATTCTGACCTCCGTGTAGTCATACTTTTAATCTTCTCACAGCTGAGATCAGGACACGAATAAACCCATTCTGGATCTTAAGTTCACTGGATTGACCAAGCAACTTTTTGGGAAAAACGTCGTTGCTAATATATGCCCAGAGAGAATTGACGGAGTACATAGATGCTCTAAGTTTGATAGAAGTCCGACCACAGCATTATCCTTCTTGCACCCCAAATTGAATGACATTACAGTGTCAGAAATTTTCGCCAGATAAAAACTTGACTTTCTTACTGGGTGGCACGAATAAGCTTCACAAATGGAACAAAAGACTAACATCCGAAGCCAACTAAAAATCCATCTGATGACACTGATAAATGAAATTGCAGCCACGTCGACTGTAACCCATTTCTGAAGCAGTGATCACGTTGTTATTGTATGATTTTCAATGTGCTGCCTGGACTCCATATCCACCGATCGCTCAATTTACTAAGCAGTCTTTGTATTCATTAACTGGTTCAACTAATGAGCATTAACTATATATTATATATACATATTATATATATTATATATTATATATTATATATATTATATATTATATATTATAATATACAAAATAGTATAATATAATATAATAATATAATAATAATATAACATATATAATATATATTATATATATGTTAACCATCTGTCTTACGTTCACGATGGAGACAAGACATATGAGCCGGTTGCAACCTGCTACTTAGTTATCGTCACTTTATGTTGGATCATAGGCCGCAACCATGAAAGCTTGTCCAGTTGTTATGTGGGAATTTTTTGAGCAATAATACAATTGTTTGCTGTTCCTCACCACTACATTCTTTTCTTTAATCGGGATATTATGTGGAATATTGTTCAGCAAATTTTGCAGCTACTTACTAGATACTCTTGCATATACAGCTTCCTTCCTCACCCCCACCCTCGGGAGCAATATTATGGTGTTTTCCATTATGCACTAAGTGCAGGCTAACCCTCGATGGTGCTCTGTATGCTTATAGGGGCAAAACAGGCACCCAGTCACGCAATCGGATGTTTGCGTCAAAAATGAAACTCACTGTTGGATAAAACGAGCCCAAAACTTAATTAGACTTAAAAGCATGGTTTGACCATCGGTTCTGAGTGAGAAATAAAGCTTAAAGCTTTGAGTTGTAGGAGACGGTGTATACTAAAGAACAGGTTACGATACCTAATCATGTCGCTTGGTTTATGAGTCGAACGGGTGCACCGCCAAATGTAGTAATATATTACATAGAATAATTCATGATAGAATGGTACTATGTACGTTGTGCATATACTATACACCACGTTATACTGTAGACAAATGCACCCTGAATAAGCAACAACTATTTGCGCAGTACTCTGTACGTTGTGCATGTACTATACACCAAGTTATACGGTAGACAAATACACCCTGAATAAGCAACAACTATTTGCGCAACAATGGTAATGTGACAATGGTAAAATGATAATAATCGAAAATATACCTACAATAAACAGATTCATAGAAAAATCGTTCAACCGCTCTGATACAAATAATACTGTTTGTAAACAGTTGCTTGTCAAGAGTGCTTAGTCCAGTCTCTCGTATCCGGAGATTTACCTTTCAAGTTTGGTCGAGCCCGTGAGCACCTGGCATTTCCAGTAACACATAGTGAGTTGTGTACAATAGTGTACATAGACACACGTATGTCCATGATGCCATCTTGAACTGAAAGGAATGAGAGAGATTGGCATACAATCCAGAGCCTGTTGCTATGGCTCCTTTACCTGTCCATTGTGATATGATCCTGGATAGCAAGTAGATGCATGCTGTTAAAGCGTGGGCGTCATCCGTTCGTTTCATTAGTTTTGAGTCTAATGCCACATTTCTTTCATCGTACAATAATTTTGTTGTTTGTGCCACACATTTACTACCTGCAGGTCACCGAATGAAAGTCGAATGAGCACCTTACTCTACAGCAATAGTTTTTCTGGACTTTGTGACCTAATTTTATTTTCGTCAACTTTGGTTAAGTTTCCTCATTTTTTCTTTGGGTTTTGTTATTCAGAGGAGTTCAATAAACGACACAGGGCAGAAACCGTCAAAGTATTTGCTGAGAAACCGAAATGAGGTTTGGTTTTTAAATTTACAGCCTTAGAAAGAAATCTTAAACTTAAAGTCGGCCACCAGCTTTTTCAACGTGAAAGGAAATCAAGAATCATTGGGCAGAAACATATTTCACGATTCCTTGAGGACATTATCTTATCCTTCATTGTTTTTGTTTGCCGGTACACACTGACCCATACATTTACTGCGCAAGTGCTCCAGAGTGCCAATTCACATCTTTCTACGAAAGACCTTCTAGGAGCAATCTTGTTCGAATATGTGATTAGATTGTTTGCATGAATTGTCGTTAGTTTGTTCGCTGAACTGAGAAATTTGATTTCATGACTTTTCTTGAGATGGATACCTGTCAACCAGGTTTGCGCGCTTGTGGATGATGGGAACGTAGGTGTGACTTGCAAGTTAAACGATGACAACTACGAAGTGTACGACAAGTCAGATGAACAAATGGTATGACTTTAGAAATAGTAAGCCTTGCCGTCGGTCATAGACACCCTCGCATTTGCTGACCAACCAGTTTTATTGATAGGAAACTTCTGCGGTCCCAAAAGAGCGGAAAAAATTGATTGGCATCTGCTGTATCCAAGCAGAAACGACTACAAATACGCGGTTGATCTCAGTAAAACAGAATGAGACGATCCAGTCTCAATTACGTGTTGTGAGGGGGTGTACTGTGACCTTAATTGAGTACCACCCTCCAGACTCATTGAGAGTAGACAACGTACAACAGTTGTGACTGTTATGTCCGGGGCAGTTCCGAATTTTAAATGAAACATATTCTTCTCGAAAACAAAATGACGACTCGTAGTGATAAATTGACATAACTTACACTAAGGATAACTGATATTACCGCACCAATACTAAGTAACCAACTTTTAAAATATTTCCAACGTAAAGGATGGAGTGACACGACGGAAACTAGTGAATCTTAAAATACACAAGTCACTAGTCTCATGTGATTCGCTGGACAAGACTAAGGAGGATCATTTCGAGGGCTTGGGTAAGGTCATTCTATTGGCGCTCTAGAGTTGGTAGCTTTTCCCACGTCTGACAATCCGCACAAGTACGGAAGTAAAAGGCAGCTTATTTCAGATGACGGTTATCTACAGCATTTCTTAACTAATTATAATGCCCACGTACTCCTTCCATATATCGTAAATTTTGTTGATATTTCTGCAAGCTCCTCAGCCGGGGAGAACAACTCTCAAACGCCGTTTAGGGTGCTGATATCACTGGTGTGTTCGGAAGCTACGAGTTCGTACTAATTCCGGAGCTTACAATTTGGTTGTTTGAAGGATGCTGTAATATTTATGTTCTATGCAAAGCAAATCCCATTGAAGCTTGTGTGTCAAGAAAAGCATGATCTTGTTCGAAGACGTTAAATTGGTCCTCTTTTAACGAAAACAGACAGTTCAATTATTCTTGAAATTTTGACCAGCACGTCTAACGTTCTTATTTTTGTCCGATCAGTTGCCGGTATACTGAACTATAAGTGAAACCATTTGGAAATGACCACAACGACGTAGTTCAGAAGAAAACATTCCACGCGGCGACTGGGTTATTCTCATTATGTCATTGAGACCATCGGTCTTTTTCAATTACCTTTTTTGGAGCGCTTGTGCTTTTAGTATGCAAAATGTTTCATTTGGGTATATATGCACGTATTCTTTTCAAACTGAGAAGCTGTTGGAGATCAGAAGGTGGAAAAACCGAGATCGAACCATCGGAAGTGACAGTGGTGCCAAGCGTGAAATCCTCCAAACTGAGGCCTCTACGTTTATTCCTTCAAAGGGCTTGGGCAAACCATCATCTGTAGGACATCAGCGGATTGCCATACTATCATGAGGATCCTGATTCGGACGTCATACTAGGTAACGAATCCCTAATAAATGGCTTAAAGTTCAATCATTACTCTCCATATTGAGCTAAGGCGAACTCTTTCCATCGTATGACTGAGCTAATGGACCTTTTGGACAGAAACCACAACAGGGTAAACCGAGCCAACGGATATGAGTCTGATTGGTTCAATAACTTCCCCTTTCATGTGATTACGTAGAAGGGAGCACACTTACAGAATAGAGAAGACTGATCAACCGGTCTAAAATAGCAGTTTTTCTATTCCCACTTCACTCTTTTTTCGATGCTGCGAAAACGAAGTATTTGCGACGAAGTGCGTATTCCAAGTCCACTGCTGACTGTGTTGCCAGTATGTGGCAGACACTGCCATTGGTTGAGTTTTCGCGTATGCTTGAAAGCGGAGGGTTTATTGCTTAATTGAGGGAGTTGAATAAAAGATGTGATTCGCAAGGAACGATATGCATTTAGTGACTATCTTTGTTTTTTGTTCAACTAAATGAGCTTATTCGCAATTTGACGTGAGGATGACAGTCAGTCAACTTGTTGTGGGGCTCTCACGCAATGATTCGGCAACAATTTGCGTTCAGAAACACAACTAACACAACAAACTTGAGAATCCCATGGGACCCAGTGGGCTTGAGACAAATATGATATCGTAACTAATCTGGCTCCAGCCTTTTCAGGTGAACACATTGGAGTAATCACAAACAGAGCATTGTGGAAAAGCAAACAAAATGACTTCATCTGCTTTAATGAATGTGGAAAGATTTCTCTCAATTTATTTCACCAAAGTGTACTCATTTCGGACCTCTTTGTGCCTGTTGCCCACCGGCAGAAATTGCTGCAGTGACTCCCGATCAGGCTAGTGACAACGATAGCAATGCAGAATACCCTCGCTGAACTTGTTCAGTGCGTCCTAATTCCCCAAACGTTGATAGCACCTTCCTGGGCATGAGTACATGAGTTTGGTCCCCGGAGAGTAATTTCACTTTTGAATTTATAACACAAAACTAGTGATCCATTCAAAAATGCTACTGGTCAACCGCGGAGAAAACATTAGCGAATGTCAATTACAAATTTTGACAAAACTCCCTTAAAATGCCACATTTTGCAATGTCAGAGGAGAAAATCATATTTATTTATAATTCAAAAATTGTAGGACATAATATTAGATAGATTCAAACTCCACCGTTCCTCGGGATGACGAATGTGATGTTGTCCAGCGATTTGGAATAAGGACAAGCTTTCTTTCAGCCATACTTATCCATAGATGAGCAGTCCATCTCAGTACTCTTCCACACGGAATTTTGAGGAATAGGTGGCTTTGAAGGATGATGCTTCTGGAAAGTCGTCCAAAATAAATTGTATCGGTGTCATAGGTATGTACTTACAAAGCCCGGTAACTATTTTCATTCCCCTACGCCACAGGTTGTGGTAAAGTGATATAATGAACGTCATTAAAATGCAACGAAATACCATACCGCATATTTATGACTGGGTTTGGTTCTCTCATATTGACTAGTTGTTATGCACGTTATGAAAGGTGCAATGCACCCAACTGATCTAGCTGTCAAATATCTCTAATTTTTCCTGCTGCACTTATGTAACTTTCGGCTCTGGGAAGTGTACGCGCATCCCCATGATCAGATACAACGCGTTTTTGGCTTTCGATCCTTAATACTGATATATGCACCTCTGATTCCCACAAGAACTGTGGGGCATATTGGGGTATGCCTTGAAACGAATGACGTCTTGTGTGGAAAACAATGGTAACTGGCACTTTGGGAACTGAACACATTTCTCCTGGTGTAATCAAAGATATGAGGACGCATGATCGTTAACAGTCAAGTGCTTGACCGTAGACGGCAAAGTGGTTGACCTCAAATCAGCCCACTTTAAGAACTCCATCACATAAACTTGACACAGGTTGCTATGATCGATCAGGGAAATTCGCCTATCGGTTCCTCTGGTAACGTTTGCCTTTACAAAATTTGTACTTACATCACTCCATTGTGAACAAAACTTTTGTTCAGTGACGTGTGTTGGTTCACACAAGAGTAATGGATTTATATTTGGTCCCAATCAGGACTTATTAACGGTGTCTATCCTTGACTGTGCCGGGATTTCCGAAGCAACTACCAACAAAGTCAGCTCCATCAATGCATGATGGTCTTAACTATCGCCTGTGGAAAGGTAGAAATTGTTATGCTTGCGTAATAGGTGTAGGTATGCAGACAGATCAGCAGCTATAATAGTAAGAAGGTCACAGACGTCTTGACTCCGGGTGAGATGTGAACTGAATGGAAACAGAAGGTTTATTAGTTGTTCACGAGCACACAATTTTTACGAGAATCGTGAAACAAGTGTAAACCGTACGTGGAACACGTGGTCGGGTCATGCGACATCACAAAATAGCTAGCAAAGTTTGGAACTTTCAAGAAGGCACAAACAGAAGAATCAACCTAAATCGTGACTAACAGACCTTTCACAAACCGTAAGGTAAATTTACAAACTGGTGAAGATTGACCAGACTGGGCCTCATTTTAGAAGCTGGACATACGAGAGCTAACTTTAGTCTATCTACCGACGACGGCCTGAGTGATTATTTGGCATGGGAGTGATAATCACGCTTTCGGTGATGTGAGCTGATAGGCTTACAGTTCAATATACTCCGAGTACCCTTCTAAGCAACATGTTACCTCTCAGTTATGAGCTATTCTAAAACCGATTGCTGTGAGAAAATCTGGTTCGCTTACAATGATAATGGCTTACCGTTTTCAAGTGAGATGTTTCCACTAAATGCAAATGGATTGCCATGGAAACGCCAGGGTCCCAATAATTTACCTAATTGCAGTCGGTTTTTCAAATGCCGACAATGCACACACAATTAGGATGTCAAGATTAATCAGTCTGCTATCGGATTACGTTGAAGTACGACCGCTGTGTATGATTAAACAGCAATCCTGGCGTATGAATTAATGTAGACTCTCTGGAGAACATGGAAGAGATTGCACGGAAACTGCTTTAAGGTTACTTTGGACTGGAGAGAAAATGAATTTTTCGGTTCCATGTACTATCCATTGAACATGATTGGACAGCTGTTTATACTGTGGACACAAATAAATATGGAAAATGGAAAAAAATGAAACAAGTGAACAACTTACTCGAAAAGTGGGCTGTAAGACAAAAGACCTCAGCTTGTAATACAGGAGATTAAGAGTTTCACCAAACGTATACGCTGGCCTGCCTCATTGAATGCGAAAGTTTCTCACAAGAGAAACCGCTTTAACTACGTCCCATTTGTGCTTTTTTAAGGGGTCATTGCATAAATTGAAGGGCAATCAAAGCAAATAATCTGAGAAAGCGAATCCAGGTGCTCCTCTGTACTGGGAGAGAATAAGAGTGATAAACGGAATTCGAGGGTTGGAATCTAAGCGACCAGGTAATGTAAGCATGGAGTACCAAAATGTGCACCAGGTGCGCAATGGAGGAAATGTAAATTTTGCGAAGCTCATAATTTGAACTGAATTGTGGTTCAGTTTTGATGTTTATGTTTCTACTAATACCAACCCTGATTGGGCAGTCGGAAATTAGTTAGCATTTTGTTTTGTTTCTGTTGCACTGAAATTCGTTCTCCTGTGATGTAAAAAAATTTGCGATCCAACTACGAAGTTTTTGAATGGGGCTTTGTTGCTCGGTTACGGCATGACTGCTTACTGTCAAGTGTTCCCTAGCTGTGTAATCGAATGTTCACATTAAAGGGGATCGTAAATATACTCCAGTCTTCGGTGGACTCTCCATACCCGGATAGTAAGGTTGGAGTACCCAAACAAGAGTGCCCTGTTGAGCAGCAAGCAGGAAGAAACTTAGCACAATCCATGGTGTCTAGCTCATCGCTTGGCACTTGCTGGATAAGATAATATTAGCTAGATGATAAACTCCTTCTCGACATAGATGAAAGTTTTTGACTGTCAGCATATACAATAAAGAGAGACAAATTAGTAGCCTAAAGCACTTGAGCCTAACTATTCTATTCTATCTTATTTAACGGACAGCTAAATGAAGAGGCTCAACATAAGGCAGATTGCGTCACAAATGTTTCACGCGGATGAACAACACAGTATGAATTAGATTATATCCGTGTGCGCCCAAAAAACTAACGGCGGTTCGCCTAGTCTTATGTTGCGGTTGCATCACACTACTTTTACTAGCGGAGAATTGTAGAAAGCAATAGGTCCTGTTTGTGTCTCTGATGAGATCCCGGAGATTCACACAGATCTACCTCGGGTATTTTAAAGACAACGGTTACAACGGTTTGTCTGTGTGTCATTTCTCAGAGACACTGTTGAAATCTAAAAATATACCTTGGCCTCTATACCGTATGGAGTGGCGTTATCGGCCAGAAGGCTGAATGAAATACTACCCTATTGGAGTTAAAATACAACGCGCAGCAAAGTGGTTCCCGCGCGGTTCACGGGATCTCTCAATGGAACCAGCCTTCAGTCGTGCACGAAAAAGCCGGTCGATATTACTGAGCATCCGCTATCACACGAACATCTTAATCTGGCCTGTCCTCATTCTGGAGATAGTAATTAAAATGCAAATTAAAGTAGAGGTAGTAAAAACAACCGGGGCAAGGCTGATTTGAGCATCTGTTCCCTTAGAGCCGACCAACTTGTACAATTTTACAAAATCCGACAATCTCAAACTAAACCAGAAAGCCAATGGCACGTCAGATATGCCATCGGATCAAGAATACTCGAGACGAATGCATTTCCGACAAGCTAGGATACATTTTTGTCTGGTCGCATTCAGTTTATCATAGCTGCAAATTGATGCTTCTACACAGCAATGACGGGTGGCGTTGGAGTCGAAACAATAATGCACACTCAAACGATGATGTCTTGTATATCAATGGATGAAGAACTTGGTCTCCAATAAAGCTGTTCATCAAATACATGGTGATCAGGATGTAGTACTGATGTTTTCTATATATTCTGCTCACCTTACAAATTGCCTTCCAGTTAGAATCTAGTGAGCCGCTGAAAATGCGGTAGATTTTTGCTATCAGTCTTACCGGTATACCTTACAGATATACCTTATCGATATACCTGTTCGACTGGACGGTACAAACACTTGTTTAGTTAAAACATGTTTGCATAAAAAACTTATTCTGTACACTGGTGTGAGCAGAATGTTTGCACAAAACACTTATTCTGTACACTGGTGTGAGCAGAATTTATATCCGAAAAATGATATAACTCGTCGAAAAATATAGAGAGTGGATCTTTGATCGTCACATTTTTAACTAGATTCTCACTTGTTGGTGAATAAGGTATCCTAATTCTATCAATGTCGTTTTTGCCCAAAGCGCGCTATCAGACCTAATAAGGTGGGCTAAGCTGATCGCTCAGTAGAAACGCCTGCGATCGGAGAGTACTGGCTATCAGTTAGTTGATGCTCCTAGATGAAACTTATGGTTGTGTAAGCATGTGCGATTCCACGCTGTGGCAATTGCATTCGACTGGTTTCTGAGCAATATTCTTGGCAAAAGCGTCATGATCACGGCATACTTACCCGTAAACATTAACCTTCGTTAACATTCACTACTGTAGGATTATTAAGCATGACTGATCTCAAGCCGGATGTGTTTACCCTTTTCGCCATTTCACCGTCACTTTTGCAAGGATTTTGTAGAACCTGTCGTGTGCTTAAATTGTATATTCCGGATTCACCGAATGCTTATTGTTACGCACATTTGATAGTAAACTTCGCTGTTCATATGAGTTGATCGTCAGTGAAAACGGCATACCCGCAATCATTGCAGCAGACTGCAGCAGAAATTCTCAAGTGACAGTAGATTAAATAACAAACTTACAGACTGCATGTGCGCTAATCGTGCACTCAATGGACCTATACACTTCACTGTTGCTGGATGTAGTCTGGAACATTTCTGCATATCGATCAGATTTAACGGGACTGTTGTTGTCACTGAGCTTCATAGAGATTCTTGGTTGTACCACCGTCATTTTACTGCATCATTATTACAATAAGTGTATTAGATTGCAATAAATGCACTTTTTAAATATGCTTAACAAGTAAATTTTCCGTATCAGCTTCCACAAACATCGGTTACTACACAAGTGCGTTGCCCTCATAATGCAGAGTTGCATATTCGTCCCAATGCAATCGTGATGAACTGCGCCCCCTTCGGTCGTCAAAAAGGCTAACGGCAGCGGGCATATTTGCCCAGAGTACTGGATTAGGCTATACAGTGCTACCTGGTGGGAAGATACTCTCAGCATCGATTTTTCTGATAGCACGTGTGGACCGATAAGTGGCCCACAGATCTATTCACCGCCAGTTAACACGGAATTCTGGAACTTCATATTATATATATATATACCCACAAAACGGATTTACTTCTCTTTATCTAACGGCTAATCAAGTTTCCTTGAAATTGTATAAGCAAGATAAGCTGAGCGTGAAAATTTATAACGCACCCGTTAACACCGTTCACTCTATGCTAGGTGAACATAATTTATGTGTACGCTCATAAAATTGAAACCGATTGATGCCAATGAGATCATACTATGGAGTCATTATGAATACCCAGCGCCGACGCTGGATAACAAGTAACTTCGTCATGCTTCGGATTAATAAAAATCTGGCACTGCTTCACTGGCAACAAACGCTGGTGATATATTGCAGTTTTAGATGCAGGGTAGATAAAACACAGCGGTAATGGGTGTTTCTCAGAGTTATCCTATGAAAGGATCACAATTCACTCAATGTCTAGCACCTCTTCGACAAACAAATCCTAACAGTGAACTACAAACTACATTGGCATACGAATATGACTTACAGTATGTTGTCGTTTGTCCTACTGAGCAATGCCAAGAGTGATTGCTGAGCATGCGTCCACGACACAGTGTGCAAACATTGTTTTATCCAGATTCATCACAAATTGGTAGATTCCAGTAACGTTTTTGAACACCCGTGCACAAATTCCAAGTAACTGCAGGCACAGTTCTACTGGAAACAGCAAAATAGTATTTCTTGTAACTTACCATGATCGGTCTGGCGCGCCTCTTTGTCACCTAGGCTAAGGAACTTTGAAACAGAAACTATGTCTCGATTGTAAACGATTTCTTGTTTGATGCGGTTTGTCTAACAGATAGCCCCTGACCCACTGCACACTGTTTGCCCTTCATCAGAACACACCCGTAACAGCAATTGTGCTTACTGGCCTACTTGACGAATCAGTATGTTTAGTCTTTCAGGGGCTGTCCCGAGGCAGCAAAGCTAGCCACCCAGTGCTAACTAGACCCAGGTTAACAAGAAACTCGATTTTTTACTGAATCATTCTAAAAACGAACCCAGCGTTTCACAATAATTTTGAAGTTTCAAGGTTTTTCGAAGCATTGTGCCATGGCGTAACTGTTGAAGCTTAATGTGGGTGATCCAAAAGTTTTCCAAAGAAGGTACAAAGCTACTGATTGCGTTTTTATAAATGCGGGTTGTCTTTCAGAGATCAGTATAAGTCAGGTAACAGTCTCCGGCAGTGAGCCTGGTTCATTTTTAGTGAATTAGGGGATATCCGAGGTTTACAGGACAGATTACGTCCCCAGAAATAAACTAAGCAGGGTGAAGAATGTCCAGCAAGTTTAAGCGAAGAGAAAAGGTTGCCGGTCGGAAAATACCTGAAAAGCAGCCGGTAAACGTTTGTCATACAACATCAGACCCGACAGTAACTTAGATTTCATCTTTGTCTAGAGCCGAGCCTGTTAAACACGTTGCTGACGCTTTGAAATCAGTTTATCACTTTGCCTTCGTGTGGGCTTGTGCGTGATTCATTGGTAGGTTATACGGTTGACCTAATTATTTCCGTGGTGGAGGTCAATCTCGGTTCCTGGCAGTGCTGCTGCCAGCCAGTTGAAGCTCCCATTGGAAGCAAATGTAATACTCTAAACACAGTATTCCTCACAGACTTTGGATACTCTGCCGACCGGATAGCAGAGTGACCTTGACCAACCGTCTGATTCGGAAACAAAAAGCAGTAACATGGGACCAATGATGTTGAGCACTGCTAAAGTCACCTGCGCACAGACGGGCTTACACAAGGGCCAGAAGATGTAGGTCAACTGCCCTACAAGAAACGGCTAGCGACCTGCTGGTGTAATCCCCCAAAATAAAAAAGACCGCACTGTAAACTCATTTCTTAAGGTGACATGAGACTATCCCCAGGAGTTTGTTTTGGTTTATGTTTACAATCTCACAGTGAATTAGACCCTTCAGCCGTATAACTAATGCAAGATATAAGCTCTTTATCGGTATGAGCTACTACACGCGCTAACTCAGGTTATAATGCAGTTGCGTCTAAGAGGCGAATCGCTCATCTGACATGAGACAATTATTAGGAGTTTGTCTTAGCTTACGTTTACATTCCCGCAGTGAATTGGATCCCTCAGGGCTTCAACAAAAGTGTGCGTTCCACCATTTGTACATATTTCTCACGACTGTCCGCAATAAATTGCGCAAATTTACAGCTACTTGCCTAATAGGAGTAATCACATATTATTTTACAGATCAGCAAATGGATCATGGGATCTACTAACGGGTTGGCTTCTGTTGTTCGACAGGTGCGACCTGCGATTATATTCATAACGATTCTGCATTTAAAGTAATCAAAATTATTGTCAAACTTTCTTCGTTCAAGTGAAAGCCTCTGAAAAATACATTTGACTTGGTGGAGTGAATATTACTTCGCTCAAATGGATGAAGATTTTGCGTTTTTTTATTTCAAGAAGCAAACTATTACTGGGAAATTCACAAGACGTACAAAGCGAAATGCACTAGCAACGAAGGAACGCTTGATGTTTTACACTAGCTTTGCTCTGCCCCCTGAGCTGAAGGGTATAGCAAAAAAATTCAGTTTCGTGCTCGTGCATTATCACAGAACGATAGCAGTGGTACTAGTAAGGTAACCTATCTACTCATCCGTTCTAAATTGTGAGAAAGTGTGCAGACATAGCAGTATTCAGAGATATGCGACCTTTTCTCTGATTTGCAAACAGCTGTTCAATGTAAACATTTCATATGCGAACATTCCTCTATTTTCAGCTTCAGTGCAATGGTCGCTCAACTCCAATAGTTCTCAGGGATGATCATTAATTTTGCTTGATCGCCCATTTATTTAGCACTTCGCTGATGACGCCATCCGTGAACCTCTCTTACCTCTCCTTAGTGTGTACAAGGGATTAATCATTTTTTTGTTTTTTGTTGATTCTCCCTTTTTCCTGTTTTGTCTTCAACGTTGATTGTTACCGCGGAGGTCGTCTAATCCAACTACGTGGGTTTTTCATCTTGTGTACATTGTGTTGAGTCGGGGTGAACTGTGGGTGTGAGGTTATTTCCCACCCACCTGGTTATAGAGCATCCCATTTGGAATTCTCAGTACTTAACCTGATATATAGAAGCTGACGAGCTGACCGAAGTTTGTAATTCGTACAAATTCATTATTTCACCATTGTTTCCTTAGTTTTGCATATTTTGATACACCCCCACCTGGGCAATGTGAATTTTGGGGTTTTGCGCTTAACTCAACTTGGCGCACCTGATTCAATATCAAGCGTCTGCATCCAGAAGGTGCGTGCAGTGGATGCAAACATGCTTGTTTGTCATGCACACTAGCTATTCGGAGTTTAGTGTTTTTAAATGCCACTTTTGTGCAGTTATGATGGGAGCAAAGAACAGAGTATATTTGCTCACATTTCGTGCGCACTCATTGAAATAACTGAACTGGTATTACGAGACGACTGGTTAAGTGTAAATGATGGGGACAAACTATCTGAAAATTCCGAAAATGGTCAGGATTAATCGACTTCTGATGATGATTACGTGTGTTGTTTTCGATTTCGTGCGGCATTTTTTTTGCATTTTTGCTCAGGGCAGAGCTTTTCTGCGGTCTTACATCTAATAACGACAAATGCGGGGCTAACCCATACACATAAGGTTTAATGGTAAATAACATTCAAGTTGCTTCTACTTACAGGATGCTTTTCTTTTTTATTGTAGGTTTTCTACGAGAGTTAGACAAACCGCGGATATATATATATATATTAGTGGGTTCTTACTCCGTTGCGTCTTTTCTTCTAACATTCCCTTGTAATACTCATAGATATAATGATTTTAGTTAACCGTGTTAACCGTGTGTATACGAAACCGTAGCTTTACGTTGAATTACGGGCCTGGATCTCCGGATTCGTGCAAGCAGTTGCCGCCAAATTTTGTTCTAGTACCTGCAGTGGTTTACACTTTGTCAAATTTCAGTCAAAATGTTCGTTGCTTTTCATCCAAAGTCATACCTGCTAACGACGTATGTGCCTTACATGCACTAATCCGTTACAAATATAGGAAGCGAAACCACATGCCAAATCAAACGTTCACCACTGACCATATTTTGTTTGCACTTACTGGAAGGGCACATGAAAATGGCCAAGAACCTTGCAGACCCGGGGCGGATATATTTAGCACTTTTGTACCCAGGGATCAAATTACCAAATTTATGGGACATTTTTCAGATGATCTCCATTAAACGCGAGTAGATCAACCGACACAGCTTGTTTCTGAAAACATTATCACCAATTACCAGCGTTGTGGACATTTCAGTTTCAGTGAACCATCATAGGCACAAAATAGAACACGACCGTTTCAGTGTAAAAAGTTAGGGAAAAACAGCGAACAGTAAGAGCGGCGTTTTAGGCGTCCAGTAAGCGTGCACGAGAATTACATTTAAGCCATTCGCATTAACTGAGAGGTCAGCAGGCCAATAGTCAGCTATGTTCAATAGATTACTTACTTACTTTATGCAAAATGATAGAAGCAATACAACAGATGGTAGAACACTGGAGATTCGGGTGCTCAAAACTAAAAACTGTATGGTTAATGACGGCTGCTAGCTAACTTGTGATTTTCAAATTAAGACAGTTATCCCACACAATTCGGGAAATACCACCCTGATTCATGTCGATTCTACGCAAAGTCAGAAGTGAGCGTGTGCGTTTTGGCTGTCTGTTTTGTTCAATCTCGGAAGGCAATATCCAGAAACAAGAGTAAAGCATGGTATTCTAATTAGTAGAACTCTATATAGGTGTCCTAATATTCACATGAACATGTGTCCTGGTTGCACAGCTTGCGCTAACCAACACTAGCGTGTAGTTATTTTAACTGTAATCTATGGGCTAGTTCGCAACAAACGAATCAAAACAGTATGCATGTATTCCATGCAGAATCTACAGTATTCAGTGCCCAAACATGCGGACAGGTAATTTACGGGAAATAAACATTTAGAATAGAGGTACATTATGGCCTGCGCTTGTCAGTGAGAACAGTGTTTATACTGACCAAACTGTGTAACTGTGGGCATTCTCTGTAGCGTGTCTGCGAACGTTGTTCTAAGTACCTACAACTGTGAATGTCCCATAGCTTTTCATGCGCAACATAGTCGAGAGAAATCTTATTAAATGATAGTGATAGTTTACGGAGGACAGTTTAAAGCAAAGCAGACAATGTAATCGAACCAGGTGTACTTAGTAATTGACAGCTCGTGGCGGACGACTGTCGGTATATATATATATAATCTAAGTTACATATATACATGGAAATCTGAATACTTAACAAGACTTAGTAGCCTGTTATTTGCCGTGAATTATCTTGGGTTGATATGTGTGATGCAGCATAATAATTAAAAGTTTCTCGCCACCTCTAAGTAAAACCTTATCAAATCGTGAGCACCATTCACGTCGTAAAATAAACTATCTACTTCTGCGGAGCATTTTCAAATAAAGATCTCGGAAAATTATTTAAAGTTTTCCAAGAACATTTTGGTCATGAGTGGTCATGAGTGGATCACAGCAATTTTCGAAGTATCGTCTCCTTGTAACCAAACGTTTTCTACATCTTTAAGATAAATCTAGTTAACAGGACTGGTCGTGTTACGCAGGTGTAAAGTTTTTTCCTTTTTGCTGGTATTCAAATGGAGGATGTTTCCCGGTTGCCTACTAGTTACAAATTGGTTAACCGATAATTGTCTACAAACGACTGTCACCGCAACTTGCAAGCCTAAGCTACAACACACGCACACCCGGCACAAACGTAAATCAACCAGTACAGTCGATTGTAAGTTTTCGGCAAACCGAAAGGTTTCTGCCTTTGGTACTCTGAAATGTCTTTCCATATAACACAAAGATCGCTTTGGCATACGTTGCAATGGTAACCGAGACAGATGTAACTAATCATTGATCAGTTTTATTGAATTTCCAGGAGTCTGAATCAGGATACGTCATACAGGTTATCAATTTTCCAAGGGTAGCCTGCGCATGTCTGCTATTTTTTCACTTTTCTTAGCCAAATTGCAGCTTCTAGATAGTAATCTGAATACGCGCTTCTTCAAGTCGCTAAGTCGCATTAAAAGGAATTTCTCGTATATTTTGTTTTTAATACGATTAGATGTTTGTGAGCAATTTCCATACTTTGATTGAGGAAAACCCCACCTAATAAAGTTAAACTGGAGGCATATGGCTGGATGAAAATAAATTTGATCCTTATTGTGTGATGAGCTTAGACTGGTCAAATTACCTCAACCCGTTCATGTTTGGCAAATAAAGCAGGAGCAAGCTAGCTCTAAACAATGAAAAAAAATAATTTCTGGTGGGTTCAGAAATCAAGGGCTTAGTATCGGACAGGCAATTTCGTCTTACGTTAATTTCAGCGTAGCATCTAACGCGCACTTTTGAGTCAAACGCTTTGTTTCATTACCACCAATGTACGCCATTAGATTTCCCTAAACGTTTGTTGGATGCAGACTCCTGGTGATTTACAATAAGCTTGGAACCCTTCTACTGTGGTTATTTTTTCTCAGGACACACCAAATCAATCTGTGAATAACTCATAAATGGGTGAGGGTATTCAGCGTTGCGAAAATGAAAATGCGTAGTGCAGATCTGTATGCATGATGAAACCTTGCTATCTGTCTATCGCAACAAGAAGAATTTCACCTCCTGTTTGAACTACACTTGGGGGGATATAGGTCAATACTTTATTCTGTAGTCGGTGGCCAGAATTTCTTCAATACAATAAATCAGCCAAAAGGCTGAAAATGACCGTCATCATGCAATAAGCTCTGAAGAACCCCCCGCCTGTTGTGTATTATACGATAGACACTACAGCAGTGGTGCCAGACTGTTGATCAGCAAAATCACGATTGGTTGCTCATACCTGCTTAATCTAATTTCACCCGCTGAATGACTTAGATATAGGATATCACTGCAAGTGTACCAAATGAGGCATCACATTAACAACCGTATATTCTCTGCTATTATTGTGTCGATCAGGGCATTCCTGCTATCTTCGGATAGAGTACGGTCATCAAGTCGTGTACATTACAATCGGATTTGAAGCATATAAGATAGTCAATATACTATAAATCTTATAGTGCTAAAACTATTCATGGTACCGTTTTCACAATATAAGGGAGCAAAAAATATTCTTCATCCTGCTCATATTCACACTCTGAATTTTAAAAAGAATACTTCAAAATCCTCGCTAGGTTTGAAGCTTCTCCAATAACCCTTATTGAAATGTCCAGTCGAGAGTCTTCCCGTCCGAGTAATACATACCTTTGTTTGCAACAAAAGACCGGTTACTTGGGAATTGTGCAAACCCACATGTTGGGTACCAAAATCGTCATTGATATCTGGGTAAACGGCGACCAAATAGTTCACTAAATACAGTTACGTTGATCATGCCAACGTTACATCTAACAACTGACTACCTTTTATACTTCCAAAAAAGTCAATAGTACGTCCACATTTTTAGGACGAAAATATGAACATATACAACTGGTGTCTGCAATAGTCCTCTTGTCACTTTAGTTGCTGATGTTGAGTCACTCACATGGGAGACCAACTCCCCCCGTGCACCATGGCGATTGGCGCCTGCGGACAATTTACCACATCACTGTAAACTAGATACCAGCTTTATGTTGAAGGTGCTTTTAACTGGATGACACCATATGTGCTTCAAAGTAAACAGGGATGACGGCAAAAAACTGTGGTTATAAAACAAAAAAAACTTTGTTATTTGGTTTGAAACAAATATTTGGTATGCAGCTTTAGAAGTAATTATACTGGCTGATTCAAAATATAAGTGTAGCTTGGACATTATTTTTGCACCGCTTATCCCGAGGCTTAAACAAACAAACGGCTTATTACGTTCGGAACGATCGCTCCCAATGTTCAACTAGCTGATGCAGACCAAATATAATTTTCCAATGTTGCGCTTCTAAGAAATTTACATTTTGCTAGGGAGGTGAGGAACAAACAATTTTTTCGTTGAAAACACACTTAGCTCCTCTGAATAGGCAACTTAATTAAAAAGTACGGCAAATGTGAGATCCCAAGATGTTTGACAACTCTGTAGGTTGACTCCAAATGACAAACGTAAGCTAAAAATTGATTTTGCCTATAAACGACCAACAATTTTAAAAAAAGTTTAATACTGGTGCCAAACTGGTCCCTGTAGGCCCATCATGATCTACTTGAGCAGGAATCAATCATAGCGAACTAATCCAGCATAGGGAAGTCCCTGACACATGACAGACTCATTGCACATACTCCTGCATCTCATGTTCGGTTTTGTGCTTCCAGTCCCCTGTTAAGCAACACGGACAACTTATACAAGTGCTTGCGCACACGTATACCTATAACAGTGACATCGGTACTTCAGAGGACAATCAGCCACTGAGGTGGTGCTTTTGCAAACGCTCGGAGATTTATCGATTGTATTTGCTGTTGGAATTCCACATAGACAATCACCGTTGATCATATGCGAGTGTGATTAATTTTCATGAGGATTGTTGATGTCAACACGCCAGGGGATCCCACTACGCAAAATCTCCTTGAAAACTTCAGTTCCACTTTGCAGAGCGTCTGTAGTGTGTTTTATTGTGAAGTATCATTTTTTACGTGCTTTAACGTAACCATTATATTTTGCTGAACGCCCGGAAATATGAATATAGACATGGCGCTGCATATTGTACTGACTGAGAGACTTAGCGTTTGATGCTTCCAACTGAAGGACATGAAAGGCTCATTGACGTAACTGTTTGGTGGCATGAGCGCGTGACTGCAGAATCTTGCTCACGTTAACAGTTCCAGTAACTTACGCATGTTATGCACCCAATTTTCATAAAACCTTACCTTGTGTTTCAGGATAGTCGGCTTGAGCGTGTCGAATGAAAACCAGTTATAAAGCCCTTTTGTGAAATGACAAACTGTCACTGAGTACAATCACACGATCTCATTTCTGTGTGGGGTACATTTAGACTCCTTATAGACTTATTCGAAACTCATAATTACTATTAGGGCAAGTAACCAAGTAATGGTTCAGTTATGATAGGTTCGAGGAACTTATGAATAACTTGCTTATTTTTTGAACGGACAAGGTAATTAATGGAAACATAGCAGGCACTACCGAATAATATAAAAGATATCAAAATGTCTGGTAGATATATGGAATTTACCTATAATGCTCTAGTTTCCTGAGATATACTCCCGTATACTTCGCTTTGGGTCAAAAAACCCACGATTTATTGTATCAAGGGAACAAATAAACCCTACAAGAATATTCTGAGCTTGGAAGCAATGGATGCTACATGATCATATAATGTAGTGTTATGGAGCCCCTCAAAATTATATGATTTTACTTCAATTCATTATTTGTTTGAATGAATTTAAAAGGTGAATCATAAATAGCATTTAATTGCGCTTATTTATAGTTGGGAATGTAAGGAGTACAAACCACACTTTTTGGGCTTGAGCAGCGTTTACATATTTACTATATATACATCTATATATACATGTATATACATATGTTCATACATATAAATAGCTTAGATAGTGGATGTGAGGCTAATGAAGATCAAGTGAAACTGCGAATGTCAAACAAATTTAGCATGCAGCAGACATTAAAGAATACCCACTGATTAACCTTTACTAACAGCCAAACAGCTGGGCTAGGCTTAATCATGTTTACAGCTGTCCATGAGACGTACCGTTTTCTGCACATGTTCTGTTTTCCGTTTTTTTGGATAAACAAGAAAGCAATTAAACAATATATTTGAGGACACTGCGGTGGGCTATGCATCTTTTCCGTAGAGCAACTCACGCACGGACAATTTTTTGAAAAATATAAATTTACTCATTTTATTGTACTTATCTAGAACACTTGTAGTTTTTTTTATAAAGAAATGCAACTGTGCCACCCAAAGGACGTCACACGTGAAGCTCAGGGAGCATTACATGACCGAGAATTCATGTGTGGCTTTAAACTCGAATGAGTTGTTGGTTGTCTTTCAAACCTCAAACGAATCCCATTTCATTTAAAACGTATCCAAGTACGCTTATGATGTTGTATAAAATGCTTGGTCATTCCTTCCTAATAAAAGGCGGAAGCCGCGGAGAAACGTGGCCGCATGACAGAATGCCAGCCCAAAACCAAGTTATAATAAGTTGAAACAAATTCATTCAATGTGTTGAACTGAGAATACAATGAATTTCACATGAGGAGTCTGCAGTCAACAAGTCTTGTAGAAAGTTGTCGTCGTAGGTGGTACATTCATAAGCTGATACGAAATTTTATAATAAAGACTTCATGGGTGTATCGTCTGCTAATGTATCTAGCAAAAATGTCTTTCACTACTGTGGATTTATTATTTCAGTCGGACACAATTTTCGTACACTGTTGGAATCGAAAAGTTAACAAAAAACACTACTGTATTCTGAAAGTTACTGTTTCAAAAACCTTCGGTAAAAAATATCGGGAATGATATTAATTTTGCTACAGTTTAACTTTTTATACTTAGCTTGATTGGCACCATGTTTAGAAGAATATAATTTGTTGCTTAATACTTCGTAAAATTACGTCCAAGTAATTGTACGTACTTGGCGCTATTTTGGAAGTAGAATAAAAAAAATTATAGTTTATCAAAGTGCAATGCAGAAACCACGAAAAGCTGTCAATTTTTTCCGCACTATTTGAAAACTTCCACCATATTTCATGTGTGTCAGGTGTCTGTGAACAGCATGCACTTAAAAATATGCCTGCCTATCTTTTCCGTCCTGGGAAGCGGGAAACCTATATAAACTCTAAATAGCACTGATCTGTTCGCCATATTGACGCGAGGGTCAACGAGTAAAATGAAATATGTTTATTGTGAGCACAACATAATGAGAAATAAACCTGAGGGTTATGTTGATTTAAGGTCCGGTATTTTTAGAGCATATATCTATAATCTTGACAAACCATGATCTCATGAATTTCACATAAAACTCGTGGTGTCATGCGAGACGCGAAATACTGAAAGGACCATATTAGTCCAGAACAATACCTTCAATGCCTTTCTGTCAAATTGCAAGAAGAAAGTCTATATCTGCTCACTGAATGATGTTTTGAAATCGTTGAGTTTAAATATACATAACTGGAGTCATCTACTTATATATTTTATTTAGCGTTCACTTCCGCAGGGTTGTTCAGTCTTGTCTATTCAAGCTTACCTATCTAGAAGTTACCTAACTCAGAGCCGAACTTACATTTTTCGAGGCAGCTTTCCACTTGAGTTTTTTATGCATGAACAACATAAATGGTCACAATGTAACCGTGGAACATATATGCGCGGATATGTCACAGTCTGCCTGTTTCGTATAACTTTGGATAACAAATGTTCATCGTTTTGCGTGCGTCTCCCTTCAGCCAAAACGCTCGTAGGTGTGGTTGAATTTTAAGTACGTGTTATGCTTGTTGATGCATCGTTATTTGATTGATAAGGTGCTATTCGACTAACGAGCAAATGATTACAACTTTGTTTCACATTTGGACCTTCATTTAATACTATAAGATTCAGCCACTTCAGGATACTTCATATCGTGAGCTGGTGCTGTAGATGCATTTATTTTTAGATTCAGATTGCTCTGTAGTTATTCTTTTAAAATTGAATACGAAGAGCTTGTCCTATATATCGGGGGGCTGTGATGTTGCATGCACAGTAGATAAGGTAAAAGTGGGTGTGCATTTTGATGCAAATACATACAAGATTTCCTCCACGCAGTTAAAAAATGTATTGCCTGTTCTACAGCAAAAAGTTGGACAATATTAATCTTCCAAAGCACTCGGCAGCATCAAATTGGAAATAAAACTTACCTACTCTGACATACTCAGAACGTTTTATTCCATTCAGAGGAGAGAAGATTTAACGAAGTTTTGCATAAACGTAACTGGTTACACTTTGGACCTCTAAAAAGTTATCCCTCTGATGCTTTCGGCGCTCGTCATACATATGCGCGAAAATACGTATGCTCACAATCTAATTACACTAAACCTGCCTCGCCAAATGCACTTTCATTTTTTCTATCTTGAAAGTTTCTGATGAGACGTTCACCACTGCGCAAGAGTGTACTTTTTAAATGACAGAATTCTTGGAAGGATATTTGAGTTCATTCAGTATTTTCCACACGACTCAAGGAAGTTAACTATATTCAGCGGATCTGCACTGTTCAGGAGATTGTAAAACAGAACAATTGGCCAATGCGACTTTCACTGGCATGCAGGTATTCTGAACACTGACTGTGTTATAAGCCAGGTAAATGCATATTGTAAAAATAGGTCGTTGCTTCGGCTTCCCGAAAGTTATTCGGCTCATTTTTTGGAGCCGCGTACAATTTTCTGGCAGTGGGTGCCGCTCAAATATCCGGATGGACTTAGTTGACGCCAATGAATTCAATAATTATTAAAATGTTCCCATTTTCACTCACCTGAATATCACGCACCACTGTTTCAAACTTACGTACAGAAAAACATCGCGCTACTTCGTAATTGTAAACTGAAGATGTATGGCATTGTTTGGTTTCAATGACAATCAAAAGTTTTTAATTCAAATCGGCATTGCTGTGAATTTTGCCGTCGTGAAAAAAATAAACGCGGTAGTGGAATACTGTGTCTAGGTAAGGATACGTGGTGCACACTAATGTAGTCATCCATAAGTCAAATAGACTTTCATACCGCATTTCCGCAAGTGAGTTTTCAGGATGCTCCCAATTACTGGAGTCCGTTACACTGATTTGATGTCCGTTAGATAAAATTTATATTTCTGTACAAGGTTTGGGGGGTGTACTAGTTTTTACTCATATATATTTGCATTCAAACCTGTCAGCCATTCTGTAGGAGGGTAAAGGATATTACTTACGTGCTGGGGATAATGTCACCACTTGTTATTGGAATGGCCATAGGTCGTCGTTTACGTTTTTACGAGCATATCATATAGTTGTGAACCAATCTTATATTGTTTTCAAGTGTAATTAGAATTTCCGTATAAGAAACAGCCTACAAATCTTAAAATATTTCGAAATATTTGTGTACAACCACAAGAGAGCTCGCCGACAATCTTCAAAATATACTTAGCTTTTTGCGCACGCCATAAGTACGGGGTTCATATACATACATCCACTATTATTATTAGCCCCTTTCAAAGCCGTCTGAGAAGCAGTACTTTTTTCGCCTACGAAAATATCTCAAGATATTCCTGTGAAAACGTGAAACAAAAGAAACCCGTATGATTTACGATAACCACTGCAATTCGGTTTTTTCAAAATTTTTCTGAGTAACCTGAGTGAGAATCAGGATAATAAATGAAAAATTATTAAACATAAATGTTTATTCGAAAGCGCTACCAAAAGGAGCACCTATGTGATTCTTTTAGCTGTATGTATTACGATCATACCACACTTCAAACGACTTACCTTCCAGTTCCGTCGGTTTTCACAAGTCCAATCAAAAAGGATAAAAATGTATAATTTCGAACACAGTGCGCCAAGGGACACATCACTGTAATATTGCGCTATTCAGGAGACGTGAAAATTCAAAATTATTCGAGCATTTCTGCACCACGTTTACAGGAAGGTAAATTTGTTTTTCTAGTGAACGAATGCGGCTAATGGAACTGCACAATACCAGTATTATATACCCGCACAACCAAGATTGCTCTCAGGTGGATACCTGGACAGAACTACACCCGTAACCCGAGTGACTTGAATGTTTAGCGGCTGTAATGTTACGAAGCCGAGAAAAATCCAATCGCAATAGACCCTAAATGTTTTTTTGCACTGAATGTGGCGTAGTTTAATTTTACTCACCATTTTCACGTGACACAACGGTCAGCATGTTAATTACCAAACACTCTTGAATGGTTACGTTTGAAGGTGTTTAATTTCTGCCTGACTTTTAAAATGGTTACATTATTGTGAAGTGTTCACCAAAACTAGTTAAATTCGATTGTGCATATTTTAGAGGGCGTTAAAAATATGCTAGTCGTGTGGACAGATTTCATGTTCATCTAATAAAATGTTTTAGTTTCGATAACGGTTGGGCGACGTGTTTGCTGACGGATACATAGTTGCAAGCGGACACGTGTGCAACGTTTTGTAAGAAAGCCAGTGGTATAACTAACCTTCTGTGGATTGTGTCACCACTTGTTCTTAGAACGAAAATAGATCGTCGTTTGCGTTTTTAACAACACATTATATAGTTGTGAAACCATCTAATACTGCCTTTAGTTGTACCCAGAAGTTCCGTAAAAGAAACAGCCTACGAACCTCGAAAAATTTCTAGATATTTGTGCACAACCACAAGAGAGCTAGCTGATCTTCTTCAAGATATAATGAATCATTAGCGCACGCCATAATTATGGGATTCGTATGTATACATTCACAATTATCAAATGCTTCTTCCAAAATCGACAAAGAAACAGTTATTTCAGCATACGAAAACATCTCAAGAAATTCCTGCGGGACCGTGTAACAAAAGAAGACCGTATGATCTACGATAGTCACTGTAATTCGGTCGTCGCAAACGTTTCCTATGGATAACATCATTGAGAATCAGAATATTAGATACCAAATTATTCATTATAAGTGCTTACTCAAAAGTGCTACCAAGAGGATCAATGATGTGATGCATTTAAGTGTATGTATTACAAAACATACCACGCTCCAATGGACTCACCTTTCATTTCCGTCAGTTTTTATAGTCCAATAACTAAGAATGTAATCCGCATGATTGTCGAACATAGTGCGCCTGAGGACACATCAGTGTAATATTCCGCCGTTCATGAGAAGTAAAAATTCAAACAAATTCCAGCGTGTTTATATCACCACTACAGCAAGGTAAATTCATTTTACTGGATACAGGATCACACAATACCAGTTATAAAACCCACACAACTAAAATAGCTCTCAGGTGGATGCCTGGACAGCAAAAACACGGGCACCCAGAGTAACTTGAATTATTCAGTAACATAGGTTAGCTAACGGTTTTTCTAGTGTTTTATATGTTGCAAGAAATGAGCATTGTTTGCATTAATACAATAATTATATTAAATAAACCTGTCTAAACTCGGGATTTTCTGTAAATTTAGATTTGGAAATCTGGTGGTTAAATATTTAGCAAATTATGTTTTATACAATGAAATCACCGTTATGCAATATCGGACGTATTTTAGAAAAAAATAACATTTAGTTATGTTTTATACAATGAAATCACCGTTATAAAATATCGGACGTATTTTAGAAAAAAATACCATTTAACGTGATGCAGATAAAACAGGCATAACATTTGGGGAAGTTGTATCTGGCGACAGAACATATCCAGATTTATAAACAAAATGTTGACTTGTCTGAAAAACAGTTGCGCATATGTAGAGAAAACAATTCCGCAGTTCATTCATTTGATAACAGTTTATACGCAGTAGTATCCAGTAAACGCTTTGGCGTTTCTGTTTTCACAAAATGTCGGACAAGAGCCGTGTAAGACGACCAGTTACACAAAGAGAAGCAACATTCGTGGCATGACAAATCGTAAATTGAGCCAATCAGAGGTCATATTCTTTTGCCCCTCGTAATAGTTGTTTGTTTATGTAAGTAAGATTCGACTATTTTGCAAGATTTCCTGTCGTCCGACTGCATTCTGATAGACTGCCAGGCTCTATAGTATTTCAGTTATATGTAAATCAGGTTTGACATTTGCGCAACTGTCCAAGGCCGCCTTGACTCGGCTTCCCTGCAAGCATTCACTAACTCCATCCCTCAGGTCTATTAGCTTTGAGATTGAACACACGTACATACATTGTATCCACTGCTCATGGTTTGGCCACAGAAGTCATCGACATCATCGACAGAATAACATCAGTGTACAAAAACCACTGGTTTGCTGCCGCAAAACAATAATTCACTTGAAAATCTTATTTTGAAGATGAGGATGAGGTTATTGGTGTATGGGGTGTAATAATGAATCACTACTATCATTCCGAGGTCTTTTCACATCCAGACACTCATTCAGACAATGTGGATAGAAACCAACAACCAGGATATCGAAAGCCATATCTTGCACCGCCTCCAAACAGGAAGATTGGAGACCAAACTGCATCGATTGTGGAAGGCAAGTTACGCCAACATCTCCCCTATATTTTTAGTCCCTTTCATAATTCTGCTTCGTGACAAATGTTATCCATAACTTTGCTTCCTCAGTCGGATTTGAGCACGAGAAGCAACATTATCTTCGGCAAGCAATGGTCCGGCTTGCAAAGTATGTTGCCTAATCAATGCAGCCTCTGCTGCTGAATACATTCTTCAAAGAGGATCCCTGTTTCACAACCGAACGGAATTCTAGCTGCCCGTTATGGTTTCGCCAACCGACTCACACGACCTATGGTTCTGAAACAGCGGCCACCAAAGAAGTGAATTTGACAATTGCCACGGTCTTGAAGTCTAAGCCTTACAGTCACAAAAGAAACCAACGCGTGCTGTAGCCTGAGTGCAGAGAATATGCGGATTTGGCAATATATGCGTCTGCCGATTTGCAAACAAAAACTTAACCTTGAAGACTCCTGCACTGGAATTATCTGTCGCACTACGGTCTAAAGTAATTTCCACGTTCAACATACGTAAAGTACCCCTAACACTCGAATGCCTCCCCCAAGGTTGTGAGGAGCGAGTTCATTAACCCGTGTTCATGAACATGATGTTAAAATTAGTAGCTGCAAAGCCCATGCCAACGGGTAGAATGTCATAAGTTAGTAAGTCATATCTGAAAGCAAGAATGATGTCATCTGCATACTCAGAATGACGAGTTGTTCATCGGCAGTAATTTGAACATCGGGGCTTAGCAGACCCCGGCGTTTGTCTCATCACCTAATTATTTAAAAACGTGACGACGGGCGCGGAAGCTTTTGAAAGGTACCCGTATAAGCACCACAGCCAGACATTTTGAGAATTATGAAAGATCTACTGCGGTTGCAACTTTCACCGATTCTACAGAGTTGTTTGGTACAGCCTTTCTTTCCTATGAGCACGCAAACAGATCAGACAAGCGCTACTAAGACACTGGCCAGCACCTCATGACACTCTGGAAATCGAAGCGGGAATCGACTCCGGCCTAGTGCGTGGACGGAATCCAGGAACGTGTCAAGCAACAAGCAAGAAAAAGTTACTAATTTGCCGCATCGGTAACCGATGGCGATGTGATCATTTTGAGTTCGTGACAGGCAGGTTATTGTAGCACACCATGTAGCGGAGATACTTCAGCTACTTCGCAAATTGGAATGCATTAAGTCCGCTCACTTGTGCATTGAGATCTGCGAAAGCCGTGACGCCATTTGAGCCTAGACCCCGTCGACCAGAAGCATTTAAAGCGTTGTAAAAATTGCTTCTGATGGTAGCGAGCAAGATAATCAGATAACTTTCATGTTCTCTTTTGGAAAGCTGCTTCAAGAAGCTTGCCAGACAAACCGATCGGATCCATTGAAACAAGGATCCTTCCACCCTCTTACACAGAATGGTACCAACCGCCGTGAATCCTGCCGCAGCGGCCTTTGAATCACAAGGACTGTGCTGCCAAAAGCAATCAGAGAATGGTGGGGGTTAGTTCAAGCACTGTGCTTGTTTCCTGATTTTCTGTTTTGTACCCATCCTACATAATTATCAAGCGCGTCCCTTTGAAGAACACCAGCAGCATGTTGTTCAGCTTGCTCAAGGTCAGTGAAGTGTGAAAATTTATTTTGCTCCCGGAGGATATCAGCGTCGAATAATGAGTGGCATTCTTCGGTCGGAAACCCGATGGAGGATGAACGAGTAACTGTGGATAAAAGGAGGAAGTAGAAAGAAGAAATAGAAGGGTGGGCCCGCTTGGCTGTACGCAGCAAGTAGTTTGACCATGCCGATGGCAACAAGGCACAGCCCATTTGGCATAGGATTGTTCGCATGTGTGCAGTTCATCTTTGTGCATGGACTGGGATAATGCCAGGACGCCCACATCTGGATAGGAGGACGATTATTGTTCTCAACCAAAGTATTTGGCTCAAAAAAAGGACTGTGAGGCCGCGGTGTGTGCCGGGAATTGTAGCAGCGTATAACCTCTGCGCGTGTTTTATAATCATTGGCCGACCTGGTATGAAAGACTTTTCGAGCTTCGGAGGGATATTTTCTAGTATAGCTCAATAGGTCGCGGGGGCAAAGAAACCACCAAAGTGCAGAATGGCCTATTCGCTTTGTGAGAAGGTGAGAAAATGAGGCATCCACAGTTGTAATGTAGTGGAGCATGAATAGTTAGTGAGCCCGAGAGCTGCGCCAAAGCATAAAAAATGCACAGATTTTATGCAACGTTTGACCAGACGTCCGTTGAGTGAAGTGTGTACCCCATCTCACCATTTACATAATGACTCGTATCCTATTTTCCGCTTACGTCAGAGGTCAGTCATTCTGACACTCAAAAATCAGTGCCGTGATCTAAAACACCCTAGTTTGAACAAATGTTTCCTCATGCAATACGGAGTTTTTAATTCGATTGAATTTTTCTCGGCTTCGTAACATTACAGCCGCTAAACTACGTACTCGATGGCATATGGCTTTAAACAAACAGCTCTTGAGAAAAATGTACTTAAATTAAAAAAAATATTGAAACCCAAATACGACGGGGGTATCTGCTTGAACATTTTAGGCCAAATTTTCATGGAACAAGTAAAACGGACTCGATTAATTTGGAGCAACCTGAAAACTCACTTGAGGAAATGCGGCATAAACTTCTGTTTGACTAATAGATGATTTCATTATTGTGCACTGCGTATCCTTAGCTAGATGCAGTCTTCTGCTACCGCGTTTTCTGTTAGAAACAAAGGCCTAAACGTATATCCATGCCGGTTCAAATTACGAGCATGTTGATTGTCAATAAAATAAACAATGCTATACTGAATCCAATGAATTCAATAATTATTAAAATGTTCCCATTTTCACTCACCTGAATATCACGCACCACTGTTTCAAACTTACGTACAGAAAAACATCGCGCTACTTCGTAATTGTAAACTGAAGATGTATGGCATTGTTTGGTTTCAATGACAATCAAAAGTTTTTAATTCAAATCGGCATTGCTGTGAATTTTGCCGTCGTGAAAAAAATAAACGCGGTAGTGGAATACTGTGTCTAGGTAAGGATACGTGGTGCACACTAATGTAGTCATCCATAAGTCAAATAGACTTTCATACCGCATTTCCGCAAGTGAGTTTTCAGGATGCTCCCAATTACTGGAGTCCGTTACACTGATTTGATGTCCGTTAGATAAAATTTATATTTCTGTACAAGGTTTGGGGGGTGTACTAGTTTTTACTCATATATATTTGCATTCAAACCTGTCAGCCATTCTGTAGGAGGGTAAAGGATATTACTTACGTGCTGGGGATAATGTCACCACTTGTTATTGGAATGGCCATAGGTCGTCGTTTACGTTTTTACGAGCATATCATATAGTTGTGAACCAATCTTATATTGTTTTCAAGTGTAATTAGAATTTCCGTATAAGAAACAGCCTACAAATCTTAAAATATTTCGAAATATTTTAAGATTTGTAGGCTGTTTCTTATACGGAAATTCTAATTACACTTGAAAACAATATAAGATTGGTTCACAACTATATGATATGCTCGTAAAAACGTAAACGACGACCTATGGCCATTCCAATAACAAGTGGTGACATTATCCCCAGCACGTAAGTAATATCCTTTACCCTCCTACAGAATGGCTGACAGGTTTGAATGCAAATATATATGAGTAAAAACTAGTACACCCCCCAAACCTTGTACAGAAATATAAATTTTATCTAACGGACATCAAATCAGTGTAACGGACTCCAGTAATTGGGAGCATCCTGAAAACTCACTTGCGGAAATGCGGTATGAAAGTCTATTTGACTTATGGATGACTACATTAGTGTGCACCACGTATCCTTACCTAGACACAGTATTCCACTACCGCGTTTATTTTTTTCACGACGGCAAAATTCACAGCAATGCCGATTTGAATTAAAAACTTTTGATTGTCATTGAAACCAAACAATGCCATACATCTTCAGTTTACAATTACGAAGTAGCGCGATGTTTTTCTGTACGTAAGTTTGAAACAGTGGTGCGTGATATTCAGGTGAGTGAAAATGGGAACATTTTAATAATTATTGAATTCATTGGCGTCAACTAAGTCCATCCGGATATTTGAGCGGCACCCACTGCCAGAAAATTGTACGCGGCTCCAAAAAATGAGCCGAATAACTTTCGGGAAGCCGAAGCAACGACCTATTTTTACAATATGCATTTACCTGGCTTATAACACAGTCAGTGTTCAGAATACCTGCATGCCAGTGAAAGTCGCATTGGCCAATTGTTCTGTTTTACAATCTCCTGAACAGTGCAGATCCGCTGAATATAGTTAACTTCCTTGAGTCGTGTGGAAAATACTGAATGAACTCAAATATCCTTCCAAGAATTCTGTCATTTAAAAAGTACACTCTTGCGCAGTGGTGAACGTCTCATCAGAAACTTTCAAGATAGAAAAAATGAAAGTGCATTTGGCGAGGCAGGTTTAGTGTAATTAGATTGTGAGCATACGTATTTTCGCGCATATGTATGACGAGCGCCGAAAGCATCAGAGGGATAACTTTTTAGAGGTCCAAAGTGTAACCAGTTACGTTTATGCAAAACTTCGTTAAATCTTCTCTCCTCTGAATGGAATAAAAGGTTCTGAGTATATAACAGTAGGTAAGTTTTATTTCCAATTTGATGCTGCTGAGTGCTTTGGAACATTAATATTGTCCAACGTTTTTGCTGTAGAACAGGCAATACATTTGTTAACTGCGTGGAGGAAATCTTGTATGTATTTGCATCAAAATGCACACCCACTTTTACCTTATCTACTGTGCATGCAACATCACAGCCCCCCGATATATAGGACAAGCTCTTCGTATTCAATTTTAAAAGAATAACTACAGAGCAATCTGAATCTAAAAATAAATGCATCTACAGCACCAGCTCACGATATGAAGTATCCTGAAGTGGCTGAATCTTATAGTATTAAATGAAGGTCCAAATGTGAAACAAAGTTGTAATCATTTGCTCGTTAGTCGAATAGCACCTTATCAATCAAATAACGATGCATCAACAAGCATAACACGTACTTAAAATTCAACCACACCTACGAGCGTTTTGGCTGAAGGGAGACGCACGCAAAACGATGAACATTTGTTATCCAAAGTTATACGAAACAGGCAGACTGTGACATATCCGCGCATATATGTTCCACGGTTACATTGTGACCATTTATGTTGTTCATGCATAAAAAAACTCAAGTGGAAAGCTGCCTCGAAAAATGTAAGTTCGGCTCTGAGTTAGGTAACTTCTAGATAGGTAAGCTTGAATAGACAAGACTGAACAACCCTGCGGAAGTGAACGCTAAATAAAATATATAAGTAGATGACTCCAGTTATGTATATTTAAACTCAACGATTTCAAAACATCATTCAGTGAGCAGATATAGACTTTCTTCTTGCAATTTGACAGAAAGGCATTGAAGGTATTGTTCTGGACTAATATGGTCCTTTCAGTATTTCGCGTCTCGCATGACACCACTCTTGCAATTTGACAGAAAGGCATTGAAGGCATTGTTGTGGATCAATGTTGTCCTTTCAGTATTTCGCGTCTTGCATGACACCATGAGTTTTATGTGAAATTCATGAGATCATGGTTTGTGAAGATTATAGATATATGCCCTGATTTATTGACGATGCTAACTGAATCGCAGTGCGCTGAAAACTGACATGGGCCCCCGTGCTAATCTGTTGGCTGTGAAACTCTCCGTATTATTTTCATGAGGTAAACTACTCACAAGTTTGCTGAAAACTCTTCGACAGCCCCACGCAGATTTTGCCCTTCTTGGGACTCATCAGGTGAGCGCAATCTCCGAGTTTCCGCCAACAATGTGTACTAGATGAACCCAAATTGGACTGATTGCGACAAATGCACTCATTTTCAAATCAAATTGGTTTTCACGGGAGACACTATTGAATCCCTCGCGATATCTCGAATATCGTACCAATTGAAACATGAGGCGGTCTGTGTGCAGCACATTTAGTTGGAAACATCATAAACGAAAGATTCACCTGAGTCTCCCCATAAAAAAACAAATTGATTTGCACAGGAGTGTATTTGCCGCCCTCCATATCCTGTTTTTTGGTTTTTGGGATGCAACGGTGAGACCCAGAATTGCATGTGAACAGCAAATGTGGACAAATCAACAGGTTTGGGTGATGCCGCTGAAACAGAAGAAATCGGGATTACAAGTCTTCATGTCATATGAATTGAAGGAAAGTTACCAATATGGTGCAATTTTTTTCTTTTTCCAAAAAGTTTAATCTGAGTCCGGTTTGACGTTACTGGTCGTGTTCTCCGAACCACCGCGTTACGGTTTCTGTTTTTGCGATAGCCCTCAAAATAATCTACGAAAATTTATGTTATTTTTATGGCCATTTTAGGGCTTGAAAAACCCCAATTTCGACCCGTCTAACTTTTATGCTTTATTGCAAATATATTATGATTGCAACGAGACATTGGCAACAATAAAACTGATCACACCCTTGGTATTCAGTCAAGGCTAACACGATTTCCAGGATATCAGTGGTGGTTTTGTACTTCTTACACGTACACCTTGCCGTCGTTTGAAAAGATTCCAGGGCATTGACTAAGTCAAGCCAAAGATTGGAGATCACATGATTAACCATTTATTGTGTAGATTCAGTAAATTGCGATCTTTCACATTTGCCTGGGGCTGGCCCCAAGTGTTTCGCAAAAGAAAATTGCAGAACTGAGACAGGCCAGACTGGAGCACATACACCACTTTTTCCGTTTTGAGTGGGAAATCACTGCGCGCCTAGCAAATGTTGGAGGTAGAAGAATACCTGAAAAGCAGTTAGATTTGTCACAAAAATCAGGCCCGGTAGCAACCCACAAATCACCGTTTTCTGAGGCATTTTTGGCTAAACTTGTTACACGCTTTAATGGTGCTTTGAAATCAATTCAACACCTTGCCTTCGTGTGCGCGAGCATCATTCTTTAGCAGGTCATACAGGTGACCTGAAGAACTTCAATGATGAATGGTCACGCTCGGTTCCTGGCAGCGCGCCTGAGCTGATTTCAGCCAAATATATTCCATCTGAATCAATTGCAACACCTCAAACACAGTATTCGTCACGGTCTCCGGATAACCTGCCCACCAGAGAGCAGGACAAACTTGACGAATCGTCTGATTCCGAAACAAAAAACAATAACATGTTACCGGCGATGTTGAGCACAGCTAAAGGCACCTGCGCACAGACGTATCCTCGATGCAAGACCTAAGCTCTGTAGCGATAGCAGCTACCGCACGCATTAACTCGGGTTATCGTGTAGTTGTGTCAATCCAAGGTATTTGTTGTCCAAAAGGCAAATCGTTCGCCTGAGGGACAAGGTTGACCAAATGCATCAAAAAATACTAAGATTCAACGTGATAATGTTCTAGAGACCTTGAAATATCACTGGCATACTATTGAAGTACCATTGTGCGCAATACGTGTGGCTTTAATCTACCAAGTGAAGACTCCAGGATCTCGAAAAATTGCAACGTTCTTATTAATGGGCCAGAAATTGCAGTCAGCCGCCGTACAAGCAACGGGCTAGCTTCTTGCACGCGGAATTCCCCATAGTAAATTAAGTCGCACTGCAAACTCATTTCCAAAGGCAACGTGAAACAATTTATGCGGGTTTGTTTCAGTTTATATTTACATTACCCTGGTGAATGAGATCCTCCATGGCCTAAACAGAAAGATCCGTTCCACCATTTGATGAACGTAATTCTCATGGCTCTCCATCAAAATGTTACAGCTACTTGCCTAATAAGAGTAGTTAATTTTTGACAGATTAGCAAAATTACCACGGACTACTATTGGGTTCACATCTGTTGTTCCACAGGTACAACCTGGGATTATATTCTGAACAATTCTTAACATAAAGCAACTAAAACGATTACCGAACGTCTTCCTTAAAATGGAAACTTCTGAATAAAATAGCTTGGTGGAGTGAAGTTTACTTCGCTCAAATGGATGAAAATATTTCGTTTTCCCGACTTCAGGAAGCAAATCGTTACTGGGACATTTGTAGGACGTACAAAGCGAAATTCATAAGCAAAGAAGCAAGCTGTGATGTTTGACACTAGCATTGGTCTGTTACCTATATAGCGAAAAAATGCCAGTTTTTCCGAACTCTTTAAGTCAGCATGTTGCTCCATTTCTTGCTCTTGCATTACCACAAAACGACAGCCGTGGTGCTGGTAAAGGTATCCTTTCTACACATCCTTTCTACATGTTGAGAAAATACTGAGTAGAAATAGTATTGGTTTCAGAGGTACGTGACCGTTCCTTGGATTCGCTAACAGCTGTTGAATGTAAACTTCTCACATGCGTACATTACTGTATTTTCAAATTTGGTGAACGGGTCGTCCAAGTAAAATAGGTCTCATGGATAATCAGTCTTGCTTGATTGCGTGTGTACTCAGAACTTCAATGATGACGCCATCCGTGAATCTCCCTCATCTATCCTTGTGTGTACAAAGGGGCTATTCGCCATTACCCACTTTCCTGTTTTGTCCCCAACGTTTATTGTTATGTTGCACACAGTCTCATCCAACTAAATGGGCTTTTTCATCTTGTGGACATTGAGTTGAATCCGTGTGGATTCTGGGTGGGTGGTTATTTCCTATCTTCATGTTTGTAAGGGACCCCGTGAAATCAGCAGTACTTAACCTGCTATATAGAAGCCGACACACTTCTAAGATTTGGAGTTCATATAAATTCAATAAGTCACAACTGTATCCTCAGTATTGTACTTGTCGATGTAGTCCCACCTGAGTGATCTGGCATTTGTGAGTTTTTCTCCACTCAAGATATCGCACATGATTGTTGGAAAGAAGCAACATTAAGCAGGTTGCCTTCGTTAAGTGCGTCCAACGGGCCCAAACACACTTCTTCAACATGCACAGCAAATATACGGATTTTACCTTATTTCAGTGCCACGTTTGTACAGTGCTCATGGGAGCAAAGTAGAGGGAGCATTTGCCCACATTTGGTGTGCATACATTAAAACAACTTGAGTGGTTATGTGGTCAAATTCCGAGGATGAGGATAAACTATCTGAAAATACCGATATCAATCCAATGTTGATGCCGGGATTTCACTGATCACGTGTGTTGTTCTGGATTTTATGCTGCGTATTAATACATGTGGGACATATTTTTGATTCTGGGATAGCTAGTGAGGTCTCGCATTTAATAACGCCAAAGGCAGAGCTGTCCCAAACATGTAAGTGTTGCTGGTAAATAACATTTAAGTAGCTTCTACTTCCAGGATGGTTTTCTTGTTTAATGCAGGTTTCCTACTGAAGTTCCGTAAACAACGAAAAATATAGAGATCAGTGTGGTCTTACTCTGTTGCGTTATACCTTTAACCATTGTCTTGTTTTACTCACAGACATGGTCATTTAACTTAATCCAGTATTTAAAACTGTAGTCACTTGTTGAATTGTAGGCCTAGATTTCAATATTCCTGCCAAATTTGTTCTAGTACCTCCAGTGCGAATGGAAACCAGAGGCGAAATAAAACGTTCACAACTGACCAAAATTATTTTGCACATACTGGACGGACACAAGCCGATGACCAATAAATTTACAGCACCGTAACGGAGTTACTTACTTATCCGGGGATCAGATTACCAAATTTATTTGACGCTCCCCAGTTGATCTTCAATAAACATTAGGAACTCAAACGGCACACCCTTCTGAAAATATTACCGCGCGACCAATTCCCATTGTTGTTAACATTTGAGCCTATAGGTCACTAGACAACTCTGGTGAATAGATTCCCTACTTCATTTATGCAGAAAGGCAGATGCAATGCAATAGACGATAGAGCACCGAAGATTCGGATGCTTTAAATAAGAAAATATCTGGACAATGACGGTTGCTAGCTAATTTCTGAGTTTGCAATTAAGACACAATTATCTTGCACCATTGGGAAAATACCAAATACACAAAGCCAGAAGTGATCGAGTTTGTGTTGAGTGGTTTGCTCAGTCTTAGAAGACAGTGTCGAGGAACACGAGTACAGCACGATATTATACTCAGTAGAGCTTGATATAAGTTCCACAATATTCACATGAATTGTGTCCTGATTGCAGAGCTTCCGCTAACGTTCTCAACATTACTATAGAGTAGTCATTTACAATGTAACCTATGGGCAAGCTCGCAACAAACGAATCAAAACATGCATGTATTCTGCGCAGAATTTACCTTATTCAGTGGGCAAACGTGTGGACATATACTTTAGGGCAAATGGATATTTAGGATAAAGGTACACTATGGTCTGCACTAGTCCCAACGAGAACAATGTATGTAGTGACTCAACTGGAGGGCTAAACGTGGTTTGTGTAAATGTGGGCATTCAGAACAGCATGCCTGCGAACGCTATATCAAGTACCTACGACTCAAAATGTTCCACAGTTACTCGTGCGCTGAATGGTCGAGAGTTATTTTTCCAACTAAAACACCTGCTAGCTGTTTATGTACCCTTAAGCGATGCCGGTTTCCCTATTCGAGTTAATCTTGCAACTTCAACCGGAAGGTCAAATAACAATGCTCCTGCAACTGAACTAGCTGCACATCATTTCAAGGCACCCTTGCTGACGGTTTATGGGGGAAGGTCTAAAGCGACGGAGACTGTAATTGAGCAAGTCTCATCTAATAGCTGAATGCTTGCAACTGACTACTGTCAGGAAAGTAGAGGGTAGCCTGTAGATTAGTCTGCCAAATGCCATGTATAATTTGGGGCTGACGGGTGTTATATGCTAGTGTCAACATAACAAGCACTGTAGAACACCTAATGCCACTGCGTAAGGCTATAGTAGGACAACAACGAAAAATTTTGTCTAGAGCAATAATTTACATGTCAACGGGTTAATAATGGAATTGACGTTGGTTGTTCACGCAGTGCTATGCAGCATTAGCATAGGTCCGTCTTCTAACATACACTTTAGCGAAGAAATTTTAATCTTCGGTAAACAAACCATCGGAAATACAAAAACCTAATTCTACGAATTGTTACAGGATATCGCGGAAAAAAGTGTTATATGTTTGTGTAAAACATTTGAATAATGTGCTCAGAATAAGTGGCTGAATTGCCTCATTTATTAGCGTCTAGCGCAAAAACATTAAACGTATTAATTGAACAGTTTTGGCAGCATGAAGCACCAGTGTATACCTAGCTGAAAGCGACCAATTTGGCGAAAAACCATCCCGGTTAAAGTTTGCCCAACAGATTGCATTTTGCAATAACTCAGGTTTTATTGGATTGGTTTTAGTTGCAGCGTATCTTGCTTACGTCAGTGTTATACATTAATAATCACATGCTGCAAAGCATCGACCGGTAGATGGTTGTTTGTTCTAATACTGGATGAACTCTAGCAGCTTTTCGACTGAATCATTGCGCGTGAGCGACGACATGAAACACGGGTAATGGCACCCAATGTGTCTTCCTCGCGTTTAAGCAGATTAATCGTCTTTTTCACACCAGGCGACGGATGCAGATGTGCGGTTAAAACACCAGACAAAACCGCCCCCTGAGTTAACATATGTGACTACAGTTTGGGCTCAATGAACGTGAACCCACAGTGGTCACAATGTGTGCAGTTTTCGTCTGTCGTTGCGTAGCCGTAAACTGTTAGGTCATTGAAAGTTCACGGGCCAATAAAGAATCCGACTTGGACAATTTGAAAACTTTCCCAGGTCACAAAAATATACAATGCTCAGTAACGAAAACTGTAAATTTCTAAAGGCATTTGTCGCTTGAATCAACAATCAGAGAGAAAAGTATTTTTACCAGTATAAATTTTTACCAACAGGAATGGTCCCTGACTGAAAAAAACTGGCTAAAAAGTTGGGATGATGCTCTAGTGTACAAGATGTGTATATCACGTTTCATACTTTGTTCATTTTTTTGTAAACCTCAATCCTACGGGTTTATTTTCTGAGGCAAATAAGGCTGAAGCTGATTACAGATTGTTCCCAGCAATCAACTGTACCACGGTGAGTTACGCGCAAAACCCGAAAAGTCAAATCGATCAAATGGGGTTTGCAAACAAAAGCAGAACTATGGATACAACAATAAAATAATAAACATATACAAAACTGAAGTAGTGGGACTATGGCGATTTATATATACATCGGTTTAGGAAGCGCTAATTCCAAACAGCAGGATGACCATAAGAGAGCGAAACCCTCGCGTTTGCTTAAACAAGGCGTATGAAGACAAGATAAAAGAGCGATTTATGTTCAGGTAAAAACAGGAAAGGCGGTATAGGAACCAAAAATGGACACCACGACATTGTACACAGTAAAAGTAGAAGGAGAGAATCAACACTGATATAGATGATTTCGGTGCCTTCAGAAAGGATGTGCAGTTTTATCAGGTGCGCACGCTAGATCTGACATACTGAATTGGAACAAAAGTCAAGCCTGAAAATTCTTCTCTCCAGATATGCATTTCACAAATGAGATTAGAATGAGTCAGTTGGTAGCCAAGTTAGTTTTCAGTGGACAGATTTGAGTGAGTACATCAGACAGCAGGAATTTCAAAAGTCCGGTTGGCTTTTGTTCTTGAAACCGAAAGTCCTGTCATTTCGTGCACATTTCTTATCCTCATTCAGTCAGGTGTTCCCAGTTTGAATTTGACGTTTCGTTGATGTGCTTACAGCCCTGAAACTGCGTTGCTATGGCTGACTAACCGGTCTAGGCAACAGCTCATCTCACACAACAAATACGATTCGAGTGAATTCTCTCAACTTAGTATACGCGGACTGCAGTCCAGTTTGCCGGAACATGAGTAGTGCATTACGTATATACATGTATCGCGATATCTCGAATATCGTAGCAACTGGAACATGAGGCGGCCTGGTGCAGCACATTCAGTTGCCTGAAGACATCACAAACGGGAGATTCAGCTGGGTTCAAGGTGAGTCTCTCGGAAAAAAAACATATTGATATGCAACTGAGTGTATTTCTCAAAAAAGTCAAGCCTGTTCACAACAGTAAATTCAGGATAAAATATTCCTTAGGCAGCCAACTTTCGTGGTGTGTGACTCGAGTGGCTCACACTTTATTGAACTACGATCTGCGCTATATGGGAGAACACCACTTATTCTAGGTTTATTAGCAGCTCACTTTAGTCGCCACTCAAATCTCTAGAGCCAATGCCCAGCGTATCCAAATTATTGTGCTCAAAATTTCATATGCGGATGTTTACTGTCTAACCTCAAGGATTTTGTTGAAAACCAATCTCTTTTACAGACGGAGACGAGTAAAATTCTTGTTGTGGTGGATGTACCTTTTTTGTTTGATCCCTCGAGTTCATTTCCAATTTGCTTGCCATTTACATTTGTCATCAAAGTCATATTATTAGCTTTTGAAACTTATTTATTCGCACTATATTCTTAGAAGGGGCATCCGAGATTATTTTAAAACCCAACCCATGACAGCAAATAAGAATATACATTTCGGTCTGATTAGATACCAAAGAAAATTCGCGAAATGTTGAAGCCTTCTGCATGTTAATATCTGATGCACTAAGGGCAGCCTTCTTATATAGTACTCCACTATGTTCCGCCCATGGTTTTCTCGTTTTCGTGAAGTATTATATATACGCCGACATAGACGGAGATTTTTTCCCTTCATGAGAGTTTGTGCAATTATACCCCACAAAATTCAGACCCCACTGAAACTGCCAACGTTGGCGAGATTCTGTTTACTGAGTAGCGGGTTCTTTACAATACAATGTTACTTGCTGTACCGAAGGCGCTGTGGAATCTTTGAAGAAGACATCGCATGTAACGATATTGTTTGCTTCACGAAATAACGTGTTCAGTAACAAGTAGTGTGTGACAAAATACTCCGCTGCATAACGGAAGCACAGGAAATGTCGGAGCAGTACATACGTAACCTGAATCTAGCAGGCAGCCACCTCGTGCGCTAAAGTACAAGTTCATTGCTTAGCTAAACTGCTGACATGACAATTTCTTTGAGCACTCGTCCCCCAAGGAAAGATCCAATGGGTAATTGCTACGCTTCGAAGGAATTAAAATCAACATTGTTTCTTAAAATACGATTCAAAGAAAGTGATACATTCAGCAGAAACTTTGCCCTGATGTAGCAAACCCTAAAATCCCAGTGATTGTATCAGTGCCCACGGTCGAGTGTGCTGAAAATGACCAGTTATGGTAAATATATTTTGACCTATAGCTGAAAGAATGCTTCAGAAAGAGTAGTTTTGAAGAGTGCTTTTAACACTGTTAACTTTAGAAATAAATCATTATTAGACAGTGTTGGACTTCTCCGACAAGCAGCACCAAAGCGCCAACCGGCGTTAGCCTTTTTGCTAACTACATTGAGCGCTGCTCCTAGTGTACGAATCAGGCGTATAACTTCCAATGGATTAAGCACCATTCCCATGTCATCCCAAGTGTGTGCTATTCGGCACTCCGAAAAAGTAGTGGAGCACACGGGGACAATGTTTTATCCCTGAGTATCAACATTCAATGCTGACTAATAGAACTACGGAAGGCTTTAAAGAAAACTTATTTGATGAATGATTTTCAAAACGGAATTTCTGAAGATGGTCTCATCTCTCAACTAGTGATGTGCGCCAAACGTTCCACCTTTGTTAAGTTGTGCTACCTGTGAAAAATCGTTACGAGCCAGTAAATACCAGCTACGCGAATATGGACAATAGTGTTCCGACAGGTACACTGAAAGCTTACACTTTCTCAGGGTTTTAAATTGGTGCGTTTATCCAACAAACACATAGCCGGCTTCCTCGCTTACCTTTGCATCCTAAGTCATTATCAACAAGAAATTTCATTGTCTCCAGTTGTCCGTGGGGGTCCTTTGCTTAGATGTGTTAAAGTTCGGTCAGATATACGGTCCAACCTGCTTACATGTAGTGGTGTGATTACAAAATAGTGAGTTTTTGTTTAAACTGCATAAGTCAGTCGATAATAAACAGAAGGTTTATGCATAACCTAGACTTGTTATCAACAGATCAGTTGACTTGAAGGCGAAAGATGTGTACTTTTTTATCCTAAGCTAACGCCTATCTTGAAGTTATAACCGTGAAAGCTCAATTTGCCATTTTTGTGGAAGAATTAGCAGCACCTGATTACTAACTTCCAGGATATCCAAAAAAGTGTCCTTCATCGCCGAGACAAACCAGCATTACCACAGATTTACGCCAGTTCATTGCGGCACGTAAGCAAAACCTTGATAGTATTGGCATTTCAGAGTCTACAGATTCACTTTCCAATAAAGGTAACACCTATTGTCCCGGTGTAACGGAATACCGGAATTTGAAATTCATATACTGTATATAAATGTGTCGTTTCTTGCACTATACAGTGGCTAGAAAGGAGGAACCCCTATGAACACCCACATGTGGAACGTCAATGCATAAAGGTGTACCAAGGCACCAACAATCGGGATTTTGTGGGAATAACCTTGCAATCTGCTTGCTTGCGTAGTAGCGCCAGCAAAAATGTGCCCGCGTAGTAATATTCGGATAACATTAATTTCATTCTTGCTAGCAAATATAAGTGGATGTTCAATCAACAATTATACTTTCCCTATATTTCATTGACAATAAGACCTCTTAACCTGGCTTGAAAAACAATACATATTTCACGCATCAAAATATAAACGGCCAGACAAATGATGCTTCGGGTTCTCAGAAAAATGAATTACCAATGGAAAGGATATCAGATAGCATGCAATCTAATGATTATTGTAAAGCTAGAGGAGGTTTATAATCTCTCGAAAAAACATTTTATAACTCTCAGCGTCACCAATTTTGACACTGTCAAATTATGTGAAGTTTTATGCTTCTGAGTTCGCAGGTAGTTTGCGTACTGTTTAAGACGAAATAACACTGCGAAATCAAGCGAGGCGTTTTAGAATCACCTAATAGCCCTAAGGAACAAGCCCAACATCCTAATCCATCCAGTGGACAATGGTCGAATTCTCAATCCTGTATGGAAAAAGCGCCCGAATCTGCATGTCAGCGGACAAACAAAGCTTTGTTTACCAGTAAACGGCGTGATGGTACACTAAGTGGTGGATTATTCAAAGATTTATTTAGGCGGTGTTACAAATGAAGATGCATAGGTTTGAAGCAAGCCATTCATGAGCATTCCAGTGCTTGATTCACATCAAGAAAAGCGCATTTTTTGTAGTTAGTAGGTAAAGCACAGTTCAACCGAAGCAACCGAAGCAACAGCAGACCACTTAGGGGTTGCTCCGTAATATTAGGCACCGCCTTAAATAACCTCGGTGTGTTTAACGGACACAGCAAGTGGCGCTCAGTGCATCAGCAGAAATATGCATGCTTTTTCAAATAACATGTTGAGTAGTATTATGCCAGGTTCACAATTGTTGATATGTTGATTGTGCAATGCCACATTTCAAGGGAAAAGCATCGTTATGGCTGTAAATGCTGCAGAAATATATGCTCAGTACATTTACTTTTATTAGTTACAGTCTTTTCAGTGCAACTTCAGTACCATAACAAAATTTCAGCACGTTGCATTTTTTGTTAATCTAGCAGACATTTCCTGCCCGAATAATTTTCCGCGTTGAAATTAGTGGGAAATAAAGATGCGGTTCCAGAAGGATTACCGGTTTTAAGTTTAAAGTCGCATCATACGAACAAAGAAACAAAATGTAGGAGAATGAAGACACTTTGGCATATCATGGTGTGAGCTGTTGGGTCTTGAGAGCCTCTGGAGTTCAAAGCGCAAGTTTCTGCTTCTAGGAAAATACATAGCGGTAAGCCCATTGCAAACCAAAAAGACATGTACGTGATTGAATACAGTCTGTTAATTTGTATGAACGTCGCTCTACTTGCAAACAATCAATCAAATGCTCAATGTAACTCATAAGCAGGAATCTCCTGAGTTTGCTTGACAGCGTGACAGCCATTGGCCTTAAGGTTGCCAAATTAGCTTGTTGTTGGATCGCTCACTGACCATCGTTTGTTTAGGGTTGCTTTTGTTGTAAACCAGAACGAGCTCACCGACTTAATGAGCCTGTTAATCTTCAGAATTTCATTACTCTATTTAAAATTCTGTGCATACGTAAGGTAAAAACATTCCTCCAAAGTCATAAACCTTCCACGAGTAGAGATAGAGCGCAAACGTGACAATACTCGAGCAAATATACCACCGCTAGTGCACAAGCTATCCTTCTGTAATCGGACACTCTAGCGAAAAAAAAACACTAGCATTTGTGCCTGTCAGGTGATGCTTGCGAATAATGCTGGGTGAAGCTCGGTGTTGCTGCGTCTAGCTTATACTCCCCGCGGATGTATAGCTTCTACATACTACGTCATCATATTCCCCTTTAATTTTCACTTTTTACTGATGCTTATTTCCTCTCGTTTCTAGAGTATCTGGGTACAAGTATCTATGGTTGGTGCACTTGCAACAACGAAAATGCTCCCGTGGTGAGGAGTGCAACCTTGGTTTATTGACCAAACTATGGCCAAAACTTTTGCAGTATTCTACAACTCACGGTATTAACCTGTCAGTACACAGACCTCATCTTTTTGGTGAATAAACACAAGCAAAAGCATGCCGACCGATAACCAATGGGTTGGTGCATTCAAGTACTTTCTCGGAGTTTTCGCTCATCCAGTTTACATATCTAGGTGTACAAACGTACACAAATAGTATCGCCTGAATTTGAACATGTCCTAATTTTAGCATAGACGTCATCACGCTTTTCAGCTTGGTTTGTTAACTTTCATGCGCCCAGTGCTACCTGCGATATGTATTGTTTATCACATATTCACTGTGACGCAAATTTTCCGGAACATTTAATGTCACAATAAGCATATCACTTCCAAGTGAAGGTTAAAATCATATGGTCGTTGGTGCGTTCGCTAAGCTGGGCAGTTTGATTGCATACGTTTCATCACCAATCGAGATGACATCAGCAGTGCTTTGCTAGGGAGTGTAATGGTGCGTAATGGTTGATGGTTGCGCTATGAAAATAGCAATCAGGAAGGTAATACATGATAATGCTGAACACACTCCAACATATTTTCACGTAAACCTACCGGCTGTGTCTTATCAAATCCCTGTCATTCGGATTGGAATTACTGATAGCGTTTCGCCTTGAAACACACGAGGATGCTCGTTTGTAATCGACAGAGAAATATCGTTGGGATGAACGAAATATATTTATTCTTTCATTAAGGAAAGCCATGTGGATGCGCAACTTATTTTCTCGGGAAACAATCCCATGATGCAGATTTGTGAATAATTCGAATGATTTAATTAGTTTATTTAACATGAACTCCTCAAATTTTATTTAGCAATTGAGTGCATTTTTGGAAATTCCCAAAAGTCAACTTAAATCTCTTAAAAAATAAAGGGTTATTGAAACAAAGGCAGCTTTGCTCAGGTGCTAAAACTCGAGTATGCGAAAAAAATAAAATATGCCCTCTACCGGCCTTCGGTTGAGGCTACACGAATTAAATTAGTCAAATGTATGGCGAACCCAAGAATTACTCTCAAGCGTTTAGAGCAACTACATTAGCTAACGTTAGGAGTCCTCTCGTTTAAACAGTCATTCTCTTGTCCTGGCTCAATTATTTTCATAAGTCCGCACCTAACAATGAGCAAAACAAACGAGTTTTCCTCATACTCGAACTGAGCGCCGGTGCATATCCCTCGCCGTGCAGGAGCTTAAACCTCCGAATTATGAAATTCAAGATGATCTTGCCTAAACTACTCCACCAGCTCGTGCCGTGTACATCTGCATTTTCACGTCAAACAGAAGAGTGTATTCACACTTGAGCAAGATGATTGGTTAACCCAACGGATTGGACGACAACCCAATAACTGGGGTGGTTTCGTCCAGCAACTTACTTGACTGCAAGTGCCTAGGAGTCCATTTTTGGAAATTGTCAGAAATCATCTCATACAATGAAACGATTGTCATTTTTATCGATGAGGTGGTAATAATTTAACTGCTGTAAAGTTTACGGTGCCGGAATTTCTGCCACGGATTTATTGATATACGTGCTTCCTAAAGTAGGAGTCAAATTTAACTCCAGATACTTATTTACCGTAGCTTAATTGCTTAGGACATTTGCGCAACCAACCACAATCAATACATACTGCGCCAAGTATAATCCGAGGAATTAGCAGTTTATCCCATAATTTCAGTAAAGTATTTTGTGATTACACCTGGTGAGGCTCATTCTAACTAAGATGACTTCACTAGAATCACTTATCTAAAGCCCTCAAGGAGCCACCTACCCCTAAAAGGAAAAAAACAAGATGTACACATTGAAAGCACCCACTCCAAAGGATGCTACGAGCCCTCAAGGAGCCACCTACCCCTAAAAGCAAAAAAACAAGATGTACACATTAAAAGCACCCACTCCAAGGGATGCTACATCCCCTGCTGTCGCCGTTCAATAATTTCTCATCAAGCCAAGTGAACACAGTAACATAGAAAAAAATTAACCGTTACAATATAGAGCTAAAGTAATTGCACTATCAAGTAAAGCGACATTAGAGCCTTTTAATAGCAGCAACGGTCACCAATGATGGTTTTTGGTGAGTCCCTGAGAAGCATAAACGAGTATATCAACATTTTTGTCATGCATCTGATGTGTGTATTATCCCCTTCTTTTTATCATTGGGCCATTAGAGCCTTCGGCAGCTAGTTGACATACTTACCCCAAGTGTGTCAATTACACAATGGTGCGGTATGAAACCCAGGTTACGAAAGACCAACTTTTTCGTGAGACCATGTTTACAAACAATAACGCCGGTGATTGTCAAGATTTCTCTATGGATTTAGCATGCTGTTGGGGGTGATTATCTCTGTATCTATCAGGATATTATCCTCCAGTGGACGACATGATGAGTACAATATTGCTAACAAGTGGGTCCAATTATTTTACATTTTTTCTCCAGATAGCATAAAAGCTCAGCACATTGCGTGACACGGTACTGGAGTACATCACCTTCAATGATAAATAATCTAGAGAAAGCCACATTCGTATATGTTCATAATGTGTAAAATTTGAGGAAACGTACCCATAATGTCCCGCTTATTATCTTTCCCTACATGATTTATTCCCCATCTTCTGGTGTACCTGCAGGAATTTCAGACTGCCCGGTTGATCACCCACAATAAGCTGTAAGGTATCTGATCTATCCCAGGTAGGCTGTGTTTGTGTGCTTAACCACGAACCACTCCCGGAAATCATCCATCGATATTCGCTAACTTCTGTGATAAGATGTCTTAGGTGGACGAAAACATTTTGTAATTAGGTGAGTATTTCATTTAAGACAATTAAACTCACTTATGCTGCGACAAAAGCACAAGAGTAGAACCCTTTGCTAGGCCGCCTAAATTAACTATAAGTACATGACAGTGTTTTTCTTAAAACTAGGCAGCACCGAAGTCATGTAATGACGACCAGCTTGCAGGTAGGACGCAACAAATATTGAACATATAATAATGATACATGAGCTGCCGACAGATGCAACTAAAATCTATGGATTCAACATAATTGACTGCAGGAAAAAGTTGGGGAGCCGAACAAAATATTTATTTTGTTTAAGCTGTCAGACCGTCTTGCACAGTGAAGAGGTAAAGAGGATTGCGAAGAATTAACTTATTTTCATGGTTACGCAAATGATAAATTGGCCGTACATGCACAATTTAGGATTACCATCAACATTTCATGTTTAACTAGAGATTATGCGCATGAGATGTGTTTTGTAATAGTAAATTACGCCAATCTTAAATTTGGAGAGTGCACTCTCAAATTGGTATACTTGTCCAAGGAGGATGATTATAGCCGGGCACCTACACCGTCGTAACAAAGTGTAAACCATCAGGCTGAAGCCCCTTATCTGGAATTTGCAGCCTTCCACCCTGATTCTAAGTGCAGCCTTGGGAGTATATCTCTGCTTCTCAGTAAAGAATATTTTTGCCAGAGAGGCCCAAGCAAAGGATACATTAAATTTCTCTTAATCCAACGTGTAAACCAATGTGTAAAATACACATTGCTTACTGTCATTTGTCTGATCTTGTTTTCAAACAAAATGAATGTATATTTGCATCTTTTTTCCACAAAATTACGGATTTTCCAAGTAAAACCATTTGTTTTGGTTACTCGACAGCTTGCCTCTGTACGACTATCGTTCATTACGACGTCAGAAGACGCGCATAACCCGTTCTGAAATTAATCGCAAGGCTAGCAAAGTTTCGTGATACAGAGGATCTAACTGAGTATGCCAGCTACAAATGATCACCTGTAAACTTTTTATTTCATAGGAATAAACATTTGTGCTACTCACTCCTTCAAATGTGATTTCACTTTTAAAAGGTGGATTTTTTTACTTCGTATAGAAAAACAGTCTTTCTCATTGCAAAGCATTTCATATTATTCAAAAGAATTACCACAGAGACCTTGTAGATATCAGAGATCGCACAACATGGAAGAACATCCCGAATCATGTGAAAATATATTCAACTGGAATCCAAACGAAACCTTCTAGTCCCTACTCACTCCTTCAAATGTGATTTCACTTCTAAAAGGTGGATTTTTTTCACCTTGTATAGAAAAAGTCTTTCTCATTGCAAGGCATTTCATATTATTCAAAAGAATTACCACAGAGACCTTGTAGACATCAGAGATCGCACAACATAGAAGAACATCCCGAATCATGTAAAAATATATTCAACTGGAATCCAAGCGAAACCTTCTAGTCTACACACAAGTGGTTTGTAAGATGCAAGTGCGATAAACGAGGCCCTAGTCACCGAAATTGACAAACTCCAACACAACCCAGGGGGTTGTACAGCCGGAGCAGGGGCCATGACAATGACTATTGTCAAAATCACGCACTTAATCGTAGCTCTTGAGGAGGACATAATCAAGATTATATAAGCCTCTGCATTAACTGCCCAGAGAAAACACAGTTTATCTCCTGACTGTACGAATAGGCTTTTGTGCACAAACCTATGAATTCCAACTACCACATATTGTGGCTGCAGAAACGGTGGTCTTGAGGACGCCAAACAAAATAAGACAATGAGTTAGTGCCCCTTCCGTAAGGATGGTAGTAACCCTGCCGTCCATTTGCGTTGGGTTAACTTGTAGCAAAAATTGCTCTTGAAAGTGCACAAATTTATACTGTCACCTAATATGCCAGTAGCATTCCGACTAAAAATATCCCGGATCGCTAAATACATTTTTGTAGCGAGGCTGTTGGTGGTGGGTCACGCCAGTGGGTTCTGGATAAAAAAACCGCGCGGAAAATAACCGTCAACACAACTACAAGAATAAGGCTTTTTATCACTACCATATTAGTGTTGTTTTGCCTTTAGTTCGATAAGCGCATTATCAGGTGGCCTACTCATCAAAGTCTAGACTGGTTTCCCGCTGCACATCCAAGACAACATGAGAATACGTTGTTGCATCCAGCACTATCAGTCTCACATACAAGCGTGCTGAAAATTATGCAACCGTTCCAAACAAGTGTAGACAAATTGCTGGTGGAATTGGCAGACAAGTATTTTTTGTACGGTATCATAGATTACACTTTTATCGGTCAGACTCTCCCGCCTCGCGAACATCTATGTCGAGCGTCTCTTAAAGTAGCATTACGCATTATTTAAATAATAAGCAGGCCATCGAAGTAAACTATTCGCTTTGAATGCTGTTTGTGTAGCCTATAAACCGCTTAAATCTTCACGCGACGTCTTAAAGTGCCAACCCGTATCCGGTTTGCTATAACGTTTTCAGACGTGACGTATAGAACACAAGTCACTCTCTTCATGTAAACATTTTAACAACCGTCAGAAATCTTGCAAATAGAACTTAATAAGAATTCGTATTCAGAAAAAAAACTGTAACCAACGAAACTTGGTGTTATGCACGGATTAGGGTGCCTCCAATGAGACCTCTTAACAACAAGGCTTTTGTGACCTAGACCATATCAGTGTGAGTTGTTGGATGTCCATACTTGGGTTACCAGTGTGTTTACTGGAATCTAAATTTTCGTTTAGCATAGACGCTACTGGATTACAATGAGCGGCTTTCAGGTTACGCACACAGTGTTTGCGGATAAGCTGTTAGAAGTGGACTTCCCTCCGTTAGTTTTCAGTTTATCTTGAATTTCTTAGAGTAAGAATAGAATGCTCTGGGGCCTGAGCAGAAGCTTTGTTCCCAGAGTTATAAACACGTAAATCCAACGACTGCTAACGAACAAAAATAATTAGATAACATTAGTTTTTGGCTACTTGCTTAAATAAAGTAGCAAAATTTAATTCTTGCAAATAAATTCCATCTCACAGCTGAAGGAAGGAACAATGTGCATTTGTATTGATTCATCATATATATAGTATGACGTTACGATGGAGAATCGGTTTAGAAATTTGACACTCCCACACCTTGTCTTTAAGAACCTGGATAGCCGATTGTCTTTTAAACCGAAATACATCATGAGAACCAGGACATTTGGTCTGATTGCCAAAAGGTTAAACATGTACGACAAAGAATCACTGGTGAGAAAGAATTCAGTCACGAGAGTTTTTATCTAGTAGTACTAAGTCATAAAAAAATATCGAATGGTACAGCTTCACCTCCATGTGGTGGAACTTAACATCTCTGTGTCGGATATTACCTAAAACGACATTTGAAAGCAAGTCATACATTTTTTTGGAGGCTCTAGCAAATCAACTAATAACAAGAGCACAAAAGTGGCTTCATCATCCGCAAAGGCATTACTGGTTAGCGCATTTCTGACTGAGATTTCCTTGGGGGACACAAATCGTTGCTTTTCTACTTCATATGTTCAGTAGCCGCAGGTTGATGTTAAAACTGAAGGAACTAGATAGACCAATTGCTGTTTACTACAAATATACAGGGGAAACGCACCACTCTGAAGACCTCCAACCCGTCGGACAAGATGTATTTACTAATATCTATTCACCCACTCTACAGGCTTTGGCGCATTGATAGGTTTGCCGCGCCAGGAAAAAAGCTACTCGCATAAATGAAATATGCGGCCAACGTGCCAGCTATCTGCTTTGTGGTGCAGTGTTCCAACAAATGAATCGCTAGACATCGACTTGTGACACATCAGCGATCACGCACAAAAACTACTCCGTTTGTGTTTTAATGATCATAATTCGTGCGATATGGCAATGTTTGTCTTTGTATCTTGGCAAATGTTACCAAAAAAGGTATTTTTCTTATAAACACGCTAACCTTTTAGATTCAACTACTTGCTTTGTGAAAAAGCTTGTTGTGAAGCCGTTAACGTTTTTTAACATGCTCATTGTGCAAACATCCTAGAACCAGGGAAGGAATTGTCCGGCACCAGACAAATTCAGAGATTCTGTGAGGTCACATGGAAGATGTTTATAGACGAGGGCGTAAGGTGCTGAGGATTAAGTAACTGAACCAGTTTTATTTAGTTTGTGACAGGCTGCGGTGTGTCTCCCAAAGAAGTCAAGAGAAATATTACAGCACCAGAGTTGAGGGCGACATAGTTACTGAAATGTTCGGTCTGCAGCTAGATTACGTATATGCGGCGCAGCTTGAATAATGAGCGTAGAAGTAAACAAAATAAGAAAACTACATTCATTTATTTCACACCTTCACGCGGAAGCTAAACTCGAGTCTGTAGGACAGTACATTTTTGCGGCTAACGATTTTGCTTGGCTAATTACTTGGTGGATTCGCGATATTCCGTAGACTGTATCCGACCCCAAAGCTTCGTAGTTAATTAGTCGAAGGTGACTTGGTCATCACCACCGATTTGGTCGATATAAAAGCACCTTTTCTGATGAAGTACGCAGGCCGCCTGACATAAAATTTTTTCACTTCTCTTTCAATAGTTGCAGATCTTAGCTTTTGATAATAACGTATGCGTCACCAGATAAAAGAAAAATCATTTCACCGAAAAGGAAACGCTGCACTGACATCAACGGTAGATGACGAGTATAACAAAACTGAATCGAATTTGTGTGAAAGGTTAAGCAATGCTGTTCAAGAATTGGCCTGGTGAGAGATAATGAAAGAACGTGTGAAAGCGTTTCATAGGGTGTATCAAGAAACCGCATCAAATTTGTATGTGGTTGCAGGATGTACACCATGTAAAACTTCTTTTCCTTTAGCAAAACGTTTAAGATTCAGCGTGGTTAACAAACCAAAAGGCTTGGTTCTTCTAGTAATTTAAAGTATGTATACAAAATGCAGTAAAAATAAACCCATAAAATCCAATCCACATGCTTTCCTTCCTGATTCAGAGGAAAGAGTTCGACAATGGTAAGACCATCTCACTGCTATTTCTTCCTGATTCAGAGGAAAGAGTTCGACAACGGTAAGACCATCTCACTGCTATTCAGGATGTCTACAAGTTTAAACATGCCGTGTGTACCACAAACGAAAAGTCGAGTGAATAACCTGCGTTTAAAAAACAGTGGATTAATTCTGATGTCCTAAAAGCTCTTATAAGAAGAAAATTGTTATACCGACAGTTGGTCAAAAGCTTGCAGTGGCTTTGTGCTTCTCCCTCTGACATTGCCTCTCAAGGTAGTGTACGAATTGCGACGAAATGATCAAAACGCTAAGCACGACTTTGAATTTGGGTGGCTGATTAGTGATTTGTCCAAAATATTCTCCGAAATTTCGTCACATAAAGGTTTTTGCAGTCAAGCAATCACACTTCTGATATTTATGTGATTGCCCAACGAACCCGGAGTACCTTCAAGCGTTCCGGATGTTTTACACAACAAGACGCTAAACCGAAATATGTAGTCTCAATTGCAAATCTCCTGGGAAAAGCAGAAAAACAACCCGATAAAAAAGAGAAATTTTCATCTATTTGCATTCAAGCATTTTTTTAAGAAGAATAAACAGAAAGAATTGTTGAAAACACAGTTCGATATGACATTGTTCTTGTTTGATTCGAGAAATATATAGTTATGTTTTTACACAATTGTAGCGTCCCATCATGTCCTAATTAAAAGTAAGTCTACATGGCCCTGCGACTTAATTCTTTCGTTAACCTAGAAGACTGGTTCTACTGGAATCTCAAAATGACTAACGTTTTTTTTACCAGAGTTTTTAATTCAGCATTATTTTGAGGGTGTGTGAAATGGAAAAGCTGGTTGATTGTAGTGGTTAAATATAAACATAGCGCAATTTGTTAACCTATTGAACTTTCTTGCCGCAGATTCTTTACAACGGCACATTTGTAGAGTTTTTTCTGATCCTTTAATGTAAATAACTTGACATTACCGATTGACACGCCGCTTTGATGCACATTTCGTGTAACGATGGAATACAGGTGGAAAAATCAAACGCGCAGGCACTAAGATTTACGTGACACGCATACGTTATAGATAACCTTCTTGATTATCAACATACTCACGTGAAGGATATTGATAATAATAATGATAATGTTTATTCTCAGCTGGTAGGTGGCCTACCATAAGGCATGATCATAATAGTACAGTCAGAATAAATGCATAACTGACTTTGTACTCAGAATTATGCGGAAAAGGGGTAAACCTCATGCTCAACCTAAATGCGATAGACATCGGGGGCAGAGAACCGCAGACCTTAGAGATTTTTTCTACCTCTTTGGGGACATAGGAAATCGGAGCAGTGTGAATATAGCGGGCACCAACACAACGAAGGAAGGACAAACTACGGTATTCTGCCTGGTACATGATAAGATAACTGCAAATTGCGGAATGTAAAGAAACAAAACAACGAATCTTTTAAAACATATGCGGTGGCTTCGCTTCAAGTCTTCAATTCTTTAAACAACGCAAATGTTTAATCTAACAGATTTGGTTAGTCGCGCTCGCCAAACTGTAACTAACCTTTAGTGAAAGATTTGGCCAAAGGTGCCAATAATGGAGAAAAAGCATAACATACTATTTTTAGAGATCAGCAAGTTTTGATTAGGTTGAAAATATCAAGCGAAAAATACATATTCAAGTTGCACTAAAGTATAACAAAAAGCATGTATGGATAAACAATGGAAGAATAACGTAACTTCAAAAAACAGGGTTGTTTTCCACAAGAAAGCGTGTTTAGGTACCCAGAGGTATTTTTCGGCTAGTGTTTAGACTTGTTGCACAGAATTGTTTGTCATTTGTCGGGTTACCAGTCTCGCGAATTCAATCTCCCTTACATTATATGCAGCATGGTTGCGCAGTAACCATTCCTATTACTGACAGCCGCTAATATGTTTCAACTTCGATTAGAAATTAAATGGCGTCTGCTTGTAACATGGTTTCCAGAAGGCGTACTTTTATAACTGTCTCACCGAATGCGTCCGACAGAAGACGGAAGAGATATACGAAAAATACTGGGACCCATAATGAATCAAGCGTATTACTTCTGATGGTCTCATTGCCAGGTTTGTTGTACCCGCAAAAAGTCCGCTGTGTCTTCTTAAGCATACGCCTCAGTTTAATGAAAAAAACTTTCGAATCTGTTCACCTTACCCGGTTACAGGACTTCCCGAGAAAAAAATGATTTTTATTTATTTCGTCCATTCGAAAATACGAATGTTTGTTGACATGAAACTCTTGGAAACTTATCAGTCCAGTATTAGCTGTATGATTTGGGTGCGGTGTTTTCATGGTTAGTTTTCCTACACCGTGCGACATAAGCTTCACCAATCCCATGCAGAAATGCTGCCTGAGAATATCGGTATCACATATCACCATAGAAAGTGTGTACTTGTTTTGCGCATATTGAATATTATAGATAAATGAAAATTTGACAGTTAAAAGCAATTGTAAAAGGTATTTTAACAGAAGAGCCCATCGGGAAGGCAAATGCCTTGTTCAAAATTATCAACGATAAAATAATGATGTCTTGCATTTACCTGGGAGCAACTAGGTCGGCTAATTTTTTACACACGTGAATGGTCAGTATTCGGTGTTGAGAGCCAATGTTGTAATTTAGAAATTATAACGTAATTTAGTGGTAAGCAATTACCGCTAGTGCCATAACCTGTTTATATCTCTCTCAGTTTCGCCATTGGTGCATCAAAAATAATGCTTTACGCTGATTTCTAGAGATTACCACAAACTTGGCAGTTACTGGTTTGTCCAAAATGAGCCGCAGCCAACAAGTAAATATATGCTCGATGGATTGGAATGAAAAACAAAGTTTCGATGGGAGAGACATCGTACTCTAACAAACTTTGGCCTAACATAACTAATTTCGACTTGCAAATTTCCCGGCTATATTTTTGAAAGCACATAAATATGGAAGTATACCCAACAGAGGGAATTTTGTGGGCGAAAATGCACACTACCAAATAATGCAATTCGTGCTGCCTTAGATAACAAATAACATATACCCAACAGAGGGAATTTTGTGGGCGAGAATGCACATACCAAATAATGCAGTTCGTGCTGCCTTAGATAACAAATAACGAAGTGACTAAACCATTATTTATAAAATAAACAAATTCAAGGCGCGTGAAAGTCGTGCGAAAAAAGCGTAGAGGTGTGAGCTGCAGCAAAATTGCACAATGTTCTCTTGCAGTAAAGAAGCCGGTAAAGAAGCAGGTAACTAAGCTCCTGAGGGTTCTAAATATCCAATAAATGTGGTGTTCGCAACAAAAAAGAAAACGTATGTCCGCATACGTGACAGTTGTTCACTACATTCTAAGCAACTATCTAAAGAGAATTTATGTATCTGAAACAGCGGTGGGCCATAGAAAACACTTCCGTGAAGTCAGCATGTTTACGTTAAATAAACCATCTCTGGCCTAAAACAATATTGACCACAGTCATGAACTAAGTGTTTTATATGGGCCTATAACGCTTCTCATTTGAAGAATGTTTCTGCAGAGATGTATTTCAACTCTAGCTTGGTCAGCCTCTGTGTTCAAGCGAAGCTGGATCCTGATTCATTTTTGCGTTTGTATAGTGTCACCTTAAATTGCAATGACTGTAGACAGAAGGTTATGCGCGCGTCGAATGACGCAGTAAACGCCAAGAATTACCTAAAATGGTAGTCCTTGGTTCATTGATGTGTGTGTAAATGCATTTCGCCCACGTGCTGCCGGTACTCACTCACGTCATTTAAAACGACTTTTATCATAACACAGTGTTATCTTTGTTCATCGCGGTAATCATCAAGGACTGCAGCTTACCATTTGAGTGCGGCCTTCTTTGTACTTATGCTTCTTGAACATTAACAACGCACTGCGTAGCAGCGGTAGCGAGATAACAAAGACGGCATCATATATAACTGCACACACATTACGCAATAAGGCGTGTGTAGTGTTTGTGATTCCTGTTTTACAAAATTTGTAACGGCAAAAGCGCATAACTGTGTTCGAGAAGCAGAAAATGACGAGCGCGAAGAGCTAATCCAAAGAAGAGATTGAAAAAAATCTCCGTGCCTGTGTACGCGCGACTACAGGGATCTATCCTATTAAATTTGCCCAACGTGAAAATTACTACTACACGCGTAAAAGCAAGGGTTCCCTGAAAAGTGATTGGCAAAATGATATAATTGGCCATTGATTGCCCTATATTTCTGCGGAAAGCACAGTTAAATTGTCTGAGGCTGTGTAATCAAAATAACTGTTTTGAAACTACCAATTCAGATATGTCGATGGGCCGATTATGCACTAGATATGCCTGTGGCCATGGCGTTGTTGACAAGTGGGTCACAAGTGACACAAGCAGCTTTCGAAATCCGAGTGGTACCTATCCTGAGGAAGATTATTACTTGGCCTGCTAAAGTCAGGTGGGGCATCTATTTGCCCCTATTTTGAGAAAGCCTGTCTCTTTTGTGTCGGTTAATTGTTTACACTGGAATGTAAGCTGAAGAAAGCTTCTTATTTCCGGCTAGTCTGTAACACACACATGCGGAAGCTAACCCGAGGTTAATCACTGAGGTGATTCACCCATCCCACTTCAGTCAATAAACGCGACTCCATATTTATGCAGTCGCACAGTGACTTAGTAAATGTGCTAGCGCCTCGGACTAGCAAAACTTTCGTAAGGTGTCTCGCACACACGGGAGGTGCTGAAATATTTGTTGGCGTATCTACCCTGTTGCTTTGGTACGTGTTGGATTTGGCCCCGGGACAACCAACTAATGATCAGAGAGGTTTATTGGATTTTAAGAAGGCCCAAACGGAGGAGATATTATTAGGTTGGTTTTCTAGACAAAAATTTCGGTATCGTGTGTGAAGCCATGCCTGCTCACGATTCCGTACAATCATCAATCAAGATAATGCACTCCGCCAGACCTGTCGATCACTAGCTTCAATTGTGGAGAGCTAGCTTTCAAACCAGTGGAATATATGAAACGAATCGCTATTCAGTTGCAGCACAAAGCGGATAGGGTTTTTCATCCTTCTGCTCCTTACGTTATTATACTACCTGTGATGGACATGCCCTGTGCAACCTTCTGGTTAAGGCCTTAATTGGATGCGGCCTCATAAATGACCAATGGGTAGCTTAAAATAGCAAGAGTTTACGTTCGTCGAATGAGTGCCAAGAACCAGTTACGGATCAAAGGAAGGCATGTCCTTATTACAAAAATGTGACTCAGCCGGTCTAAAGAATCGCATGCTCCTCGTTAATTTTGTTGTAAAGAGTTTATAGTGGCCTCTTAGGGGGGCCGTGACCACTTAATTAATACGATAGAACCAAACGTCTTTCACCACGGAAAACGACCTCCTTGCGATATTGAGCTTGCTAATAATTATTACTCGGTAAGACATCAATGGGGAACCCGAAAAAATGGGTTAGAACGCCGGTTAAGTGACACAAATCAGTCGCTCAAAACATCCGGCATGCAGAAATAAATGACACATAATATTCAACTTCTCCGAATTTGTGGTGTTACATCTCTGCTTCCCCATAACAGGGAACTGCAGGTTGCGTTCCAGATGTATCCTGTATCCAACCGTCTTTGCAAACATAACTACTACTTCTATTTGCTTGTCTCCATATTGCTACAGTTGCATCAGTCATTTACGCAAACATAATCCCACAGTTTTCTGTTCTTCTTGCTTCGGATAAACTAAACTTTTGTTCATTCAGTTTGATTTGATTCAAATAAACAGGCGCGACAAGACGATATCGTCTAGCAAGGACCCTATCCGCGTTTCAGACTCGTTCATTTCCGGCCCACACATACCAGTCATATCCACATATTATACAGTGTAGTCAGATGAGATCACACAATTGCTCTTGACTTCTCGTACTAGCAACAAAAACAGGACATCTACTGAAAACTGAATCATTTTATTTCATAACAGTCATGACATGTTCTGTCACAATAACCAGATAAACAATCGACGTTCGCTGTGGTACGAATAGAATGCTTCGTGCTTATCTATATGAATAAAGCATCACTCATGTATGGCGCAAATCCAATCTGTAGGTTCTCAGCTAACTATGGAATGCGTTCATCGTATAGTCGCCTGGCAAGCATAGATGTAGATTCATTCGGAGTGGGTTTCCTGTGATAAATACGCCTTTAACGCCGCAGGTCGGGCAAAAGCGCTGACAGTGGTCGTGTTCGCTAACATTTCTCCTGCTGCTGGAGAGAACCAGGCCAGTACGTGCACCGCAGTCAAAGTTGAGGAGAAGCATGTTGAAATGTTCATGTTAGGGAGACCATCCGCAGCTAATAATAATAAGTGTATCTAATTAACAATGCATCCAACAGTTCGAAATTTTTTATATTGCGAAAAATGCTTCGGCGAGCTCGTATCCACATAGAACTTAATTGGTATGTCCGATAACAAGTTTTTCAGTTTGCGGGCACGTGTACCGAATTCGAAAACCACTTGATTACTTCGCTTGCTCATTGTGTCATACTGAATTCTGTGTTCCTTAGAACAGAACGAGACATTTTGACATTTGTTTGATTGCTCAGTGTTTTGACCTCCTCGTAAGAACTTGATCACAAACAATGTGTTTAGGATTACACAGACCAGAATACATGAGTCATTTGTTACCACCATTGGGACAATGCATCAGTCCTAATGGTTAGGTCCAGTTTCGGCAAACCTTGAGACAGCTCCTGCGCGTCTTCACATTATCTGAAATGGTTCAGTTTTATTAGAATGGCAGATAGTTCTTAATCGCCAGCATAATAAGAGTGTACGCCCGCGTTCTGCATACCTTGGCAGATTATCAGCGGGTACCTCGAATTTATCAGGGTTACATGTGACCCTGAAAATAAGGTGCGCCTGCAGAGTCCTCGTATGTTTTATTGAGCTGTGCGGTAGTCTGTTGTGGAAAGAATGCATGTTCTCCGTTCAGAAATACACAAGATTTTTTATTGAGAGTTTCGTTCCTGTATTTGGTTTTTCAATGTCAGCACCGTGGGTTATTCATCCGCTTACACAGGGTGCTTGGGCCGCACCAAGTGCCTGTTCGTAATGCCGGCTCGCCGCGATGCCGTACGTATGCTAAACTGGACATGATAGCTTGCATCGTTTTCGAGTTCGTATGCGATATCTGTACGGTCCTTTGTTCGTATGCATACTGCAGGTGGTCAAGTTATTTTCTGTCCCTCTGGCCGCATTATTAACTGTGGTAAAACAGCCACTACTTTTCAGCATTGTCCCGAAGAGTCCAGCTTCATCACAACTAAATGTTAAACCCAAAAACCTTTATCTACCCTGATTACAAAAGACATTTTCAAGCCTTGGCACGGTCCAATGAGCGTTATTACACACCCCACAACCACCATAAATTTCTCGTTACATGCGAATACAAGTACCGTCTGGGCTTCCCCACCAGATGCGTCCTGGGCAAGCAGGTGAGATAGAAAGCACAGATGGACCACAGCTATGTTCCTGAAAGTTTGGTTCAGAGTAGTAACAAAATTACCGTACGCGTAAGTCAATAGCTAGCACATTTTTTGTGTGGTTAATCTGGTAATTTATTGGTGAACATATTAGAACGCTGCGACTGATACTTATCAGTACACTCGTGTATAGAAAAGTAAATTTCTATTCCGATACAACATAACTTATTCCAGTCAGTTGGCTACATCAAAAGAACACTCGGTGTTGCTTAAAATATTTTAGTTGATTCATAATGCAATTCAAGAACGAACTCAAACGCTTAGAAATTTCTTCTCCCAAACGGCCTTGTTCTTGATACACGACCCCATTTACTTTTGAAATGTGAACTTTTGGATAGATTCATAACGATCTGAGCGCTTGATACCTCCCGGCAATGAGCTTGAAATGACTTGGTCATTCTTACTACAGAATATTTCCAATGCTGGGTCTGGCTTTCTTAACATTTTACTACATTACGCATTGAGTACTAGATGTAACGGGTCCATTGTCACGATTTAGGTCGAAATTCCAATCCGATTGCCATTGCAAAATGGAATATAAGATAGAACCGTATATGAAGACAGTTTTTTCCTCAGAAATTAACAACATAGTGGTGGTTATGTTGGTAAGATAGGACATCATATTCGGATGAAGTCTGAATGTCTATGTTTGTCATCCTCCGTCAATTTCCTCATAACCAAGTTTGAAATGATACTCATCCTTACTGTGTTCTCCAAATGGAATCAACATGTGTACCCGTAAAACTGCTTCAGCACTAGCAGCCTCAGCGCTCACAGCGTCGGCACTTGCGCTGTGATATCCGAACGCTTCACCGTGGTTTGGATAACGCTTCGTCATGTCTTAGTATGCGGCGCCAAAGAGTGTTAGTTGCTTTTGTAATCATTCGTTAGTATTCGCCTTGTATGATGATAGGACTTTAGAAAAAAAATATTACCAGTGGATGTTAATTAGATCAATATCCACTCCCAGTTATAAAACAACCTAATGAACCAAAAATTAGTTTTAATCGATGTTTTCCAAAATAAATCAATCCTGTCTATTAGATGCACTTGTGTTCATCTTCACAGTGACTGGTAATCTAAATACAACACGAAATCTGGTTATGCTAATGTTTTCTTAGACATCCCTGGCTTACTCCGCATCGTCCAAATAATGTCAAGAATTTGACCCTAAACGTACACTCCAAAACACGTACTATGTTCCTGTTGCTTTCGGTCGTCTGCGCACCCACGTGAATTCAACAGTGGAGCAAGCGCTGACTTCTATTCACTGCTTACTCTAAAGCATAATGCTCGCCGTTTCCACTTTTGAGCTTCATATAAAATAGTGTATAAATAAAGTTCAATACATCACTACGCAAAGATGTACGGGATAGCAGTTGTATCATCTACCCCGTTATGCTCTTTCCACTCGCATGGGCTTTGAGAAAGGACGTAGGTAAGGCATGCCATACGATGATAGACAAAAACATATAAGTTTTGTGAAGTCCTCAGCTAGAATTTTTTTCGTGTTCTTTTCTGGGTATAAAAATATGTTTAAATATCAAAAGCAAACATTTCGGCGTCAAGCAGGTTCTCATAAACTATAAATTCCCCGAGAATAGTTGTTCACTAGGCTTTCACCTCGGTGGAGGCTTTCCGAGTTGACTTAGATAGCTTACGGAAAAAGTAATCGGAGGAAAATAAAGAGCTTGAGGTGAGCGGAAATAATCAATGGTTTCAAACTGTTCATGAACCTTTAATCACACTATGTTTTGTCAGTGTTAGTCCATATACAAAATGTTGTGTAGTTCACGTAAAAAATATATAAATAATATATAATGGTGGCAACTAAAATTTACGATTGTTATTCACTATGTAAATTTAAAGATCTAAGATATCTTTATCGTATTGTAGTACGCCAGCCATTTTTCGTGGTTTCGAACCCAAACTCTGCTGCTCGACTGCTTCTGTGTAGGCGTAGGCAACCCGGAAGTATATCAGCTTACGTACGGAGGCGGAGTGGCAAATAGATACCGGAATGCCGCTAAAACTGAACAATTATTATATCTTCTTATGCTCTATATATAGTAATATATATAAAAAAATGTCGCATAGCAGTAAGGTCTTGAATGGATAAACCGGTGAATGTATGCGTGTGTATGCTTACCAAAACATTATGGAGTGCAAAGTAGAATTCAAATGCCCCGAAGAACTGTGCTTCCGTCTGTCTGAAAACTTACCAAAACATTATGGAGTGCAAAGTAGGATTCAAATGCCCCGAAGAACTGTGTTTCCGTCTGTCTGAAAGGCATTTGATGTTCGTAGACTTGGCTTTGTATAAGCAAATCTTTTGTCGGGACATATAATGTCGTTTGGATGAATAAAGCCTCTGTGTTGAGCACTGATGTCATGTTGTCGATGATGATGTTGATGACGATGATGATGTTTGGCTGAACGGTTAATAGCCGTTTTACTGCTTGCCCCTATGTTGCCCGAGTTTTGCGTGAGCAAAACTAAGACATCGGATAAGTAGCGTTTACTTCGCTAGTTCTTATTTGGAGTGCAAATTTTTCATCAGAAAAGCCTAGTTTGTCACTCGCATCTTACCAGATTTCCAATTTAAGGGGCATTAGTGTTCAGTTCATAAGCAAGACTCATGGACTTCGTTGCGTTGACATGTAGCCTACTTTTGAAATTGTGGCTGCTGAAAAATGAGCCCGATGTGCGTAGGATTTGGGTGACTGTAGCAATGCAAGCCTTTCCGCATTATTTCCAATGGCCATATGCTTATGACGAAGACTGTCAGTCTTCAGACGTGCTTAGTAAATGTGGCCTGGGGACAGATTTGAGATCGTCCTAAACATGTGATTACTTCTGTTGCCTTGTTTTGAGTAAACTTTGGTCCTCAGTATATGTGCTACCAGTTGACGTACATGTACAATAGGCTATTCCTGAAAGGCTTGCAATATCAACCTTGTGGTTCAAAATGCTTCGTACGGCGGAACTCTGAATTGCGACGTCAATCTAAATATTGACCATCCAGCTGTCTAAATGCGGTTCAATACCGGCGTAACGGAGGATATTACTAATGAAGCATGCGAGTGTTTTTCTCCTAACTTCGCTTCGCGTCTAATGGAAGGTGCCCCCATTGGATTTATTAAGAAATCTGTGGTGCAGCGTTCGTTTACAGCTGCTCGATAGTCAATGAATATCTACGAAAGTTTAAGACGCGGGAGGATATTTAGTTTTTTTTAAAACACAAGGTGCATACGAGATGTTTAATGTTCCCTCCAATAGTTTCTAACAAATTAGCTAGTGTTTTCTAATAAACCGCTTCACGGCGAAGGGCTTTCCTCCTTAATGTACTGCGGAAAGATGAGATGGTCTCAGTTTATGCCTTTTATTTCAGCGCCGGTTTCCTGAAAACCCGGGACATTGTGTACTGAATGTACTGATCTCGCAAAACGGAGCATTACGCATAATTGGCGTCCCCAGCGCCGCGACGCAGGATAGACACAACACCAACTTGATGCACGTCGGTAAAACGCGGTTGATAAATCCGATGGAAATGTTAGCAATTCGGTTGAAAAAAACCGGGGCCTAGCTCGTTCAGATCCATTCCTTTAAATAAAAAAGAACACCAACTTTGAGCAGTCCGTTCTGCTATCCTTTTACAGCTACCTAATGAAATGTAATCCTTATAATCCGTTTTTTATTAGTTTATAAAAGTCCTCACACGAATTTTCATTTAAAAGTTGACATAACATTCAGGTGTTAGTTCAAAAAGAGTTGAAAAATAGACTGAACCAAATCTCGTCCGTAAAAATTGGTGCATAGATTTTGTTCCTGGGCCCTCAGCATATTTCATAAATTATCTACTGTTTTTTAAGCGCATTCCAGGTAATGACTCGAAATTTGAATTTGAGCTACCAGCGTTACCCTAGCATTGTACAGTAATTCTATAGCATTTTACATGTATCAGACGCACAGATAATCAGTAATTTAATGGTCAAAGACAAAGCCGAATGTTTGCACAAAATCATAGTATTTTACACTGCGACGGCGTAAGCGAAGTTTGCATCCAGGCAATCGTAACCATTCCAGCAACGGATTGACAGAGACTTAGTCGCCAGTGCTTTAAGTAGAGTCAACTGGTAATAAATTGGATGTCCAAGCCCCATCGGTGTCCCTCGTTTCATCCTAATAGGAGGCTCTTGGCCCTAGTCGTCCTGTGCAAAAGCATGCGACTGGATAGTCCCAGCCGTCGTAATGGTAGTCGCCCTCAGAGAGTTTTGGTAAACTTCGTTAGAACGTACGGTTTTATAAAGGTCTGTCTTAAAAATTGCGTTCTGATGGTTACCAAACAATTAACTTAGTGAAACCGCCCGGTTCACAACTTTTCAACAAAATAAATTCCAAAGTTTTCAGTACCGTTTCAGTACCGCTCAACACCGCATCGTTACTTTTATGAGGAGAAAATCGCAAAAAATCTATTCAGTCTTTAATTTGTGTATATCGGATTCATCGGATGAACAATTTTGCACGTCCTTGGTCGTGAGCTTTGCGGCCAATAAAACTTCATCATACCAGTCTGCGTGTGCGCTGTGTGTGAACCAAGTTGGCGGAACCAGATTCACCTACGTAAACCAAGAAACTTTACTGGGTGTAGGTTTCCGATGGTCTGCAATATATCTGGACGCCTATCAGGTTTTTGGGCACCTGAGACTGTATATAGGGCACCTTATAGATGATTCCGCGTAGAATCTGAATTATTCCTTCTTTCTCTCTATCATTTCGGAATAAATTTGCCACGGTATTTAGTGAAGATTACTATCGTAATTCAGCCGTTTAAATGCTGAATGGATTGCTCATTTGGCCAAAGGTTGTCAGTGTACTGTCAGTGGATCTAGATGATTGCTAAACAAACACGGTTGTTATTGCCTGTGGTGCCCAGCCGTTAGCAGTTGTATTTTCAGAGGTAAACTGCAGGCCGATATACGTAAGCAGGACATATATTCTCATACTCAGAAACAGTTGAGAGCTTCCACAGTCTGATTCGCGCAGCTGACACATGCGAAATTCCTCAACTTACTCCAGAAACTTGCGCCGCTGGATTATTTCGACGCTAGGATTTTTGAGCCAACCCTCTTGCTGTTCAAAAGAGGATAATTCTGAAAATTCAGCCTGAAGTGTTAACAAGCATATGACCGCTTTCAGCCCTACGTACGCTACTGATCATTATATATTCTTATTTTTGTTATGGCTTTGAGCTCTGTATTAGTCATTGGCCAGCATCATTTGCTGGAAATGACAGCCAACCTTTTGCATCCTGATCACATGGGGTCTTGAATGCTGGTATCCATTGTCCAAAACTGATAGAGCCACTGTACCAAAGGAGTAGCTGCTACTTCTTGCAGGCCAATTAATGCCCAAAAGTTTGCAGCGGAAGTTGTCAAGTCCTTACGCGCTGAAAACCAAGCTGTATAGGCACAATTATCTTTCCTGCCTCAAATTCAGACATCAGAAAACCCAGCTAACATCCAGAAAACCGATATTAAGATGTGACATCTTTAAAATTTTGTAGTTTGCTGAATATGCTTAGCCCAGTAAACGCATTTCTGTCTTAAAATATTAAAATTTCCTCCTTTTAAAATTCCATCTGGGTTTACTTCGTAACAGCTAACGCTTGTGAGCCAAGAGAAGCTACTGTTTATTTAATTTATTTCCCATCAGTCGGGTTTTTTCTTCCGTCAGAAGACAACCCAAATGGCTCAGGATGGTTAACTGAGCCGGTGGATTAGTAAAAGCTAGCTAGCTCGCCCTAGGAAAACCCGATTTTAATGACTTCACAAACTGAGGAAATGGCAGGTTTGTTTCCAAAGCGAGCTAAACGTTACACCAGCTAACCTAGGGGCATTTAACTGAACTAAAATCCATTTCGTTTACCTGTGTTGCGCATTTGCGTGATCGTTTTGCTGGAAATGAACGTCATTCCTCAAAAAAAACAACAGTATGAAGTTCAAAGCTACAAAGATTTGATATTTTCGGCCATACAGAACCAATGTTTCTTCATTGATGTTAATTATAATAACTGTCATGGGTTTATACATTTACTGCCTGAGTTTCTGAAACAGGATTGGTCTAAATAGCGAATGCGAATGCTAAAATGACGGACCTATTTGACCCATGTACGCGAAATATGCATCAGCTACGCTGCCAACAAAACCCGTATGAATGATGTGCGCATGAGTAGCTTCAATCCTCGTATGCGAAATTGCCCTGCAAAAAGCTTGTTTCCAAAACTGGGGAAAATATTATTTTACTCGGAATTTTCTAGTTGGAGGCTAAAACAACGTTACTTTTCATCTGCCAGAGAATCGAAATTAAACCAGAAATTGTTAAAAGCAGTTTATTGTAAATCTCGCTGAAACTCTGATACAAAATCATAAATTTGCATTTAGAAGAGCCAGGCAATATCTTCGAATGTTCGTTCCCCGGAATCCCGTACATATACGCAGCGAGGACATAATGCTTATAAGCTGGGTGGAAGTCTCAGGTATGTTACTCCATTCGGACATGAAAAATGTATGTACCCGTGAACATCCACAATCCCTATTAAGTTGTGCAGAACGTCGCACTGTCCAGCCGAAATCGAGCATTTTTTTTCCGTTTATTGTACTCATGACTTCTACAAATATAACTCTTCCTATTCTCCGGGAGTGCGCCGTTAACTATTCGGACCAGTAAACTTGCGTAGTACCTCAACATCCGCTGAACATTTATGATTGCTTTGATTATTTCTACAGATCAGGTGAACATTAACTAACCTGAAAAATGAAAGCAAATTCAAACATAGGAAGCAAATTTACTAGCCAAAAATCACCCCGGGTTACACGACAATGTCTACGATTCCGTGTAACGCATTCGTGAATCACATTTTGAGTTCAGCGGAGAATACTACAGGCATCTACGACGGGCATCAAGGGGTCGCCAGTTTCAGACTGTATGGTGAATTTAACCGGACGACGGTAGATCAGAGGACAGTGTATGATTCGAGCGAAAGACTTTTTTGGTTGGTTAAAAGACCCTAAAGCAAAAGAATGACCGGTTGCCATGTCTAAAGAAATCTCCACCAGTGAATGTTAAGGTGTAATTATCAGCCGTGAAAAATAAGTAGGAACGTAAAGACCCATTTGGATGGTTGATTAAGTGACAAATATTAGCGTACGCTTAGCGATCAATACAGCTGGCAAAGCGGCTCATTCCCCATTATGCTTATTCAGCTTCGTCCTACAGACTAGCACCCAGTATATAACTGGTTGATTCTGCGACATTCTGGCATTTCTTTTTCCTAAACGTTCACAAATTTACGTTTCATTCGCTAGCTCAGACAAAACAGTGACGGAAACGGTCATCCCTATGTGTACCCGTCGTAACTGTTAGACTAGAAACGTTTTGTATTTGGTTTTCTACTTCACACATGTTTTATCTATTTCAATAATGTCAAAGCATACAAAACATCTTGTCTCCCTACTTCTCCGTGGTTTTGGAACAAAACAAAGATACAATCAATATACTACTTGGGTCGATTGCGCGTCGTTCTGGTTCGGAACCGGATTTGCCACGATATCTACAGCAGATGATGCATGTTCTAAATGGGTTAAACAATAGGATATGCGTACATTGCAGACGTCTAATCGGTTGACCAGGAATGGATTCTGCGGAAGAAAATGTTGGCAGAATGCAGCCTAACACTTGATCTGTAGGATGTGAGGCGATAATATAAAAAAATAAATTCATCCCAAACTCATGTTGAGGAAGTGCTTCCTTCATCGTGAGAGGTGTGGCTGTTAACGAGTTATCGGTTATGCAGTTTCCGACTGATGCTGGCCAACATAGTCTAGAGAAGGAAACAACCTTTCACTTGGTTACCCGAAATACGTGAGTGTAATATGACACAGATGAAGAACGGGTGTAACTTTTATTGTAATACTAGAGTTTAGTCATGCAGTCCAGCAAATATAAAACGTACTATTATCAGTACAAATTTTTACAAAAGAAATGAGCACAGATTGACTACTTCACCTAATATAGGTCGAAATACCTTGTATGTTTGCATCCATGCTCCAGTGCCCCCACTACCCACCTCTGTAAACCCGAGCACGTTTTCTGATGCCCCAGTAATTGATGGTCATGCGAAGTGAGATAGTGAGTTCTAATGCACCTGAAACCTCGTTTTTGGTACTTTTAAAACATACATTTAGTAATCGATAGTCAACCAACAAGCTGTACTGATGTTAGCACTGACTGTAATATTATGTAGCACACGCAAAGACATTGCCCCTGGTTACTCATCTTCATAGCCGCACAACAACCTTTACTTTGCTGTTTTGGTTGTCAAGTAACTATCAGTGGCAGTTTAGTCGTGGTCAAAGAGTTAGAGTCGTAACGATCTCCATCAGATTACAAGCGTCAGCCTTATGCACTAACAAGCTCTGTTTTAGGACAACACACCACAGGGTAGGCTAAAATGGGGGTTAACGATATATTCTGTGTCCTTTGTTATTCTCTAGAATCAATTTTCGTCATATCTGCGCCAGTGTTACTTAGGTTAGGCGTCATAAGCGGAATGGTATGCAATGTTTTTATTACGAACATTGTTCGAGGAATTTGAACGTACACCTTAGTAGTCGCATGCAACTCAATTCAATTTATCAGCTATAAACCGTGTACCATAGGCACATTGATTCCTGCTGCTATAGTTTCTTTCAACGGAAAACGGGAATGTGGAACATACAACGAAGCCTTGCACGCGAAGGCATGTTCAGTTCAATCGGAACTTGAGTAGCTACGCATCGAAGGTGATAACTTTGGTGCACGGGCAACAATGACTGCGTTATTGAGCCATTTACATCAATGTCATTAACCGCTGGCGATTTGAGTCCCGCGGTCCCCATCCAGGGAGGCGGCAGCTACCCACCCGACAAGGTTTACCGGTTAGTGTTTTCTTACTTCGTTGCCAGGTCATACACTGTCTACCTCTCGGTTGCTTTCAATCAACACAGGGCTGGGTGAAAACAGCTCGGTGAGGCAGACGGTCTTCTGGCACGCGGAATACATGACCCAACCAGCCAGCCTATGAAGCGTGAGTAATTCATCTATTTCGGGAAGGTTCCTTCTTCCTAAGACCATCTGGCGTACTTAAGCATTACTAATTCGATGATCCCACCAGACCTGACCAATGCTGCGGAGACACCGAGGATGAAAAAGTGACATCTTCCGTATGTCCTCTGCGCGTACGAGCCAGGTCTCGGATCCACAAAACAGTTTGGATCGCACACTGCAGTGTAAACTTTTCCCTTGACAGATAGCTCACGTCACGTCGGCGCCATAGGTGTCAGAGGTTGACAGAAGTTGCCCTGGCCCTTCCGATTTGAGTAATTATTTTATCTCCAGCTAGTCCATCGGAACGTATACAGCTGCTCAGGTGAATAAATCAATCTTCCACATCGATTGGCTTGCCCGCAAGCATGAAGTGTGGGTTTGATCCCACCCAGTCATGTAGCAACACTTTACATTTTGTAGGTGTGAAGCGCATGCCAAACCATGCGGCAGAGTTAGTTAGGTTATTTAAAATCATTTGCATTTTGGAACGATCTGAACTAAGGAGGGCACTATCGCCTGCATACTCAATGTGTGTGAGGTAACGTCCCGGAAGCAATTTGACTCCCCAGTTTTCAGCGGCACGCGGAGAAATTTTAAGCAGCATATCAATAACAATAAACGAAAGGGGAAAAGGGACACTCTTGTCTTACACAAGTGCATGTGGTGAACTCCGGCGGAGGCTTCCCATATACTCGTACTTATCCGCAGCAGTTTGCACACAGTGCCCTCATAGGGGAGAGAAATTCAGAAGGAGACTTTGATCGAAAGACTGCCAAAGTTGCCGACGACCGACATAATCAAAGGCAGCTTTCAAATCTAGAAAAACGATGAACTTGGGACGTCTGAAGGAGTGGCGCTGTTCAAGAATTTGTCTAAAGGTAAAGATGTGGACGTTGCATCCTTGACCAGAGCGAAAGCCAGCTGGATTCTCACGAGCCTGTCTCTCCCGATAATCCACCAACCTGCGCAAAATAATGCCAGAGAGCACTTTAGATGCAACGGATACCAGGCTGATACCGCGATGGATTTTACATGACGTTCTTGCTCTCTTTTTGAAAACTGGGATGATGGTCGAGGAGCTCCATTCGACTGGTATTCTGTTTTTATTCCAAATCTGCAGTATGGTTGTCAGATTGTTCACCAGGACCTCGTCACCTACTTTGAAGAGCGCGGAGGGTCTACCATGTATATATATATATACCTGTCGCGCTTCAGGATTGAAATCGCGCGATGGATTTCGGTTGCTGATGGTGGATTGGTGTCATTGTTTTAGTTGAGCCTGCTGGTTCTTCCGGCGGTTGTGACGAATGAGACCAGGTGAACTGATTTTGGAAGTGCTCAACCCACCGGTCAAGATGACGATTATTGGAGTGAATTGCTGTTCCTTCTTTTTCGCATATTGTCCCACTGACACCTGCCTTCTTTTGGCCCGTTGATCGGATCAGCTAAAACAGGGCGCAGCTGTTGCCAGCAACGAAGGCCTTCTCCTCGAAGATATCTCGAAGATATCCAGTGTCCACTGAGTCGAGTCAGATGGGTTGGACAAACAATTTTGAAAGCTGGCAGCATTGTTTTGTTAACTGGTCTCAATTCATCCTCCAAGTAATCTTCGTCGTCCATCTGACTGCGCGTTGCTCGTAGCTGTCTAGCCATATCAGCTCGATACTCTTCAGCTACTAAAACTTGCCGAGGTTAATGAACGAAGCTGCTCCCTTCCGGCACGAGTAGTGCTGGCGGAAAGCAAAGGGCTTAGCGGGCCCAGACGATGGCGAGAGCAGAATCAAGTTGCGTACACCATATGGAACAACAACCCTTAACTGATGCTCTCCACCGGTAACAGACATCCATATGGTTCAACTGAGTCCACGACTAACATGTGGTAGGTGGCCTGCAAGTAACTCGGTGTGTGCGTTAGTGTTAGAAGTTCGTACTGGCCAGGAGCAGAGGGCGATCTGTACACGACTGAAGAAGCCATTCTCCATTAGCTGTGCGCTCAGCATCGACTCCAAATCAACCACCTAACTGTGCTCCTTCCGGACAAAGTAGTCCAACTTGGGCATTCTTATCACCTGCAAGGACTACTTTATCCATCCTTCTTGCCGACCGAAGCAGTCGTTACAGATCTTGATAAAACTCGTCCTTCTCAGTTTTAGACCCGCTATCGTTTGAGGCGTATGCTGATACGACAAACAAACTCCTTTTACCGCATTGACCTGCGTTAACCTTAGTTGAGCCAGACAACCGCTCGGCGCAAAGCGACTGTTTACTGGGATCCAGTCTATCAAGGCGCTCTCAGCCTTGGGGCGTCAGAATCATCGGCTGCAAGAAGAGTAAAATGTGGAACATCTGGGCTCGACTTAAGCGGCTTGAGGGACAGGAACGAAGTGGGGTCTTGTATGCTTCTTTCGGAGACACAACATGCACCGATAGAGGGGGGAAGTAGGGTTTCAGCAAGTGCTACCTGTTACCTACTTTGACATAGAGTACGGACATTAAAGTTGGCAACGTAGATAAGATCTTTTGAGACAAGTATTTAATTAGGTTGGTTTATTTAACTGGGCGATGTTTGAGACACGGAACAGTGGCCAAGGGATTGGACGATGAGATGGTTGCACTTCACTGTACGATAGTTTCGAAGGGAATGAGAATGGAAGGCCGATGAGCAAAGATCTGCAAAGGCAAATGCTACTTCCAAGTTTCCTAGGCCGAAGAATGGAGCGTAGTTGAGGTACCCCACCTTGAACCTTTGATTCAAAAGTATGACCCACAAAACAGAGGGAGGGCGTAGGGTTTTGTTCGGGGTCCTACTCCTAGCCCCGGACTCAAAAGTCTGGACCGCGAGACAATGGTCGTTGGGGTTTTTTGGGTACCCTGTCCGGAGCCGATGACTCAATAGTCCGACCTGATGGGCTGCAGGAGGTTGGCCTAACCCGAGGGCGCAGGGAATAAGCCATTACTGTCTCATTCCGAATGCGGATGCGCACAGCAGGTGCCTTTTGAGCAGCACCGGGCTCTTTGGTTTTAAAAGTGTTTCGACCGCAGGGGATAATGCGCCGGCGGTCACGGTCAACCGTTGGGCGATGAGATTGTGTGGTTTTCTGGGTCGACCTTTTCTAACCGTCCATCCTTGAGGAAAAGCAGCATCGCCGCTCCCCTAAAAATGGACTTGCTGATCGCCTGGAGGAAACCCCTTACTGCCTTTACACTCCTATTGCAGAGGACAGTAGTACTTTACCTCCAGACCGCCTCGTAATATGATTACTCGCAGTACGCAGACTTACTGTCCTTCGTCTGGCAGTTTTCCTTTGGACTTCCCGGCATGGTGTGACCCTTAGGAACTGCGTTTCAGCCAGTATAGCCCGCAGGATCATTGCAGCCCAAAAACCCGACCACCGCGGCAAGGTGATAGCTGTGGGTCAGGTTAGTAGTTGCACAAGACAGACAAGTATTTCATCTAGAGTCATTTTTCTATGATGATGCTTTCCAATTATTATGTACATATTCTAATCTAAGACCTTGTACTCAGCTTTAGATTGCATCTCTAATCAGTACAGGCTTACACTTAAATATCTGCGTCTTATTCGAGGTTTTATTCGAAAGAAGATGTCAGTCCATTTAATGCAATCAAGCGCGCCTCCTCCTTACTGGAAATGATCAGAAAATGTGCTGAGGCTACCAGTGTAACGTATTTGGAAAAACTTAATTAAATATGTATGACTTAATGAATTAATAAAGGTACATTCATACAAAACATTTTACGGACATGCAATCACGGATGCATTAATAGCTTGAAAATAAACAGCTTCCAAATTTATCGCTGGGTCATGAGTATGCGACCTGATTAACTGTGACTACGGTTAACGTGTTAAAATACTGATAGCTCGGGTGAGTTTATTGGTTGTTGATCAGTGGCTTGCAACGCAAGTCAGCTGCCAAATTCGGCGAACAGATTAACAGCCCCTTGACTGTGACTACCACATATATACTGTCATGTCCCACTGTTTCCCAAATAAGTGTCGCATGTTTGACTCCCAATCTAGCAGTGCGTGGACCAACGGCTAGTTGGTCCCTCAGTACCATGATTCACCTAGCGCGTGGGAGTTCTTCACTGCAAGAATGTCCTTTGCGCAACTATTACGTCATTTGTATTGTACTCGCGACTTTGACAAGTATTTAAAAACCATGAAAACCACCTTCGTTTATCATGTTTGGGGATTGTCTTTACGTAGGTCACTTGTAAGCATTCCTTCGAATAAGTAAAACGGTGGCAACTTCCTATTCTGCTGATGCATGCTCTAAGGGTTACGTGCCTTGCAAGTGAGCGGTGAGTTGGGTCTTATGATGCGGGCTCCATTTTTAAACAACAGTCCGGTTTGCTCTCTCGGACGGAGCTCCTTCAGGAACTTGAATTGTTTGCTCACTCTGTTCACCACATATGATTTTTAGGGTGTATGTTGAAGGCATGCTTCGCATCTGGTTATTTGAGTTAAGGGCATGAAAGTCTATTATTTATTTGGTGTATTTAGCCCAACTTTTGATGCACATATGTACATGGTACCAATGGATTATTTGTTTTTCTTTTTTCGTCTTGCTGTGACTTATGTGTTTCCCGCCACACGGGCATACAGTGTAAGTTCATTCGTTCTGGTACGTTTAGAAAAGCAGAATCTGTCTTACATGGGCTATATGAGATGCATCCCTTTCAGCTTTACTACGCTCCACTAATGGCAGGGTTGCATTTAGGTTCCCCGGTAGATATAACGGCTGGAAGTTCATTAGGCATTTAGACAGTGTCCCAAACAGTGTGTACGCGGTGATGCTATTTACCGGATTGCCTTTATTGGGGAACCTAGATTTGTCAGGATGTGGACGCGCATTTGCAAAGGACTTTGCTATCAAGGTCGACAAGCCCGTTACAAGGTTTTTGATCTCTGACTGTTTTCCACAGCAAAATGCGTGGTCGTAGATAGCGACAGAGCTTTCATCTGGTGTATGGTATTAGTGAACTCCTACTTTCACTTGACCGACCATAACTAGATCCATGTTTCCGTACTTCTTAGAAATTTACCAATAACATCTACCACGCAGACACTGTGTTTCCCAAATAAATTTTTTACGTCCCTGCTCACACTAATTTGCCCAGTTTTAACGTGTTTTCTTCATACTAACAGCATAATGGTTAAAGATACACCCACTAAAACTTCCGATATCACTCCTATGCAGAAAACGATGTCATTCTAAATCTGTAAATAAAACTAACAACGCTTATGCGACACCATACAACTGTAAATTTTTGTCATTATTCGCATGATTCCTCAAAACCCATGGATGTTCATCTACACTACTCAAGTGAAAACTACTTATCGCAACGTATGTTTCATTGTGCCTGAGTGGTGCACAATAAGCGACTGCGAAAAAATGACGCCCAAAAAGATAACATCCAAAGGCAAAAAATTTACAAATAATGTCCAATGTTTTGTAAGCTGACGCTGCCAGAGATTGAGAAAGAAAAGCTATTTGAAGAGCTTCAAGACAGAAAATTGTCGCCGTAGGTTGAGGTCGTCCGAAGACCGAATGCAAATTTCTTGTCTCACCCAAAATGTGATGCCTCAGAAAATTTGCCAAAGCATGAAAACGTTTGTACCAACTGAATTGCTAATTGAGCGCAAAAAGCGGCGCCGATCGTGCTACTATGATATTATTCCACAAGAGGACTTCACCCATAAAACAGGACATTGATATGCAAACCTGCATTTCCCACAAATATTGCGTTAACAATGTAGTTCAATGCGTTATTTTTTGCGTGCGGTTTAACAAATTACTTTTGATTGGTGTATTTTTATGAATTTCCAACCTATTTTGATTGCGACTCTAGAGCATGCGTCCGTTCTGTTAGGAACGACTAGGAAAATTTTTTATTAATATTTCCATTTGCGAGCAGTTTAAAAGTTAACTTCCACTACAACAAATGCAATGGTGGAAGAAAGATTTGTGTACAAATTATAAAAAAGTGCCAAAACTTTTGTTCATTACGGTGAAAAAAACACCAACTATTAAACAGCTAATAATATTATGGCTTATTTATTGTCTTTCAATCATTATGTGAACTAAATAAAACGCGTAAACGCTTGCAAACCCCAGGTGCATCATATGAAGAGAAGACATTAACTGAAGATCTGACTTCGTAAAATCCGGGATTTTTTTAACTACAATGATTTTCCAAATTGAAATATTTTATTCGAGAGCCCACGACCGGTTTTGCTCTTCTTGGGGCTCATCAGGTAGGCGCAGTTCCCGAGTTTCCGTCAACCTTGTGTTCTACTTGAACCCAAATTGGACTGTTTTCGAGAAATACACTCATTTGCAAATCAATTTGGTTTTTGCGAGAGACTCACCTGGAACCCAGCTGAATCTCCCGTTTGTGATGTTTCCAGGCAACTGAATGTGCTGCACCAGGCCGCCTCATGTTCTAGTTGCTACGATATTCGAGATATCGCGATACATGTATATATGTAATGCACTACTCATAAGGTTGCTGAAAATTCTTCGACAGCCCACCACCGGTTTCACCATTCTTGGGGCTCATCAGGTAGGCGCAGTCTCCGAGTTTCCGTCAACAATGTATTACTTGAACCCGAATTGATTTGCAAATTAGTGTATTTCTCGAAAACAGTCCAATTTGGGTTCAAGTAGAACCCAAACCGGGAAAAACATTTTTGCGAACGCAACCAATGGCGTACTGTGAACCTGCAACAACTGGAAGAACATCATCACCTAATGTCTGAACACAACTTGTGTATAGAACTGTCGTATCTTAGTAGGCACTACGCCAAATCCTGATTTAGCTGATGTTTTATTCCATATACAGAAAAATTTACCATACGAGTGTCTACAAATTTTGTAGCGAAAAAATTCCAATTTATTCTGTAGTTAATTAGGTTAAACAGAAAATGCTGTTCCCTGTTTCGAATCAAACGCCGTGAAATAACAATTGTCGGTCAACACCGTGGTTTTCACGAAGATAACCGAAATGTTTGTTACCAAATATCTGCACAACTTGTTTTGAGATCAATTTAATGTAAACGAATGTGTAAACGACTCAACAAACAACTTTGCAACAAGAATTATTACCGGTGGGAGACACGACACAAGAGGAAGTTTGTGCACCACATATATTTTCCAGGACACCTGCAATTGCCACGTGTTCTGAAGTTGCACAACCATATAGCGGCTTCCACAGGGATAGTGGGGAGGCTTCGCAAACAAATAAGATCCAAGCACAGGGATAATTTTTCGGCAACCAACCGTTCTATTGTTTGCAAAACAGACGACAGTGTCCCTAGGCGCATTACTAGTTTTGAACTTCCTAGTATTTCGCCCTGGATTTTTCAAATGGGGCGTGCACACATCGGTTCATCGTAATCGAGATAAGGTTATATATAATGTACGAAGGCACGTTCAAAAAACGAGGGTTAGAGCCGTTTCTGAGTATGGATAGATTACCCTGAGGAAATGTTTGGTTAAAGTTATTCGAAAACCACTATTTCACCAACACAAACGGAGGTTTCTAAAACCGTTAGATATCCGCTCTCTCACTATTGTATTGTGATCTTAAGAGACCAATCACGACCACGCAGAAATATGCTTGTGTTCATTTTCACTGTTGTTGAGAGGAGATTCACCTTCTTTCCAAAGACGCATTTGCGAGATAACCGGTAATGTACAAGTGATCAGTATCTTTCAGGCAAGTTTACATGAAGGTTGAGCGCCCAGTTTCTCCACAGAGTTGTTCAGGCTACGCTCACACTTGCCTTTTCTGAGACATCCATTTGCTAAGATATATTATAAGGAAACGACATTGTGGTTATTCTTTAAGAACGTAAAACAGTAAAATATTCCTGTTTCCTCTAAAATCAGTAAAAATAGTGACGCGAATACCTTGACGTTGGACCCGTCGGAGGCTGGTGACAACGCCACAATCTCCATGACCGAGCCCACATGAAAAACCCGTCAAATTCTGAGCGCACTTTCAGTGCACACGACAACCGGTAAATCATCAATTTTTCTTGGTCTGTAGAACAGCGGTCCAACAATTCAACCTAACGAGATTTTTTGCGGCTGTTCTGACTCTAGTTGGTTCAAGATATCCACGGTTAGTTCCGAGGCCCACCTGAACCAACAGCGATCTGTACCCAAATGATTGCAGTTACTCTGGAACTACCTTATTCCCCGCGGTGCACACTGCTCGAAGCTTATTACCTATTTCAATTAAATTTGTCATGCATTTTGACGTTCCGCCTAATTAAATGTCCGCTAAATTTCAAAATATAAGCAAGTTTGCTGCAGCCACTTTTATTTTTCAACTGGGTAAAGCACTGCTTTCCACGATGTTGTTTTCCAGTATAACTTCTTGCTAATGCATAATCAATTAGTTTGTTGTTGTAGCGCGAAATCAAATTGTACAATCATATAAGTTTATATACATATACAGAGCTCTTCAACCTCACGGGCCATCACAGAATTTCAATAGCATTACATAGATTGCTCATTTTGGGTCATTTCCTCGCTCAGTTCACTTGTATTCTGACGTCATTTTAACCCAATTCCTGCTTGGGCTTCTATGGACACCTTGAAGAAGATGGGTTTAACTCTGAAGAGCGAAAAATAAACCCAACAATTTATCTGCGTGCTATTTCGAAAAGCACAGCCGTGGTCCATTTTCAGCAACAAACTCGATTGGCTTTCATTGCTACTCATCAATAATTATAATAATTTGACAAAACTGTCCACTTGCGTCGAAAGTATGCCACCCAGCAGGAAGTGAAACAGGCTTGCGAAAACCCTTTGAGCAAATGTGACGACGACGGAATGCACTCCAAAGTTGTATCAGCGGATAAGTGCAGCATTAACCCATTTACTTCCCAATGCACGGTGCAGTCGCGTAATCAGCGGGCAAAAATATCAGTGCAGTCTCACTCGCTGATTCTGTTTGAAGCTCATATTTCCATCACAGCCGCTAAGTCTGGCCATTCACTATAGAAATGTTCCAGAACCAAGGATCTTTGGTGTGCGTTTCAAAATGATTGCCAAAAGACTGTAAAATTGCATCTCAGTCTGTACGAAATCAATCAGATGATGTCATTCAGTCTTGCTTACTTGCTTGATTGCTGCTAATATGAGTTGCCTCTCCGTAGTACAATCACATCAGCAACATGCATGAATTTTTTCTGAGTCTTGTTGATGGTGATGGCCAATCAAGATCTAACACACGATGAACCATTTCTTTAGACTGACTTTGTTGGGGTACTGCACCGAATGCGAAAATTGACCAAAAAATTCAGCACACAATAGCATATGATTCATTGGCTGAATTTAGATGTGGACTGTGCATCTTACTAAGACTGCATGTGTTCGTTGGTAGCTGTATACTAATTGTTCACTTCTGGGCGGTTTCGACGCAAAAAGGGGATGCCCCAGAGACTCCTGTGATATGACTTTTCTCGGTTTCTCATTTTATTTGCCAACGAATCTGGCTGGTAGCATCTTGAGGATCGCATGGCAAATGTAGGCGAATTGAGCACTATGCATTTGAAAAACTTAGTGCAATTTGTTTGATTGGACTCTGAGAACAGGAGGACTTGCTAACTAACTTACACCTTAACTATCGATAACAAACTGAAAGTTGGCTGTCAGTGGATTCTGCATGATATTCGAAGTACTTCATATCACGTAATTTTGGGCAGCTAATAGCCACGCTTGTTCTGTTCTATTTTCTATGAGTGAACATAAGTTTTACGGAAGACCAAGAAACCGAATTGGGTTCGTTTAGAGCAGATGAGGATGATTATTTTGTGATGTGCAACGATTGTATTTGTGACGCGCAGTGTTTATGATGTGGCTCAAATGCACAAACTTTTTTCCTTGTTTCATTTAGCAGAATAATTTCGGCGTTGAATGCAGTTCTCTCGTGAAGTGCACCAACGATTCGTGTTTGTACGTAATTTAAATGATTCATCTTGTTTACCTTATTTGCATATTTCAAAATGGATTAACAAATAAATGCATTTTTGGAAATTTTTACTTGTCATCGTAAATCCTAAGAAGATAAAAACTCACTAAGGTATAAGCAGATATTTGCCGATGTACACATCTGGGTAAGCAAAATGGTATGGTACTTTTTGCCGGCTTTCCACTTCGGCTCAATGAACCAACCGATCCCAATGGTTTGGAATCCAGAAGCCACACCATAAATGTATGGAAGTTGGATCAATCAGTGTTCACATTCCTCTTGAGTAAACAGTCACCCTTCTGTCCTGGATCATTTATAATCATGAGTCCAGACTAAAGGTGAAAGAATTTTAATTAAGGTTGTCTCTTACTACAATTCAGTGCATACCATTGGCCGCTTTCGACAACTGCCTTGCGAGGTAAACTTGACACTACTTTATCACCGTACGCTGAAAACATCAGCGGAGTGAGTGATATGAGGAACTGCCCGCAATCAGTTAGGAGTGCGCCAAGTAAACTCCGTTTCGCTTGTGGCTTGTCTCAAACTTGGAGAACAGTTTGCAGCCACAGAGCAGCAACTACAGGACCGATTAGGTAAATGCACAAACAGTCGAAAATTGCAGTTTTAAGATATGGATATAATGGCGCTGCCGGTAAGGTTGAGAAATCGAATGAACTAATTACAGTGAAGAAGCTAGGAGTTTCAACCCTGTTAGAAAACATGGCACAGGAAAAGTTGACGATAGTGAGTCAACACGCATGTACATGACCCATTTGTCTCCTGCCGATCACAACTGCTACCAAAACATTTATCTTTGCCTCTTAGCAATATACGTGTGGAAGGCAGGCATTCTCTCTTTACAATAAGCAAAACCTCTAGATCCATATACACATACTGCTTCATGAAAAAAATCAGTTAAAATTTTCATTCTTTCCCAATCTGGCGTTTTTCAAGTAAGTGGTCCGGAGAAAGTAACATTATTGTGAAAACATCTATCAACAACCACGTAAGCTGTCCGGGACCATATATCTTCAGAAATAGCATACCGTGGTGCGCAAGAATTATACTGGATCTCTGTTCAGTGTTCGGGGATTTGGAATCGCCAACCTTGTTATTCCATGTACCTGCACATCATATAAACGATGAAGGCTTGGGAACACGAATACAGTACGGCGACCCAGTCAGCAAAATTTACGAATCCTCGCCGGTCTACAATAATAAAATTGTGCGACAGAAAAATCAACAATGATTTCAGGGGACGCGGCCTATTCAATGCATGAACGTGTGACTGTCACCCGGAATAAATGAATATTAAAAAAAGAACTGCACTGTAGCGTACGCTGATATCAATTTAAAACGGATTAGTTGGGAAATAAATCTGGTTTGTGAAACTGTAAGCATTCAAATGGTGGAACAAACCTCAAGTACGAGAACAAGTTGCAACTTGGTTGTTGCTAGCTCTAGTTACTAACTAGCAAAAAGATAAGCGAAATCTTAAAGTTATACAATCGAAATCGGCAGAATTATTGGACTGTGTAGTCGCAAGCTTGTTTGTTTATAAGCAGTGCGGTTCGGAAAATGAACATAAAAGCAAACCAAACGAGGAAGGATAGTTTGTTCTATCTCACAGCATCTAGAGGCATAAAGTTTGTGGTACGGATATATGATTCCGACTGAGAAATATCACTGGCTATGACTTCGATGGAGTTGTGTCACTCTGCAGATCGTACTTGCGCAACTCGCTGGGTTTTTGAAGTTTTGAGAGAGAATTCGTCACCGCCAATGATAGAGTCAATGTATAATAATGATAATAATAATAAACGGTAAATAAACTAATAACACTAATAACTGTTGAACGTTGCTGGCCTTTTTACGTGAATATTTTTCGAGTGATATGAGTCTATAAAATCAGGGTTTCTGCTTCAAAATTCGAAACAAGAAACAAGACGCCTATCAATAAAATTGACATATGCCACTGACATATACGGTAAAAAAAATGCTTGAAACCTAGTAGCCGAAGTGTTTGCCTTTGTCTGAATGGTGAAGTTATGCTGTACTTGAGATTTATTTCAATCTTAAGCATGTTTGATAGAAAATATTATAGAACACTTTCAGAAATGGATTTTATAGGATTTATCAAGAAACAGCATGCTTCAGGTAAACGCGGGCAACTTGTAAATTCAATAAATATTTAGCTGAAAAGCGAAAAAAGTGGTTAACTTACCAGCTTTATTTTTGTGCACAAATATATAGTGGAATTTAGCTAACAAAATCCAAATAATTGTAGAGAAGTTACGTTTTTGCCGGATTCAGGCTGTGGATTTTGATGACGGCAACTAGACATTTATAACTACTTTCTGTGCATAACGATGCAATTTGTTCTAGAATAGACAAAGCCCTAAACAATTTTGAAGCAAGAGCTCAAGAAAACTGTGATCCTAGGCAGAATTTGTCTTATTTCACCTGCTTTAGCAGTTGCAATTATATTGAACTAATGGTAGACGAAGATACTTCCCCCTAAAAGTTGCTAGTTTTTAAGGTCATATTATATTACCAGAGCGATAAGTTGAACAGGATAAATGCATGCGATTGCACACCGCATTGGTTTGTCTTGTCGCGTGGAGTGTCCTCAAAGACCAACACCAAACATTTGTGTAGCCCAAAAGTAGATTTCACGGCAAAAAGACGAACCAAAACACGTTTTCTGGTAAAACCAACTCTTCGTAATTCGTTGTCGTTTTTGTTCCCAAGACTGGTTGCAAATCCATGCTGAATTTCAAACCAAAGATTTGTATTGCTTGCGAGCAAACAAGTAATAGCAGCTACTCAGGCATGTATGAAATCGGGTAGGACGTTGTATGGGCTTTTATCTTTTGTAGACAAACACTTCGCACCTCGCCTTATTTTATATGCCTGTCACCAAGAAAATTAAATGTTTTTCGCCGTGGATAAGTGTTTTAGAAAAATGACGCAAAGTTGATTTTCAGTTCCATATTTATGGATATGGTCAACGGCACTTCAAAAGGTTAACGGTTTTCCTGTAAAGAAGGACAACATAGTTGAAAGGGTTGCATTTCTCTCTTTCGTTTTTGAACCCACACAAATTCTTAACTCACAAAGAACTAGGTATGATTACAAATATAATAACAGTTGCGCAAATACAGTCAAGCGTAATATGTGTCCATCACATCCACCAAGTTGCAATGCAATCAAGTATGTAGTGACTTCAAAAAAGCCTTGTGTTGCATAGCATTTTTCTATATTTTTTCCACTCATTTTGCGCTGACCAAAACAACTGGATGAGCAAAAGATGCAGACCACAGACTGATGCTTTAGATCTTGATCAAGAAATAATCTCCAAAAAGCTAGTCGGGATCTATGTTGAGTTCTTCACACTTAAACGAGTTCAAGCTGCCAAATGTTGCCTAGGTTCAGCCCGCGTAAATGCTTCACCGGAGAAATGCAGCAGACATTCTTTCATGTTTGTAGCGTTAAACCTAAGCAGTTGAGGTTCCCATTAGGCCTGATTTAGTGCGGCATTTTTTTGGAATTGAACGGGTACCTTAAGTGACTGCTGGTCTTATGATTGGGCCAAAAATCCTTTATGAGCTCCATCTTTTCATGGCACCCGGTAGCCATCGAATTAAAACATTTGAATGGCTTTCCGGAGAGCAGATTTGCGGCAGAAGAAGGGGTCATAATTTAGAGTTTCAGTTTTAAAACAAAACGACGGGCCATTCACTCTCTATAAGGATTCAGAATTATATAATGGGCAGCCTTATACTCGCAAACCCATTTTGTGGGTCATTTTTCAGTTCACAAACACAAGAACTAAACAATTTATGCCGCACTGTACTTCACGGTATCCTGTCAACAGAAGGGTTTCATCTGCAAACATCTGGCCGTCTTTTGTGCTCAAAACATATGATGAATATGAGGTTGAGTTAGAAATATCTACATTAAAGGGCTTCCTCATTAACGTCTGCCAGATATTGGGCAAATTTGACGTTTTCTATAAAAATTCAAATTGAGTAAAAAATTCCTGGCCGTCACCCGGCAGAAGAGAAGGCTTTTTAGGGTAACTGACCCCAACCGTCTTTCAGGGAAATAAGCGGCAATTGTAGTCGCAATAACTCTAGGAAGTAATATGGCTCACTTTCGCTCAAAACATATACATCTACATTGTTATGTTGTTTGCAATACGCTGACCAGGGGTATGAGTGGACGAAATTTGCCATTTTACTGCAAGCATGTTTTACAGAGGCAATGGTTAAGCGGACTTATAAAAATCTCAAAAATACAGTCACGTCTACTTTACCAAATATTTGAAATTAACAAGTAGCTCAACTACACAACATATTCCAATATAATACACAAGTCTGATTTACTTCAACATCTTTTGCGAACGGACGATGCACAGCGATTATCTACAACTGCTAGTTTAATTCACCGTGAGGTGCAGAGAGTAGTATATTTTTGAACGAAACCAGTGAGTTGATGGACTCCCATATCACTAACTTTTTAATTGCTCTAAGAGGTGAGATACTGAAAATACATACACTATTACTAAAAGCATGTTGAAAAACTTCTCGCTTGACAAAATTTAAAACTAGGCCAGTTTCAAGTTGAGCACCAACTAAGCAAAAACATATAGAGTCTTCTAAACCTTCCGCTTACTGCTTATTTTTATGTAGCAGTAGATGGGTTGCAGCATTGTGATTTGGTACGTTAGCCCAACATTCAATTGAGGGTTTGTGAATTACAAGGATAACACTAGTGAAAAACATAATGAGCGATCATTAGTGACTGTCGTTCAGGCGTCCGGGTTTCTAGAGGTGATAGGTTGATTTTTATATTTATGGACACTGACCACGATTGCATAAGTTGATGGCCTAAAAGGTACCGTATTAGCATTATGTTGAAATCTTGAAAACTACGAATGTTGTACTTTTTCAATATGTGAATCTGGATGGGTGTTTTCAAGTTCACATAACGGAGCACAACTAAAAGATCAGTCGTCTTACACGGGTAACTGCTGCATTAAATATCATACATCATGTTTCAACAACGATACCCTTTGGACACGTCCCAAAATTCGGGTTATGTGTTCTGTCAGCACTTGTGTAGGTGGTTTTAACAAGCCATAAGCCTAGCGTTTCCACTATTGGAAGGAGAAAACTTAATATTCGTTCAGGTTAGACAAACACGTGTTTGATGACAATTCACTAATGACCAGAGATGGCTTAGCCTGTGCCAGCGTAAATTTCTATCACCGACAATATTCAAGCCCTAGTTAATCATGGTTTTCTTGCAAAAGAGGTCAATAATCGCATATAAGTCGGCTTAGCTTCTCCATTTATGTCGTCAACTTTTAACTGTTTGCTTGTCGCAATGCGGATAACTCTAAACGGCGTATTTTGTATGAAAATATTCATTATAATCTGATATGTTTCCCCCAGTGGAGACTTCACTAAGGTAAGAGTGTTATTTATTACGTTTGCGTATTTATCCGCAAATTTTCATGAACACACAGCTCTGTGGACCGTATGAATATTACACAAACCTTATTTGACCGAATATCAGGTATATTTTATTTAGACTCAGGTTGCCGGTTTCTAGGTTACCGGAAACTGGCAAGTTTGATGTGCTTTCATTAAGCATAGTATTCCGCAAAGACTGGATGTAAAGTGATTCAAGACGAACAAAACTGTCATCCATTTCTAGAAATTGATAGAGTGTAATTAAGTCGACGAAATCAAGCAAGCACATAAAACTGTTTCGCTTAATATACTAGATTACGTATAAAACAGTAATCTATTTTACCTTATGCCTTGGTAGGGTGATTGCAGAAACTTCCATAAAACGAGTTATTTTTCACGCGTTTGACAAGAAGACGGGTTTTTCACCCAGAAAATCTAATTTAGCTTAATGTATCGAGTGTTTGCACCCAGAGTTATCCGTCGTTCGCTCACTTCAAAATTCGTAAATTAAATTGCACTCACATTTTATGCATCCTTTTTTCACAACGTCCTTCAGAATGATGTGCAATGATCGTTGCTTTTATTGTCACGTACTAGTATGGTCCGGCTTGCTAGTATGTAATTGAAGTGCAAGCTTGGAATGAATTTCAACCTGCTTATTTCAGTTATTCCCAACTAAATCCATTCGACAGAAAACGGAGCTTCTGTGAGAAATTGCGTTTTATTTCGCTCAATGCAACAAATTATTAAACGGCTAGCAAACCCATACTAAAAGATAACCAGTTACTTATTCTGCGTACACAAAGGATTATAAATTCTCAAGTTTACGTAAACGGGATGACATACCAGAAGGTCAAATATATTACAACTTTTCAAACCCCTCCACAGCAATGGATGATTTCCTATATTACATCTGTAATCTATTGAATCAATTTATTTAGCACAAGTAAACTGTGACAAGTTTGCTGACGGTGCTGATAGCTAACGTACTAAATTACATGAAACAAAGATATCCACAGGCTAAATAATCCTAACCAAACTAAGTTTTCTTCTGGTTCCACAAATTTTTCTTCGATTGGGTGCGTAAATATCCTCAACACATCTTAGTAAGCAGGTATTTATGAGGCTTCAAAGCGTATCTCAAGCTGGATGCTGACGCTGTCAGTTTACACTAATCAGTGTAAAATTAAAAAACGTCTTTTGGCTTAACATACTAAGCCTGCTCCTCCCTCCAGTCGGGCAGTATGGTGCAGACGTTTTGATGCTCCATGCGGATTTCGAAAACATTATTGCATGCATGGCTGCTAGTCAATTAACTAATTTTCACCTGCGAATAACATGTATATCATTGCTTGATAATCGAAAACAAAATGGGGAATTTTTGCAAAACAAGACATTATAGCTGAACAAACCTTGATCCAAAATATAAACAGGTTGGCTTTGCCAACCGTCCGTTTAGATTTTTTGGAAAGTACACAACCAGCGATGTATACCTATTGAAGGCATAGTTGTACGCAGTTGGATGTGGAATACCAACTGATGCAAAAACCCGTGCCGCTCTTTTAAAAGAAATGACAAGTGTTTGACCGGTTTCTTAATTTATTGAAGTAGAAAATAGTGACTAAGAGCCGTAAAAGATCGACCTGCAACAAAGATTCACATCGTACAGTGGAGTTTCATAGGTCGTCAGAAAAGCACACATCAATTAGTTGCTGGAAATATCTGACCTCTGAGTGTAGGAGTGCACTCCACAAAACCGAAAATATGTGCGTTCCTAGATAAGCGCTGATCAATTCCTTCACGAAACTCTCCAAAGAGCCGTTATATATCTGAAACATCGGTGGATATTTAGAAGCATCGCCCTAATATTTTATGTTGGCATGCTTCTGTTAGCTAAACCAAGCCGATGTTTATGTACTGCTGAACACATTAAATTAAAAAATATTTCTGCAAAGAGGTATTTCCACTACATTTTGGTCAGCATACGATATAGTCCATTGAAAACAGTACACACAAGCTACCATTCTGGGGGACCTTAGATTTACCCCCTTTGAGGTAGACAACCGGCTTACCGCTCGAATGAGTGGGCTTTTCTACTTTCTGTCTTAAACATTAAAAATGTACTACATGGCCGCGGAAGTAAACTAAGATGGGCTTATAGTTGTTACCAATTTCAGCACGCAATAGTGAGTGTTTAGTGTTTGTAATTTGTCTCCAGTACCCTGTAAAATAGAAAACGCGCATGATACTGCGTACGTGACAGATTCAGAAGGTGAAATACAAACAAAAGACATTTTTGATGTGTTTTAACCTTCTATACCAAAAGCTAAGCCTCAAACTGTTGACCAACATTTTGAAGGTTCGTATTTATTTACGCCTCCAACAAAACAGTCTTTATGCAACTTTGATGCAGCCACCATTCCAAGTTTGTTTGCTTGTGCTCTGTGAATAATTCGAAGTATTTGTTTCAAAAGCTCCGTCGAAAACGTTGTTTAATAAATAAATTCCTTAGTGCGCTTTGGTGCATCTATTTGTGAACCATCCGTCAAATCGCTCCGAAATTGTGTCCCTTCTTCTGACAAACATAATCCTACCCCTCACTGTTAGCACCGTTTACCGTTGATTTAAAACAATTTGCCGAGGAAAAATTCCAGCTAATTTATCGCTTTCCTATCATAGGATTTTAAAGCTTTTTGCTGTAGATTTGTTAACAAAGGTCTCATCAAAATACGCCCCCCGATATACGACTAAAGAAACTCAATACACTAACCGCTGACCAAAATTTCCTAAGCTACTATAGCACTCTGCATCGATAATCTAAACTGCGATTGTCAAAATGCATTAGAGAAAAAAATAACCATAAAATTTGTCTGACTCTGCGGTGTTCTTGATGCGCGAGTCGCTACCGGCGCAAGCGTCCTTCGAAATTCGAACCCCCTAACTTTTGGCAAGATTTTCCACCCGGACTACTTACGGTAGACGATGCCTACTAAGATGTAGGGGATGGAGGTGTTTCTAGGTAGTCTTTATGTTTGCTTGGGAGATTTGGTCACATTCGCAAGGAAAGTTTTGGAAAGATATTGCTTACGGTTAGTCTGAGACATACGCACAAGCTGTGCGTCAGAGTGATTTCAGGGGGAAACTGTGGGCGTTCTCTTTAGGCTAATTTCTCAAATAAAAACACTATAGGCCGCAAGGAGTAATACAAGCGCACGAACAAACATCAGACAGGATACAGCACAGCCGGAACCCTGTCGATCATTGGTCCTAGCGTGCACACTGAATAGCTAGCTTCCATTCGATGAATGTATGAAATATTGATCAGTTCTTAGTTGCGACGTAATGCGAACACAGCGCTTGTCCGTAATCTACATTGCTATTTCCGTTAAATATCCCGGCTACAAGCATTTTAACCCTCGATTTCAGGTGGCCACCGTATCCCAAAGTTCAAAGTGACAATAGATCACGTCCGTTAAATAGTGTTATGAACCACCTACGAACGAAATGTAGGCATGTTCTTATTCGGTAATATGAACATACCCTGTGCAAGCATGTTATGTTCCCTACCGGTTATCTTATATATAGAAGATTCCAAAACTGCGCCGATAAAGCACATGATCACCCAAATGAAGAAACAAACCCAACATTTTTCTTAAGAAACGGCCGCCTCGTGCTATAAGGTCTCTGGAAACACGTAAACTTTCAGTTTAACAACGGACACAGTCGCTTCAACGCCGTTTTCATCACAGCGTCGGTCCGGCTTACAGCCCAAGATGTGCTAAATTTAAAAGGCATAGTACTCGACTGACCGGATCTTTGCTGTAATATAATCCGTACGGGGAACTTAGGATCACATTCTGGATAGTCGTCCTCTTGCATAAATCTCTCTACACGAAAAGAACTTGTAATTCCATTCAGGTTTTATTGCGATTAAAAGTACACAAATAATTTACTTATGTATCAGAGATGCACCCAATGCGCCAGCTGCAGAAAACCTCAAATCTTCTACGGACTCTCATTCTTTGTATAGCCCGTTTCGCCTTGATTTAGACAGACCAGCAAAACTAGCCAAAATCTGGAAATCGTCTAGCGCAAACGTCTGCTTTGTTTTAGTTTCAAGTATTCGTGACCTTCGGACGCAAGGATCAATTCCTAGGCAGCTGCGGCGACGCTAATGACTTTAAGTCCGAAAACTGGGTGAAGGCGCTGACAGTGATCGTGATCACTTCGTTCTGTCATAAAAAACAGTCTAATTTGTGCAACGCCACAAAGGAGTTAACATTTTCAGTAAAGATTTCCACATATCATGTTGTAAGCCGGACAGACAGAGAAAAGCCGGATGACAGTGAATCGAAAATTAAACGCAGATAATCCCATCCTCTTCACATACTTGCGCCATCGTTCGACCTGAACACTTCAGAAAAATCTGTGTGAACTTCAGGCCTTAGGTAAAACAACCATTCCAGTGTACAAAGTGAGTAGCCAATATATTCTCCCGTATATTCAAGAAATGCCTAAAATGACTGGAATGCGGTCAGGCTAAACTCTCTGTAGTATGTTTTTAGCCTAAGTGAAAAAAGCAACACACATCTGCAACAGTCACTCACTTGCGAGAACAGTACCATAATTTTCTCACCTGGAAATTAATGACCGAAACCACTGCCGCAACCTGATCTCGTTGGCACTATCAACATATTTCACATTTTTCATTATGCAGAAAAATCAGTGGGCGTTCTACGTGCTCCTGCAGAACAGGCTGCAGTAAATTCGGCTGACGAGCACACTAGTACTCGTGCCATTTAGAGAGTATTCTTAACAAAATTATCAAACACGCAGTCACGCAAATCAAGTATAATATACATCATATAGTATGGGGTTTGGGGTAGTGTTTTGTTACCTTTGAGAAACTTCCACACAGGATAATTGATAACGATCACACAGACAAGAAAAAACTTCTGGGTTGGTAGCACCGGTATAACGAGCAATTTTCTATACACTCTTGTTATAGGTCAGATTCGTGATTGACATCTTGTCTAGTGCAGACATTAGGGTATTTGCCATTTAAATTCATGTTCTCTAACTCAATTTAGTCCTATCCGAATGGCAAACAGCTTGCGATTGAATGTATGAGACTTCTGTACGGCAGCTTACCGCATTAGGAGGTAGTTTGCCTTGGCCAGGGTATCCAGTGCGATTGTCGGTTTTGTGGTTTGTGGAGTTTAGTGGTACCCTGTTGTACAAGCCGTGCGGCTTTCATATCCAAAGTTTAGTGCGCTGGGTGGCCTAAGAGTTTCGCTTGTGCATCGGATTTTACGATTTCCGAACTGCAGACCACGGACAAAATCGGGTCAGCCATCTTTTCGTACAAGCATTTTGTGGTACATAGATCCTACCTACTGCGTTGCACAGTTAAATTACTGTGCACGTACAAAGGTGGCGTTTGTGTGCTTCTTTTTTATATACACCGTTCCCGTTAGGTCTTCCGAGTAGTTAATATGATTTAGCTGCTGTGGTGTTGTTTATCCACACTGAGTAAAGTGGGATAACCATTTTCTCCCAGCTTTGTCTGACCACATTCACGCTTATCCTTATTGGATATTAGCCCGTGAAGCCTTTAATGCCTCTATGTACGAACGATTTTACTATGACTTGTTTCAGTCCCACTAGAGGACATGAGCACTATTACGGACAAAAATCAAAACGACTGGTATCCAATACACACAAAGATGATAAGTCTTTTGGTCGTTTAACTTTATCAGCCATTCTGGGAACATGGTTGAAAGTCTGCGTCACATATGAGGATGAAACGGCGCTGAACAGGATGTTGGGCAAATTATGCAGGCCACCACAGGGTCCTCGTCACACACCCGAACTCGTATGTCTACCTGCTGCCAAAAGACACGTAGTTGGCATCCAGATAACCCAACGCAAATGCTTACATTCCAGAAAAATATTTGCCGGTATTGCTGAGATATGACGCTCATAGGTTTTGTTTCATCCAAACGTTGCTCAATGTCCAACAAAATTCCTTGTGGTGTTAGTATCATCGGTGAATTTACGATATCACTATTTTCTGGTAAAGCCTCAAAATGACAATACCTTTGCTTACTGGTACAGAAGCATCCATCTTGATGAGATGGAAATTATTTCAATTAATTGACGAGATCGGGTCCCGAAATTTTATAAAATGTTTTTGATGGCTTGATTCCTTAATCCAGTAGTGTCGTAATCTTGTTCATCCGACAAATGACGTAGTCAAATTTACTCGAATAAAAATTCGTTTCTCGCTTATTTTGGATGACGTCAAAAACCCGATGCTCTGTTACATTTCAAATATAGTGGGAGTCATACAGGATAAGATGATGTTTCGTCAACACTGCCGCGGGAACCTCTGGCTTGTGGTTTGATTGACTTCAGTACCACACTTTGCATTTCTGTAGCTATGAATTCATGGGAGTCACTAGTTATATGTTCGAAAATCCCTACCCATTACTTGAGATGTTAAATTTGACGTTGCTATGAATCATTTTCATTTGACCTGTGCTCGATATTTTTGTCAAGATAAAATCCCGTGATGATACTAGTCAGTTCCAAATGACTTGGTCATTCTCTCTGGAAAATACCTAAACTCAGTCCGGTCCAGCTGAACTTCTACGATAATGTACTAACAGCTAGATCCAACTTTATGTCATTTCAGCATAAAAGCATTTTGATAGTTACCAAATGCTGTGCAAATATAACTGTCACCGAAAAACGACTGAATAAACATAGCCATATAAAAGCAACGTCAACTCTCTGGGTTTATCTTGAAATATATTTGCGTTTCCCGAAAATCCCAGTGTGATGTCATCTCCCAGAAAACAAAATCATTAGATCTGGTTGAGAAGTTACTTTAACATTCCGAGCCTCATCACTGAAATAGTCAATTACATTAACAGATCCTGAGTAGCGCCCCATCACCAAAGATCCCTTCAATTTTGTGTCTCATGTAAAAGGCGCAGGTTACGAATGATCTATACTACACCAGTGTGAAAGACAGAACATAGGATCTATAGTATCATCTATCTGATGGTGCTGAACTCTGCAAAAATACAAATTTGAGAGCGAAAATGGACAAAGCGTGGTACGCGGTGATAGACGTAAAACTATCAACTTAGTGCAACCCTCAATGCTACAACTTTTTGCGTACTGCTTCATATACAGGTGCATATCAGAACCGAAAACTTAACAAACCGAAAGTGAACACTAAAAATAAACAATAAAATACTCAGAAATATCAATTTTCTGCGCTCCACACCAGGTGACAGATTTCAAACAATCATCACTCTACGTTATCTTCTGACGATCTTATTGGTGTAGGTCCACGAGCTCTAAATGCAGGAAATACATACATGACCTCCAGCCAGCAGTGAATGCGAACTCGCTTGCAAACATAGGTTTTGTCTATGATATAAATATGATGCTAAACATTCCCGTGGCTTTAAAACAGAAGGATTCTTAACTTATAAAATAAACTGCTCTCCTGAATATACACGTCCTATTCCTTCTTGTCATACACGATCTTTCACAAATTTTAATATCTCTAGCTACAAAATCACTCTGCGGCTTCTGAGATTTGTCTTTTAAGTTCCGAGTAAAACATTTTCATAAATTACCCGCAAATCATAATTAGCCACCGAACACACATCTGGGTTCCCAATAAAGAACAGACAAAACACGGCACATTCGCTTTGCTCACCATGCAGCCGAAACAAGCGAGTGCTTTTGAAAAGGGTTACATAGAATGGTAATGAAGGAAGATTTCTGCAGCAAGAATTTAAAAGGTGGACACAAGGCAAAGCTTCAGTGAAGGCAGAGTCCAAAGTGCCTTACCTCCAGTCTCTAGCAAACGCATCGTGCTTAGTATCAAACAGAAACTTTTAACTAAATTCACTAGTCGGTCCCGTGCCGCAAAGTGGCATAATAATTTGCCTTCCGCATTGTGAGAATAATGCCGCTTGGTACAGGAAACAAGTTTAACGTATGAACTGCATTCAAACCACATTGCGGTGCACAAATCTAGAAACAGTTTTTAGAGGAACTCGCTTTTGCAATGAGTTGCAAAAGCAATTATTATTAGTAGATTTAGGGTCCAGGTTTGTATAAGAAAACGCCCTAAAAAGACGTTGTTTCTGGCTTGGGAGGATATTCCTTTAGCGGCTTCACGAGGCCGCCACATTGGCTTTACAATTTCTCACCTTCAGTATTGGCTTTTGGCTACATGCGGTCGGACTATGGCTAACCGTTTGGCCGATTTTTGTCAGGGGACACATTTATATAATTACGAGTCACATGAACGGACATCAAGGGGTCACGTTCGCTAACTGGTGTTTTCCTAGTTGATGTTGGAATTACTTCTCTATGATATCTTACGACGTCTTTGTCCTTCGATGTTTGACCAGCCTCCAATAAAATTACCGCACGTGGATGCCTATTGTCTAGTTCCTAAGCATGACTGATGGCCAGTTCTGATTTATGCGTAACACAGTGTTGTATTCATGCTTGCGTGAGCACTGAGCTTGCTTTTGTATACCGTCTAGAGAAATGCAGTATTTTGAAGTTCTCAAGCAATCATTTGAATATTACGATCCCCGTAGAGAAGAAATTCGGTTTAGAATTGGTTAGTAACTGTTGTTTGGCGGCACATTTCCGAGCAGCCCAAACCTGCAAATCTTTCCTATGTCCTGTCTGGGCAGTTCAAAGACCAATATGTTTAAAGAGCAGACACCTGTCACCACTCTAATCCAATTTCACTGATTCTTTCGCAGCGATTATTTTAATACCGGAACTCGTGGGTGTTTAAATGTTCTGCTCTCTATTACAGATATCGCCGAGTACGTTGCTTTCATTCCCAAACAGTAACTGTCAAAATTACGGAGCCATGAGTGGCGTAACATTAACCTGGGACAATAATAAATTAATGGACAAGCGCTACGAATGTTTTTTTCTTCATTTTTCAAAACTGCCTTCGTCCCCAAGCGTATTCTGAAAGTAAAATTGGTTTTATTCATTTTCTCAGATACCACTTACTTTTGAAGCTAAGTCCCATATACCTAGCACTCGATAAACCACGTCAAACCGGTTTCGATGCAAGCAAAACAAACAAAAACCGAATAAAGTGGCCCCGGCTAGCCGCAACACAGATAACTTAGTGCAAAACACCATGGCTTTCAAGACTGATGTAAGCGTTGTAATGAGCAAGCCAATAATGCAGGATCGGGATTCAACTTGTGACGTGTAATTCCGTACAACCGACAGAAATCCAACATTTAGCACCATCTAAAACAAGCGCAAGATGTATCGCCTCAAACTTTAGTAGAAGTTAGGTTCCTTCCTCCAGGTTAAAGTTGCACAACGATTGGATATTCAAACGACCACAGATCAGGTGCGACAGTTTTAAAAGACCTTCATTTAGCGAGCAAGGTCCAGCCCAATAAACACAGTTAACTTACATGATTATTGGTCAAATTTCTGTGAACCCGCCCAATATTCAGTTGGTAAATCTTGCTTGTCAGGCAAGAGTTAATGTTGTTCATCTCCTTTGACCCTTCTAAATCAATTGTGACGTTGATAACTGTTAACTCAGCAAGAGACTTAGTGAAAACTGGCTAACTCTTAGGACGGCAATGTGAACATGGCTTACCGGGAGGACTGGCATTTTGTCTTTGACGTCCGATCTGAGAGGATGGTTGACTGTAGGCACGAAATGCGTGCTTTGCAGTGTTAAACCTGGTGGCGACTACTGTCTACTAGTAGAGCAAACAAGATTGTCCTCTTTGCAATGGTTGCAACCAACGGTTAGATACGGCCTTTAAAAACGTTCTGGCTGAAAAGTTCTCTGAAAAATTATTCAATCAATTGCAGCGTGTTAATGTTTGCTGTTCAGTTTTTTCACAAGCCCGAATTCCCCACTCTGTCAAACAATACGTAAGTTATGATTTGTTTCTGCCATGATGCCACACTGCTTTCCCTTCCATGTGAACCTTCGTACACGCATTTCTGACCAATGAAATGTAATGTCTAGTTATTCATGATTACCTAGGTAGGGAAATGCGGCCGTTTGAAGTTGTTCAATTGAGCATCTGTTTTGAAGCTGCTAGATGCAGGCATGAAAATATCGTAAGCCCACCTTACATGAAAGTGAGTATATTTGGTCTCCTCATTTAGACGGCTAAGCTCAAGATATACCATAAAGTTCACTCTACAGCGGATCGAAGCATGAGTCTATGGTAACTATACTGATCTGTCAGCAATAGTTAAAGTTGATTTAGAAATTTTCGATCAAAATATTGTCTTTCTAAAGACGGAGGTTGGGGCAAAGCATCATATTCAATAAATTCATGTCACCGTAGATAAAACTCCTATCGTCCGCGGATGACACGGCAGTACAAACAAGGCACTTTAAAACTAAAATCAAAGTTTCGTTCTTAGCTTCACAAAATCAAAAGCTTTAGAGGAATTTAATGGAATGAACGTTTGGTGAGGAATATCAAACTTTCGGTGAACACTTGGGCGATTGCTTTAGATGAGAGCTCCAGAATCTAAAGTTGGACTCATTTGGATTTCCTTTCCATACAACATAGGTGGTCCCAATGATCTTCTCCTTGGTGCCTGGAAAAATGACCTAGGACTTCAGAATGAGCTTGCGACTTTTGTCTGAATATAATCCTTAGTTTCTTGCTCCTTAAAATATTTCAACGTAACACTCAAAATCGGCGTTGTTTCTTTAATGTAGTTGTGACGAGCAAACGGTATCTTCGAGTGATGCGTGATAGCAGAACCTCCGGGAAGACAAAACAAAGTCGGAGCTGGGTTTCTATACGGTACTATTAATGTAAGACATAATTTCACAAATTATACAAACCTCGACAGAAGGTACTCGTCCAAAACAAATGGTCCAATTGAATTACAAAAGTACGAACCAAACGAGCAAACAGGCTCCCACGTGAGACAGTCACACGAACATAGAGTCTGCCACAAATGGCCGGATGACCTCAAGGCCAAATGAGTGAAGTGGTAAGGACTAACAAACGCCAGTTTATATACACCCACTAAACTCAAAAGTGGAGCGAGGTTTACAAATAGGGACAGAATAAACGTGGGGAATTTCAAATGCCAACGTAATGGACGATACGGTATTCTTCCGTTTTTATTAAAATATCTCCTTGTTCCTTTCTGAGAGTTGCTAGTATTATGTCACATATTCATTACAGCGAGCGGATTTTTGTGCAGTGCCTTAGCGGTTAATGTGAAAGACTTTACGATTGATTAAGGCAATCGACAATTTAGCTGCTAAATTAGGCGTCTGACAAAATACGTTGGCAGTCGCCATTCTTTAATTTCTACGATGCGGACACGCGAACTACGGTCGTGGAGATACATTTTGCAATAGTGTTTTATCAAAAACAAGATAAAAACCTTCGTGTGCGTACCTACCCGGTTTTTGGGGAATTGGCCTCAAGGCTTTGATCATCTTGGAGGTCTATTTGTTGACCTGCTAGGCAGCACTAATTTTATCGTGATAACCCCTTCGATACGAACCTGTTAGTGAATTTAAAGCGAAGATCCAGCCTTCCAACCACCGTTAAATCTTTGTAATCCTGCAAATGTGTGAATATCACCATAACTTCAGTAGAACCGCAGGGTTACCGCGCAACACAATTTGCGGTTTTTGTAACTCTAGGGGTTAGAAGTCAAAATCCCATTTGGATAACGATCACAGCACCCTTCTCTCAAGATCCAAAAAGTACCGCATTTCTCATATCGCTGTTGTGGATTTTCAATCATGATTTTCACAAGATCCTATGAGTACTCTGGAAACAACACGGTCGGGGGAATATCATCCATTCCATGCTATTTTGTTTGGGCCAGTGACATAACTAAATTCTCTTCGCGCTAAGACGTAGTTCAACCAACACACGCTGTTAGGATTTTTGCATTTAATTCGCGAACATGCCCATTAGGCCTTCCGATCTAAACCTTATTGAGATTCATCATCTTCATTTTCCAGAGTGGTATTCAACGCTCTGCACAGGCCATGTTGTAGTGGTTGTTCAAGCAGACAAGGGAATCAACATTGCAGGTGCGAGCCAATTTTGGCTGTTAATACTAAAATAAAATTTGCTACATTGTTTTGTCATTTTACGGATCATTCGTCAGTTGAAGTCATTCCCTCTTACAACACTACTTGCAGCACTAACGGCAATAGTATCATCTGTAATAGCACTCATCATCATCATAGTCATCGCCATCAGCTTCATGAAACCAGAATTCAAAACTAACGAATGGCTACCGTATGTAATAACACTAACTGTAATCAACACACCCATTACACAATAACACTTTTGCTGTAAACGATGACGTGGCCTTCTACAGAGAAAACAGCTCGGATGTGTACATCCTATTTATAGAAACCAAGTGACAACAATCTTAACATGAACAGATTTTCTGTCGCTAAAGTTGGGTGATCGCAAAGCAAATTAACGAAACTTACCAATTCAGGAACGTTGACCTTCGAACGTTTCCTTGTTTGGAGATACTTTCATTGACAAACGGACACTGATATGATGTCAGTAATGATATTTATCTAGGATGTATCCCACGTATAACACACCTCAGCGGGTTTCTCAAGCTTGCAAATGTACTCGGACTCCGGTGAATTTTTTATTAAGAACTAGCTTTCTGTTAAACGGACGCCATGTAGGCTCTCTTTTTTTAATATTTTCCTTTCATGCGGCATAAATGTTTGCGCTCGATCCACATGCTTTCATATGTTCGTGTATGCCAAAAGGCCGCAAATCATCGTCAAGTATCCCCACTCGACACCTTTTTAGACACCTTTTTTAGAAACTCGGGTTGTTAGCCAACTAAGCTAACAGTAACGGTATGTTCGAGTGTCCGCAGATGATTAGACATTACTTTTTCAAGTTGATAAAAGTATCAATATAAAATACGCATATATACATATACATATATATATATATATATATCCGCACATATGTACGTATATATATGCGAAAGGTGCATACATATATGTGTTTCAATTATATAAAATAAATACATCCAACAGAAAATGTCCACATTCTTTACGGTGAGAGAATCAATCCAGGCGCTGGTTTATAACTAGGTGGGACCCATAAACTTCGTTTCAGAATCACGATCATACTATCGTGCCGAGTGCGAACCACGACATTTTAAATGACTTTTACTAGTCGGCACCGCGCCGCATGCAGCAAAGTGACATAATCATTTGCCCTGCGTATTGTGAGAATAATACCGTTTGGCACCGGAAATACGTTTGGCTTATGAACCGTTCAAGCCACATTTTGGTGCGCACAATCTAAGGACAGCTTTTTAGAGGAACTCGCTTTTGCAATGAGCTGCAAAAGCAATTAATACCAGTACGTTTAGGGTCGAGGTTTGTATAAGAAAACGCCCTAAAAAGACGTTGTTTCTGGCTTGGGAGGATATTCCTTTAGCGGCTTCACGAGGCCGCCACATTGGCTTTACAATTTCTCACCTTCAGTATTGGCTTTTGGCTACATGCGGTCGGACTATGGCTAACCGTTTGGCCGATTTTTGTCAGGGGACACATTTATATAATTACGAGTCACATGAACGGACATCAAGGGGTCACGTTCGCTAACTGGTGTTTTCCTAGTTGATGTTGGAATTACTTCTCTATGATATCTTACGACGTCTTTGTCCTTCGATGATTGACCAATAATAAAAATTACCGCAAGTGGATGCCTATTGTCTAGTTCTTAAACATGACTGATCCCCTTTCGGATTTATGTGGAGCACAGTTTTGCATCCATGCTTGCGTGAACGCTGAGGTTGCTATTGTATACTGTCCAGATAAATGCAATATTTTGTAGCGTCCAAGTGATCAGTTGGATATTGAGATCCCCGTGTAGAAGAAATTTGGTTTACATTTGGTCATTAAATGTTGATTGGCAGCACATTTCCGAGCAGCCCAAAACTGCATAACTTTTCTCTGTCCTGTCCAGGCAGTTCGAAAACAAATATGCTTAAATAGTAATTACTTCTGACCCCACTTACTTGGGAAAAGTGGCGCTCATTTTAGCAAACAAACAGCCACCAACACACCACCCGGGTAGGTTTTTTTTCTGGAGTTGCGTTTCCTCTGCCTTTGCTGTGCTTCGGTCTTTTATTCGCGAGTTGCCTGCCTGCTAGGCGTCAAAAAATTCCAAATTGCAACTTACTTTCCGGAAAAAAACGAAATTTAGAATCCTCTCAACTCCCGGTTTTCTACCGAGCCCTGCTATTTCTAAAGCGCATGCTAGTCTAACTTTCTCTATTTCACCCAGGAACTTTTCATGCATCTGAGACTTTTTAATGAATGTCCTATGACTAGATCATCACCAAATCACTACCGTTTACTTCCATTTACATAGGCAGTTGTGGAATTTGTTCACCGGGAGACGCTAAAATTGTGCTCCTGCGTACAAATATCGATTGAACTAGATCTGACTGATGTTAACACGAACAATTTGAAGAAGAAAATGTCATTCGGCTTGAAATATTTTTCAATGCATACCACTGAGGTTGTTCGGTTTTCTAGCAGGTTTTATATCTTGATAACATAAATATATGCCCAACTTGAGAACTTCTCTTGGGTTACCAAACCCAAGCCTTCAGATAACTATGGTGGCATTAGTTATTTGCGTAAGGACATAGAACAACCACTCCTTGAAATTCTACTGAATGATGGAAAAATATCTGCCTGAGAGAAGTGTAGAGCCAAAGTAAAAACCAATTTTGCGACACTTTTAACACTAAGAAAACTTGGCATCCAATAAGCTCATACATAAACAGAAAATGTATAAATTTTAAAACGTATCAATTGAGATACAACACTCAAGCATTTAATTGAAAGTAACCTAGTACGATACACGCACAGGCACACTAATATTTAGGCGATACGGTAGTTTGGCAAAATTAGAGCAGCTTTCTTAGCAGTCACTTCAGGCAGTAAATTCGCACAAATGCAAAACAATAAAAATCGTAAAGCAAAAGTCTAAATTTACGAGTTCTGCATCACAAGCATATTATTTGCGCATCATCTACGAGCAGCTAAACCCACGCTGGCTTCAGGTGATTAGAAGACTGACCTTATAGAAAATCTTACTTTTATCAAACTTGTTTCCTCTAGTGTAACCTGTATTCATTTGTTTTAGCACAAGGAACATGTGAAAAAGCGTCAGATACACTAGAGCACTGAGACGTTCAAAACACTAGGGTTATCCAACCTCTTACTTTTGTCGACGTATAGGTCTTAGAGGGGTCTTATGTGTGTGCGCTATTTATCCGTTAGAGTGGCGCACTCGCAGTAACATGTGTATGCCAATAAACGGACTTCATACTGCTGATTGTGTGATCCAGACAGATCGAAATGTGTTAAGATTGTTACTTCACGTGAAAGATGAGTTACTAGTGTGATGTGTCTTTACCTGAAACGCATTAGACAATTATATCTAAAAACGAATAAATAAATACAGATCTGAGGAAGAGAATCCATCAGAATCTGGCATGATGACAATACAAACATTTGAAACCATCACACCAGTTTTCCTATTGTTAACGTTTTCAGGTAAGTACACCTGCTAGTTAATTTCACACGGTTTGTATCATTTATCGCAGAATTTTATGGCAGCAGAATTACTGGGTTATTTTCAGATAATTTTATACAACATTACGTTGTTGCATAACGCCAAAGTAATGGTCCTCAAGATCTTTTTATGTAGACACAAGACGTTGTCCCAAGTTTGCCACAAGCAAGGTAATTACTAAATGCGGACATAAGTAGGCAAGGTTTATTCTCTTGACCCTGCGTTTAAATTATATTACTTTTGGGAGAAATAGAATAGCTAATGTAGCTATGCACAAGTGTTAAAAATATTTCAATGGTTGTGTCATTTTAAGGCCTCCAACTGTACGTGAGGCTTCAATGAGTAATATATGTGCTTATTTTTGTCATTTATGTCATTCTCAAACGTCTTGCTTTTTCACTCAAAATAATCAAGTGCTAACCCAGCCTCAAGATGGTAAGCTCTGCTTCGGACCGTCCTTCATGAGCACGTAAATAAACGTAACTGTTAAAAAATTAAAATAATTTTAAACGGCAATTGCAGGTCATTGAAGGTTTCCCGAAAACGAAACGCTTGGTGTATGGTGTGAATATAATAATGAACGGCACAGGAACTTTACATATTCAGCCGAATAGCTCACTATGTTACTGATACGTTCTGGACGCAGTCGCACACTGTGCCCAATAGCGCGCAAACGTGAAACTACAGTTTGGATGATGTTTGGAGAAAATGCGCTTAAAATTAGACCGTGTTTTGTCTGTTGCACACAAGTCATTGATGGGGCTGTTACTCTTTTAGTATCTATTTTGGTGCCCGCGCCGTCTCCAGGATAAAGTACCTGATTTCCTTTACATGTACGTACTTAACGCACCAATCCCTTGGAACAAACGTTCAACCACTTCTAAAAAAAGTGTAAAATTTTAATGAACATATTTAGCCCCAGGCTAGGAAAAAATCAACAAATTCAGCTCTAAAATATTTCCATTTAATAATGGGGTCTCGATTGCAGAAAAGGAGGATACAGGTCAATTTCATTTCACTTTAATACCGTATACATCGTTAGAAAATATACTGTAATAATGTGCTCTCTCTAAGAAATAACCAAAATAACATAGAAAAAAACGGTTTGAATCTCGTTCATTTTGGATGTCGATAAAAAGGAACTTTACTAATTCCCTTCTACTTACAACAAGTATGGGAATGCTTTAGAGTAGGTAAGTTTGGAAAGCAACTTGTTACTTTACCATTGAACTAAAAATACATACATTTAAATAATTTTGGGATATTATAGAGTTGTCCAGCGTCAGAAAATACATCAGGCATCTAACGGGCACACAATAGAGTTCGTTATTCTGATAAATGCTGCAGTAATGTATAATATGGTATTCAGTAAAAACATGATGAAATTCTTCTAGTAATGCGATAGTTTTGTATGCTTGTGTTTTGTTTAAGCGCATCTGTTGGGAAAGTTATACCTACACTGTTGAACACGGCAAACAAATACCTGGAGACATCACACATATCGTAGGAGGAAAGTGCTTTCTACGTGGCAGCTTGCAAGAATTCTGATTACCAAGGTTCCCTTATGTCTGCTTATTATTTGAAAATGGAAGAAAATTGTATTGTGTAATCAAATATACACAACGGCATGTATTACAATTTGAGTTAGAGTTTATATTTTTGGGTGCACAGACTGCAGAACAAAGAATGGACTTGGGACAGAATAATTTCTTACGATACAAATTTAGGTCGTTTTCGTTTAAACGAACTCACTCTAATTCGTTTCCCACCTCGATAAAACAAAGTATCAAAGTTTATAACCACGGGTGAGATTTATTTCCATCTAGGAGCTGCCAAATAAGATGCAAACTTATCTGTCCAACAATTGTATTTTCTGGTTGTCAAAACATATTTGGTCCGCATAGAGGATGTGATAAAAATTACTGCTGACAGAAAACAATCTGGTGTTATTTTTTCAACAATGTACCAGTTTCGGTCCTCATAGGAAGGAAGCTATGTCTACGGAGAACAAAAATTCGTATCCATTATACAAACGCATCTTATGGAATAAAAATAGGCCCCAAAAGCGACCCACCTAAATGGTAAGAAGAATATGAAACAGAACCGTGATTAGTTAATTAATTAGTGGATGAAAGTAAGCAAGACGCCCGATTAGTGTTTTGTCCTGGGTATGCTTGTCCGTGTGAATTAGAAACACAGATCCCCAGACAGTCAGTTACATTAAGACAAAAGGTTTCAGCCCACCTGCTAAACACCAGTACGAATTCAATTAACATCCTATGTGGTAGCGTCACTGTTTATTTCAATATTCGTGCACGGTTTCATCTGTGTTAGAGTAATCACTTTATTATGAGAAAGGAAACTATGCTTACATTTTATCCAAAAAACAAACGACAAAATGCAACCACCATGATGATCTTCTATGAAACACTGAAGTGGATGGATGTCTCGAAAAGAGTAAGTTCAGATCTGGGGCGAACAAATGCCAAATAAAAACAGGCTTATATACACCATGTAAGCTTTTCTGAACAAAACTGAACGACGAAAATTTATTAAATACTTAAATACACAGATACCTGCTAATAGATGGATGTGAAACAAACTAGTGAAAAGCTACCTATTTTTCTGTATTTTACTATTGGGTTATTGTGCCAATTGTTTCATTGATTAATTGTTTACCTACTAAGGACGATTCGTATTTCGAAAATCTGAGTTTGAGGTCAATTCTGTGCTTGCTTTTATTAACCGTATAAAATCGCGTTTCATGTATTATCAAGAGTCCTAGGTGGTTTTCAAAATACTCGGATAAAAGATATTGATCCAGAAGACAATACTCAAGTCTTAAATTATGGTAGCCCTGAATTTTTGGGAATTTGTTTTTCTTTGTGTAATTTTAACGTAAAAACCTACATTTGGCTCCCCAAGAACAGAGTAAAAATACCTGCGCTACTGGGATGTTGACATAAGTCCCTCGTTCACTAAGGCTAGGAAAGGTTTACTTGCATTTCTCCACGTGTGGGCATGAAACCCAATGACACCTAAAATACGTAAAATATTGCAAGAAATTTCGTAATTCTAAAGACATCGAACCCCTTTACAGGTGTCTCTTAACGCCCACTCCTTGTAGCTAATTTCCTTCCCTGATGTTTATGGTTTACGTCTGATGTGCACAATAGTGCCAGGTACGTCTGCCGAACTTGGCGCAATTATTATCATTTGTCTAACTGTCTATTTACTGTACGGCCCTTTGTCCTCACGAAATCTAAAACAAAGGAATACACGACACAATATAGTGACATTGTTTAGGCTGATGTTTCGTTCCAGCACATGGATGAGCAAAGTTCCTAATACCTTTCGGTTTGTATCACAGGAATAATTGCAAATGCGTACCAAAATCGTCTAGCTACGTGAAACTAAAAACAGCATAGATATATATGAAATTTCGCAATAAAACATGTTCACACGTTAAAGGTGTGATTGCTACACATGATTCCTGTAACGACAACACAGTACTTCTCTTGATCATGTTGGTGGATTGGCCCGTTTATCAGGACCTCTCTGTCAAGTAGCACTATGGACCCTTTGGAACCTGCTGCTGCAGGATTTATAAAATTCATACAAACGTCGTTTTTGGCTAAATACTTTTTCATTTGTACTGGCAAAATTATTCGAGTGAGCACACACCAAAGGGTGAGAACAAAACCTGAACAGTTACATAGTCGTCGTTTGGAGTTTCGGGCAAAACAATCACGTCTCTCAGTTGAAGACGCGTTTGCCTTTTTAGATCTGAAAATGTAGATGAGTTCAACGTGCATTTGTAGATTATGCTTACCCGTCCACCAGGTACGTCAAACCTCAGCGTGGCCAAAGTTATGCATCGGTGATTGATCTAATAAGAGCGAAACGTGAGTACCTTGCATCCCCGTCTAGTGTGGTTTGACTATAATAATTTCACCAGGGAAGAAAGACTACTATTTAAATAAGAGTGATTTATGCAGGACTACTATAAATCTCGCAACCACTTACAACTGTAATTAACAATAGCAAGCCAAGGAGTCCAATATGACACATTAGTAAGCATCATATCCATGAAATGTTGAGTAGTACTTTGTGTATAACAAGCAAAACTTACGACCAAAAATTCCTCTACATCATACAAGTCGTTATATGATGAGCATGAGAGCTGCACCCGGAAGTCGACATATCAAGTGAACATTTTCCACTGCAGGAGACAGACCAAATACCTCTCTGGAATAGCAAAAGAAGTTTTCACGCCCCGCAATCTTATAGCTAAGAAGAAGAACAGATTAACCTGGACAAAATCTTTAAGTTAATTGAATGTGCTTATGATGGAACCTGTAATATTCGATAAATGAAAGAAGACCGGTAACAAATTTTGTTATCAAACGGTATTTCGTGACCCACGGAAGGAATACTGGTCAGTTATTACCTCCTGCGATTTCTCTTCGGGTATGTTGGGAGGATACACCGGTTGTCCATCTAAAATGGCTTTGAGGGAGTATAGCGTAGAAAATGTACTAGAGTAATATTTCTGAAGAATTTGGAAGAGTTTTGGTGGAGCCACTTCAGGGATGCTCTGTGTTTTCGGTTTGAACGTGTTTGTGTGTACACAGAACAGCGCGTGAAGCTTCGCAGCTCGTGGAGTCCCATCAAACCCAAACTGTTGTACCTTTCACCGTAAATCATGCTACGCTTGCACTACGGCAGACAAGCGTGTCGCAGCGTGGATAATACTAAAATCCCATGGACGCTTTTTTTGCTGTTTGCTACCACACATCAATTCACAAGTGCTATTATTTTTACCTAAAACACAGGAAATGGGGAGTGTGCGAGGAACGGTACGTCCGACTATTGGCTATAAATATAAGTGAGTATAACATGTCGAATTAATTGTTGACAATCAAAGACCGGCGTGCGTCGACAAAATGAGCACAAAATTACAACTTGGGATGATGCAGTCACATTATTCGTTGTCAGGTACATCCAGAGAATGTTTGGTGCATTCACCGCTTCTTTTACCCTTAAGACCTCTCGCATATATCACGGCAAAGTAAACCTTGTTAAAAAAAAAAGCCTCCCAAGCTTACTGAGATATCTTGATGTAGTCGTTTAACATTACTAGCCTAAAATGTGCACAATAAAATGATATCTATGATTGAGTTTCTATATCAGTGCAAATACGAGGAAACTAATATATTGCTCAAAAATCATCTAATACAACATGGGATTATCAAACAACTTTTGGTCCCTTAGACGTTGGACATTTTTGTGGTCTTTTGGTTTTCACATGGGTCTTATGGATTAATTCATGGGAAAGGTTCATTCGTTTTTCAGCAGCCGTACATAAGTTGACCGGAGACGAAAAGGAATACGGTCAGCGTATCACAGATAAATTTTATATTTTTACTTGGCAATTTCAACATCCTTACATGTACCTTGATATGGTTTGTATTTTCCTTATGATTAAACGTTCATTTTTGCTATATCTACTCGCGAAACAGCAAGTATGTTTGTAAGGATGCCATTAGCTATTAACTGAAACACCACTTAGCACAATGCTCTTTTTTATATGAGCTTCCTCAGCGCTATTGGTTGCTTATATCTAGTCTTATTTTCCACTTTTACCAACGACACTATCTACCCATATCTTTTATAAAAACGTTCAAGCCGATGTTCCTGCAACAATTGGTGAGTACGCACCTAAGCTGAGTGCTTTGACATTGGGTAAACTGTTGGATTTGCCATTGTGAGCAAACGGTTGTCAGTCATGACACTAAAAAATAACTGCAACATCAAAAACCCTATGCACTAAATTTGGAGTCACCATGTTGTAAAGCTCCTTCATTAATGGAGTGAACACTTACCATTTTTAAAAAATCCTTATTCCATTTCAGGATATAATCAGTTATTTCCTCGAACCATGCAAAATGAAACAGAATTTTGCAAGGAGAATTTGCATCGATGGATTTTTTACCCGGTTGGAATTACAAACCAGAGTGAATAATAGTCACTATTCTATGTAAAAATCGGTATTAGAAGGCATAATTAGTCCAAGTGAACTTGGTCAGTTTCTAACCGCTTGTCAAAATTTCAACTGGTAACACTTTATCCTCTGATGCACCGATGTCCCTGGCACACTTTTAGTCCTGACACGTCTAGGAAGCCCATTGGCCTCATGAGATGACAAGAACACAAAACATCTGAGAAGTATGCTTGCGGGCCGTTAAAATATCGCCATATACACCGTGTCAGGATGCGCCAATCGCAATGTACACCAAGCTTGTTTGAGTCCTGCAGTCATCGGGTTTGTACGTGTTGGCTTCCTTCTAAGGAATCCGTTCTCACCTGCTGTTTTTTACTTAGCTTAGAGTATGGAAGTGGATAGTTTAAACAGCCGGTGATCAATTTCTTGTCGAGGGATGAAAAACAGTATTGATGCTTCATTAACTGCGTGGTATGCCTCTGGGTTTAAAAGCCTTGCAGCTGCGCAGCGAGCTGGCTCCTTGTGTCCCGAACTCTACTTACAAACAGCGGGCTAATTATCTGATGACTTTTGACGTAGATAGTGATTCTGAGTACTTAATGAACAATGAGTGCCGATCAACCATCTGTCTATTATACCCACAGCCACTTTAAATTCTATATAAAATGGAGTAGACGTTTTGGTACTTTATAAGGAAAATCTTCATTTGCGCACAGTGGCTCGCAATTCTTTCCTGTCTCTGTGCCCGTCATCCAGCTTCTGAGGCACGCATTTGCATAATCACGCAAACACGCATCATTTAACACAACTAAGACACAGAATCTATTTCACTGGTGAGTCTTCTGTTAGGTGAGGTTTGTGTTGCGTACCAGTCGGAGTCAAGGACTTTTTCAAACTGTTCATCGTATCCCATCATTCATGTAATGCAAACCCGGAGGACGCCTGAAAATGATTAATTTAGAAGTAATGGTGAACAAAACAAATTAAGCAGGTGATGTGACTAGGCTTGAGGCCACCCGGATTCCGAAAACAGTTCCCAGGCGTTTCGCGCAAGTAACTTTTTACCCAGGAAATCATCTGAATTTCACGCCTACAGAAGATAACATTGTTAGTAAGACACTTTGATTTACATTACAAAGGTTCACATGGCCCAATCAAACAAGCTCGGAGTGGCTCTTAATCTGAAAAATGTGTAGCAAGACGGTTTTTTAACAACACTTCACCAAAGATTGATGGGAGGTTCAAAATTGTATCCCTTTTAAATAGTCTCCTGCAGTGACTACGAACAACTGTTTCTCAGGATTGAATTTTCTGTATGTGCTACATGGCAGCACTAACCAACTACTCCATTTCTCTAATTTTAAACATATAAGCGGAAACCTGTCTAAAGGAAAGTAAGTTCTCTTCGGAGATTGACAGAAATTTACGTGGCCAACAATAAATACACTTCCCTAACTCAATTCGGCATTATTCATTGCACACAATTTGCACTTAGTAATGTTCATTTTAAGCTACCAGAAACAACTCAGGTACATGCAACATTATTTAGAGCTTCACCGACATTTGAGGTTGAACGTTTATCTGATACGCAAAATGAAAAATGGACGCTTCCATAGACGAACAAAATCTCGACGTTTAGCTAATATGTAATTGAAAGTATTAAAATCTTCTTCCCAAAAAAAGCTTTTTTTCTCATACGAAAAACACCTAGAGTTTCAAGAATTCTGTTTACGCATCAAACAAGAATCACGCAGATTTTAGTTTTCGGTCATTCGATATGTGTTTTAATGTTGACACGGAAATCGGTGACATAAAGATGTAGATTTGTGAATATATAACCCGCCTTCGCCATATTCAAAATCCCACCGAATAATGATAATCTGTTTGCCTATGCAGTTTTGCCACCAACAGCGGGAGGATATTTCTTGTGCGCCTTTTGATTCTTACGCTTTAAACTATTCTGCATATTAGCTGTGTTTGACAGGTGTGTTTATCTATAACATCTCATATGCCCAAAAACAGAGCGTAAGTTTGTAATTTTGGACATATATTTATCACTTATATTAGTGGCTATGCTGCCTGACACAATCCTATACTCGTGTAATTTATCGATCCGCCTATAACAGAAGACGGCACCACAACACATAATTTTGTGTCGATTTACGTTCTAAAATGTATACTACTTTTATTTGATGCACGCAAGTGAAGGATGAACCAAGAAAAAGTTAGTTTTCCGGTTGCCCCTATGATTTTAAAAATGTGCATTTATCACACTTGATAAATATAAATCAAGATAGTTTATTCTTTGTTGAAAACTAAAAGTTCGCACTTTTGTTCGCCTCGGTGAAATCGGGTGATGAGTTGTCACCACCTGCATTTCACCGAAAATGCAGCAATGACTTCCTCATAGTTCATCGCAAAAGTGTCATTACTAGCACAAAGCACTGCTTTACTCCCGCCTGGTTTTGGGCGTTCTGGCAGAAATGTCTGCAAACTTGGTATCCTACAATTAAAGAAACATCATCTTTACTCACAGATGAGAGTAATTTTAGCAGCTCTGCGTGTAAAAATTATATAAGATTATTGTTTTAATCCCTGAATACAATAACGCGACTAAAGTGCATTGTGTATTCTTGGAGAAATATCACCAGTATGCTGAAGCCAGAATTCACAAACATCATGCCAGTGTACATATATGGTAGCGAAATTGATTCACATATTCCAACCATCACTTGTCGAAGTAACGATGTAAGTGATAAACAAAAGCGGCGTAACCGTCTGTTCTAATTTTAGTAATTATAATTATAATTGCAATTCTAATTTTAGTAACTGTAACTTGAAGCACATATATCGGCACATCTGTGCATGGATTACATACTCAGATTGTCCCCTGAGAATTACACCGCAAACATATCAATATAACAATGAGATACGTTCAGGCACGGTGTGAATTAAGCAACGTCGTTTTCATGCTTTCTGCAACTATAGTGTTTACCTTTGTACCACTCAAGTTCGAATCTGCGTGGAGAACAGTGAGTTTGAACTCTAGATGTTTGGAGTAAAAACTAATTAAAACTGCAACATTTGTTCAATTTGATAAACAGTTAAACAACGGTCAAGGAGATACAAGGAAATATCTTACAAATTAAATGACATTTTTTCAACAAATTTACAACTGCTTTTCGTCCGAATTGAACTGCTTGCTTTACTCGTCAGAAGAACTTAAAAACTTCATACTCACTGCAGCGGTAACTTTTAGGTAAATTGCTCCAACATCGCACGTCTAGGTGGAGAGTGGCACCAGGAGAGACTTACTTTTTACCGAATGAGAGATATTCAAGGCACAAAGATCTTGACAAATTAAGCCATACAAATACCCATAATAATAGTTGAGATCCTGATTTTAAAGGCTAGCGTACGTAACTTTAAATCACATTTACGAACCTGCTGCTACCGAAGTACTTCGCGGGTCGGCGTAAATTCCCATGTCCTAACTGCTTTTGAGTTGACGCATTCAGTCCTGTAAATCAAGGAAAAACACATTTACACATGTGAAAACAACAGCGCTGCAGTTACCTTAACTGGAAAAGCATTTTGGTCAAAGCTACACAAAATGCTATTGATGGGTGCGTAAAACGTTCATGAATATTTAGGTTGAATGGAGATTTAGCCATGTAATATGTTAAGCAGTAACCTCTAGCGAAGCTTCAACATTACGCATAGAAAAACAAAAAATGAGAAAATTCAACAAAAATGAATCAATTGAACGATAAACTACTCTCATCTAATTTTATCACAACGACCTTTACACTAGCTTCCGTTTTTGCTTAACTAGCAAATGTAGAAAGCATATCTCCACGGCGCAAAAAGAGTTATTAACCCATACGACGCTCCTGATGCTCGTTCTTTAAGATTACCTGGTAGATACTCTTTTAGGGGAACGTAGTACATGTGAAGGAATATCCCTTAACCTTTTTTTCATTTTTTGTGTGGCTATGTGAGTGTTTATCAATATTGTTCATTGAGTCTTTGAAATGTACAAAATGAACATTTTTTAATATCTCTGAAGGCCGCATAGTCCACACACAATAGGTCCAGATGGATTTATAGCCACATGTCAAAATTCTATGGCAACAGAAAGTTTATCCTTTAAGTGTGCGGTTGAAAACTTCATAGTCCACACACAATAGATCCAGATGGATTTATTGCCACATGTCAAAATTCTATGGCAACGGAAATTTTATCCTTTAAGTGTGCGGTTGAAAACTTCATTAGGTAATCAGCGGGCCTATGTTGAAAATCCTGAGAGTATTGTATTTAACTGTTGTACCAATTTCCCACGCGTGCTTTACGAAGTCACACCTCCTCCGTCAAAATTGCTTTTGGCATATTTGCTCATAAGTTTAATGCCTTGCATGCACAGCTACAACGCGTATGTTTAGTTCTTGCAATACTAAGAAGTGTATCGCTTTTCAAACACACAGCTACATGTGTCCGTGGTCTCAAAGAATTGAAAACAGAAATGCAGGATTCGCTTAAAAAATGAACTCTCCACTACAAATTTCAAGTATTTCCCCACTCCCAAAAAAAATTTAGACAAATCATGAGAAATTTTAAGAAATAAGGGTGTTTTTGCTAATTACGCCTCCTTAGTTGTTTTACTGTAGCTGATTAACACTGCGCGTTTGTCTTCAAAACACCTTAGTGAAGGATATTACAGAGGGTGGTGAGTTGCTGGCATGAATTTGCCCAATTTTTAAAGTACGTCGTAACGTATGTCAGATGAGCTATAGAAAACTGAAGTAAAAATGCGCCGCCCGATATCTGAGGTATAAATAAACGTTTAGAAAATTATCATAAAAAACTGCTCCCTTGAATCCAATTTTACCTCTTCATCAATTGTATTCCGGCTACTTATCTTGCAACTCTTGATAAACTACAAGAACATTTTCTTTGATGAAACGCACACAGCCCAACAGTTATCCAAAAACAAGCCTATTCCACTGCAGTCAATAGTCTCTCAGAACCCCATCAAGGAAATATCTGGTAACTTACACTATTTTGCAGGTAAAACAAACCAGAGATTCATGGAAACAGTATAGCCAACAGATTTAAATAATGTGAGACAAATTGTCCTAGGAGGTGCAACATCTCGCCAGGTATTATCGCGTCCTACATTTCACGGGGTATTTTTAGACACGTTACGTTACGTTGCAAATTTTTTTTTGGGTTCCCTGAGCACCGTTCTCTTTTTACGTGTACTCGGACGTCTATAGAATAAAAGATACACCTTTTTTAACTGCAGATTATGAAAACAGTATACATTTTATTCCTAGCACACATGATTTCCAACAGCCATTCATAAAATTTCCAGATTTGCACATACATACCTTTCGATTCGATGCATTTTTTCGCGAACGAGCACTATAATTTGTGTTAATTTCTGCCACCTAATTGTTTTTGTAATATTCTGCAACAATTTAGACACAAAGCTATTCTATCAAGTTCCTAGAATCTTGAATACAAAGTAGTAACTCCGAAAATACTATATAGTGGCTCCAATTATTCTGGTGTTGTTTGCTTATTTTTTTGTTTTACTTAAACAAACTAAGTAAAGCAACTTTTTCCACCAGGTAAGTTCTAATCGTAGCCAAATGCCTTGAAGCAAGCAACCGCGGCCCGATGAGTCTTCGGATACTGCGTAACGCATCTTTTGGGTTGTATTTTACCGCCATCATATTTATGCGCCAGCCAAAAATAGAAGTCGGACTAGAAATACCAATTTAGACATTTTAACTGAAAGGCTTAACACATTGCATGAATGCTAAGTAATTCCCCAAAAACAGGAAAGTAAGCCATTTGAATGCTTCACATGCCGTCTGAAAAAATATTTACAACGCCATGCGGCAGACATTCACCGAGGCATGAGAATGGTTGCACCACTTAAATTGTTACCTAAGCCTCAGCCCCTTAGCGAGCTGGTCATAAGCGATGCAAGATATTGGCGCACGTTTCTGGGACATTTGCAAAATCCTAATTGCAAATTTGTAGGAATAATCCGTTTACACCGTTTGCAAACCGTCACCAGTTTGATAATTTTGTACATTTTGCATATTTATTGCGCTCGAAACAAGCGCGCAAATCTTTTCCATGGGAATGAAAAAGTCGATTTTATAACGATGTGAATTTTTGAGACCAGTGCCATAATGACGTTGTTTCTTAGGGAAACTTCAAAAGAAATTCAGAGTATCAGGCTAAAATTATTGGGGCGTATGGGACATTTGTTTATACTAATGGGTTCCCAGTAGCTAAAAAAAATAAAAGGCGTCGAGGACTTTGTCTTTGCATGGCGCTATATAACTCAGTAGGCTGAGCACATTAGGTGAATAGTTAGGCTGATTAAATGCGCAATAATTTGCACGCTCTGTAAGCATAGCATGAGAACACTAAATGAACTTGGAAGGCTCTTGTCAGGAAAACCAGCGACTCAGGAGGTTTTGGTTGCTAAAATACATTTGTAGTCATTAAAAATTCATTGAGATTTCTGTCGGAAAGCATTAGTAAAAAGCGTGTTATTTTCCAAAAACGACCTGTTGTGTTATCAGCGAAGCATACCACATAACCGACGAATTTTACCTAACAATAATTTAGCTGAAATGTGGCAAAAAACTATCTTCTAATCTAAGCAGGATGACCATATATTTCCCTCCGTTTCATAAAGAACGCTACTCTCATAATCATATGGTCTCCCGATCAGTTTGAAAAACATGGGCAGGAGGACGATGATGCATGGCGTGATATTTGTAACATAGAATACAGAAGGAAGCAACATGCTGAGATTGTTTCATTGTTTATATAAAACAAACTGCATCGTTACTGTGCAATGGAACCAGGATAGTCTGAGAATGACCGTCAGTGTTGCTTAGTGCGCATTACAAACCTGAATCGATTATTAAATAGTAGCATGAGGAAATTCTGCCTGAGTGGACGGCAGCGCCGTGCTTTCAGTCGAGAAGTGAAATAAATGTTCGACTTTGTGTCCAGTCACGACCAGATGTTAGGTAATCTATGATTCGAGTTTGGAGTCCTCCCAAGTTAAATCAGGATCAGCCAAGTGATTAAGAATCCGTTCGGGCAGCCGCATGTTTGTTCGCGTTTCTGGCTTCCGATCAGTTGTACCAACGTAGTATCCTTGCAGATCAGTTAGTGGATGCATGGATCATTTAAATTTTTTTCACCGGCAGTGATATAGCACTCATCCGAGCCCGAACGACAAGCTGCATTGCAAAAGAGATTTGGCATGAGGCCAGGTTTAAGGTCGCCTAAGATGACTAAAAAATGGTCGTTACTACGTGGGGTATTTAGGTGGATCACCTTCCTTAACATTGTGTTTTTCTCCTTGATCGCTCATTCTAAAACGATTTGCAGTAACAATATCACGAAAGTTGTTTTGGCGTAGCAAATACTTCAGCAATTTGACCTCTGCCTTATTCACACATGAATCATTACGCACATGTAATCAGATGGTAAGTCCTCTATAAATAGCACGATTTCATCTATATTATGGTGCTTCAAACTTTATTTAAAATACTACTGCACTTGCGCACATTTTTATTGTTTCTACAGTTAATACCGCGGGCTTAACAAGTGTTTATTCTTGACATTAATTTATCGACATTTCCACTAAAGCTGACTTTATGTGGAACAATCAGGTGAAGACAGAGGTTTTGGGAGGTAGGTTTGTGACCGGGTGATAGTTTTTAATTAGCGCCAACCCCCTAAGGGATATTTCGCAAAAGTGAGTAATATATATAAAACACAGCATTAGGCGTAAAATTATTCTTCAGTTTGAGCCATGGCCTACATTAAGCATACCATCAAACATCAACATCAGATATAAATATGTAAGATGTGTTCAACATTCTAATATGAACAGAATTTAGAGATTTAGAAGAGAATAAAATCCTTTCGTCAGCTTTCAAGGCTTTTCGGATGACTTTCTTCTTGGTCCTCTTCCTTATGTGATTTTAATTATAAGGCACACTGAATTTTGTTTGTTTTGTTTCTTGGTATCGCCAAATATATATCACAACAGTAGGTACGTCTACACTACTAAGCAAACTGCATGCAGCACTATAGAAAGGCTGTGCAGATAGTCATCCTCTGATTAGTTTACGGAAAAGAATGTGAACAGCCTACGAAATGTTTTAGAGCCAGATAATTGCAACTCGCGAGAACTAAATGTGGTCCTACTTTTATGTTGCTTCAAATTTAAATATTCAAGTGGATGAAGGCTATAACAAAAGTAAGCTGACCACTTGTGAAAAAATCGATACAGAAAAGTGCATCATATTCTCAGATGGATTAAGCTGCCAACTACGTAACGTCAGATTAACCAACAATCGGGCAAAAGTATTGCCTTAAAATGAACTCAGATATATCGTATTTGGCCATCTAACCCGCATTTAAATGTGAAACAAGCTTTTTGGCATTTCTTTGAGTCAAATGTTGTATAATTTTTCAGACGAAAAATATTGCAAAGTTGATTAGATGGAGTAGTTTCATGGTCATTGGAATGGATCAAACTTTTATGAAAAGGAATATAAGTAAGAAGCAAAACCAAAAATATTCTGTTGTTCAGTTACGCCACCTCATATTTTTGAGTGCAGAAGACGCGATAACTACTGTAATCTATTTGATTACCCAGACATTTTGGATAATAAAAATGTGCACTTTTATTTCAACACGTGTTTAATCATTAAAAACCACGCGGTGGGACAGGTTGATTTGGAGACTTAAGGTTTACACACTCCATGGTCGCTCGCCAAGGGATCGGCACGGATATTTCGCTAATACCTAATGATTCATCTACCTGTTACATGTAAATACTTATTAAAACACCGTATTCCATGTATTCGCTTCCTTGGTAAACTTTAAAAGAAAAGCATGAAATAGAAATAGGAGTAAAATTATTCATATTCATGGTAGTCTTTAATTTTGGCCTAAAATGTCTTGTTATTTTGAAAATATAACAGTGAAATCCTGTTTGGATGCACGTAAGTGTTGTACACATTTCACTGATGCATACGCGAAAAAACGAAGATGTGTTAAGGTTAGAGAATTACCAGCCACCTAAATATTTAGGAGCAAATTCAAAAACTTTCCGAGACTAAAACTAGTTACACAAAGCCGAGGGTATAGCGGAGAGCATAGGCGTTATGGAAAAATTATTAAACAGAATATCCATTACATTAACCGGGCATGTTGAATATTGGTGTGTATTATGATCAAAATGTTCCAAAAAAAACACCAGCCTACCCAACATAGCTATAAAATATTAAGTCCATCACGCAATAACCATAAGTGAAACCTGCTTAGTGGGCTTTCACAACATCACCCAGGGGGCGCTCATCGTCGAAGCGTTAGGTGTGCGAACAACCAGCTGGTAGGTCGCAGTTTCCAAACTCCATGCAGTCTCGTGACACATGCTCACGGTTGGGGATTGCAGATAAACACGAAACAGCTGTACAGTGCTTCTCGGATTTTCACCATCCATTGTCCGCACATTCACAACCAAATCCCTACTGGGAATGCCTACGTTCTCCACACACTGTCGAATATCACATACTAATCAATTTTCTCCAATAGTCACAGTCGTGGGCTAGCATGCATCGTGAATTCCTATTCTCATGTTGCCTTCCTCATCATCAACCGTGATTCTCAACAGTGACTAGACAAGCAGAATGTAAAATATGATAAACAGGCTGTGTACTTTATCAGTCCATGTGTCTTTTCATCGGCCAAACCAGTGACGACCACCCAACCGACTCCGAGCACTACACAAACCACCCCAACTACGACTCCGGAAACCGAATCGGGTGAGTGCGGTCTGCGTAATTCCATCCATCGCAATTCCATCACATCATTAGCCAGTGATAATTGTTCCCCACGAGTATATATGTGTGCCACAGACTTTAGGCTAGCTTCCCCCCCCCCCCACGAAGCCCCGCTAGAAGCGGGATGATCCGAGATAGAAAAACACACTGTCCTCGTTCAGTTCGCTTCTACGCTCCTCCTCCTCTAAACTGCTCACTGCCAAAGCGTTCTTAGCCACATGTTCGCACGTTCGCGCCTTGAATATGAGAAAATCTCTGTGCACAGTACGTGTAGCCTGTGTTGATTTGTTTGTTGCCGACTTGTCCACCGATTACATTACATTGGAAATCACTCCTCGCTAATAACAATGGTGAGCAGGTTAGTGTGAGGCAGTGCCAAGCTCTGTGATCGGGACAAAACTCGCTGTCATATTCAGCTAGCTGTGTCGAACTCCACTGATTCGAATACCGTGCTGCATCCCTGTCCCTTCCTAGTGGACTTCGAGTCTCAGTGACCCGAATTGCTCCAGTCATATACTAGCAACACAATCTAAATTCCTCAGTGTATATGTGAGGTATTTCTCACTCTTTTGGTTAATCTTGCGGATCAATAGTCTGATCGGACTTAGTCAAGGGCCCTCACGCCTCTGTCTTTTTTAAGTTCAAACACTTTGGATTAACACTTTTTCATATCCTGTTTACTGAATTTACGCCCTTTTTTACGTTTAGCGACAACGGAGGTTGCTACTACGATGGGTAAGTGGATCATAATAAATTCATAGGTTGTTCATGTTGAGAGTTCACTACAACATGACAACATGTGTATTCGTGAGACTTTGGCTGTTTTATAATGAAAATTATTACATGACGCTACGCCTGTTGCGCACCGGACGGACCACAGAGGTATTATGTTGGCACTGTAGATCACATTACTTCCACTGAACACATCTTTTCGTTTACTCAAAACAACTTCTCCACTAAAATTTGAGCGTAAAATGTGGTGCTGTAGTTCTAACTTAACTAGTATCGACAGAGTAAGGTAACGATTGCGCAACAGCGCTTCGGACAATCAACTCACAAATAGTCCAACATCAATATTTTCACCACCATTTGTCCTGGTCAGTACAATTCAAAGAATTCCAAATCCGCAAGCGGACGTCCCATGCGAACTGAACGCGAATAAAATGGAGATTATGGGTTAAATTATGAGAACTGTTTGCATCACGAGCGAACGCCCTGACTGAATAGTAGACTCGTGAACAAACCAAGAAAGACCTGGTGCGCGTACAGACACTTGCTGAGTGCACGGCCTCAAGTTACGTAAAACAGTCTCGAAATCATCAACTGTGGTCAGACTTCGATAATTAATGGATCTCGGTAGGTGAAGAACGCTTTCTGCAGCAGTTGTATAGCGCTGTTAGAATGAATCGCAAGACTCATGTCAGCCAACGAGCAAGCACTGCGCTAATGATAGAACTCCTTGACAGTTTACATGACTAAGGTTTCGTTTTTGACTCAAGGTGAATTTGGACCGAAAGAGTGCAGCACCATCGACCGCACAACACACAACGGCGAGCGAAATGCTGTAGTATAGGCCGCCGACCTCCATTCTGACGCCATTCTCATGATCCCGATTGGCAGTAGGTTCACAATGAATTTACGACAGAACATATCAGGAAAGGCTCCACAGATGTGGCACAAATAAGCCTGGGTAAATGCGTCTGCGTTGCACTTTCACGCACATACACATATACTAATAAACCAGGGTCGGACGGTAGTGGCCTTTGCCGAAGTGAACCACAGTTAATAGAACTCCTTGACGGTTTGCATAACTAACGTGTCGTGCGCCGCACGTGTCCTGCTACACAACAACCATGCTGCGAGCGAGGACGGCCAGCTTATTATGAGCTATAGATGCATCAACTGAGCAGTATTGAGCCACGTTTTGAGTGGAACGGATGAATAGCCTTCCCGCAAAGTTTGATAAACAAAGGCCAAGTCAAATAGCCTGCAGGGAAATCCCCATTGCAAGGAAGACTGGTGAAGATATACATTATTTCAACTGTGGCAGGCTGGGCATTCATAAATGTAGCAGCCATATATTACGATAAGAAGCTCTCCGAACAATTAGTTTTACGAATTGTGCCAGCTGCGGTGTGAAGTTCGGCTTTACGTCCACACTCAGAGTAGATTTCTCTTCCTCTGTCCGAATGACACCGAACTAAATTTCGTCTGTCGTTTAGTGGGACAAAGCCGATGAAGTGCTTCTATTTTCCCGTCCAAGCCGGCTCCTTGTAAACCGACCGTTTAGTTGGGTCGTCAGTTACGGTTACCAGCTGCACTCCCAGGGACTGGGAGGAGACGTTAGATTCCTCTTCTAGGGTAAGCTGAATGGCGTTAGGTTTTCGACTAATATTGGTTGAAGTCCCCGGAAACTCTGAAGACTTGTCTATGATGGAGAATATATTGTCTATATTTTGGCGGTAGAAGCGCATACGCTCCGCATTTGAGCGACAACGATGCCTATCAAGGCGCCCCATAAAAACATCAGTGAGAATCGACTCTAGCGGTGAAACCACAGCAACAGCATTAATTTGCTGATATAAACCTACCGTTGAAATGGAATTGCACTTCACTTGTGCGTTGCAATGATAATTCCTTTAAATCTTTCATATGAATGTTCAGTTGTACAAATTTTGCCTGAAGACTTGGGGATACATGTACATTCTGGGCGCGGAACTTCGGAAAATTAGGGCCAGCCGGATCATATGCTTCTTGCCCACACTCAATTCCTTGATCGCACTCACCAACATACACCTGGTTCGACGGTCGTATCAATATACCATACAACCAACCGATTCAAGAGTTTCCGATGACCGTTCAGTTATCCCATGATGTGAACAAAACAAGGATGTTCCAGGTGAAGGATCTGGATTGTGGAATAACTATGGCTTTGACGATATCGGTGGTTGTACTGGCTATAATTCCGGGCTATTTTCCTCAAGAGGTCGTCAAAAGCGGCTGCGAGCTGTCGGAGAAGAAGTTGTTTATTGCAGGCAGGAGTTTGAGAACATACAATGGAGGTCTGCCTTTAAAGACAGGTGAAATTGTGTAGAATTGCTTTACTTACAAGATATAAGTCCGTGTGAATTGTAACCTCCTCCTCGTTCCTTTAAGGTGGTAATTCGCTGCCGAGTCGTACAAAATCCGGTTCTCCACAATAAGGCGTTAAGCATCAGTCCTTGATTGAGAAACAATCGACCTTTGACGCCCTGACAAACTGAACCCACGTAAGAATAATGATTATATAACCACGACTGAAATAATACTAAAATTCACGTCACGTGTTATCATCAAACAGGTCGCCTTACTTGCCGCGTACATTAGGGTGCGTAAACAAAAACCTGCTGCAGACTCTGTACTTTCTTTTCCGAAAAATGCGAATCTCTCAGCAACTCAGTGGCCGACCTCTCCCGAAGGTAAACGAGCTCATAAGAACCGTCTTCTGCATTCTCTCCAAACCGCTGTGCCGTCTGATCTCCATTCATACTGGGACGATATTGCCACATCATGGCAAAGTGTCAGGAGTTTTGCCCGTGGCACACGACAATCAGGTCCGGACAGAACAACGGCATTGGCTCAATCTCGGAAAAATGCTCCCACTGACCCCGGACATAATTCCGCCCTTCTAATCGTCAGTCGATAATCAAACTCAGCATTTGCGCTGATCGTCAATCATGGGGCCACAGAAGAATAAGAAAATGGAAGAGGGCCAGGAATTCAGATATCCACGGAGGCCATTTTGCTGGCTGTGCGACCGGTCCTCAGAAGCTTCCAGTAAGCGAAACCACCAGGGATTACATCGCGCAAACAACTTCAACGAGGGAAACACCTTGACTAATAAGCAAAACACACTAAACATCGGTTCTCGTGGCCAGCTGCTACCACCCGCTGCTGAATCTTGCTACTGCAGTAGAACCTAACTCGATAGACCCGGGACACCCTGCGTCCTCGGAGGTTTAAGCCTGCATATGATTTTTCAAGTACGCACCTAGTCCTAGTACGCTCCTAGTCCACATAACCTAGCACCCACCTTATTCGAGATTGGGGTGGAGGCGTCAGTCACAGCCTGTGTGATCCATTTGACTGCACCAGGGAAAACGATACTATCCTGGACAATTGGGGAGAACCTGTGATGGTTGTCATTTGTTAAAAAATATACTGATTTGAGCGGAAGCATCAGCTTGACTCCAGTCGTAACAAGACTCTTGATGACACTTGCCTTCCGTCGATTTCACAGTGACCCACAAAACATCGACTCGAATGTGGCAAGTAAGAATCTGGCCTCCTAGGGGTTATACTGACCAGAGCTCCACACTGTGTCGGGCGCTAGAGAAACGCCATACGTACTCCTAGGTTTCCAAGGACTTTCAAGAGTTCGCTTGCAATAATTTCTTTGTATCGTCAAGCTCTTTGGCCCGTAAGAGTATACGAAGAGCTTTTCAAACGTTGTTCCATAACCAAAGTAGTGTCGGACAAGCCAAATTACTCTCACAATTCATATTCAGTTCGGTTAATGACGAGATGATGATAAGAAGGCTAGAATGCCCTCATTTCTCTATTGCTCAAATAATGGTAACAAAAAACTTCATGGCGGACGGCATCATTTGAGCTCCTGAAGAAAGATGTAGTTATTTTTAGGTAAACCGACAGGAGGCATCTCGCCATTGGGATGTGCTTTGCACTCTCAAAGCCTAAGATCATGCTTCAGGACAAGCAGTTACTAAACACAACAGTTGCAGTTCGAGGATTACCACTCGAAGTTGTGGGACCTTTTACGTATATTGGAAAGTGCGTGACTCCAACTGTAGTGTGACCGCTTAGGACAAAGCAGAAAGCTCCGAGGCATTGGTTGCCATTGCTAAACTGGGAAACCTACGGCGACAAAGCGGCATATTACTGACGGCAATGTTGTGGAATATAGGTAGCTCGGGTGCGCTGATTGATTGTTGGTCTGCTCGCCGAGCTTGGCAGTTGAATTGCAAACGTTTCATCACCAATCGAGGTGACATCATCAGTGCGGGGTTGAGTGGGTGAATTCTTCCTCTTCTGCCTGTGCTTATATGGCTCCTAAAAAAGCATCTGGTAGTTCTGAAGGGGTCTTCGCCTAGTTCGATTGGACCCTTGTGAATCTGAGATGGTGTCAATCTCTTGTGTCTGTTTGGTTCATTGGGCGTATTCAATTCAACAGTTTTGTGGGTGATTGTTCTGTTGTGATTCGGTCGTTTTCTTCTTGCTTTGAGGTCTGGATTGGTTTCCTTGATTGGTTGATTCAGTGGTCTTGTTTTTCGTGGGTTTCTTCCTTTGGGGCCATTTGTCCGCTGGTTGTCGTTAGGTTTCTTGATTGTCCATGTGGCCCAGAGTCCCGTGACCGTGTAGTTCTTTTGCTCGTAACGGCTGATAGACGGGGTCAATGTCGATGTGTTTATTGATCGACTTTTGTGTGGAGTACCACGCCTCGGCAAACTCTCGCTCCCGTTTTGTTCTTGCGTGAGCAAGTATTTGAACGTTGTTCCAATTGAACTACTGAACTGCCAAGGACGTGTAAATAAGGCCACTGGCTGTTTTGTACTGTGGCTTTCAGACCTGGCCCCAGAGAGTGGAAATCGATAACGACAAGTCTGTATGATGTCGGTGGAGATTGCATTGAAATACATGGACACGCGATCCCGATTTTTCATGTTGGAGGGCGAAGAAAAGTGTAGCTGCTGGTCGATGTCCAAGACGTTCTACTTTTCAGTAACTGTCCCGAATGACAAGTGGGATTTCGTAGGTGTAGTCGCTTTGGCAAATTTAGTGAAAATTCATCATTCGAGAAGGCCGTCAAAAAATTATGTGAATCCCATAATTTAGAAACCTTGATTGAACCATGCATGGGGATATATCCAAATGAATCACATTATTGAGCAGGCTCCCAACGTCAACTTATGCGAACAACTGCATTACCTACAAACATGTGCATATTTGTATGCATGTGCAAAAGTATGCTCACGTATATTTTATGTGTACATACCCGTTTTTCTCCGTCCAAACCAGTGACGGAGAAGCAGTCGTCTTCATCAGCAGCACAACGCGCATCCGGTAAGTGCGGTCTGCGTAATATCACATTCTCCAAACCAGAGGACACGTGTTTGCATTTGGACGTAAGAGTATATGCTGGATTAGATGTGTTTATGCGCAACATATGAGTTCGTAGTGCACCCTGATTGAATTTCTTTAAAAGAGAAGGAAATTCACCTTTTTCCATCGAGCAGTTGAAATTTTCAGGTGATCATACGTCAGGTCACATCCACGAGGATGTGCGTGTGCTTAAAGGAATTCCAAAATCAAACCGCTGACCCTAACGTTTTTGCACTCCATACCTCCTGGTTTGGGAATACTAATACAATTACTGTCAGAAAAGATATCGATTTTAGCAAAAGGGAATGTGGTAAACTTCAGTCGGGATAGGTCCGTTAATGTCCTCGAATAAATATGTGGTAGTATTGGTATAAATAGGAACAAGACTGGAAATTGCATTCCAAAGGAATTCGCTCGAGCAGAATTCAACACCTTCTAAGGACCACGTAATTTAAAATGTCCTCCTTACACAATATGAGGGATTCGATGCCGTAGAATTCCGAGTTAATCACACCACAGAGAAGGCGCGCAAAGATAAAATATTAACTAACCAAACGACTAGATTTACGTCGCCGATGCAAAAACACCTAAAGCCGAAAGGATATATCTCTTCAAGATAACGAAAAAGTAGAAAACACCCGTGTTACAGAGCAACGACCGAATATGACGAAAAACCACCACACAGAAGCGCAACTGAAAGTTTCAAATTAGGATAAAAAATAAAACAAAATAACAACGGACAACTCCAGAGGGATAAAAGATGAACGACAGCAAATCCTGTATTCCAGAAACACGAAGCTGGAAAAAATAGTTGAAAGATTGCTTCAGCAGCCAACATTTCAAAAAACCAAACTGGGAAACAGATCCAACAGACCAGAAAAACGTTCGAAAAAAAATAGCAACAGAACGATATGGTCCGAAGGGAAAAAATTCAAATATACCAAGAAGGAACACGAAACCAGTGACTGCGGTTTGCGTAATTCCATCCATCGCAATTCCATCACATCATTAGCCAGTGATAATTGTTCCCCACGAGTATATATGTGTGCCACAGACTTTAGGCTAGCTTCCCCCCCCCCCCACGATCCGAGATAGAAAAACACACTGTCCTCGTTCAGTTCGCTTCTACGCTCCTCCTCCTCTAAACTGCTCACTGCCAAAGCGTTCTTAGCCACATGTTCGCACGTTCGCGCCTTGAATATGAGAAAATCTCTGTGCACAGTACGTGTAGCCTGTGTTGATTTGTTTGTTGCCGACTTGTCCACCGATTACATTACATTGGAAATCACTCCTCGCTAATAACAATGGTGAGCAGGTTAGTGTGAGGCAGTGCCAAGCTCTGTGATCGGGACAAAACTCGCTGTCATATTCAGCTAGCTGTGTCGAACTCCACTGATTCGAATACCGTGCTGCATCCCTGTTCCCCGATACGCGATATTGTTCGCCGAGACTCAGCATACCGGAGGGCAACAGCGATCAAACAATCAACACAAACACCATCACTTCTGGCTTCGCATAGAATCAGTCTGGAACAGTGTGAGCTAGTTTCTCAATCGTGCAATATAATTGTGCTCTAGTTGCAAAATCAAAAACTAGCCAATAACCATCGCTTGTTTACGTTTGAACACTGTGAATGACCACTGTTCTATTCACTTCTCCACCGAAGTCACAACTTCTGTGACATCTGAAGCAGTGACAACCAACAGTACTGAGAGAGGTAAGCGGATGACACCGTTTTCATCAACATGTCATCTGGTTTCCATAGTGCGGTTCCTTTCAAACATCGGAAAATATGCTTTGCGAGACTTGAGCAGGTTTAACAGGGAACAAATTAGTTGGCGATACGTCTGGTCCGCACCGGGTCGGTCAACCGGGATGCCTAGCAAATGCAGTTCGCTATTTGCTGTTTGGCTCTAACTAGTTCACAATCAAATCACGTTTGATCTGGTTGGTGCTCCTGATGGAGCACCTGGAGGAGCATTGCGATCTGGACGTATATCCAAAACAACACCAACGGCATTGGGCTCTGAGACAGTGTTCGCGGGACAAATGTCGGTTCGTCGGGTGGCGGTTTGTCGGTCTGTCGGTTGATCGTTTTGCCTCCATTTAAATTCGACGGGCACATAGGAGGGAATTTCGGATGCGGATGTTTTCTCCAGCCCAGCACATCCCCTGTTTCTATTTCGAAGTGGGCATGTCGGTTGCTTCAGATATACATACGCGACATATCTGTCTGGATTTCACCCCGATTGATTGATTCACTGACGTGAGATTAGAAATTACAGCAGTATTTCCAACGGACAGTTGCTGAAAATTCCAATGTGTTCACACTGCAGATCACATTCTCTCCCCAGCACACATCATCCTGTGTGTTCAGCGAAATTCAAAAGCCAATTGGACTGACCCTAACGTCGTTGCGCCTCGAATTTGCCAGCGTGATTTTACAAATGTTACTTCCATAGGTAGACTGAGGAAATGGTTAGGTAAGAATGTTTCACCAGTTTGTTCGGATACATGGTTGATGAGCTGTCAGAGAAGAGTTTGTTTTGGGCATGAAGCGATCTGTCAATTTTCCATCGGGGTTTCGTCCTCAAATAGGGCTGAATCTATCCATAGATTGGTTCCACTTACAGGACGAAATCTTCAGAGAAAATTCCAAAATCTCCTTCCTCACACCACTAACCAGCTTCAAACCGAACACACAGAGTAGGACTAGATTGAAAAATGTGAGCGAAACCTGCATCTGAGACGTCGTCACTCGGAGACCCAGTCAACATGTGATTAGGGCCATATGATGTGGGCCACGTGATCTGGACTCCCTGAGTGGACGATCAGTGGCGCCATATGCTGTCCAAGTCTGAGTTAATCACACCACTGAGCAGGCGCACGTCGCCAAAGCGTTAGGTGTGCGAACAACCAGCTGGTAGGTCGCAGTTTCCAAACTCCATGCAGTCTCGTCACATGCTCACGGTTGGGGATTGCGGATAAGCACGAAACAGCTGTACAGTGCTTCTCGGATTTTCACCATCCATTGTCCGCACATTCACAACCAAATCCCTACTGGGAATGCCTACGTTCTCCACACACTGTCGAATATCACATACTAATCAATTTTCTCCAATAGTCACAGTCGTGGGCTAGCATGCATCGTGAATTCCTATTCTCATGTTGCCTTCTTCATCATCAACCGTGATTCTCAACGGTGACTAGACAAGCAGAATGTAAAATATGATAAACAGGCTGTGTACTTTATCAGTCCATGTGTCTTTTCATCGGCCAAACCAGTGACGACCACCCAACCGCTTCGAGCACTACACAAACCACCCCAACTTCGACTCCGGAAACCGAATCGGGTGAGTGCGGTCTGCGTAATTCCATCCATCGCAATTCCATCACATCATTAGCCAGTGATAATTGTTCCCCACGTATATATGTGTGCCACAGACTTTAGGCTAGCTTCCCCCACATGGGAAGCCCCGCTAGAAGCGGGATGATCCGAGATAGAAAAACACACTGTCCTCGTTCAGTTCGCTTCTACGCTCCTCCTCTAAACTGCTCACTGCCAAAGCGTTCTTAGCCACATGTTCGCACGTTCGCGCCTTGAATATGAGAAAATCTCTGTGCACAGTACGTGTAGCCTGTGTTGATTTGTTTGTTGCCGACTTGTCCACCGATTACATTACATTGGAAATCACTCCTCGCTAATAACAATGGTGAGCAGGTTAGTGTGAGGCAGTGCCAAGCTCTGTGATCGGGACAAAACTCGCTGTCATATTCAGCTAGCTGTGTCGAACTCCACTGATTCGAATACCGTGCTGCATCCCTGTTCCCCGATACGCGATATTGTTCGCCGAGACTCAGCATACCGGAGGGCAACAGCGATCAAACAATCAACACAAACACCATCACTTCTGGCTTCGCATAGAATCAGTCTGGAACAGTGTGAGCTAGTTTCTCAATCGTGCAATATAATTGTGCTCTAGTTGCAAAATCAAAAACTAGCCAATAACCATCGCTTGTTTACGTTTGAACACTGTGAATGACCACTGTTCTATTCACTTCTCCACCGAAGTCACAACTTCTGTGACATCTGAAGCAGTGACAACCAACAGTACTGAGAGAGGTAAGCGGATGACACCGTTTTCATCAACATGTCATCTGGTTTCCATAGTGCGGTTCCTTTCAAACATCGGAAAATATGCTTTGCGAGACTTGAGCAGGTTTAACAGGGAACAAATTAGTTGGCGATACGTCTGGTCCGCACCGGGTCGGTCAACCGGGATGCCTAGCAAATGCAGTTCGCTATTTGCTGTTTGGCTCTAACTAGTTCACAATCAAATCACGTTTGATCTGGTTGGTGCTCCTGATGGAGCACCTGGAGGAGCATTGCGATCTGGACGTATATCCAAAACAACACCAACGGCATTGGGCTCTGAGACAGTGTTCGCGGGACAAATGTCGGTTCGTCGGGTGGCCGGTTTGTCGGTCTGTCGGTTGATCGTTTTGCCTCCATTTAAATTCGACGGGCACATAGGAGGGAATTTCGGATGCGGATGTTTTCTCCAGCCCAGCACATCCCCTGTTTCTATTTCGAAGTGGGCATGTCGATTGCTTCCCATATAGATGTTTTTCTTCAAATTTTTTTCAATTTTACCGCATTTTTTCATGACTGTTTTTGTCTCTTTCCTCTTCCCCCAATTTGCTTTATTTTTCCTTTTATGCATTTTTTTCTCCAATATATTTCAATATTTTCCACTTCATTCTTCAGCCTTTTTTTGCTTGCTTCCCAGCTCTTGTTTTCACATGTCGCCCTTTTTTGTTGGTTGGTTTTTTCTGCTTCCCTTTCCCCATTTCTCCCGAGGTCTTTTTTTATTTTTCATTTTATCTGGGTTTTTTTGCTGGTGGAAGCATTTTACCATGCTTATTTCATAAATCCTACCAGAATGGTTGAATTTTGTAATTTGGATATGAGATTTGATCGCCAATATCCAGTATATCTTCGAATATTTGTCTGTGTTAAAGTTTTACATCCAGTGTGCATGCAATCAGACATGTTACTATCCCACGTCGGGGGCATGTCCAACATGCCATCCCACTCAGAATCTAATATGTTTGCAACAATGTGGCTAGTGATCTCAGCGTCTCGATGGAAGAACAAATTACCCCATATCTGTTTTGCTGGCAATGATTTTCACTACACCTGTATTAGATGGCAGTACTGGAGCCTAGGGTGTGCCAGATAAAGCGCTTGATGGGCCGTGCGTTTTAGCATAATTCTACAGTTTAACTGTACCACTTGCGTGAAATATCTTTTTTTCAAAATTACATCTCTCATGCTTCCTTCATGAGGCAAACTTTTTTTCAAATTAGCGGAGTGCTATTTCCCGAAAAACGAATGCCTAATATTTACGCATGCAAGTCTAAGTGAGAGCAATAGCTTTTTGCATCGCTTTGGCGCCCTTAAACCGATCCGACGTCTTCGGCTGATGCACTAAATGCAAGCGCTATGGCCTGATAAAACTGTTGTAACATTTCAAGGCAATCCACCAGTTTCGTCTAGGTTTTTCATGGCTAAACCTTCAGGGTGTTATTCCTCGACATACTACGCAAAGAAATACTACGCACACGATGTGTCACCTGACACAAACAGGCAAAGAAACACACAATCAGTACAGTTTGCATCCCTCAGACCACAGCTATTGTAACAATACACTAACTCCCGTTGACTCTCTGTTTTGATTGTGTGATTTCTTTTGGTTTCAGCTATTTCCTGGTCTACTTTATGTTGCAGGTAGGAGTTCTCAATCATTGATTATCGGATTGAGCGTAGCTGCCAGCTGGGCGCTCCTCGTCCCCAGGTAACCGATAAATAGTATTTTGTCTTCACAATGTTCTATAATCTTATGAAAAACGACGACAATGGATCTGAAGTCTCGGTAACTTTGCTTCGATGCCACACCTCTCCGATGTCACAGCGTGCTGTATAAACAGAAATTTTGTAATATTATTTTATCTCTCATCATTGATGGTGGATTATTTTGCAAATACCTGGACTCAGAAGGGTGGTGAACATTGCCATTGATCTGGAGGACAATCTCAGACCTGGGACAACAAGTGTCCCCTTGAGTGGCAAGGTTCCTGAACTTACAAACTGACTTATACATTTTTCACTTTATCGTATATTTTGCTTCTGCCTCAGAAGTATCACCATTCTAGCTTCTCTTGCTTCGTCACTTATGATAATAGCTGGAAATCATATCATAATTCTGCTTAGCGTATTTCATACTCATGTCCAGGAATACGGGAAACATTTCCAGCAAAATGTACGAAAGTATTCACTTCGTTGGCTCTCCAAATATATGTAACCAACGCTGTACAAGGTCTAGTATGTAAGTGTACCTGCAGGAGTGTTTTCATGTGCAGTCGTATTTTTATGTGTATTGCTCAGCCTCCCGTTTGTCGACGCACTTTCACTTAGAATACTGCCGCGTACAGTGTTCGACTTATTGCACTGCCGTCTGCTCCAGCATTCGACTCTATTGCACTCATTCGTCTGCGTGGATCATTCTGATAGTCTTTCCCAAACATATGTCCACACATAATATGATGACTGCCATAATTCAGTATAGAAGTCAGAATTTGCGTTCATCACCCACATGAGGGATCTCAAAGACTGTGACATTTAACCCATCAACCGCAACCCGCACAAACTGTCATCCTCAAATGTAATAATTTATTCTTGTTGCAGCGTTGGCGTTGTTCTTTGGGTTTTCTTACAGAAACCCTGACGATTGAAGATTCACGGCAGTGAGTGAGAGAAACTTAGTTGGTGTTAGACCCATTGGTGTAACCTTTCTTCCGTCGCTTACTATGTGCAAGGGTTTCGTGATACAGAGCTTAGATGGTGCTGTCATAGATCCCGAAACAGCCTAAATGTATCAAAGTGCTCTGGAACAATATGCTTTCACCGAGCTTCCTTCGGGTTTGTCAGCAGGTTCTTCGTCTTGCAAACTCTCCCAGCTTCATAAAATAAACAATTTACGAATTATACGTAATGCACTACTCATAAGGTTGCTGAAAATTCTTCGACAGCCCACGACCGGTTTCGCCCTTCTTGGGGCTCATCAGGTAGCCGCAGTACCCAAGTTTCCATCAACCTTATGTTCTACTTTTGAATTTCGGTCCGATACCTAGACGTATCCGTCATGCACTTCAATTGGAAATTCCAAAATGGCTTGAAGTGCATCTCACCACCATCGCGCCTAATTTCACTTTTTAATTTGGGGTCTGCTCGTAATAAGATACGTAATCAGCGAAATACACTCATTTGCAAACAAATTTGGTTTTGCAAGAGACTCACCTGGAACCCAGCTGAATCTCCCGTTTGCGAAACCGGTCGTGGGCTGTCGAAGAATTTTCAGCAACCTTATGAGTAGTCAAGAAGGACGAAACCGGTCGTGGGCTGTCGAAGAATTTTCAGCAACCTTAGAGTAGTGTATTATGTATATACATGTATCGCGATATCTCGAATAACGTAGCAACTGAAACATGAAGCGGCCTAATGCAGCACATTCAGTCGCCTGGATACATCACAAACGGGAGATTCAGCTGGGTTCCAGGTGGGTCTCTCGCAAAAACCAAATTGATTTGCAAATTAGTGTATTTCTCAATTTACGAATTGTTGTGCGATAAACCAAGCTGCAAAACCTTTTACTTGGTATAATTTTGTATCGCGAATATCTGGCCATTCTTCCTCGGTAATTCGTAACAACAACAAACAAATGGGCCTTTTGTCAGCTCTAAATTTGTTTAATGTCCGATTATGTGTGGGCGACATCTACATCATAACTCCCCCTATGTTTTCAGCCCGATGGAATGCACGCGAACGTCACCATGGTCACTGGCATTATAGTGTGAATGTCCAAACACTTAACCCACTACCGACTGCAGTCCAACTCTACTAAAGTATATATTTTGAGGACAAATGTAACAGCCATTTTGATGTTTCTTTTTGAAAACAAAAATCTATGTCACCCAAGCCACCGTCTTTTTCACTTATAAAGACACATTATCATATGTCTAACCTATGAAATACCTCGGCGGTACAAATGTAATATCCCATACAGTTTTTGCTGCATGGAACCAAAATCTGGTGTTTGTAGGAGCCTTAGAATCGTAAAACAAACATTTTCTGCTTTCGTGGTCAACAATGCCTCTCCAAGACAAGTAAAAGAAGCTCCATTGGAAAAAACATCAGTCTTTTGATACTGGGTTCGTTTAACTGCACTAGCTAGCAGAGGCGTCACGGTCTAGTAAAATCACTTGTCAGCTGTGAGAAAACGTGGTGGATTGGCCCAGCACACCAGAAAACAATCTTAACATTCTACTCAGGGAGTAGAATGTATGTATGTATGTAACCTGCCGCTGTTTTTCATGTGGGCAAGGGATAAGATCACTGACCAATCCTCACGTCTTCAGTTGAAAATAAGTCTCTGCGCTGGCGCCCTTATCCCTACTCAACATTGCTGGTCATTTGCCACAATTGCCGTTTTGGGATTAGACTCTTCGTCGGGGTTGATTTGCTTGGTATCCAGCAAGATATTTGGCAATGATGAAGGCTCATGTGTTCGAGGTGTTCGATACACTCCAAAGTGGGTCAGATATTGTTTTAATGTCTGGTACATTTGGATGGGTTCACTACTCTTTCTGCTTAGAATTCGAAACTCGCATTTGACAAGACCGTGAATCCAGCTTGACCGTCCGTAATGGAAATCCTTTACATGAACAGTATCACGTGTCACCAATATGGCGAATAAAACATGGTGGCATCTGAATAGTTCGTTGTCAAATGTGTTGCAATGGTTACCAGTGTGACCTAGATAGTTATTGCATGTCTATCAACAGATGGTTCAGACGAAGGCCGCTTTTGAGGTACTGATGGAACTGGCGTCGCACGACATATCTGCAGAAATCGATAGATGACGACCGGACGTTTTCTTTTTCACTTCATTTTATTCCTACTCTGTTACATGTACGTACAAAACGTTCAGCCTGCCCGCTTGATTGCAGGTAGTACGTGGGGGTACGTATCTTTTTGGTACCATGTAGGCCGTAAAGGTACCCTAATTTTCTACGGATGAACTGCTTTGCACCAACTTCTGAAACTATATAGAACAAGGTTTAACAAAACGGTGGAAGTAGGTGGGTATCTCGCTTGAAACATTTTGGGCCAGTTGTCTAAAATTGTTGCTAAAAACTTTAAAAACAACTATTGAAGGTACCCTTCAAGAGCTCCCGGAAAATCAATATGAGCGCAAGACAATAGTCAACCTGGAGCTAGCCAAATCTGAGGCTCACTTATGCTGGGAAGCTTAGATACCATCGTGCAATAAATACACAAACGTCTAGTCGGCGAACCTCCTCAACCTTGAGGAGTTGATGCGACTGATTCTTGAATGCCGGTTGATGAACATTTTTCTGCGGAAGCCAGGAGATTCCACCTCAGTTATCGGTGAGGATTAAGAAGGTTACCTGTTAGGACTAGTACTTTGTTACTATGTATACATACCCTTCCTATATGTGATCGGTCACTCACACAAAGTTAGTCAGTTGGCTGGTTGAAATCTTAAACTGTGAGGCTGTCGCACATCATTGTGTAAGACGCAAATTCCGGACCAATTCCCAATGAGTTGACAGATATTTTCTACGAACTTCTACACCCTGATCACGAGTGTTTGCACACCAGACTACAAAATAGTCGTGCAATATTATTACCATTCACAAAACTCCTGAATACATTCTGCTAGAATAATTAAAGCAGCCATTCCTCTCATGTACTGAAACCATCCGCCTAGGACGTCGAGGCCAAGCGTACAAAAAACGGACAGAGTGTCGCTGGATCACACCTGAATTTTTCAGCGTCTTCTGAGGTGAAAATTGACAACAGCCTTGCGCTTTCAGATAATCTAACTGTCCGGATTTCCGATGGCAGTACTAAGTGTTTATTGTGAGCGATACTTGTGATATTCAAGTTTTACTGTTCCAGTTTACAAAAGAAACTTGGAGCACACTTTGTTCGAACACGCCAGAAGCATTTATAATCCAAGAAGAAAGAAGGCTCCTTAAAAAGAACACTGAGTTCCGAGACGGCTACCCAAGGGAATGTAGTATAACATTCACGGCATGCCACAGCCTAAGCGGCAACCTAACTACTCAGCAAGAGATAGAGCTTTTTGTCAGAATTATTTTTAAGTGAGACGACCTAACGAAAGACATACATGCCGTAATCTGCCTTGAGTGCATAGCCGCTCAATGAGATAAATCAATTTCCTAAGCATGCTGCATATTGCACCCCATCTTTCTCTGTCACATGTTGTATACCCATACAACTTTGCACTAACGATGGACGCATATACATTTTAGGCAAGATGCTGATGACTTGTATGTGAATAATGGACGCTGGAACTTGCAAAACAGCACACCACCAAGTTATTCGGAATCCTTCAAAACGCTCAGCAATTTCAGAACCTTGTATCCCTCAAACTGTACTCTGCAACCTGCAGACTGCTCGGAGACGGTCTTGTGCTCATCTAATAAATAGGATAGGACTAGACCTGCAGCTGAGTGCTCAGCTTTGCAGACACCACCAAACACACAGGCCATGAACTAAACATTTCCATCGAGAAGAGCCGTCTGGATTGTCACAGCTATTTCTACTACCTCAGCGCCTGCCATATGTGGACCTACAAATCTTCCCTACACCGTACTGTCTGCTTACCCATTACAGGCAACCGAAACGCCAATAAAATACGACCCAAAGCAGCCACACCTTGTGGGTCATGAAAAGTCCGACTTAATGTCCTACACAATCCTATGATTCCTGGTAAGTGTAGTCTGTTGTTGCGTAGATCCCAATTCCGCTTAAACACCATGTCGTTGCGTATTCATTTCAGTCAGTTCACTCTTGGTATGCTATAGACAGACGCCATAAATGATGCGAACCGTTCTCGCCTACTGATTATCCACTTGCTGGTTATATCTGGTACAGTACAATCGCGGATTACGCAACAACCAAAATCAAGCTCTTCTTTCTAAATTTTGTGGTCGCATTGACTGTTAAACACGTCTGTACTGTGTTCAGCACTTAGCTTTGCAAAACTGGTGTGTACTATTCCACTATTGTAGTATGTGCCTGGTGCGTGCTGGCACAGAGAGGTGCATTGGTTGTCCGCGGAACTGTCGAGTTCTGTCCTGTGTGTACGTGCGAATATGTCAGACGCATAGAGTTGCAGGTGTATTTATTGTAAGTAATGTAAAAATGCTATGGGAAATCACATACGGCAAATCCCACTTGACAGGTGCACAAGAACTTGAACTGATGTCGGCCATGTTCGTACTCACTGCGCGTGATTCAGGTGGTAGCAGCGTAATCAAAATTGGTGGAGAATGTTAAATGTACCTTTGCTGATCATAATAAGCGAACTAGTTGAAAATTTAATCAGGGAAAGTGGAGCTCTATAAGATTTAGAGGAGCCCAAGATGATGGGTAACCTTGACTTAAGACTTTAAAGGGAAAACGCTCATGCCGGAACGTGGGACCAACTATGGGATTCTGTTTAAAATTCTTTGCACAGACAAGGAATCGTAAAACAACATGACGACATCGTCCGTATAATTCAGCTCCATTAAACCCTTCCCAGAACTGATTTTCGTAGCTATATTCATGGTCTCTTGGATTGTAAACTCCATGATGACGTCGATGACGAAATCGAAAAAGTGTGGGAGAGGACGACCTGACGACTTCCGCTAATTGTCAAGATGCTTCTGGGCTGTTCACTCTACCTAACCGGAGGTGTGGAAACAAAGAGCAAGAAGAATGATTACGAATTCAAGGACATCTCGGCTAGTCAAGAATATGTAGAGTCGAAGGCTCATTTAAAGTTGATGAAAACGGCTATTGCTGGTTAACGGTATATGCGGCACTAGTGGGCACATTTGCATGAAAGCCATTCCCTGAAAGGCATGCGGTCAGAATGGTAGGCCGAGGCTTCGTACGGTGAGACACTGGCTTCCGACGTCAACTGAGTACGGGTATACCAGCAGTCTATATGCGCTGTGTTGCTGGTTTTATGGGAAGATGCTAGAGGCGCCGCTTGCCAAGGGAAGCCGTATCATGAACAATGCCTTGCACCTGGGATACATTTGTTGGGTAAAAAGGGGACCTGTGCACGAGTGACGCCCTCAGCTCCACACGGAATTACGTGACCTGCTATACGGGATCAAAGTATAGATTTAAGAAGTCCAATCAACATTGCCACTCCGGTTGTGAAAACCGGTGTTTAGTCGCTTCCGATCCATCTTTCTGGATACTAAATGACGCCAACACCCCTCGCACCATTATAGTTTGTGCGCCGTAACCCTTCCTTGCCTCTCTCAAACGGTTACACCCCCCGTGAAACGTTATCCCTCTAACCCGTCATTCTAGTAATTAACTCATACCCTGGCACTCATCTGGATCTAAAAGCTGACCCCATAATCAACTGACATTTCGAGGAACTTAAAAAAGACCAAAATGAAACTAGAAGAAAAGAATGGATGCACAAGTTGTTCGTCTGGACCTGTCCGCACATTCCATGCTTCATCGACTGCTTCGTGGATAAAACCTAATGAATAGCTAGCAACGTGGATTTCAACTACTGGCGTTAATCCTTCTGCGTTGTACGTGAATTAGACAGCCTAGTATAGGCACACGTATAGATAATCTGTAAATCAGTGGCCACAGGCAAAAAGAAGTGTTTGTTCGAAAACATGTAGTGCGATGGCACCAGCGGAATTTACCTTTGAACAGTGACATTTATTGTGTCAGTATACAGAGAAGGGATTGGTTACCCATGTTGTAAATAAATTCTCACGTCTTGGTGAATTAATTCTCCTAGCTCCATGGATGGGTCCCCTCCCCGCTAATCTAAAGCAAGTGGTGGGTTCAGCTGTTGGGCTAGTTGCCCAGTGCAAACGCCCGCGACCGAATAGTGTGAGGTGTCGTGCTGGTAATCCTCTGCTTGATACTTTTTACGCTGCAACGAGCCTCTTCGGATCAATACTGAACTAAGCGCCTCACAAAACCTAATAATAAGAAGCAGGGGGATTAGAAACTGACTTGGAAAAGCTACCGCTCGTATGTATCCAGTACTTTAGGGTTGCTGAGCATAATTTGCTTCAAACCGGACATCCATCTGACTATGTCCCCCACCCCAAAGTTACCTATCCGAAGACTTCCAATCAGTGCATCACTGAGACTATTTTGCGTGCACAGTTTTGCCGATGAAGTTCGTTGTCTATATGAGATGATCGCAAATGCAGTCACCGATGAATTACTGCGATAGAAATTGTTTCTTAACAAAGGATCAAACGCCGAAATTCCATACTGTTTATATACTACAAATGCACTCAAGAGGATTCGTCACCCTCGTGTCAACCCAAAGCACTGTTGGTTGCAGTTTCCCTATTCGTCTGAAAACATCTATGCACATCGACCGAATTCCTCGAGAGTAACAGGGTAGAAATCAGTTTTTCAACGTACTCTATATAGAATTACGCATGAAACTTAAAGTATACAACGGTTTCGTCGCACCGAGCCGGATACCGCACTCGGCGTCGTGTTCGGCATAGCAAACAGCTGCTAGTAGAAAAGTGAGACCGGATATATGTAGCCAGAAACAGCGTTCCGCGGCAAACTGCACAGCAAGTCTTTGACATGCGTATTCCTCTATTTTTATTTTTATTAGTGCAATTTTGTTACGTGCCAATGAGTTAGTTAAGCGAATCCGGAATATGGTGAAAGCTGTCCTGTTTTGTTCCGTTACAGGAGTAGGCGGTATTACAAACATTAGATAGCAGTGTTCTGTGTCTCCTTTGAACGACGTTGGTGCTGTTCAAGATGCAGGACTATTGGGATTTCCTTCCGGGAGGTTTGCATATGACCATGACCCGGCCGAATTTTTTCTAAAGTTGTTCTCGCTAAACGCTTTGCCCTCAAATTAACATCAATCGTTTTGAAAAAGTTTGCCTTTTTTCCCGCATCAAAATGTACCAACATAGTAGCTCCCCTGAATGTGTGTACGTGGAGCCCCACCCTCCTGAAGAGCACCACTTAACTAGTACATGTTGAGTCTAACTGCTTCCAACGCTCAGCAGTGATTTCATTCTCAAATTTCGCTAGGAGTGCTCATATCGGAACAGTATTCTCAAGTGATAAAATTATTTGTCCTGAAGAAAAGCACAACAAATCAGTTGCCCTCATAGTTTTATATGAAAGTTCTTGTAGTTTTGTTTGTTCCTCGTCATCATCATCATCGACAGCATGATATCAGTGTTCAACACCGATGCTTCAGCCTGCTTAATAGGAACTTTTCCTGTTCCACCAAAGTCCCTACCTAATTTTCTCGATTAGACTTGTTTCCATGTCCGAGATTATGCGTCCTGTTACGAGCACGCTCGCAATTTTGTTCATACAACTCACTACACATAAGGCTGCTGAAAACCAAATGACCCCCCTCCCACAGACCGGTTTCACCCTTTTTGGAATTCATCTAGTAGTCGTGTTCATGAGTTCCTATCAACCTTACGTTCTACTTGAGTACTAAGTTGTATACAATAAGCGAATTATACTCATTTATAACTCAGTGGTTTTAACCAGAAACCCAAATGAATCTCTTGTTTAATAGTCTAAATAAATGTGGTGTACAAGGCCGCGTCATGTTGCAGATGGCGCGATATCTACCAGACGTCAAAGGCCAGTCTAGAAATTTGTATAAGTTGACCATTTCAAACAAATGTCTTCCAGTTCCGTGCGGAAGTTTACCACATAGGATAACCATATCCACCTTGCTGGATTGGTTATGATAACCCGAACCCTAACTGGTCAAAACGGAAGGGTCCTCGTTTAAGGAACGAAGAATTGTTTTCCTTGACAAGTGCAGTATGAAGTCAAAATCCGCATAATGCCAACATCTTGTTTCATCTCTTCAATCGGTCACTAAGAACAACTAGTTTGTTGCACAGAAAGTCAACTGACGGATGTCAAGGCCATCTGTGCGTATACTCTCGGTATAAATTAATCGACCAATATAACCTATTTATATAACGATACTTTCAGATTGCCACTGCGGAGTGAAGCACTAAGCCATGTTCTTGGATCAAAAAGCCAGGCGATAATCTGGGTATGTTTCATGGTCGATATGGTGGGTCTCCACGCTTGAGTGTCATGCTTCCATCCGCTGATCAGTCATCTGACTCAAGTGGTAGGACACATCTTCTGAGGCACGTCTCCACAAGGCCTCGGTCTGCCGATATGGGTATCAACCAAGCTGCAAACGAACCGATAAACGGCATATAAATCGAGGCTTTTGGTGCCTTACTTGTTGAATTTCATAAGTTAACGTGCCTCTGCGGGTTTGACAATCACTTTGTGCAGCTGGATAGGTACGACCCTCAAAATGTCCTACGGGTGTAACTAAGAGGTTAATTCTAACTGTAGTCCAATAAAAGCATTGCTTTAGAACTCAGTGGACTGTGTCGAGCTTTGGCTTTATCCTGCTGTGCACGGGGATAAATTTCTACAGATAACGCCCAGACACAGAAGTCTTTGTTAAGAATTCTTCCCCATCCTGAAAGGAATCCGGAGTACAAATATGTTTGGCACGTGCAAATAGTGCACATTTAACCCTTTTCACAACCTTCCTGAAAATTTAACGTACTGTCTATTCCATATTGCCTTTCGGTAAACTGCAAGTCCGACAGTGTAATCTACGCATTTGCAAGAATGTTGTTATCAAACGATTTTGAATGTAAATGGTTCATATAGCTGTAGAGCAGTTCAGAATGCGTAAAATGCGTGATGAACAGAATATCGTTCACATGCCGTTTGTCAACAGCTGTATAATAGGTCGACAGATAGTTCCGATAGCTCGAGAAAATCGTCTGCTAAAACAAATCTAAGCAGACTACCCATTGATAGGCCATCAATGTACTTGTGTGCTTATGCAAAACCAAAAATGAATATCATCCATGTATAAGATGGGTGCTTTAAGATAGCAAACAAACACTCGCTGAACCAAACATTTTGGTTTCAAGCGTTGTCTGTTCCCTTTGAACGTTGAGATCATAATTGGTTTGGGGGATCCGAATGTACTTACCGCGCAAACAAGTGCCTGTTTGGGAAATCACACCAGATTTCTGAATTCGGCCTTATTCCTACAGAGAATAATTACATCCCGGTTGTGGAAAATCTAATCAGATATCAAATCTTCCTCATAAGGACATAACTTGTCGAAATCTGTGCACAACTACTTATTGTGATCAGCTTTCAGTTGCAAGCGCAGAGCAGCAGCTCCACAAAAATTGGGATCTTAATCCATGGCTAGTTGAACTGGAAAAAATGGCTACCGACTCCATAAGAAATTTGCAAACGTAACTGTATTGGCTGCCTACATCGAGAGTTACTTGAAACAACCAAACAATATGTTCCAGCCACTGCACCCTTTTAGTGCCTAGTTGCCATGCCACCCGAAGGAAAAATGAGGACCCCGATACCACCAGGTTGTCCAAGCCTAAACAGGAGCGTTGAGATGGGAGGTCGGGTTTGAACTACGGACTTTCCCGTCGGTAAGTTTGCGCCTTAACCCCCGAGCCACTAAACCGAAGTTTGAATGTATCTGGCATTGACTCTGTCAAGCAATCCCAACTGTTCCCCCAATATCCAAGCAATCTTTAACAGATTTTGATGTCTGGCTTTTTGTGCTATGAAACTGATAACACTTCTTGTTCCCCCATTTTGTTCGTAGGTCTGCTGGTGCAAGTGCTCCTCCTCGGTGAATTTACTGTTTCATTGATCCCTTCCCGAGACTCCGTGATGAAAAATGCCGCTTTTTTTCAAGACGCCAAAACACCATTTTAGGTGCAGTAGGATCTGAACGAATGTCTTGGTCAGCCCCGTAGTGTGTGAGCTATTTGATGCTCGTTCAAGGTTAACTTTTTGGAGTTTTCACCCACCTCATCGGACACTCACTAAAACAATTCCCAGAGTGCCCTCTGCAGCTTTCCGCCGCAGAATGGAATGACGAAGGCATTAGTAAACAATTATAAACTAACATCGCTCAAGCAAAAGAGCAGGAAATAACCGAGTAAGATTCCCCATACAAGCGCGAAGTATATCCCATAAAGTAACACGTTTGTGTTGAAATGCAGTCCAGATGGCTGAATCCCGACGCCGTCATGACTATTGCTATACATCTGCGCAGAAAACAGCGTAGAAAGATTTGAGTTAAAGACAATTATGTTAATCTACTGATCACATAAAAGATGTCATTTTGTGCATGGAGAGGTATCACTGAAGATGACAGCATTTCATCCAACGGGATTCGCAGCATGTTCTTCCCACATGGTTCTCCCAGAACAGGCACATACCTTCTTTGGGTTGGAGAATATATTTGCGGATCGTGCAATGATACCACAGGCGATTCTGTGGAAAGACAAATTCGTAGGCGTAAAAGTTCATGCTCTGAAATACAATAAGGCAATCACCATCACCACAGGCAGCAACATTAGCGTTGACACTGACGCTTCACTGCAGTACAACCACAAAGTTACATTTATTGTGAAAAAAACACAATCGATAAGGGAGGGGCCTGGTACCAGCTTATCTGAAATAGTCTGTCACCTACACCTCCAATCCCTTAATCTGGAAAGAAACCGACGGCACGAAGGTCACCGATATCAACTAGCCGCTATTTCTTGCAGCGCCTCCAGCCAGGCGCAGGGTGAGTCATCGGGCACCCAACCTGGAAGGTGGACTGTGCCAACATCATGCTTTAGCTGTCTTCAATGGCGCAACAATTGAGCTATGAACTGAGTGCGGCTCATTGTCTTGATCAATGGGAGCCGCTTGTTCTACACACGAGCATATACATATTTCATAAGGAAAGCTTTTATTGCACAATGAAGTAAAGACTCGGCCACCAGGGGCTGCTCAGCAGCATGAGTAGTTTGTAATTAGACAAGATATAACATCATCCATCCTTCAACTGCGATACTCAAACCATGCGGTTTCGTTCTGACTAGCCTTCCGAGTGACGACTTCTAAGACGGATGGTTCATGTGACTTGTGAAGTGTTCCACCATCCGAGTTACTTGCAGGCTGTTAATAGTATGAGATCTGCTAATTCTCAATTGGGCTTTCATTCTGAGGGCAGAGAGGAATTAGTCACGAGTTGCCTGAACCTTCCATCTGATAAGTCATCATTCGAAACACGCGATCACGTAACATGAATGCGGTGATTGAAGGGTGGATGGTCACATATCCTGTCTACGTGCAAGTTGATCCCATTGTCCATCAGCCTCTTGCGGCCGAACAGCCTAGCCCTGGGAGGATGCGAGCTGGAATATTCCTTGCGGAGTTCAGCAGATTCATATCGCTGATGGTTCCTGATAAAAGGATGAAGTGAAAATTGTTTTGTGTAGGTAGAGGGCTTTATTTACTATGACTTAGGTGCATTTGGCGAAGACATCGCATAAAGCTCACGCACGTCAATTTGCTCCACATTTAGAGTCAAAACGTTAATTCAAAAGTTTTTTATGACGTAAGCAGCAGACCGTAAGCGCTGCTGGTGGTAATTTTGTACGGGCGTGAAACCTGTCCACTTTGAGCTGATGATGGGGTATATCATTGCCTTTGGTCAGTGGCATCTCGCAACCAAAGCTGCAAATGTGCAATCAGTTGGTCATTGACCAGTTGTTCGATTGCGCAGCAGGCACAGCGTATCTTACGAACAGCCTTATACCCGTCACTTATTTGCGGTTGCGAGACCTGTATAATTTGCTTCTAAATCGCTCTTATTGTTTGATTCCTCCATCTTCTGTCCTGGTGCGATTGCTCCACCAGTGAGACCTAGCAAACGCGAAAATACAGCCAAGCGCTTATCATTCTCAGGAAGAGAAGGGGATTGTTTAAACAAGAGTGATATGAAGACATAGTCTACGTATCGTGTAGTTACTCACAGGTAATTAATACTCAAAATCATTCACGTAGACAAAAGCAAGGAGCAGTGAAACGCCCAGATCTTCAAGTGGCACTAATCACTTCTTAAGCAGCATCAATGTTTGCAAAGAACAAGCATTTCGTACTCTTGGATTGCTTTCTCTCACGCTCCCCTATGAATCTGTGGCCGATTATACTGGAACTGAAAGTCAACACTCGCTGCGTAGACAAGCCCAGAAAATCTGTTGATTGCGTGTATATGAAGGCGCGATGGCTCAGTGGTTAGAGCGCGAATTTACTGACCGGATGGTCCGTGGTTCGAACCCGACCTCTGACTCTGGACTTCCCCTGTCTAGGTTTGGACAACCTGCAAGCATCTCAACTCTTGTGCTTCCTTCTGATGGCATGGCAGTTAGGCACCGAAAGGGTGCTACACCTGAACGAATACAAGGTAGTGCTTGGGGACGGTCAGAGCAATGGTCCCAACCAATCCTTTTAGAACGAAAGGGCACTTCGACGTTATCGACGACAGAAAATATGCACTGAATAGGTGTACTCGAAGAAAATTAGAATGACCGACGACTAGTGCAGAAGGCAAAGAATTTTCAACTGCGACAATCACCTGGTACAGCCAGTAGGTAAACGGATCTTACAACACAATAATGGCAACTACTAAACTACCTAGGCCGGTACATGAACATCGGATAATAGTATTGTTATTTTCAGTACAGTTCACTCATTGACGAATACATTAAGCATCACAGTGTCCATACAATAGGTTGCATGCTCCGGGTTAGTATTCGATAAATCCTCCGTAATAGTGCAAACCGCACGGACAGCAGCTGAACTCTAAAAACAGCCTAAGAGCAAACACGAAAAGGCTGTCTTTCGAAATGGTTTACCAGTGATCCTCCGGGCATGTGTATGGAGGTATTTCTCTAAACTGAAACAAGGGAAGTCCGTGATGGCAGTTTCCATTCATAATGTGTGTTCGTACGAAGAGGTATACCATAATGCCATTGATATAATAGCACCTTCTCGGTGCAGGGTAAGTGAAGCAGCGGAAAGAAAGTGTGTTTCAAGTTCAATACGGATGATGACTTAACGGTTGGTCGATGTTGCCACTAGTTGAGCTTTGGAGTGCGCTCGAACTCTGGCATTTCGTTAGTAATAATAATAATAATAAATTATTATTATTATTCAGTTGTAACATCCTCTCTGTGTCTAACTGCCATACCACATGGAGGAAGCACGAGGGCTGAGATGCTGCCAGATTGCCCAAACATAGGCAGGAGCAGTGGAAATGCAGAGGTTGAATTCGAAACTTCAGGTCAGCAGGTTCGCGCCTTAACCACTGAACTATCTCAAGCTCTCGTTAGTTGAGGGAGGTAAGTGAACTGAGTAACCTTCAAGAGGTGACGCACACTTACCGACCATCTTCTTTCAATTCAACAAAAAAAAGAATGTATTCGCAGTTTTGAGGTGAGGACAACAGATAGTCAGCTGATTTGGATACACACACACTATCCTACCACAACAAAAACAATTAACACAAGCATCATGACCTCAAGGGAGACAACAGATTGTGAGACGGACGGGAGATCAAAAACTAATCTGGTCTGTGCCCTTCAATGTGAAGGTTATTTAACAGCTACAAATAGATTATGATGCAGAAGCAAACCAAATGCTTGGATATGTGTAAAAGAATAGCGAACAAATGAACCTCAATATTCGACAAATACACTCATTTGCATTTCAATTTGGTTTACACAGAAGACTCACCTGAATCCCAGCGGAATCTCTCATTTACGGTGTTCTCAATCAACTGAATGTGATTCACCATGCTGTCTTGTTTTACTTGGTACGATATTCGAGATATCGCAGGATATTTTCATGAAAAGAACTACTCATAAGCTTTCTGAAGAGTGTTGATTTCATAAACGAAAGACAGCTAGAATTCAGGTGAGTCTTGCGTGAAAACCAAAACGGCATTCAAATGATGCAAATTTCGGGCAATTTGGGTTCAAATAGAACATAGGGTTGGTGGGAACTCGAAGAGTGAGCCTGCCAGACGAGCCCCGAGAGAAGTGAAACTGGTCGAAGGCTGTCGACGACTTTTCAGCAACCTTATGAGTAGTGACTTACGTCTATTATCGCAGGACGGTATCTCAAATATCGTACCAAATAAAACATAAGACAGCATGGTGAAGCACATCCAGTTGATTGAGAACACCGTAAATGAGAGATTCCGCTGGGATTCAGGTGAGTCTTCTGTGTAAACCAAATTGAAATGCAAATGAGTGTATTTGTCGAATATTGAGGTTCATTTGTTCGCTATTCTTTTACACATATTCAACCATTTGGTTTGCTTCTGCATCATAATCTATTTGTAGCTGTTAAATAACCCTCACCTTAAAGGGCTCAGGCCAGCTTAGTTTTTGACATCCCGTCCGTCTTACAACCCATTGTCTCCCTTGGGATTATCATGTTTGTGTTGAGTTGTGTTGTGCTTGAGTCAAAACCAAACTGGTATGCAGATGAGTGTTTGAACCGCCACATTAATTTTAGTGCGCAATTTACAGAAGTTGTATGCATATCATCCGTTTGAACAAATCCCTTGTTGCAGTGAAACACTCGTTTGGTTAAAGAGAAGCAGTGGATTTGAGTTTCGCCCCTATTAGAGCTTACCAGTCGTGTCGGAATGTGAAAGTTGCATTGGTGAACCTCAATTGTCACCTCTGAACCGGCGAAGGTGACAACGCTTGAGTCAGTCCGACCGCACAATGACTGTCCTAGTTAAAAATTATCCAGCGCTTTGACACTAAAGGCGAGGTGTATAGTCAGTGAAAACTGAGAACTCGTTGTTAAGAAGTGAACGAACAGTACGACACGAACTTTACATACAAACCATACCTGGAACAAGTAGTTAGATCATGCAGCACTACTGAACGGCCAATCAGATTCCAGAGTTTCAAGGTAGTGTTTTCAACTAACCATGAAGCATGGCCGTCAGAATCAGCTTGAACCGTGCCCAGTTGAGCCGTTCCCTGAAAAACAAGATACCAGTTAAAAAGGGGTGAAGGGTGAGCCGATTGTCCTGCTTTTCAAACCCTGTGCACACAAAAATCACCTTTATCTAGTGACGACAAACTCACTCTAAGAGTTCCCACCTGTCCGAGACCCGCAAACTTTATTCCCAGAAGTTAGCGGAAAGTTTTGGTAATTTTTGCCCCACTGACCCCATTAGGACCACTGTTTAGTTCACATATTAAAAAACGCGAACATTGCTAGGTGTGGCGGCCGATTTCCAACCAACCAGCCACAACGGGCCACTACGTGAAAACGTCGATTTCGGACATCTGTATTTACAAAACTCAGGACTGAAGAATTGTCTCCCTGTTTTGACAAGATTACTCTGGGCCAAACGAGGAAGCACTGGGTCGAAAGAAGGCGATTTAATCACATCGCCCTGAGGTGAATTTGTTCGCCCGTTCAGATGTGGTCATCTAACTCTGTCCAAAGTGTGCTGCTGAAGTGCTAACAGGCACACCTTGCACGTCACATGTCCGGATTTCAAGACGCGGCACTACCATTGAGTTCTGCAAAGAACGAAACTCGAGTTTAGTACTTCCCAGCTTCGGAAGTAACTGGAATAATCGTGCCAGGACAGGAAGATGACTGAACACACGAGTGGTGTGAATAAAAAATCGATCACTCACAGCGGGATTTTGGCTCACAACGTTACCTCAGGTGGGCGTTCGTGGTGCCGACCGATGAACTTAATCAGTGAACTTAACGTATGAAGGACTAGGTACATGGCCTGTACGAATCGTGAAGTTGCAAGTGGAGGACGAGCTCAACGGTATTTGGTACAGTTACTTCGGCCAATGTGGTTACCACACTCACTACGAGCCGCTTTTTCGAAAATGGACACTATCGTCGACTCTCTTAAGTTGTCTGGGACAGACTCCTTTTCCCAAATGCAAGCAAACAGGTCAGATGAGCACTGAGTGAGGACTTCACCCCCATTTTGAACAATGCGGGTGGGTGGTCATCCGAACCAGCAGCTCGGTGGCGCTTGAGGGAACATATGCGGTCATAAACTTCCGATGCCGTTTGCTTGACCAATTCCTCCATCTTTGTCCGACTCGAGAATGATGCTACACGTACAAGTGACCCACAACCCTAGTATCTGTGGTATTTCAAAGCACATTCTAGTGAGTTGACACGTTCTTCTTTATTTAAGATGGTCACTTCTTTCCGATCTTTGATGGTTTCACTCACAGGTGGTTTCCGCGGACCGGTCGTACGGATCAACTGAAATAAGCTTCCGGCATTACTGGCTTTCTGAGCCTCTTCCTTTTTTTGGCTTTCTGTGTCCACCCCACTTCACGGTCGACTCGCACGCTCGCCTTCACTTGACATCTGATAATTCATTGCACCAAGTTATGTTCGGGGCCGGCTGGGATATTTCTTCGAGATTAAAGGAGCGCCACCGTTCGGTCTGATATCCAGTGCTTGTGTGAGCCTGGTGGTGCCGTGCCACAGGCAAAATTCCCAGTACTATGTTTAGCCCTTACGAGGTGTTGTTGTAAGGCGTTATCGATTCGCAAGAATGTTTTAATACCATAATGCCGAAGTGTCCTTCGAATGACATCTAAAGTGCCATTTCCAAAAGTGACCATCGGGTTTTTTGACTTCCTACCTAATCTTTCTGTGCAGCGTCCGCTCCATTTGTTGGGCAACGAGCCTCGTGAGGTGTTTATTTTGATGTATTACCCTATTGAGTCGCTTCAGTTCGTCTGCTCGCATAGACTCATCCGAGAATAGTTTCTTAACGTCATTCAGCAGCGACCCGACAACTCCACGTTTTACGTAGTGTGGGTGAAAAGACTCATAATGCCTGAGTGTATGGGTTTTGGGTGGTTTACGTGCGACACCCACAGTCCCCCTTACCAGGTTGTTTAATGTTTAGAGGTCTGACCAACACAGTCTCTTGGTCCTCCAGGTTTGGGGTTGGAACGTGTGGCGGATCTTTCTGTAAAAATGGAAGCGCACTTGCACTGCTCTCCAAAAGCCGCTACCTTGCGGTCAGGCTTTTGAGTCAAAGGCCTTCGTTTAGAACCCTAATCGTCCGCCAGTCTACGTGTGGGTGTCCTAGCAGTATCCCAGCCCACATACAACAATAAATTGCACTCACAAATAAACTCATGCCACATCGGCCATCGCGTGGTGTCATCAGCCGGGTCGTGTTGCTTGCTGCATATGACAGAGCGGGTGGGCGAAACCAGCCTACTGCTGACACCTCCCTTTTCTCTGTTTCAAATATTCGCTCCTCTCCCACTACTCAACCGGTTTCTAGCGAAATGTCCGTAGATCCACTCTTAAGAACTGACTAATCTGTTCGCCGTCCATTGCCGCTAGCTGCAATATCGACAGCTGACTCGGTTGCCACGGCCACAGGTACCTCGAAATTGTTCTTCAAAAACCGTCATTCATTTCACCTAGTAGCCTTTAAAGTTCGCATTCCGATACAAGCTGGATAAAATAATTGCCCTCGCATGTACGCTGGACTCGCTTTCTATTGATGAGTGCTGTGTCTGAAACGAGAATTCAAGGACTCAAGAGCGTTTGTCGAGCTGGCCTCCCGATCGGTCTCCGCTCGCTACCGGTTGCGCAGTTCTGGTGATCCTGAAGCCACTGCTGCTGATTCTGCTGGGTTTGGTATCCTTCTAAGCCACCGAGCTGAAGGATCTCTGGTTGAATGGTTGTCCGTTGATTGTTACCTCTGAGCGGCTCGTTTGGCAATGTATGTGAAAGCATCCCGTAAACGCGCCGATAATCTGTCTGTTCGTTGTATCTGATTACGTCCCAACAGACTGTAGCTCTGGTACACCCAAGACAGCAAGAAGTGTGAGCATTACTTGAAAAGTTGAATAAGGTTATCAAGTCCTCCGGCACATGTTTGGCACCAACAAAGTGCAGAGTCATGCTGCGAGAGCACAGTTTTTAACATACCTCTGAGAATTCAAGGAGTGATACTGGTGGTTTGTAAAACACTATATGCAGCTGGAAAGTTGCATTAGCTCTGACGGCAGTATAATAGATGAAGTGAACGCACAGATCTCGAAGACCAGAAATGCGTTTGCAAATTCGCGCCACTTGTACCGTTAAAAGGCAGTTCACCGGATCTCAGAGGACACGTATATCAGACTAAATGTGGGCTTTATTATTGCACAGCTGCGAGACATGGACACTTCCAGAGGAAGATCTGAAACACCTTCAGTTCTCTGACCACCGATGTCTCAGAAGTATGGCTGGAATCAGCTGAAACCAGCGGATTCGCAGTGAGGCGATCAGGAGACAAGTTTCTGGTCAAGCCGACCGTAGTTCACTAAAACAATGCACCCAGCACTGCAAGTTTAGGTTCTGGACCATGTGTTACGAATGCTCGGTTACCACCCGTCGAGACGAGTGCTGCTGGCCGAGCCTAATTCGGAGTACCGGAAACTTGGTGGACAGAAGTTGACATGGCAGAATGAAATGAAGGATATGATGAAACGTTTGGGTGCAGTTGGTCCCGTTTGCCTTCCAAGATGGGATCCACGTGAACCTCCCTGTGCAGGAGGCACTGAAAGACATAGCGGCCAACTGATGTCAGTAGTGTTCATGCTGTCGTTCATTCAGCTGTAGCACACTTTAGATGCCTAACTGACATGCCACCAGAGGGAGGCACGAGGGCTGTGATACTGCCAGGTAGCCCAATCCTAGATAGGAGAGGCGGGAAGCAGAGGTCGGGTTCGAACCAGTTTCTACCCAAATTGTCTGACTGAGTGCTGGAGGTGTGGGCACCTCGGATGTTCGTGGTAGGCCAGCCCTAAGTCTCGCTTCCTTTTCCATCTCTTTCTTCTTTCGATTAAAAGGCTCTGTTGGAATAAACTGACATAATTGTACGGTAGTGAAGCATCAGTGTTCTCATCTTGTGTCGCTGTCAATGATAATGAGGATGATGGTCTCCATCCGAATACACTAGTGTAGACAATTTTCATGAGCATAGAAACCACCTTGCGGCGCTCCATAGTGCCGGATCCACAATCCATAAAAGCCTCGTATTTGATTTTCGTGAACTAATTTACCAACTCTATCTTTCGTTGGTTTATGAGCAAATTGATTTTTCATCCACTATCCCTGAAGAGGCCACAAAACTGTCTTTTCACATAGCCTCCTTTACTCTCGACGTCTACATTAACTTCACCAAAAAGATGTGCATCTTCTTATTCATTTGTGTGCCCGTGTTGGGACGTATATACCATCTTGTTTGAGATCCACACTTCGGAAAGCCAGCCCAAGGTTTCAGTACCCAGTCAGCGCCTTAATCATGAATAATAATAATAGTAATAGTAATAATAGTAATAATGTAACACCCCCTTCGGCACCGAGCTGCCATGCCACCCGGAGGAATCACGAGGGCTTAGATACTGCCAGGTTACCCAAGCTTAGACAGTGGCAGTCGAGATGCTGAAGTTGAGTTCGAAACACGGAAGTTCAAAGCAGTAATTTCGCGCCTATCTGGAGCCTTAACCATGAAACAAGCAGTAAGCAAGTTCAAACTGATTCAAACGGTTTTAGAAGTGGGGAATCAAAACCTGAAACGTGAACAAGCCAACAATGAGACCACATTTCTAAAACCTGTGAGCGAAGGCACCAACCTCGTTAGTCGGCAAAATTTCCCCACATGACACCGCATCGTTGGATATATCTCCAAAACTGTGGATCGCCATTAAAATCCGATGCTCTGGGAAAAGTCCATCAGCCGATGCATCCACAAGAAGCACCTCGTCACTTGGTTGAAACAGACGACATATTCCGCAAACCTTACCACCCTCTGAGAGCACGGCCACACCAGAACCAAAGTCACAGGCTACACGAGGCATAATTATGTACAAGAATCCCAGAGCACTAACCTTTCATTCCGTCCGCACTGACAAGCAGGACGAAATAGTGCAGGAAATCCCTGGGAACGAATCAGATTCAGCAGAGTGGACACCGGTAAAGTTGAGTCTACAACCAACCGGTCTTCACTCTCGTTTAGTTCGATACATTTTACGTCTGCTGCAAATCGAGTACGAAAAATTGAGGAGTACCGCGCTCCTTATCCAACAAGTTTCGCAAATGATCTCCCGATGTCGCTGGGCCAAATTGAACGGCTAACTCCAGTAACTAGTGGGGTGGAGTGCACCCGAGTAATTGAAACACATACCATTGGGAAGCAATAAACAATATGTTTAAGAGAAATGGTTCGCTGAAATGACAAAACGATATGAAGATGCGTCATGTAGTACTTAAAGCAGATCGGCACGATGGCTGTGATTACCTCCGTTCATCATCGGAACACTGAGTGAAGAAAGTCGTTTGCCATGAGCGTCCTGGATACCACGTTCATTGGCTCGTGAGTGTCGTATGGAGACTGACAGGAAATGAAATTGAATCTTTCATCACATACTTGGATTTCAGAGGAAGAGAGACACTGTGCAAACACATATGAAACAGCGAAAACCGCAAGGTGGACTGGGATGGGCAATAACTGGACTTTTGGCGAGTTGAAGGTAATTTGAATTGGGGAAAACCCCGAAATCTCCAAAGACCGGATGTGCCGGAAGCAAGAGTGTTCAATAACCCGGGAAGCTTGGGTGAAAGCCTCGACCGTGTATCAATCCGCGATTTCACGGATTAACGAACTGATACACAAAATAGAGGCTTTCGCCCAAGTTTCCCGGGTCGGTTTTGTTCTTGTCATTCAGCGGCTACCGTTCACCTGAAAGGCGCAAGCGAAAAAAGGGTATGGCACTGCCTTCAATTTCTCTGCGCGGGGTAGTAAGCGTGCGAGCGCGAGGATTCGCGTAAAAACGAGTATAGTGCTTTGAACTGGGTAATAGATGCAGCGTGGAAAACCTTCGGAGGAAGGTCATTCTACGCAGCAATCACCAGAAATGAGAAAAAAATTTGCCTAATAAAAGTGTGTGCTCTAAGTTGAAAACCTTCTTACTATGTCCGCACCGTGTGTTAGCTGGATGACGGTGAAAAACCTGTCGACCAAACCTTGTTCAAACAGGGCATAAGTATAAGGTCTCTTCGGAGTCGAAGACACTCCAGAGGAAAGAGGTCAAGCACCGCGGAAGAGGTCGAGCACCACGAGACGCGTTTCATAGTCCATGGACTTAAGGCCAGCAACCATTTTCGTAGCAGCTCGTTGGACACGCTCAATGAGGGTTACGTGCTTCTTGCATCCTGAGCAGACAAATTGGTTAGCATATTCAAGCAGTCTGATGTAGACTCCACATATTATTTGGAAGTCCATGCTAGTAACACGGGAGAAGGTGCGCTGAATCATCCGTAGAACCGCGAATACATTTTGAGCCTATTTATCATGTTGCAGTAAGAAGGGTATGTTTGAAAAGAGTCACATACCCAAATCCTTTTTGGCATCTATCATCGTGATGTCTTCTGGTTTTTTTCTCACTATGCATGACAAAGGCATTCGCTGAGTCTCCTCTAAATGACATATGGGCGCACTTTTCGTCATTCAGAGGAAGGTGCCAGTCCAACGACCAATGCATCGCAGCGTCTACATCCATTTGGAAGGCACTGGCATTGGAACTCCACGCTTTCAAGTCGCCCGCAAAAAGTAGACATGGACTTGCAGGAATATCCGGAAGGTCGTTGACGTATATCAAAAACAGCAAAGGTCCCAAAACGGAACCCTGAGGAACTCTAATGGAGACCGGCGCCGCAGAAGAGTAGGTCGAGCCTACTTTCACTCATAATGATCTGTCTGATAAGACTGCCTTGATTCAGGGTAGGATTTTCCCGTGGATCCCGTAAGACTCGAGTTTGTGGAGCAGAGGGACGTGTGGGACTCGATCAAATGCTTGTGAGAAGTCGAAAAATATGGCATCTTATATGAGGCCCTGATCCTTGGCTTGGATTAAGCTGTCCGTAAATACGAGCATGTTTGTCACGCAAGAACGGTTGAAATTGAAGTGTTAAAATGGAGATATCAAGTTGTTGGAAGCAAGGTGATCTAAGATGGCTCACTTCAGAATGCATTCCATCACCTTGCACGGCAGGCTAGTGAGGCTTATAGGCCTGTAGCTGCCAGGTAATGGTCGGTCACCATTTTTGTAGATTGGCGTGACAATCGCTTCCTTCCAAACAGAGGGAAGGTGGCCTTCGTCAAGCGACTGACAAAACACCAGACAGAAGTGAGTTGCCAGTGTATATGACGTTTCCTTCAGGATCCTTGAGTGGACTTCGTCGGGCCCCAACGTGCAGAATGGTTTGATCTTGCGCAAGAGTTGACGAATTTTCCTCATCGTGAAGACCAAGTCGTTTAGAGGCCGTTCGTAGATACGCCTTGACAAACTTGGATGTGATGAGGACGCTGGGGCTGAATATAGACCTGCATAGTGTTATCTGTAGACCTCAGATACCACTGCTGCATCACTCGCAGGTTCCACGTTCCTGTCTCTCAAGGAGAAAGTGGTTGGTTTATTTCTGGGGCGATGTCTTATGTACTCAAACAGCACATTTTGTTTTTCCTGGCGAGGTCTTGTATGGTGGCTTGTTTTCGTAGGCTCCGTTGGCGGATTTCTGATTTACACCGGCTCTGCATTTTACGAAACGCCAGCTCATTTTCTGTCTCCTGTAGCCAACATTTTGAAAAATAGTTGAGACCTGTTTTCCAGAAGACGCCGAATCCTTTTGGGTAGCTTGTGGTCCATCCGACTGCGTGCTGTTTTTTTTCGGAATGAACATCGAGCCAGCCTCGTAAACTTTCTGGACAGTGGTCCTGTATAACTCTTCCGCTGAACCTGGTCAGTTTAAATTCATCAAGAAAAATGCGCATACCTGAGAAGTCTGCACGGCAGAAGCTTTGAATCCGCGTTTGCGGTTCGGGATTTCTGACCCAGTAACAAATGAAAACAACAATCAGGACACAGTGGTCGCTAGATCAGAGTGTGGCGTTAATTAACACCTGATCAGCGAAGTGTTTTTTGTTGGAGGGATGGTAGTTGGCCTGCGTAGTATCTCGTAGGTGCGACGATATGGTGAGTCCGAGGGTTCTCTTGAACGACTTTGGGCAGCGCCACCGCAAATTGTTCACAAGACCCGACGTTTTAGCGCTCCATCGAGGAGGCCTGGGGGTATTAAAATAATTTCCTAGCATGTTCGGAGACTAGCCGCCGCCTACAAACGGCACGTCAATTTGACGGATGTGCCGCGTGTGGACTACCGACGAAACGAAGGTGTGCCCTGATTCACGGATTCACGGATTGATACACAGGAGCGAGGCTTTTGCCCAAGTTTCCCGGGTCGGTTTTGTTCTTGTCGTTCAGCAGCTGTCGTTCGCCTGAAAGGCACAAGTGAAAAAAGTGTAGCACTGCTCTTTAAGTTCTCAGCGCGGGGCAGTATGTTTGCCAGCGCGAGGACTCGCGTAAATAAGTGTCTAATAGTGTTTTGAACTGAGTTCTAGAGGGAGCGTGGACAACCGTCTCAGGAAGGTTATTCCACGCAGCAACTACCCGAAATGAGAAAAAGTTTGCCTAATGAAGGTGTGCGCTCTGAGCTTAAAAATCTTCTTACCGTGTCCCCGCCGTGTGTTTGCTGGGTCAACGGTGAAAAACCTGTTGGCCAAGCCTTGTTCAAACAGGGCGTAAGTAAGAATTAAGTCCCCTCGGAGGCGACGATACTCCAAGGGAAAGAGGTCGAGCACCACGAGACGCGTTTCGTAGTCCATGGACTTGAGACCGGCAACCATTTTCGTAGCAGCTCGCTGGACACGCTCAATGAGGATTACGTCTTTCGTGCGTCCTGAGTAGACAACCGGGTTGGCATATTCAAGGAGCGGTCTGACATAGGCCCCATAGAGTATTTGGAAGTCCGTGCGAGTAATACGAGAGAAGGTACGCCGAATCATCCGTAGAACAGCGAATGCCTTCTGAGCCGATTTCTCAAGGTGCAGTGAGAAGGACAGGTTTGGAGAGAGCCAGATACCCAAATCCTTTTTGGCATCTATCCTCGTGATGTCTTCTGGTCCTTTCTCACCATGCATGACAAAGGAGTTCGCTGAGTCTCCTCCAAATGACATATGGACGCACTTTTCGTCATTCAGAGGAAGGTGCCAGTCCAACGACCACTGCTTTGCGGCGTCTACATCAATTTGGAGGGCACTGGCATTGGAACTCCACGATTTCAAGTCGTCCGCAAAAAGTAGACATGGACTTGAAAGAACATCTGGAAGGTCATTGACGTATATCAGAAACAGCAAAGGTCCCAAAACGGAGCCCTGAGGAACTCCAATGGAGACCGGCGCCGCAGAAGAGTAGGTCGAGCCTACTTTCACTCGGAATGATCTGTCTGATAGGAATGCCTTGATCCAGTGTAGGATTTTCCCTTGAATCCCGTAAGACTCGAGTTTGTGGAGCAGAGGACGTGTGGGACTCGATCAAATGCTTTTGAAAGTCGAAAAATATGGCATCCGATATGAGTCCCTCGTCCTTGGCTTGGGTTAAGCTGTCCATAAATACGAGCATGTTCGTCACGCAGGAACGGTTTGGGAGAAATCCGTGTTGAGCTTGAGAAATCAAGTTGTTGGAAGTAAGGTGATCTAGAATGGCTCGCTTCAGAATGCGTTCCATCACCTTGCATGGCACGCTAGTGAGGCTTATAGGCCTGTAGCTGCCAGGCGATAGTCGGTCACCAGTTTTGTAGATTGGCGTGACAATCGCTTCCTTCCAAACAGAGGGAAGGTGGCCTTCGTCAAGCGACTGACGAAACAGCAGATGGAAATGAGTTGCCAGTGTGTACGACGTTTCCTTCAGGATCCTTGGGTGGACTTCGTCGGGCCCCAACGCGCAGAATGGGTTGATCTTGTGCAGGAGTTGACGAATGTCCTCCACCGTGAATACCAAGTCGGTTAGAGGCCGTTCGTAGGTACGCCTTGACAACGTTGGATGTGACGAGGACGCTGGGACTGAATACAGACCTGCATAGTGATCTCTGTAGAACTCAGATACCACTATTGGGTCACTCGTGGGTTCCCGTTCCTGTCCCTCAGGAGAACGCGGATGGCTTGTTTCTTCGGCGATGCCGCATGTATTTGAACAGCACATTTCTGTTCTTCCGGGCGAGGTCTAGAATGGTGGCTTGTTTTCGTATGTTCCATTGGCGGATTTCCGATTTACAGCGGTTCCGCATTTTACGAAATGCCAGCTCATCTTCTGTGTCTCCTGTAGTCAACTTTTTGAGAAATAGTTGTGACCTCTTTTCCAGAAGACGCCGGATCCTTTTGGGTAGTTTACGGCTCATCCGACTGCGTGCTGGTTTTTGGGACGAACATCGCGTCAGCCTCGTGAACTTTCTGGACAATAGTCCTATATAAGTCTTCCACTGAGGCTGGCCCCAGTTTAACTTGGTTAAGAAAGATGCGCATTCCCGAAAAGTCTGCACGGCAGAAGTTTCGAATCCACGTTTGGGGTTCGGGATTTCTGGCCCAATAGCAGATGAAATCAAAGGTGAGCACACAGTGGTCGCTATGTCCCAGTGGAGCGTTAATTGTCACCTGATCAACGAAATGTCTTTCGTTGGTGATGACCAGATCCAGGAGGGACGGTTGTTGGCCCGCGCGGTATCTGGTGGGTGCAACGACATGTTGAGTCCAAGCGCTCTGTTGAACGACTTCGGTCAACGCCGCTGCAAAGGGTCCACTTGATCCGACGCACTGGAGCTCCGTCCAGGGGGCCTTTGGAGCGTTGAAGTCACCTACCAGCAGGAGATGAGTGAAGTGGTAGCTGGAGGAGAGTTGCCCAAGGGTTCGTATGAGGAAGTGGTCATCTTCCGGAGGACTCGAGGCTACGGTAGACCACACCGAGAAGGAGAGAATCGGACCCGCGCAGCGGGACTAAGCCACAGTGCATCACAAAAAGGTGCAGGAGTGGTATCAGAGAGGACAATCGGGATTGGCAGGGCCGCATGTAAGTATAAAGCAACCCCACCAGCTCTCCCTCGTTTTGAGTCAGCTCGAAAAATAGAGTAGCCGTCTATTGAGATCTCCGCGTCAGAGACATCTGGTGTGAGCCAGGTCTCTGTGAGTGCGATAATGGACGGCTGTTCAAGACAAACTGACTGTTTAATATCACAAAGTTTGTTGAAGAGGCTAAGACAGTTTGTGGACAAGCATTTCAACACTGTCTCTGCTGCCTCCGAAGGTGAGGAGCCGAGAGTTGTGTAACCAGGGAGGTTAGCAGGCTTAATAGCTGCACGTCGGGTTTGAGTCGAGGGCTCCGAAGGGACCTCTGAGGCATATTGTCTGCTCCCTCGATTGGTGGTTTCGTGGGTTGCTTTTCATTTGCAGGGTTTTTTCGCCCTGTGGGAGCCCGGTTTGCGCGGGCCTATTAGTTTGGTGGACGAAGTTTTTTTCCCCGTGGGCGAAAATTTCGACCATTGCTACTTGTAGCCCTTTCATTAACTTCTTCTGGACGGCCAGGTTCGCTGTTGCTCAATGGGCGATCTCGCGTCTGTTTGGCTTCTTGGGCATTTTGGCGCGATTTGGTCGGAAAGGTGCCTCTGTGATGCTTTGAGCGCTGGGTGGCAGCACCGGGTAGTTCTGGTGGTGCTCCCATGAGGCTGGTTTTCTCAGAGGACTGCACCTTGAAGCCAGCCAGCAGTTTTCTGATTTGGCGAGTTGTATATGGCTTGTTTGGCCGCAGTCGCCTTTCTTTCGCGCCTGTGTGGTCATCCGAGTCACCCGCGATCAGCGTGGCCAACTGGGTGTATGAGGGACTGTTCGGCTCGCCGTGGTCAGGCTTGTGGCTTTGATTGTCATGGTCCTGGGCAGAGTTGTGTCCACAATCAAAGAGGCTACTTTAGACGGAGTGGAGCTAGAGATTGGCAATTTCACAGCCTCAGTGGATGTACGGTTCTCGCAGCATTCCCCGATGTCGACGTCAGCGCATGTGGTTGGTTTGCCGGTAGGCTTCACCGACTCCGCTCGTCTGACCCAATCCAGCTCGGTTGTAGCTTGGGTGTGGAGTTCACTGTTGCACCTTTGACGTCTGTTACGGAAAGAAGTGCTGATAACTGTACGTACTTTGGGCGCTCCGTCCACGTGAGGCTTGCCTCCTCCAGAGCGTCACTGCCTATAGAATTCGAGGGGTCCGCGGTGGTTGAGTAGAAACTGCTGTCCGGAGTCGCGGTCGTTTGCCTCGGCGTGCTTTCAGGAGCACAAGGGGCTATAACTACAATCGGTTTGGCCTTAAGTTTGGGATCGGCCGAATTGGCGCCATCCGGAAGCTTTTCCGCACCTCTTCCCTAGAACTGCTGTGGCCTGGCTTCCGTGCGTCTAGAGGGCGATCCTCAGATAGACGCCTGATCGTTGGATTTGCCTTTGGACGCTGACAGCCCGACCCAAAATCTTCTGTACGGCCGACGGCGAGGAAAGGGTAACGAAGCCCGAGTGTTCGCTTGCTTCCCTTCTGGCGTAACCAGTCTGCGTGAAGCGATTCGTGGTCAGGCTTTGAGAGGACACTGCCAAGGAGCGATTGTGCCTGCTTCGTTGGCGTGACTTTTCTAGAGAATGACCCCCAGATTATCAGTCTGCTCTCCCTTACGCGTCTGTCCACTAGAGACGCCGTGGCGGTCTTTATTGCCGCATCGGAGAGCTGGATAACCTTTTTCGCAGCCAGCAGACCAGGGGTGGATAGTGCAAGGTACTCGTTCAGCGAGGAAAGTTCCTTGTCAACTTTCGTCCAGATCGCTGCATTTTTAGTGTTTGCGTCTGTCAGAGCTTTAGAGAGAGCTCGAGTTTCGTCGCGAGTACATCGATTAACGAGGAGCACTTACACTGGTCTGTGTGATTCGGTAGTGAGGAATTGGTCTTGTTTTTTATGGCTTTTTCCCTAGTTGGGGAATGCATTGCACCCTTAATGTAGAGGCAGCTGGCGCATACAAACGGGTCAGGAGAGTTAGCCAGTTGGCTTACCTGGTCGTCCTGTAAACCCGTGCATTTAAAGTGCCACCAGGCCTTGCAGGTGTGGCATTGCATACCGTCTCACGTTCGATGGACAGCCATTTCGCCCACATGTTGTGGACCATCGATGACTGCAGAGAGCAGCCTGCATTGACTAGTGACATGAGTGCGACTAGATGCAGAGTAGAAACTGGGTGCAAAGTAACAGGGATTATAACGTAAATGTTATGTTGGTGTGAGAAATTCAACAAATAACACGTATAAACTCTGTAAATAGTTTGAATAGTGAAAGAATTCTTTCACGAATTCACGGAAAAACGAAACCAATTTCGAACGTACCGCAAGAATTCCAGCCAATCTGGAGCCAAGTCTCATTAGCTCGACGCTTCTCTGAGATTCTAGATTATTGTGGAACATTCTGTGACTACCTTATAAATACGTATGTAATGACTTCCTTAGTCTCCATTGATAAGAACTGTCTGAACTTGCAATGTCTTCTGATATGCCATAGTGGGCGGAGCAGGGGAAGCTAAGTCTGTAGCACTTGTAAACTGCTATTTTTCATGCTCAGTATCATCTTCCTTTTCCCCATCAACATCAGTCACATCACTGTACAAAAGTTTGTTTTACTACAATACAACCGCTACCGCCCGCTTCTTGGGTCCAACGTGACTTTGAGACTTTTGCTGAGTGACTGTTGTTGTGACTGCCGGTTGGCTATAATTAGCTGCTGCTAACTCTAAACGTGAACAAAAATTTTAGCTACAAACGCTGGACTAATCTATTCACACCTGTGGATTAATATTGCGATCACCGGAGATTTGGAATACCTGGAAGGTGGAACTTCTCTTGGTGTGGTGGTTCAACGGAATACGGAAATACGGAATCTCCTATTTTGAACTGTGAGTCAAGATTTACTTGGATTTTTCTCCCTGTGACCTTGTATCTGGCTTACATTGTTAATTTATTCTGTTCACTAGAGACTCCTTAGTGCCGTTAACCACTACTATGTTATAAGCTTCCTTAGTCTCCATAAAAACTCTCTGAACCTGCAATGTCTTCTGATATGCCATATTGGGCGGAGCAGGAAGCTAAGGATCGATACAATGTTGCACGACGTTTTAGCAAGTAACAACATGGCAAGAGATGTGTGAAGTGAAAACTGGAGGAAAGTTGCTCAAAAGATTGTTTGAGGAAGTGATCGTTTTCCGGAGGCTCACCGGGGCAACTGCAGATCACGCCGAGTAATGAATCCGCACCTAGCATCATGATTTCAATCCACGGTGCATCCCAAACGGTGCAGGAGTGACACAGAAGAGGATAATCGGGATGGGAAAGGCCATGTGTAAACATAAGGCAACCCCCATCAGTCTTCTCGCGTTTTCAGTCAGATCGAAAAATGGAGTAGCAGCCCATCAAAATCTCCGCGTCAGAGAAATCCGTTGTGAGCCAGGTTTCTGTAAGTGCGCTTATGGACGGCTGCTTAAGTTAAGCTAACTGTTTAAAATCGTGAAGTTTGTTTAAAAACCGAGGCCGTTTGTGGATAAGCAGTTCAACACCCTCTGCCGAGAGGTATTCTGTCAGAGAGGTTAGCAGATTAGATAGCTGTACGCCGCGCTTGAGTCCGAAGGACCCAAATGGCTTCTGCGGCATACATGCGTGCTTCATGTCTGGGTGGTTTGAAGGGCTGTGTTCCATTTGCATTTTTTTTCTTCTCGCGAGATTCTGGTTTGCGCAGGCCTTTTAATTTGTGGGATTTTGTTTTTCCCCCTCGTGACCGAAGGTTCCGACCGCTGCTACTTACAGCTCGTTTAATATCGCCTTTTGAATGGCCAGTTTTGCTCTCGTTTAAGTATGTAGGGCAAATACGCGCCTGTTTTGCTTCTTGGGCATTTTGGTTTGCTGTGATCGATAGGGTGTCGTTGTGGGGTCCTGTGCGTTGGGTGGAAGCATCGAGAGGTATTCTTTCAAGTGGCGCTCCCGTGAGGCTCGTTTTCGCAGGGGGCTTCACCTTGAAGCTGGCGAACAGCTTTCTGACCTGCCGAAGATTTTGTGGTTGGTTTGACTGCAGTCGCTTCTGTTTCATGTTTGTGTGGAATCCCGAATGGCTCGCTATCAGCGTGGCCAACTGGGTTCCAAAGGGTTTTCCGACCTTTGAGGACCTGTGTCCGTACGTCAAGTTTTGTGGCAAACTAAAGAAGAGTTGAACACTGTAGCTACCAAAACGAGCCAGGTCGATCATGTCGCCAAGCAAAGCGACCTGCTGATGAACGAACCAGACCGATGTACACGACTAGCAGACCACCCGGTTAGTTGGGTCCGCACCCGGGTGCAGAATCTGTGAGGAATCTGCGCCAAATCTGTGCAGGACTTTCCGCACCATTAGATATCTCTTAGGCTGATGAAGCTGGATTCATTTCGGAAGCACCAGAGCTCCTTCATTCGTCTCGTATTCATAGAAAAAACACGAAAGCTTGTATTCCCGGGCCCTTATGAAATGTGAACCGTCGACCAATTTGTTTCAGAGTGCTACGCCACTATAGGCAGGAAGGTGTGCGTTCGGTTTGTCACACGTGTGCAGATAGTTGCAGAGTGTCGTCCTTTTGGTTTGTTGCAAAAAAATGTTGATTTTTCCCACATATATTAGCACAGCAGCAGTAAGAAAAAAGTGTTCCGGCGTTCGCGAAATTTTAAACTGCATTAAATGAACACGAACGCGCGTTCACTTACGGAGTTTGCCCCGGATTTCAGCAAGCTGCGTTGCACACCTGCTCCGGCTAACTCTGCTCCTTGCAAACCTCCTGTACGGGTTTACAGAAGCGTCTGATGAGGTGCTGATACGAGCGTACAGCTTTGAGCCCTGGTCCACAGCATTCGTTTGTCATTTCTTTATAGTTTTCGGTAACTTCACATTGCACGGACTGGTGAAAGCAGGCGTCAATTCTAAAGGACGGTGGCCAGTTTGTACGTTGGCTCCAATCACTGGCTTCAGAGTAGGGGATTAAATGGGCTAACGGCTGCTAGGTTAGAAGTAATGGGTTACAATTCCAGTCAAATAAACATACTCGTTAGCACAATGCTAATCGTCAGACTGGAGACACCAGGGATGGAGGTCATGAGGTTACGCACACCAATGGAACACCAACGGATGACCGTTTAATTTAATGTCGTATGTTTTTTGGCATTATATTTTCACGGTTTTACGTTCGCTTGTTGAAACTTAGTTTATCTATTGATGCTTGTTGGTGGAACGCATTCAAGTTAAACAAACGCGTCATTCTGTCATCAACTCAAGCCCTGTAGTATAAAATCATCTGCACAGCATGGCCAAAATTAGCGCCAGAGTAACGCCTTAATGTAGTTTTAGGTTGAGCGAAGAGCTCTTCGATACCGTGTAAGTACGCGGTATGGAGCTGATATATTTATGACTACAGTAAAGGCGACTTTTCTTTCCGTGAGACATCTATGAAAACGCTGGGGAGACACGCTTAAACTCTTGCTGTCGCGACCCCAAATGACGCTACCGGATATTTCATTGTATTCTCTTGTGTGGTCACAACGAAATCCATGAGTTCTGTCCGGCCATTAGCCACGTAGGGAAAGTCACTCGCAGAAGTGCGTCCTCAACCGGATCGTTTCTGTTTTCGCCCATGCCACTGGGATACTGACGTGTCTATCGACATGAAAACCAAACTTTTTCGTTATTTTTGCACATCTTTGAAAACATGCCGATCAGCTCAGTAATGACTTGTGTTGGTGCACTGCGTTACAAAATCAACTAGGTACTCAGAAGACTAGAGGCACTAATGAAATACATGTTGTGAGAACGAGGTACGATAATGGGTACACCTTGATGAGACCAAGTAAAATGTCAGGATGAAACAGTCCAAAAAGGCTGACTTATCGTTTTGAACGTGAGTCGCAGTAATTTCTCCAACTTTGTGCGGACGCAGGTGGTGTTTCATTTACAGGCTCAACTGCTACACCCTCTGAATTGTCCGTGGTCTGGGTGTTAATGGTTCCGCGTTTCTACGCTGGGTGAACCTTTGCTGTTGTTCTCTCGTTTCGTGTCCTATGTGCGAGTTGTGTACTCGTCTATATATCTAAGGTCGTTGAGGCGTGTGTGTCGGGGTGAACTTGTGACGTGGAAAAATAACAATGCGAACCCACATAGAGTCGCCTCGACGCGTACAAACAGGAGGTGAACTTTATTCGTTCAAGGTTGCAGGCAAGTCACGATATTGTCGTGTGATGTTCGTGGTTGTGGAGTAAACAAGATAATAGACAGTCTATGTGGATGTACTAATAAAATTAGTTCTAGGGGTAAGTAGACAGGAGGGTAGCCGCTACACCTTGCAGCCATCTGTTTCCACCCTTGTGGCGAGATAGGGTCGATTTTTCTTCCAGTCCTGTGGATATCTGCACGAATGAGAGCCTCGCTGAAATAAGTCTGATAAAGATCTGGCTCGATCTTATGCCAAAGTAGCCAAAAAATACCACTGCGGCCTTCTTCATAGCTTTGCACTTGGTTGCACTAAGGTTTTGAAGTTTGGAATCGTGTAACCTTCTTTTACGTTAGGTAATAGTGTTTGATGCTGGTGATATCAGGACGGAAAGAACATTCAACTGGCTGATACTGTTGTCCAGAATTGTACCGCCAATGTTTCTGCTGAGTCCATTGGAACCCCACTGTTGCCTGTAGTGAGGCAGGAAAAATGATCCCTTTTTATTACTCTGCTCATGTCTTCCAAAATAGGTTTTAGTTTCCCGTTAAGATAAAGAGACTGCAGGTCATAATTAATTTTCTCACAGACGAATTTGCTTCCTACTTAATTCTGCATGAGTCTTATGGAAGGAGTTTGAAAACTCGAATACTACAAAGGCTTCCGTTGTATTGCCGACAAATTTATGTTTGTCTTGTTCTGACCTGCGGAAGCGGATAAACATACGAACCGCCTGGTTTACTTCACTCCTGAAGTCTAACCACAGTGATTTGACAACCGAAAATATGCTACATAATAGTAGCCTTTTTTGTGCCGTGTGGGGACGGCAGACATCCCTGATTTCTGAAATAGCTCAGCCACGATAATTTGCAGGTAATGCACAGCTTTGTGGGGATCCAAGAGTGTGTGGTTTGTCCACTGGGAAAGATTTCCTTGTTATTAAGGTAAACTGCTCGACTAAATTGGCCAGATCAGGGCCGTTTGGGGGGCTTTTAATTGGAGGGCGATTAGTGCCAAGGCGGTAGTTCCTTACTAGGCAGAGTTTTAGGACACCATGAACTTTTTGATAACCCATCAATAAATGGTCATAATTCTGGAGGTTTCCTGTTTTGTTAAAGACCTTGAAAAGTGAATTGTCATCTACAAGACTACTTCTCCAACTTTCCGTTCTTTGACCGTCCTGCGTGCAATTATACGTGGAATCGCTCTTCTTTTTTCCGGGATTTCATTGTGAAGCAATGTTTCTGCAGTTGCACTGGCACTGAGACTAAGTGGACCTTACCAGTTTGGAGGTTCATAGTCTCAATCCTAGTTTCATCTGCGTGCTGCGTCCTCAGGTTGCTAATAGTGACAAAGTTTCCACAGGTTTCGGCCGTAGGAATCGCAGGCAGAAGATGTGATAGGTAAGGGATTTTAAGTGAGTATTTTTAAGGATATGGTTGTTCCAGCTAAGGCTCGACTGAAAATGGTCCGACCAAAGAACCAGTTTGTTTTCAATGATGGCGGGATCTGTAAAAGAAAATTCATAGGTTTAGCCACCTCTGGATCGGACATACGTGATAACCAATGAATGCGGTATGATTTTTCCCTCATCCCTTAGTCTTTTACCGTCTCCTTTGCCTGACTATTTAGTCGTATGTCCTGGTCATTATCATCTGCCCCCAGCAGTTCTCTGATAGACGACAGGCGTAATAACGTTCAGTGCCGCCGGTTTCGGTGGGCATGTTTTTAGATACATTTGTCCGATGGTTATTGTGCCCTTCTTCTGCTGAACCTTATTAGCAGCAACGGAAAATTTTTCACACATTCCGGCTTTGGTAGCCGGTCTTTCGATCGTCTGGGAGGGCAAGTTCGGTAGGTAACGTTGGGTGTCTTGGTCGATTCGCTCTTCATTCTCTCTGAAGTCCCGCCCGAATAAATCTGCTTAGACTAAGCTTACTGTAGCACACAAACCATCATCCGGTGCCATGAGCACCAATATGTGGAGACGCAGGGATGCAAGTCCAGGTGCGTTCAATACGACTTTACCGCTTTTCTGTGTGAGATTAAAAGAGACGGTATGGTTGAGGTGGTCACTTGCTTGGCGAAAACACCAGTTTGGGCGAACAAACGACCCAATAAAGAGTTGACGAAAGTAGGTGGGCAGGTTTCCACTGCAGCCGTAAACCTGCGCTTCGTTCAGTTGCAATAGGAGGACCTTATTTTCTCCGAGCTGTTTGAGTGTATCAGAGGGTGGTACAAACGTGTGAGGCTACTTGACTAAGCTCTTGGAATCAAGAAGAGCAGAAGAGAAGAATCAAGAATCAGTGTTTTAGTTGTCGCGCTCACCTGGCTTCACTCTAAATCTAAGCGCGGAAAATTGGGTATAGCGTCTTTGAATAATTGTGGCCGTAAATAGGCAACTCCATTCAAAAGAGTCACAAATACAGTCATCCAAAACTGGCCCAAAACCCTTTTTAGTGACGGTTTGTGTGTTAGTTAGAATGAAATAAGCAAACTGTATGTTAGATTTAAATGACGTTTACACGAAGATGCATGGAGTCCAGCAGACGAATTTTGGAATCTTCGGGAGCTTCCCGTGGTCTACGGCAAAAACTCAGCAACCACACTCACTGGGTACGTTCAGCACACCAGTGTTCGTTTTGTCCTTCATAATAAAATACCCAGCCAACGTAGCCAGGCGGCTACCAACATATACGCCTCCGTGGGGGACTATCACAGATACTCAATTTTTAACCCTCAACCACCTTAACTCGAGTAAATTTGGTCCAATACGCCCTCAAACAACAGTGCTCAGGACGACGCTTCCGTGATACCCGATGCTATCTGTGCTTCGGCATAGCCTCTAATGTAGTGGCTGACTGGATGCGTGCCTATGGTTTGCACGCGTGCGTGTTTATCCTTCAATACCTTAGAGAACCGTTTGTGGGATGACTGGACCGGCGACTCAGCTGTTAGCTTACTCGCTACAAGACGGACCTGTTTGGCCGCATGTACATGTAAACACGTGAACTTAGCTACATGTTTGGTGATTTAATTTGAACTTACAATAGCATACATTAAGAGTCGCTCAATGGTCTGATCATTCATCACAAGGAAACTTCACAGCAAACGTTAGAGGTTCTGAAATTATTTACCCAATAAGGTTCTTCCCGCGCGTAGCATCAACGTTTACCACATCCAGGAAACGTCAGAAAAGAGCGAGCTGCTGCGTGCGGAAAAAGCACAGGTGACTGGAGCCACCACCCTCGGATTTCATCAAAAGTACACAACCATATTCTCGAAGCACTGCTATACCCGGCGACATATCATCCAAGAAACCAAGAAACCGTAACAAACAACATACTTAACAACGGGACTCGGCACATTATGCGATAGTTTTAAACATCTTGGTTAGACAGGTCGAGCCTCAGATGCACACCCAAAATTCCTCTGAAACCATGGTTCGAAGAAGAAAAATTTTAACGTAAAGTTTTAGCATTTGATGGTAATTATTCGGGCCCTTAAGAACTCTCCATACGACCACTGTTTTGTTGGACGTTGTTTAAACTTACTCGGGGCCCACTGTGGGCGCGGGATTCATACTTTTAATGGCTGTCATGGCTCAGCACGTTTTGTCCTTGAAGACGGTGGATGATTTTGTGGGGAAGTTGGTTCGTCCACGTTCTTTCTTCTTCAGTGCATTCCAAATCGCTTTGAGAGAGTATATGACGAATAATTTCGTGGTTTTCGTGCGTATTAACTCCCAAAAGAGCAGCGATTTGGAACTTTTATATGAAAAAGCGTTTTACCGTTGTAGCAGACGTCCCTGCAGACAAAGTCAAGGCCGCGGTATTCGCCGCAGCTAGTAAGTCTATGGTTATTTGTTTTTACTCGGTAGCACACGTTGTACTGGTTGCCCGGTAAGGTTCCATGTTCGCCGGTAGAACGACTACTTGATGGTTACTTCCTATTACCTGGAGCACAGTCATCCACGTAGCAAGTGCATTTTGGACAGGCTCCTTTCAACCGGCGCCTGACAAATGAGGAATTAAAGGAGTGTAGTGCCCTTTTGAAGTATGGGGCCCTCGTCGGAGATTCGGCAATACGTCACTGACCATTTTGGAAAGGTATTTACTATCCAGGATGTGTACAATTATCGCGTCAAATGCCGACCCCCTTTGTTAAGTAGGTCGGTGGTTACCTTTTGTTTGTTGTTTAGAAGACATGCAGTCTATTATAACCCAGTTTCGAGAGTGTGGTCGCGCACTGCTGGTGGAATCCGAAGGTGACAGATTGAGCCACCTTCGCTTCTCACGCACGCAGCAGATCGCGCTCTTCCAACGTTTCCTGATGTGGTAAACGTTGATGCTACGCACGGACCAACCGTCTTGGGTAAATTATTTTGGAGCCCCTGACTTTCACTGTTACCTTACAAGCTATATACATTCCTTGTGACGGATGGCATGGGCATCGGTCGACCCGTAATGCATGCCTTTGTCGAAAGTGAGCATTTTGCGCCTTTGAGCAAGCTGTTCTGCCTGTTCAAGGAGATAATGGGTGGGAAATATTCGGTCAAGACGTTCGTCATGAACAGGGTGACGTCGCAGATGCGACTGCCAAAGCTGTGTTCGGCTGCGACATAATGCTGTGCTATTTTCACGCACGACAAGCCATCCGGAAGCACGTACGTTTCATTAAGTTGCTGTAACTCTTTTAGACGATTTCTAACCGCAGCTGGCACATATTTCACCGAATGGCCCGCTTTGATAACCCAGCTGAGTAAGTGACTGCGCACCAGACAATAATCACGTAGGTTTTGCCACGATTTACAAGTCCTGCGGAGAACCGACCCCGGGTTTATCTCCTATTTGACTGCTTACTGGTTGTATATCACTCGAAAGTGGGCCATTCATGCACAGCACGGGCCGGCGCATTTCGGGAATGTGACAAATAACCGCCTGGAGAACGCGAACGGGCGTTTGAAGAGGCGCTTGCATCACGCCGATAGCCTGGAGCACGCCATTCAAAAGGTCTTTCAACACAGCGAATGGCTCATGCGTGAGTATGAAATGCACACCACTTACTACTGTGACCGCCGAGAAATCCGAGAAGGAGACAGCTACGTTCTACGTGTGGTTTCCCGGATGGCAACGTATGCCGCCAATCAAGTCCTAAGGCACATTGGAACGTGCACGCCAAATCTGATATACCATCAGACAGATCGATTCAAGGTGAGAAACCCGTTGTTAGTAACAGTTGGGTTGTGGTACAAACCCCTAAATGTTCTCAGACGGTCAACACCTCGGATAGAACCTGCATGTGCACCTTTTATCAATCAATGTGGCCACCCTCCGTACACCTATTCTCGGTATTCAGAGGTTACTCGTTCCCCTGCGGTAAGTTGACTAATCAAGCCTACAGGGCCTAGGTCAATTTCCAATTCATCAACGGTGGCTAGCCAAATACAACCTACCAGAGGGAGGTTCACCTACATCTCTGGTTTCCAAGCCACGGCCATCACCATTAGAAGGTTTGCACAAGCAGCTGGAACGGTGGGTAAGCAAACTGAAGCTGCTGGAGCCCGTAAAGCTGCTTGATGCATGAAGCATCTGATTTTCCAAACGCACCTCATGTTACGTCGAAATTCAGCCACTGCGACGGACAATCAGCCTCTAGTGTTGGAGGATAACCGTCCCCAACCAAGGTGGCGTTCTAAGCCGACTGACGATGCCCTTGTGGTCTCTGTGACCAACCAACTGACGCTGCTGACTGCTGGTGTCCGCGAGATCGATTACCATGCCACCGTCATTGCTGCGGTAACCAGCCTTGCCCATTGTGTGGAGAAGAACTTCAGGTGTGCCCACCAGGTAAGTGTGCATGTATCAGTTAAACCATTTCCTCTGGTCGCCCGTATATCGAGCAAACGCAGCCTTTCGTCCATCAAGCGGTCAGCTGAAAGAGTATACTATGATGTGGATCTCAATCGATCCATGGAGACCCAGCCGAGTGTGGCCCGCAAGACTGTTGCGATAAAATTGTTCTGCCCAACTTAGGAGCAGATGCGGACTGGTAATTTGAAGCCTAATTACAAGCACACGCTTTGTAGACATTGCTTTCGAATACCGGGATGACGAGGATTTTGTGTGCGTTCCGTATTGCGACATTTCATCTGATGTTATGGGTTGCAAATGATCCCCCAAAAGTAAGCCAACTTGTAGGGCAGCCCGTTTACCCTCTTTAGCTTCCTCATCCCTCATCAATGATAATGAGAATCACGAAGCACAAGGTGAATAAGCAGATAAAATTCCATCAAATTAAGATGTTTTAGTGTTGCTGCTGAAGATTAATTGGTTGTGCATTTTTTCTTTCAGAATCCTTATTCCGTGAATTTGACCTTCAGAAAAAGAAAACTGGGGCGGCTACCCAATGCGCTTGTTTCGGCCAATTTAACGAATAAAAACGCAATTTGCCAACGGTATTTTCGTGCGTTTAAGGAGGGCGCATCGTCAACGCATACAGTTATGAATATGAGGGGCCATCGTCGGCCATCGCATTGAGTTACCGTGCGTAGGTGAGGCCTCATAATCAGCGTCGCACATAGACATAGGCCTATCAGTTGCGATGAGTAGTCGAGGTGGGTGACAACGCGTACAGTTATTAGTATGAAGAGCCACCTTTGACTACCGTCATCATAATGGCCACTTTATGACTTACTCTACCTATGACATATCATATTCCTAATAGGAATGGTAGCATTTCGTTGGTAAGTTACCTACAGTTGGCTCCTGACGCTGCATTATCCACCGGCTAATTATGCGTGTCTGGGATGAGCATTCATTGACGGAGATGGCCCTCGCATCTCCACTGCACAGTTCATGCGGTTTCCTGACAACGTTGTACTTAATAGAAGCTGAGCTGCACAAGAAAATATGTTGTGACTAAGTTCCATGAGCAAAATTATCTCATTTGTTAAATCTGGGGAGTGTAAAGCACGCAGACATCAATGACCGAGTTTTTCGGGTGGAATTTCCATGGGATGTTCTGAAGACGCTACTTTTATCCTTAAAGAACGCCAAAATATGCTAAATTGCGATTTTGCGCTTCTTCTCTCGTAAACCGGTAACAAAATGCGAATCATTGATGGCTTGTGACCTTGAAAATTCGCTCACTTAAACAAAACTCTATGAGCAACACATCACCCACAAGTGCAAATCGATTACACTAGCTCTCCGTAAAAGTCTCAACTTCGGAAACCCCACAGTTACGGCGAAAACAATTTGGCTGTGCTTCTGGTGAGCGGCGTTAGACAGTACCTTCTCAAAATGATCTGCTATGTATTGGAGAACCTCTGATGACAGAGCACCTTACTTCAAAAGGGAGCTATACTCTTACTTTATCACTTTTCAGGTGCCGTTGATGGGAAACCGGTAAAAAAACTTACTAGGTGGTAGTCGGATGTAGGATGTAGGTAGTAGTACAACGTGTGCTATCAGTCATACACAAATAATGATAAACTCAGTAGCTGCGACGAATTCCGCGAACTTGACTTCGTCTGAAGGGACGACTGCTGCATCACTAGAACGCCTTTTCATATTAAAATAGTGAGTTGCTGCTCCTTTTGGAGTTTATGCGGACGAAAACTACAAACGTATTGATCGTGTACTCTGTCAAACTCACTTGAAATACACTGAAAGAGAAAAAACTTGGACGGGCTAACCTCTCTAGAAAATCATCCACCGTCTTTACCGCAACCATAGTAAATATGAATTCCGCAACAATAATTGGCAAGTTTAAACAACTTCCAGCAAAATTGCCGCCGCATGGGGAGATCCTGAGGGGTAGAATCAATACCATCAAACACTAAAATTATATATAAAGCTTCTCTCCTTCGAACTATCGTTTCGGAGATACTTTGGGTGTGTGTCTAAGGCTAAGCCCTAGCCCTGCACCTCGCTAGAAGCACACTCAAATTATTTTTGTGGAAACTAAAAGGTCTTTGAAGTTGCGACTTCCGCTGGAAGTAGGCTAATCCGCTTGCACGTTTTGATGAGATGTTGCTACTAGCAAAATTAAAAGGCGAGAAACTACTACCGATGTGCTTTTCATTACCAGTTTACTGGATAAAGCATTAAATCAGACTTTAGCATACTGTAGTACTCCGCGTTGTGCTTTACAAGCAACATACAAACAACATACACAGAGTACCCAGAAAAGGGTGGGTTGAAGTCTGCATGCCTAAAAAACCCCAAACATACCAAATGATCTGAATTTGTTCAGTATAGTGATGCGCCGTGCGGTATTGCTGGTAATATGCTCCATTGTGGATGGTCTCCATTCTCTGATATACACAACTAGTTAGCAGAGAGTGCAGTGTTATGAAGTAACTGCATATTGAATGACAACACAAAATTATCTCTCCCATCAGAAATAAGCGCGCTTCTTGGTTAGAATACGTTACCAAACCCAAATACGCAGGTGGAAAACAAGTCAACACAATGCCGATCGTCATAACGGCACGCGCTGTTCTCTACCGTGGCAAATTATCGTAACTGCTAGGCCCGTACCTATGTACGACGCTGCTATGAGGCCTCAGCTACGCACGGTAACCTAACCAATGGCCAACGACGGTCCTCCATACTCATACATGTTCACGTTGTTGCTCACTTTGGTTAATTATAATAACTGCTGGGCCCGTGTCTATGTAAGTCGTTGATTATAAGGCCTCAGCTATACATAATAACCTGATCCAAAGCCAGAGTAGGTTCGTCATATTCCCACATGTCCGTTGCGAAGCCCATGCCTGAAAAATGCCTTGGTGAATTAGGCTTCTATTTATGGTTGCATCGGTACAAAGGTAATGTACAGTCAATCCAGTGCTCAGTTTCAGGAAGCCACTTTCACTCGACAGGTTTTCGAATGGAAGAATGTATAACCAATGAAAATTCATGTGAACGTTCCTCAATATCATTGAAAACATAATCAAACAAAGTAGTAGTGGGTAACCCATCGAGTGCCTAATGACTGTAGTTGTCTATAAGTCCCGATGGGTGTCCACGCTGAAGCTAGAGTCTTGCTATCATGAAGGCTACCTTCCTACTTGCTCAATTAGTTCCTTTGGCGATAATGAGGGAGCCGTGAAAACACCGATGATTTCATAGGGGGATTCAGTTATCATACGCATTACTGGACGCAGTGAAGTTAAAGCTGAAGAGGAGTGCATGCTGGTCAGTCATAAGCTAAAGCGGTGAGGATTGAGCCTTAGGATCTAAGGGCAGCTTTCATCCTCAAGCGCGCACCAATGAGTAAAGCCGTGGCAAAGATCTAGTGCGTGAACGGGTAGTCCGTGCAAATCTGCCCATTAAGAGCACTGACCTCTAACTTCACTCCACTTCTGCTTGCCGGTACCGATACCATGTAGCCTAAAAGAAGCGACAGCGTTGCGTCCTCGTCATATATTGTACCCATCCCACACACAACTGCAGTAGCATTCTAAAAAAACCGAAAGCTTCTTCCTGGAAAACCGATCAGGTTGCGCTTGTGAGCCGCCACTTTCATGATCTTCAACATCCGGTTATATGCAAAAAAAGCTAAAACATCTAAGATACATGACATGTTGAAAGCTGCTCATTATTTTGGGCAATTCTGGCCTCATCCAACTCATCTTTCCTGCCGAAATTTTGCAACCCATCTTCGCCTCCACAAACATGTCTACTTAGTCTGAATAAATGAAGTACCAAGGCAGCCCCACCTGATACCATCTAACTCTCTCCGATATGATGGTGATCTAGCTGGGGACTGCAAGACTTACTGTAGTCCACTGCCAAGGAGAAATGTCCCTGAACATATAACCAAGTAGCATAAACCACAAAAATGCCATTAATCCCGCTTTCCTCTCCCAGACGGTCCATGGACCCTGACTCCCAATAGTTCATCTCCCCAATGCACCTTGACTGTCCATCCACATATGTCCTACCTGATTGCTCTTTTCGAGCACTACCTAGACATATCATTATCATGGACAGCACGACATCAGTGTTAAACACCGATGCTTTGCCGCCATACGGTTATAATTTATTCGAAAATCTTGTTATGAAAAGAAGAATAGAGTGGGCAGGGAGGGGAAATAGTGCTAGCCTACTAAATTCATTCCTAGGTGCCTACACCTCCAGAAACTCGTTCAGGCAACTTGAATAGAAGCTGACAAACACAACGCCTTTGACATAGATTAGCATCCATATTTTGCGGCGTATCCGAACAGGTGTACTGGAGGCCATGCAGTTTCCATCCTACAGGATGTCTCAAATTAACAAGTACAATCCAAGCCTTGCAGATTCGTGCATTGACATAATCTGTCACACTACAATCAAAGCCGACTGAACTTCCTAGGCACGAGGAACGCGCCACAAATTGAACTGTCTCTTCCGGGATTGTAAGTGGCGTGTTAGTGACTGGCTGTCCACGAGCATGACCTAACAGTTAGTGGATGCAAAGTGCGTACCAAAGGACAGTTCATGACTTTGGTCAGTTCGTACAAAAACACCTACGCTGCAAATATGCTATTCTGCGGTCATCTCAGCGTACAAACACGCCACACCGCCCGACATCTCACGTTCTTCTCTGATCCCATGTTCCTGTACGCTGTGAACTACTTTAGTTGCGCACAATTTATTCAAGGCATGTCCCACATGATCCTATATGTTCAAACCCATTCGCATCGACTGCACACCTATTATCTACGCGTGAATATTGATTAAAGTTTTCGAAATCGGGCAGTGTCGCCTCACTACGGTAGTTAGAAATTGTGATGCCTGCTATTCCGGGCCGCAGTATAACAGATACCATAGTGTCATCGAACAGATATTTTGCCGCTCTTTCCTATTTTGAATCCTCAATGTAGACAAGGCTGCTTTATTGGCTCGTTTGGATGGTTGTAGTAAACCACCGTGCGCTCTCGACGGACCCAAGAATATCTTGGATCCATGCGCGTCTTAAACTGTCACGATTCCTTGACCAATCCCAAATGCCAGGGCAACCCCAACTGACTCACCCAAGATGTTCATGTACGGAGCTGTCCACGAACCCAAGTACGACGTTGTGATGGCGGCAGCGCGGCTGTCACACCCAGGCCGATGGCTTGTCCGTAACTCAACACACACCAGAGATTTCCCGACCGAGCGTTACATGTGCTCATAAAATCACCCCAAACCGCTGAATTTGTGTAAGAGCTTCAAAGCACAGACCACCCTATTCTACTGGTTGCTTGTTCTGCCCACAAACCCACCCATTCTTCCAGTGGTACTATCAAGAGGTGAGTATACCGGTGATGATAAAACCTGGCCGTGCACGCCCAAACAGCTGATCCATTTTGAGTTTGCGCGGAAAAAGTGGGCGTAATTATTGTTCATGTAATTTTGAGATTATTTCCAAATCCAATACAAAAGAAAACTTGTGAAGCAACCAGCCTTTCAACAACATTTAGCATCGCCTTCACGGAGACAACATGCGAAGCAACTGACATCCATTAAAATATGAATTCTGCGTCCATAGTGGCCGCGCAGTTAAGTTGAAAATTCCGAAAAACTGCGTCGCACGGGGAGATTTTTAGGGTTTGAATGAATACAATCGAATGCTGAAACTTTTCGTTAAAGATTCTTTCGTTCAGACTACGGCTTCAGTGAAATTCGTGATGTTCGTCTGAAAATCGATACAAGCCCCCGGACACCTCCGGATTTATTTAAAAGACGCGCGTTCTCTTTGAGGAAAACGCACGGAGCCTGTTAAGAAGATGAACGTGTATCTGTAAAATCCATACTTTAGAAGGTGATTTTTGTGTATGGTTTTTCGTTTGAATGCTCCATCGAATTTTGGCGTCAATGCTCTCCTGCTTCGCCGCGGATGCGGCCTCCATCGGTTGAGCTCGTTCCGTCTGTCGTTGGTTGGCGGGATTGACACTGTCCGACTTCAAAATGGTTGTGGGTTGTAGAACTTAGATATTAATCGCCTTAATTGTCAACTTAATCCTTCCATCGGTGAATAAGCTAACAGATAGAAAAATTGATTGAGAAGGAGAAGAAAAATTTCAAATCTACTCATCGGCTGTTGCTGCTAGGTACACTGGTTTTTCGTCATTACACTTCATTCACTTCAGGGGCTGGAGAGTCTGGAAAGTCTACTATTGTGAAGCAAATGCGGATTCTGCACATCGACGGCTTCTCAGAAAGGTAATTTCCAGGTACCTGTTCACCGTCTTTTCAGTGAAAAACGTGAAAAAATCGAGGCCATTCGGAAGAATCTGAGGGATGCTATATGCGTATGTAACCTCGCTTATATTTAAACTTTTAGTCTATATGTGGTGCAATGAATTCCATTAAACCACCGGTTGAATTGGAGCGGGCGGAAAACAGGAAACTCCGGGACTATATTCTGGAGCAGGCTTCCAAACCGGACTTCGAATACCCTCCGGTTTGTTGCCTCCCTTGCATATTCATACCTCTCCAGGAGTTCTACACATATTGTGCTAAGCTATGGCAGGACAAGGGTATCCAGGAGACCTTTGAACGGTCGAACGAATACCAACTCATAGACTGTGCAAAATAGTGAGTACTTATTCAAGTATCAGCCACTCCCTAGCTTCCTTGATAAAACCGATGAACTGGGGCGACCAGACTACATTCCATCCGAACAGGATATCCTACGCTGCCGAGTTCTAACGTCAGGAATTTTCGAAACCAAGTTCAGCGTTGACAAGGTCAATTTCCACATGTTCGATGTGGGTGGTCAGAGAGAAGAGCGTCGGAAATGGATTCAATGTTTCAACGATGTCACCGCGATCATTTTTGTTGCAGCGTGCTCGTCCTATAATATGGTTTTACGAGAAGACCCCAGTCAAAATCGAGTTAAAGAATCTCTTGAATTACTTGGCTCGATCTGGAACAACCGGTGAGTCAGTATTCTGTCCAATGACAACTTTTCGCGTGTTGGCTCGAAGTAGTCAATTGAGTTTGGCCTCAATATGTTCGTTTATTATCATTCCCCATACGTACCGAGTCCTGGGTACCGAACGCCTAAGCGTCTTTGACAGCACGGAGGGGGCAGTCGCGTCGTGCTTAGTGGGAAGTAATGCGAACAAATTGTTAGCGCGAATTTTTGGCGTTCTTGATTTGGCGCTAACAGCGGTGCTCATAAACAGTCAACCCACGGGGTACTCATGGACAACAGGTTTCGGACTAGCTCTCAAGTCATGGGTTTCAGAGAGGTGGGTGTGTTATCGAACAAAGTGTGTTGTTATACTCCTTTGCTTCCACCAGTTGGTACAACTCCCTAGGCAAACAGCTGTTGAAGCTGGGTTTTGCACCGTCCATAGTGGATGTAAGCGTTAATCCCCACCAGTGTTCAGAGTGTCTTACACTTCATTATCATCATCAAAGACAACAGCATCAGTGTTGACACTGATGCTTCGCTGCCGTACAACCATGAGTTTCGCCTAATTTTATTTAAAGCCCTAGAGTGAAAAGGAGAGAAGAATACTCAACATCATCATCGACAACATGACATCAGTGTTAAAAACCGATGCTTTGCTGCCGCACAACCATGCTTTATTTGAAAGCCTTATTGTGAAGGAAATAATAGAGGTGGATGAGGAAGGGACTTGGTGCTAGCTTACTACAATCATTCCGAGTTACCTACACCTCCAGACACTCATTCAGGCAATCTGGATAGAAACTGACAACAAGATCGCCACTGACATCGGTTGGCAGGCATATCTTGTAGTGTCTCCACCCAGGCGCAGTGAGGATCACGCGGTGCCTATCCTGGAAGGCGAGTAGCACCGACAGCACCCAAGCGTTTCGTGATTTCTTTCATACCCTTCTGCCAGGTCAAGGGTTGGCACCTCTTTGCTTCCGCACTCTGAATTGGGCATGGAAAACAGCACTCTTCGGCAAACAACGGTTAGGCATATTCAACACGTCTCAAGCAACGCAGCTTCTGGTGCTAGACACATTCTTCAATGGAAGTACCCGTTGCACAACCGAAAACTCGCTTGTTACTTGCCTCGTTACGGATACAGCGACACCAACCACACGAGCTATGATTCTGAGACAACAAATTTTCGCAGACCTGTAGACATCTCATTTCCGCTGCTCCAACAGACCAAGTCTCACAGTCATAAAACAAAACGGTCCGCACTGTAGTTTGATACACACCCTTTGAGATTCAAGGATGCACCACTTTGACACCATAGGCGTCTCAAATTAGCAAACGCGACTCGAGCCAATGCAGATCTGTGCAATGGCCTCATCTGTCAGACGACAGTCAGCCTGAATACAACTTCCAACATACTTAAAACGCTCCACAACTTCCAGTACCTCTCCCTGGATTGTAAGTGGTGTGTTCAGTGGATGCATATCCAGGAACATGGCCGTACACTGTGGTTGCAAAGTGCATACCAGAGGACGTGCTGACTTAGGTAAGTCCATCCAAAATCATTTGCACCGTGTCCTCTTCGAAGACGAGAACGACGGCGTCTGCGTACTCAAGACTGACAAGGGTTTCGTCACAGGCTATTTGGGTACCGGGGTTTTGGAGACCTTCCACCGTTCGTCTCATGATTTCACCTATTACGAAGTTAAATAGGGATGGAGATAGTGGACCTCACTGACGGATACTGCTTTTTGTACGGGAGCTTTTGGAGAACTCGTGTACTCTATCACGTCCGGAAGTATGAGAATACAGAGAGCTTATTGTGTTCACGAACTTCCGGGACATTCCTTGGTGGGCAAGCGTGTCATGAGGAACAGACAGGGCACCCGAGTCGAATGCACCTTGGAAATCCAGGAACACTAGAATTGTGGGTCGCTTATACGTATGGCGTTGTTCTAGCACCTGACGGAGTGCGGAAATTTGGTCAACGCAACCCCTATCAGGCCGGAATCCCGCTTGTTGCTCTCGAGTCAGTGTTTCACGAGCCACCATAAGGCAACGAAGCATCGGTGGCGACAACAGTCTGGTCAGGCTGATATTCCTGGGGTTGCCACACTTTCACCATTCTCCCTAGTTGTCTGGATCAGACTCCTTTTCGCAAATGCAGGCAAACAGATCAGCTAAGCGCTCACTACGGGCCCCTGTTTTGAAAATGGGCACTATCACCGACTCTCTCCAGTTGTCTGGGACAGGCTGCTTTTCCCAAATGCAAGCAAACAGATCATACAAGCGTTGACTGAGGACTTCACCCCCATCTTTGAACAATGCGGGTTGGTGGTCATCCAGACCAGAGGCTCGGTGGCGATTGAGAGAACATATGCAGTCGTAAGCCTTCGAGGCCGTAGGCGGTCCCACGTTCACCGTCCGGGGTTCTGTGTCACCTGTGGGCTCCAGATTGGTACCAGCTGTTGGCCATGATAATTGTTGTTCGAAGTATTCAGCGCACTGGTCGAGATGTTCTTTATTTGGGGACCGGTCGCACGGGTCAACTGAAATAATCTTGGGACATTACCGGCTTTCTGGGCCTCTTCAATTTCTGTGGCCTTCTGTGTCCACCATACTTCACGGTCGGTTCGCACTTTCACTTGACGTCTGATATTTCGTCGCATCACGGACCGGCTGGGATCTCTTCGAGATTAAAGCAGTGTCGCTCTTCGGTCCTATATTCAGTACTTGAGTGCGTTTGGTTGTGCCGTGCCACAGGCAAAATTCCCAGCACTTGTCAAACAGGTGGCGATCTAGTCCCAGTATGAGTTCGAATCTGATTGTGGAGCACTTGGAAGAGACTCTAGAAGGTGATTCTGTTAAGTTCGTTTAACATCCGGATCTGCCAGTCTTTCAGCTGCCAGGCGATTTGTCCATACCTTACGCGGCTCTGGAAAACGTGGGGAGGAGCGACTCCGGATGAGCAAGTGTTCGGAATCCACAAATGTGTTCCAAAACGACCGGCGGTCACTTATTGACCCGCGCTATCGGTAATTGTTGGCAATGTGATCGATTTGAGTTAATGCTAGGCGTCCGATTAACGTCTGCTCGTGTTACACCTGTGTGTACAGTCAGCGGACAAGAATGTCTATCGCCGCCGTAGTCTGTTAGAGCTCTCCGGAAAACGTTTTCAGTGGGATTGAAAGGGTAACCTTGTCTACACGTAGTTCGCTTCATGGTGCTTTATTTAATAATGAGGCAAAAACAATGCGGCAGTGATACCCCTTCCGTAAGCAATAAGCGTTCAGCTGTAGCACCCTTTCGGTGCCTAGCTGCCATGCCACCCGAGGAAAGCACGAGGGCTGAGATACTGTTAGGTTGCCCAAGTTTAGACAGGGGACGTCGAGAGGCAGAGGTCGGGTTCGAACCATGGATATTCCGGTCAGTAAATTCGCGCTCTAACCACTTGGGCCATCACGCCCCCACCTCTCCCGTGCATTACTACCGTGCAACTCGAAGGAAGCAGAGGCACTGAGATAGTGTTAATTTATCCAAGCCTAGACTGGAGCGCCCGAATGCGATGGTCGGGTTGGAACCATGGGCGTTCTTGCTAGTGGTTTCACTTTTCAACAACTGAGCTCTTTTGAACTCGGTGTTCCGTAGCATCGTCATCATTAGCAGTACACCAACATTTTAGGCTAGTGCTTGGTTATCATATGACCATGTAGGAAGAAGGCCTTAGTAAAGACCAAAGAGAGAAGAGTCTTATTGCGAGGAGCCCTTTTTCCATAGAGGAAGAAATTTAGCCCCCTACAGAACCGCTGGAACAAATCTGAAAATCATGTTGCAGCAAAACACCATCGGCGGGATCGACTCAAAATCCCTCGTGAACGTCACCTACGAGCCGCGCTCAACGGCAGACAAACTTAATCTGGGCGATCCGGTTGGGATTTGACCATCAGCTCGCCACTGAGATGGCTCAAATTCCATGTCCCATGGGGTTTCAAAGCATGTACGGGCAAAAGTAAATAATCTCAGCTTTAACACCAAATCGGTGTATAGCTGCCATGCCAGTTGGAGGCTGTACGAGTGCTGAGGTACTTGTAAATTGCTCAAGTCTAGACACGAGCGGTCGAGATATTGGGGTTGGATTTGAACCACGGACCTTCCGGTCAGTAAGTCCATGCATTCATCACTAAGCTATCTCGAAATATCACACCAGATAGAATGGCTCGAACCTCATTCCAGACAGACGTGAAGGTCTCAGCGCTAAACTAGAAGGGGTAGCGTTCATATCCTGTTACCACTTCGTGGTCTGTGCTCCGCGAACTCTTCGGCCACAACGGTCTGCGGTGGAAAGCATGGCTTAAAGTAAACCTATCAACAAACAAGCTCTCCATTCTAAAGTTTCAGAAGGCCAAACCTAGAGCTGTAACCTTGTCAAATTCGTCGCGCCTTAGTGCTATGATGATCCTGCGGCCTTGGACTGGCTGGATCTCACTTCCTTAAAGTCAACGGGAAATACATCAACGAAGGATGGTGAGTTACTTTACTGTGGCCTGGAGGTAGTCATACTGTCATCTGCAATAGGAGTATGTAGGCAGTAAAGCATCTCGTTTTCCTCTCGGTCGATGTATTTTCTCGGAAGCACGCACACAAGACTCGGGTTCGGTCATACACCCCAAACCGCTCGGGACGAACCCGGGTTTTTTTAGCATTTTATTCTGATACAGTGACTCAGGTTATCTTAGACGTAAAAGTGTGTGCTTAGAACCAGGACTGAATGCGCTCTACCAGACTTGATTTCATTAGTCAATCGTCTCTGTGCTGTCAGGTTGATTGATGCATCTCGGCACTAAACGTTTGTTGTGTCAACATACTCTCCGACAGGGTAGCTCTGGGGCTGAAAAAGAATTACCAATATTTATCGCGTTTGTTTCCTTTCGATCAACGAGATGTATAGATATCATTTCAGTAGGCAAAGTGAATTCTCACGTCAGCTGACTAAGCCTGGGAGAAGCCCACATTAGCGGCTTATTCGGAGTTGACGCTCCTCGTACTGATAATGGGCAGTGACTTCTTCGGTAATGTGCTGAAAATTATGTTTCCAGCCAACAGCCAGCCTCAGAAGCACTAAACCCTTTCTGTTTGGAGACCACAACTACAATCCAGCCCGGGACGATGTGGCAACCATTAAGTACACCACTGGACACCACCACGGCACTGTTCGGGCACACGTACCAAATAACGTTCCTTCTGGAACACGCCGGTTGGTACCAGTTTTATCCCTATACTGTCGAGCTAAGTTGTGACCGAAAAGCTCACAGAACTCAACGATAATTCGGATGACGGTGGGAGAACGGTGCAGGAAGCCATGTTGACAGCCTTGGAAGCCGTCTACCCGAGGTCGCTGGGACGCCCCAATGAACACTGGATCTCATCACGACCAGCAACTATCGTTGATGCCAGAAAAACTATAGCAGGAACGAACGAATCCGGTGGTGCAGATCCCTCACATACGGGGTAATGAAGAGCCTAGGGATTGACAGAAAGCACTGGTGGAATGCGAATGCCTGAGAAACAGAGAAACAGTCGCGTCCTCTTCCAGCTAATCCAATCAACTGGGCCGAGGAGGGCCTGTTAATGAGACCGAAAAGGATGAGGCTTCTATTTATTCTCGAAAACGTCGTTCCGGACAATGGGCAGTGAAGCATCAGTGTTAAACACTGATGTGCTGTCCATGATGACGATGATGATGAGCAATGGGCTGAACACTTTGAAAAGCAGTTTGGCTGGCCTCTATCAACTCGGCCTCTCAAAGGACCAAATGAACCTGTATAGAACGTCGACACCAGTCCGTCATCGACAACGAAATTCCAGCGTTCGATCGCATGGCTTTAGCGCAAAAAGTACCTGGGCCACATGGTTTGCACCCCACAGTCTTCAAACAGGGCGGCCAATCCCTCGTGGATAACCTGACGACCTTACTCCTAAATATCTGGAATGAGAATAGAATACCGACAGAGTGGAGAACCTCGAGGGTGCAAGAACTTGTGAAATCCAGATATGCTGCACAAACTCGTAGTATCCTTGATAAACTTGGCCAGAAACTGGGGGAGGGCTCATCCTTGGCGAACGGCACTGGTTATGTGGAAACTTCCCGAAAATTCAAAATAAACCCTAACACAACCAGAATTGTTATTAAAGAGCTTGAAAAGACATCTAAGAGCTTCTAGAGCATTTGTCCTGGGTCAAGTATGTGTGGAACAGCCGAACTATCCACAGAGACGAATGCTCCTTTGTGGTCAAGGGAATCCGTCGTGGTATGCGTGACACTCCTTATGCGCTTGATGTAATTCGAGAATGTAGTCAGTGTACCATTTATCTGGTTCAATCTTTTTCTGATTCTGCCGGACGTGTGCCTTCTAGGAATTATGACATTTCAGTATCAGTGAAGCAGGCAGTCGCTTTATTTCCAGGCTAAGGCTTATATTCCTATTGTTCGGGCACTCGCTATGCATAACTTTTTTAAGTGGAGGTGCAATGATTGACTGGCCCTAGTTCATACATTCCTGCTCCAAAATTAATTTAAACAACCTACTTAAGGCGAATTTACTGACCGGAAGGTCCGGGTTTCGAATCCAGCCTTGGTATCTCGATTGCTTCTGTCTAGGCCTAGGCGACCTGGCAGTATCTCCGCCCTCGTACTTCTTTCGGGCGATGTGGCAGCTGTGCGTTAAACGATTGTCATATTTTAGTTAGAGCAAAGTAAATCTTATTTGGGCCTACGGGCCGATAGTATTTTAGGGTAGGAAAGCATACTTGTATTCCAAAAAGACGGAGGGTCTAAACTCATACACAGAGTTGGAATGGTTCAAATAGAAGACGCGGGCACAAAACCAGATGGGCAAATAAACTTGAAAGAACGCATCCCAGTTTTCAAGATGCTGGTTTATATTTCTTATGCTATTCCCCATAATGTCGCTGGGGGGCGAGATGGCTCAAGTGGTTAGAGCGCGAATTTACTGACCGGAAGGTTCGTGGTTCAAACCCAACCTCTGCCTCTCGACTTCCCCTGTCTAGGCTTGGGCAACCTGGCAGTATCCCAGTCTTAGTGCTTCCTCCGGGTGGCATGGCAGCTAGGCACCGAAAGGGTGTTACAGCTGAACAGTATGTCGCTGGTGACCACACTGACAACCCGGGTTTAAACTCGTTTTAGTACATTTCAATTTTCACTAGCTTCCCAAATTTCCAGCAGCAGCCTAGTTTCATCATACTTCCGTTTCCACATACAAGTTGCGCTTTAGCTGGCGTCTGACAGATCTGATTGATTAGCACTGAGTGTCCGGCCGATACAGAGCTTCAATTGAGGAGTGAGAATGATTGTTCTGAACTCCACTTGAATTTCCTGGCTTGTAAATGGTGATGCTTGATTGACATTCTCTGAGGATGCAACTCCAGACCTAAAGCTGTCAGCTTGGTGGGTGTCTGTGGATCAAAGGTGTCCCCCATAAATTCTTGGCTCTCTTTAAGACGCTGTACGCCAACTACCGCGGACGTATAAAGGTCTGCGGAAAGCGCTCGCGTGAGTTCATCACATCAAGTGGTGTCAGTCAGTACTATCCTGTTTCACCTTTCCTCTTCAACTTCGTCTTTGTTCATGGAAAACTCACTTGCCGTCCTGACCGCACACCATTAGCTGCTCTATCATGACTAAAAGAATGCGGACCTGCCAACGGTGTAACGAGCAACGGCGTAGCACTGCCCAAACGGATTCTCGCCCTCTACCTAGGTTCATCCTTCAGGGGTTCAGTACTCGAGACGACGGATGTGTGTGTTTGACTGTTTAAGTTTTGGTTCAGGCAGCCGATAGGAGCTTCATAATCAGGCATCATGTGCTCCAAGGCTCTGAAGAAGAAGACTGGTCATGTGGGGGGACCACTCTCCGCCGTATCCTTACAGGCGATGGTCCCAAAAGACCTGTTATGGCCAATTCCTGGGTAGTGTGCAATGTTCCCTGCTGACGACACGCACCACTTCGGTCGTTCAGGTTGTTCGTTGGATCAAGGAGCTTATTGAAAGTGGTCATCCGGGTCCTTTCACAATTTATTTGCTACGTGTCTTGATTAGGGAATCACTCTCGGGGAGTAGTTGGATTGGAAGTTTGGCGCGCTGGGGAAGGGAACAAGCAATTTACTGTGGTGTATTTCACTTAGTCATTGATAAGTGGGAGATGAGAAAATTGAAGCACATACAAAACTCTCTTATAGCGTTTTTCGAATCAACTGATGATTTTCTCCACAAAATGGACTGCAAAACACTAAACCCCGAAGTTTCCACACTAACACAATGCGCACAGTCCAGTTGCTGATAGTAAGAAGCTGGTGAAAGCATTCTGCGTGAGAAATTCGATGATAGCCGCGCTAAAACGCCGCATAATGTGGGTCTGAAAATGAACCAGTGAAACTAATGAACTGGCATGTTTCGTTAAAACAAACGTTTGTGAAGGTTGATGGTACGTCAAACGAGAGTATCTCGTCGGACTCGAACGTCTCTTCCAGGCCGAGCGACTCCAGAATTCCCGCTGTCCACTGTGCTAACGAGTGATACAGTGACCGTTTTTAATGGAACGGCTTTGTGTCCGTCAGACGGATTATAGAGTTCTCATTGAGTACACTTCATCAAGTGCTTTTGAGTGGATTACATTCTTTTGTTTTGATTGGTGAAGTGGTCCCGATATCTACCTTCTAGTGGATATAGTTTTCTGCGTTCACTCTGTGAAATTAGGGTTTTCTGGCTATGGTAGTTGTGATCCTGTCAGTATAATCCGGTCCGCCCATGAAGACGACAGGCTCCATTATCTGGTTCGGTCAACAGGATTTTCGGATTATTGCATATTTTCCCGGCGGCAATGCTCCTTAGACAATCCAGATACATGTGCATCTCTGCTTTGATATTTCTGAAAAGGATCGACGTGATATGCATTCAGTGCTTGGCGTCGATCACTAGAGGGGTTGAGCTTGCTAAATTACTAGCCCAAATCTTCAAACCGTGATTAAATACCGGGCCGATTCTTTTGATTGCCGACAGGACAGAACGACAATACTTCTGCCCTGGTACGGCTGAAAATAAGTGAAGTCATCATCATCATCATCATCAATGACAGCGACATCAGTGTTGACACTGATGCTTCACTGCCGTGGAAAATAAGTGAAGACGGATTAAGAACTTAGGTTTCCGGTTTCCTTGGGTTCTTGTCGGTTTCAAACCATTCAGGAGCTTGCTACTTTTCCCATTTACCTGTTTTACCATGTCTTATAAGAAGCTGTCGAATAATTTTCTATCATGAAATGGCAGCACTTCAATCTTAAACCCTAATCGGACCACTTTTGTGGCCTGGTTGTTCCTAACATGTTGCTGAAGCGATCTGTGCTAAGCGTCCCTCCTACACAAAACTTTCCTGTCGAGTCTCAGAAACCGTTTCTTTGCCGATACACTCGTTAAAAAACCCACTTACTCCGAATCATCAATTCCGACCATGATCCTGATTGAACAACCACACAATTTGGGGTTTGCTTGAGTTGCCCAACGCCATAGAAGTTAGAGTTTTTGGTGGCTCTCACTAAGGAAATGCAATTACGAGAAACATTAGTATGTCTATATAGTTAGAGCATGGGGTGTTGTACAGAAAGATGATGCGATAAAGACCATATAAATGGGAACGGACGTTTATTCTTAGAAACAATACCTTGCGCGATGGAACGGAGTGAGAAGTTGTGTGGCCAAATGGGTAGTCTAATATGTCAGATCAGGTTTTTGCACAAATAGTCATGCACAGATTCCCAGTCGTATTGAAGTTGCTTTTCTACCTTGAAGACAGGCGTTTATAAGGCAGGACAATGTACGAGGGACCGTGTAGGTGATATCGAAGTCTGTGTCACCGTAACCGAATGGCGGCTGTTTATCAAGTGAAACGCGGTGGCGCCAGCAGTCTGTTTCATAACCCCCTTCGAAGGAACCATTCTGGACAATGCTCACGTTTTGTCATAAAGTCGTCCCGGTGTTTTCCCGGAGTAACATTTGGGTGCCACAGGTCTGTCCAAGGTGCACACAGATGATGTTCCACTGCTAGCGATATTCACTACATCATGTGATATCAGTCAGGGCCATTTTATTTAACCTTTCCTCTGCAACTTCGTCGTTGCTTTGGTCATGAAAAACTCACTCCCAGCCTCCAAGGACTGTGAAGTCGAAATACTCCCAGAGCTTTCGCTCACAAATATCGACTGTGGAGACATAGATCTTGGATCTGACGCCATGGTAATTTAAACAACATTGAATATAACTAATTTTGCCTCGTGGTTTCGGAAACCGCAACCACGCGAAGGATAGAAACGAGCCAGGGAAGGTCAGACAGTGACGCAGTTTGGGAGCCAGTACCAAAAAACGCAGCTGCGCTAGTCCCTGCCCTCTTGGTGGATGAGGACTCCGAGACGGGGCACATCAATGGTCGGAGAAATTGTCAGATATGGCCCAGTTACGCCGTCAATGGTACGCATGTAGCCAATCCGTTGTTTTCAGTGCATAACTTCCCCTCCCGGTCAACTGACGCCCCTATATTAACGCGTAACTCATCAGCTACCGCTTCCGACGCGTAGCTTTCCACCTTTACCTCCGCAGGACATCGGCAAACGAAACGGTTGCAGTTATAACCACTGTACAACGAATCCCTTTTTTCTACAGCTCAAGTTGATTATGATGATGGCACTTGTCAGCTGACTGCCACATGGCCGCACTGTTAGACTGGCAAACTAGGCAATCGGTGGAATGCGGGCAAGAGGGAGCAACCCGATCCGAAATTCGAAAAATGACCGACGGAGTGTAACGACTCCCAGGTTTAAGACGTCATGAACAGTTTGTATATCCACAATATTCCTTGCTTTTGGGGGTTCTTTTCTGTTTGAGGTCTTGTGTTGGACCATTTCCACAAGGTAAAATGTTTCTTGTGACCAAACGATGACTGCCATTATGGGACTTCGAAACCCTGGAAATCGTCGCCCTACGTCTCTGTTGCTTTTTATGGTAGCCGACCTTTCTTGTTCTAACTACCCACTCAAAGGCGCATTGATCTCGCCGTGGTCCTTCAGGAGACGTCTGCAAGCAACTTGCCAAACTTGTGAATAGGTCGGCAGCTACCCGATCTACACCCAACTGATTACATGCCACCTATTGCCTGTTTTGTCGATTTTCTGCTTTCGTCCAGTGTGGCTTTTTAGTCTCGGTGTTTCTCACCGAATTTATCGCACGCGGAGTGTGAGCTGCGCTGTGTTCATGTGAAAGTGCATATATTCGACGTTTTCACGACCCACACTGTGAGAAATCCGCCTGTTAGTTCTATGAAAGCGAGCAACGGCTTTTTCTCATTTGGTTTTCAGTTCGTACAAAAAGTTGTCGTTCAGCTCTGAGTGCGTTTTGATCCCACATCATCATCGTCGACAGCATAGTATCAGCGTTCAGCATTAATACTTCGCTGCCATACAACCACGATTTATTTGTGAAGAAGCAGTCTACCACAACCATTCCGCGGTAATTTCGCCTTCAGACACTCATTCAGGCACTCTGGACTGAAGCGGACGACAAGACCGCCATTGGCATAGCTTAGCAGCCATATCTTGCAACGTCTCTAGCCAGACACAATGGGGATTACATGAACCTGTTCTGAGATTGAAGTCGCACTGACAGTACCCAGACTTTTTTAATCTCTCATACCCCTCTGCCAGGTCGAAGGTTGGCCACCTCTCTGCTTTTGCTACCCCGGAAAACAGCACCCATTTCGGCAAACGATGGTCCGGAATTCCCAGTAAATGGCCTAACCAACGCAACATCTGGTTCTGGTTCTTCGATGGGAGCACAACTGAACAGACTTTCAAGTTGCATCGTTATGGATTCACTGACACCAACCTACACGCCCTATTGTTCTGAGACATCGGTTGTCGAAGAGCTGAAGACATCCTAGTTCCGCTGCTCGAACAGACCAAATCCCACAGCCCGTACTGTAGTCCGGTGCACACGTCGCTTACGATTTAGGGAAATACCGCTTTCTCCAATTAGCGAATTCGACCCGACCCTTGCAGATTCGTGCATTGACCTCATCTTTCACACTACAGTCGGAAGTAATACGACTTTCGATATGCGTAAAACGCTGCACAACTTTGAGTGCCCCACCCTAAATTGTAAGTGGCATGTTCACTCCATGAGCATGACCTTACAATTTGTGGGTGCACAGCGCATGCCAGAGAACGAGCGGAGTCTGGTCAATTCATTCAAAAACAGGTGCGCCTTCTCTTCGAAGACGAGAACGATGTTACAGATGGACAAGCTTCTCGTCAGTAGTTATTTGAACCTTAGGATTTAGGCCTTTCAGCGTTCATCTCATTATCTCGTCTGTCACGAAATTAAATAGAATTGAAGAGAGTGTGCATCCATGACGGACACCACTTTGTGTATGGGAGCTTTTGCAGAGCTCTCCGTATACCCTCAAACGCCCGGAAGTCTGAGAACACAAGGGACTTTCGGGGCGTTCAGTCCTGGGCAAACGTTTTAGGGAGAATATACCAGTCAATCGGGTCGAGTCAGACTTGGAAATCCAGGAATACTAAAATTGTGGGTCAGCTGTATATATGGCGTTATTACCCGACGGGGCGTGAAGATTCGGTCGAAACAGCTCCTACCCAGAATCCTGCTTACTGTTTCCGAGTCACTGTTTCACCGTAGGGCGAGGAAAGGCAAGTGACGCCAACAGTCTCGTTGATCCCCCTGTGATTGCCGCACTCACTACGTGTTAATAACGGTAATGCCTTAGCTCAGTTCTCGGTCTGCACCTTCCAAGCTAACTTTCTTGTCAAAAGAATCACCAACGGTGCACGCGTATTAAACACCCAAAACTAGGTCAAAGGCATCTTAACAGTGTATGGGGCGATAACATTATGTAAATCCCAACGCCTTCTGGACGCTCTATTGTCAGCTTTTGCACGCTTTCGTGCCACCAGAAGGAAACCCAAGGGCTAAGGTACTGCGAGGTTGCCCAAACCTAGAAGAAAGTAGTTGAAATGCAGAGGTTGGGTTCAAACCATGGCCATCAGTATCTGTAAGTTCGCACTTTACCATTAAGGTACCTCGATGTTCAACCGGCATTCGGCGGATGCCGGATCATGATCGGCCGATGGATCCCTACTTGCGGCCAGTCAGAGCTCGCTTTGATGCTGGACCGGCAAGCGGCCCGGTCTTATGTCCAACTGCTTGCGGGATAGGCTTATTGACCGTAGCAGCGCCCAACTGTGAACGCTGAAGCGGTTTTGGAGCTCGATTCCGCCTAACAATACGAGCTCCTCTTTCGAAAGTGCGCACTGTCACCGATAATCTCCGGTTGTCTGGAACAGTCTCCTTTTCCTGGATGCAGGCAAACAGATAAGATAAGCGCTAACTGAGGGCCTCACTCCCATCTTTGAACAATGCGGGTGGGAATTCATACTGACCATGCGTTCGATGGCGCTTGAGAGGACATTTGCAATCGTAAACCTCAGAGACCTGCCTAGGCTTGGGCAACCTGGCAGTATCGCAGCCCTCTTGCCTCCTCCTGGTGGCATGGCGAACCTCAGAGACCGTAGGCGTTCATGTTAACCGTCCAAGGTTCTACTTCAGCTGTATGATCCAAATGAGTGGAACCGTGTGACTACGATAATTGTTGTCCGAAGTATCCGGCTCAGTGTTGAGACATTTTCCTTTATTCAAGATGGTCGGGCCACTTTGATCATTGATAGCTTCGCCTACAGGTGGTTTCCGGGGACCAGTCGCTCGGACCGACTGAAATAATCTTCAGGCATTGCCGGCTGTCGGGGCTTCTTGCGTTTTTGCTTAGCTCACTTTCACTCGACGTCTTCTAATTCTTCGGGCCGAACGATGCTCAGGGTCAGCGGTCACATTTCTCCCAGATTCCACAAGTGCAACTTCTGTCTGATATCCAATACTTGGGCGAGTTTGATAGCAATGTGCCACAGGCAAAACTCCCAGCACTGTGCGAAGAAGAGGCGATACCGTTTCAGCATGAATTCAAATCTGATGGTGAAGCAGTTGGAAGAGACTTCAGAAGACGATTATGGCATGCAGTTCATGGTTTCCCACGGGCGTGAGAAGCTTAGAGGGAGTCCTCCATGATCACATCGATGACGTCTGAATTATTAGCTGATAACAGGCAGTCTTGTTTCACACCGAGCTGGAGGTAGCTCGGTGGTTAAGGTGCGAGATTGATGACCGGATGGTTCGTAGTTGGAACTCAATCTCAGCAGCTCATCCGCTCCCGTCTAGGCTTGGGAATCCTATCAGTATTTCAGCCCTGGTGCTCCTTTCGGGTTGCACTGCAGCCGAGCACCTAAAGGGTGTTAGAGTTAAGCGTTTTCCTCCTCGTCTGATAACGTCGTCTATAGTAAACTCGGGCAAGAACTTATCCTAGCACCTGCGATGTCCATGGTATTGGTCTGTGGTGGTTTAAGGAGGGTTAGAAACTTATGTGGGACACCGCTTCTCAGCGATGGAGGAGCAACGTAGTTAAGGATTGTCTTCCATGCAAGGTGGCTGTTGTTGATTATTGGGGGCTTTGTCGCTGTTCTGGGTCCTGTCGGATAGTAAGGTTGTGATCTATGCACCTTTCAAGACATGATCCTGCTGGATTTCCACGGGTCTGGGTTTCTATATCCAGTCGGTCCAGAGAGCAACTTGGATGCCAAGGCTATACCTTCTGGTGGACAATTAACGTTTGTTCCATGGAAGTGTGTGAACTTTTTTCAGGGTTTGCGGCGCAGCCGAGTTGGTGGTGGTCGAATTGTTCGCAGCATCATTGTACTGTTGTGAAAGGGAGCGATGGTTGTGCCCCAAACCAGAAAAGAACAGCTCTGCTCCTCTTCATAACAGCGCACTCGTTTCGATTGGTGACAAAACTTTTGCAACAAAATTGCCATGTTTACCGAACACCTCGACCGATTGAACAATTTGAGTTACCGATATTCTTCACAGTGCTCGATCCATCTTTCCAATCGGTGTTTTTGCGAGTGAATCACTGAGCCCTCTTTCTCACTCCACGTTTCACTGTCGTTTGCCTCCCTTTTTCTGTTCCATAGAACTGGATGGTATAAAGCACGGTTGTTTCCGGTGGTCAGCAGAGCTCTCGTTCTTTTCGCGAACTCCGTTTTTCCCATTTGAAGGTTTTGTGTGCGTCGTCGTACTCGTCGCTTGCTGATGTGGATTTCCCAACACCAGTCAGAATTAGTTATCTCGCTAATATCCAGTGGTAAGATGACAGTGTTGGAGAAGTTCGACGGACAGTCTTGAATTCTGTGAGCATAGCTGCTTTTACACCTGGCGGTGCCTCATCCACGCTTTCATTATCGGCATTACGTTGGCTAACTACGGGGAGTATGCGAGCTAGCCCATGTCAGTACTGCTGAGCTCTGGTGGTTATCCGATGGTGGATGGTCGACTTGCAGTGTCTTAGCAAAAACGAATTGTTGGTAGCTGATAGACACGTGGTCCAATTCGATCCACTGTTACTTAATGGTCGCTGGTTTACCCGACGCTACATTTTGAGTTGAAATTTCGTGCTATCCAGAAACTTAGTTGTCGGCGCATAAATAGGCAGGCCATTATTTGTGCGGAATTGTAAACCCCTAACCGACCAGCCATGAGGCTCATTAGAACCAACGTGGGCATTCGTATCATCCCGGAGAGTGACAGTAGCAATGCTTTCCGTTTAACGTAATAGCCAGGTCGAATCTTTGTAGAAAGTCTCTCTTTAAGCATCAATATCCAGCTCGTGGGGGTATAATCTAGTAACATGAAGAGGTATCGGTTTCACGTTGAGTAGTGTTGCGCTTGATCGGGCTGCAGAATGGAACAGTTCAAGGACGACTTTACTGGAATCTTATCTAGGATAACCTCGAGGCTGAGTGCAACCCCCACACCACATATACTAATAGCCTTTGGCTTATGAGGGGTTAAATTGTAAAAAAAGCTGTTCGTTTTGAGTGTATGACCAAAATATACTGTCGAAGAATAGTATAAGTAAACTTTAATGGCATAAGGCCTGAGTGTTGACTGATTGGACGCAGTCTACAAATTCTGAAAGTTCTCATGTGGGGGGGGGGTGTTGTTATTCCCTGGGTATCATTTTGGTTTATCCTGTGAAATGGGAAGGAACATCGGTGAGGGTGGTTGGTAAGCTTCGGTTACCCAGGCCGATTAAATGGAACTGTTTGATATACCCACTTTGATTTCTAACTGAAGAATCTAACGTACAAGACAGTGGGATGATGAAGAGTTTTGTTCTTTTTTTATTTTTGTTCCTTTTATCGTCCGAACTGTGAGGCAGCGCGGGGCGCATGCCGAAGAATTGAAGTGAGAATCAAGGACAATGTTGCCTGCATATATTAGGCCGACAGTATTCTCGCTTGAAAAGTTCTGAATACCAGGGCTTTGGAGTCCCTCTAGAGATGGCCCATTGGTTAGAGAGCGAATTTACTAACCGGAAGATCCGTAGTTCGAACCCGACCTCTGCCTCTCGACTTCCCCTGTCCAGGCTTGGGCAACCTGGCAGTATCCCAGCGTTCGTGCTTCCTTTGGGTAGCATGACAGCTAGGCACGGAAAGAGTGTTACAGCTGAACAATCAGCATTATCTAGAGTTCATCTCATCTAATCCATTGCGAAATTTAAAAGGTGCCAAGAATGAGCATCACCTGCTCTTAGGGAAACTTCTGGGGGCTTCTTTAGAGTTTCTCAAGTTTGTTACTTTGGATATGTCAGACACATACTCATGAACTGCTGATGCACGCCATGTTTCGCAAGCGTGTTGACGAACCGTTTGACGACCGAACGTACCCTTGAAGTATAGGAACACCAAGATTGTGGGGCACCTATATGCATATCGTTGACGGAGTGTAAAAATGTAGTCCTCAAAATTCCTTTCTCGACGCAATCCGGTTGGTCTTAGGTCACGCCTTCACACGTCCTCCCAAGACGACGTAAAATCAACGATGCGAACAGTCTGGTTATTTTTCGTAGTCTTTTCGGATCGCGTTCTGCTATTCGGTTTCAGATTCTTGTACGAGATGGCTCAAGTGGTTAGAACGCGAATTTACTGACCGGAAGGTCCGTGGTTCGAACCCCACATCTGCCTCTCGACTTCCCCTGTCTAGGCTTGGGCAACCTCTCTTCGCCAAGTTATTCTTCCTCAAGGAATCCGAACGACCGGAAGCCCTAAGAGAATTTCAGTGGTAATCCGCAGGTTCCGGAGTGTTGAGGGTTGCATCGATCACCATTGAATTTACTGAAGTTGGTGTAGTAATCGATTGGCGTTAAGATATATACCTATACCAAGTGGTGCAAATTTTGTCGCTGGCACAGTATGTTCAGAAGTTGTCACCATGCATTTGTGTGAATGCACGCAACTTCCTTCTATGATTGAACAACGAAATCGAGTCTTCGCTTAAGTGTTTTTGGAGCCCATACGACAACCCCGAGCTTCATATCACCGACTGACCGATACTACGGGTCGGAGTGTTCTGACTACTTGGATATGAATTTACTATGTGCTATTCGTCGGCCTCGCAGGCCTCATCAGAGTGCGATCTAAGATCACGGATTCTGACGCCGCGCGTGTTTTCACTCCAGTGGGGTTGTCTGATTCCGTGTTGTGTTACCAAGTGTGTCGGTAATGTGAAATGACAGGTTGTAAGTTTTCAATGTCTGTCACATTCAACTTTTTGCCATAACTGCACAATGTTCTTTAACCAATATACCAGAAAAAGCACAAAACTAATATTACTTACCTTTCCATCCGTGTTTTTTTCTTGCCTTCAACACAGCTGGTTACGAAATATATCTGTGATCCTTTTCTTGAACAAACAAGATTTGCTGACCGAGAAAGTCCTTGCAGGCAAATCCAAGATTGAAGTTTATTTTCCCCATTACGCTACCTATCAAGCTCCCGCGGATAGTAAGTGGTTTTCTTGCTAATCTCAATAGTTTTTTCCCGACGAAGACAAGTTAACTTGAAAAAACTGCTCTGTGATTATTTAGTGCTTGATTGTTCATGCTCCTCACTGATTGTAGGGCGGAACCCTAACGAAACTCAGTTGCCATGTGAAACAGCTGTAGCAATTCCTTTTGAGATCAGTGTACCACGGGGAAATGGTATTTTGGCCTCTTCTGTGAAGGAACTCTTGTCCGTAGACACACTTCACAGTGAACTATGGCTGACGAGGAACTTCATTCTAGCCACCTCAGAAGAGTTTCTGCCGAGAGAAGGTTACTGCTTTAGGGACATGGCCGTCTTAGACAATATTTTAGTTCCTCTAAGGTTTCTGGAGGTCATTAGATAATGGTAATCATGATCTGGTCCGCTGGTTTATATCAGGTTACTGTCCAAACCACTCGGAGTACCGAAGTTGAATTGTCAGTTCCAATTATCGAAACTCGTGGCCGTCTTTACATAGTCAGATGTGTCTGTGAATGTAACCATGAATCATTCTGTCATGTTCACTCGCCACGTAAAGACGACCTTACCGTGGTTTGACGGTTTATGTGCCTCTATGACCCATTGAGCTATACTGGGTGTGTGTGTGCGACACCAGCAGGGTCTTACGTCAGATCGGTCAATGGTTAGATGTCTAATTAGCACAATATTCTGGCCCTTGGGATTGGGGGTTGTAACCTGTGTGGTGACTTGTTCTTTAAAAACGGTATCTGGCATTTCTCGCCAAGCACCGCTGCCTTGCGGTCAAGCTTTTGAGCCAAAAGCTTTGATGGAGGACCTTAATAGTCCCCCTCCCCGTTTAGGGCGCCCTGATAGTATCCCAGCTCATGCAAAATCATGAATTGCACGTGTTCATCCTTTCTAGTTTGGAAGATAGGGAATCCAAAATTTTCGTTTGTCAGCGGAACTTGGTCATCTAAAATTAATACATGGATAGGCAAATGCTACTTCTTTACTAGGGAATAGGAACTAGAAATAAGACGTCGAGTGGTTTTGTCTTGAAAGTGGTCGATAAAAGTTGGGGTAAGGGAATACAGTGTGTATCCAGTAACAGCATTCTGGGATGTCACGAATGAAGTCAACCAGTGCTAAAGTGAAATTGTGAAAAAGACTGGCCCACCTACAAGCATGAGGTGTGGATTTGATCGAAATCAGTCTTGTAGCAACACTTTGCAGGTGTGAAGGGCATGTCAAACCGTGCGGTGGTTATTTATGTTAGTTAAAATGGTTTGCATTTGGGAAGGATCTGAACCAAGGAGAGCAATATCGTCTGCATACTTAATGTCTGCGAGGGAACGTCCCGGGAGCATTTCGACTCCCGAAGTTTCAGAGGCAGGGAGAGAAATTTCAAGCAGCATATAAATGACAAAGTTGACGGGGAAGGTTGAAAGAAGACAGCCTTGCCCTACACCACTGGACATGGTGAACTCAGGCGAGAGCTTCCCGAATACTCGTACGCGCCCACAGGAGTTCGCATACAGTGCCCTCATAAGGGAGAGAAATTTGGAAGGGACACCTTTGGTCGCCAGACACTACCAAAGTTGCTGACAACTGACAGAATCAAAGGCAGCTTTCAAATCTAACATTCTTTCTTCCAGGTATTCCGGTTCCACCATTTTTTCCCGCCACACTTGTGGAACTGAGTAGAAGGACAAGCCAACAGAACTGCACAAGGATCGCACCAATTTATCAACTAAGACGAATTGACCGAAGAGAGATTTGGTGTGTTTCTCTTGATGGGTTCGCGAGAGCACTTTAGATGCAACGGATACCAGACTGATACCACGATGGTTTTCACATGACGTTCTTGCTCTCTTTTTGAAAACTGGGATGACGGTCGAGGAGCTCCATTCGACTGGTATTCTGTTTTCATTCCAAATCTTCTGCAATATTGTTGTCAGACTGTTCACTAGGACCTGACCACCTTTGAGGAGTGCACCAGGTGCCTTATCGCGCTTGAGGATTGATATCTCACACTGGATCTTGGTTGTTGGTTCTGGGCTGGTGTCGATGTTCCATTCAGGCCCGCTGGGTTCTTCCAGTTGCTGTGATGATGAAGACCAACGGAACTGTTCCTCCAAGTGTTGAGCCCGTCGCTCAAGACGACAGTTGAAGAAGTGAATTGCAGTTCCATCTTTTTCGCCTATTGTTTCCCTGATACTTCTGACTGGTTTATCGAATCAGCCGAAATAGAGCGCGGCTGTTATCTGCAGTCGAAGTATTTACCTTCTCTTGAGCCTTCAAAATCCACCAGTGTTCTCTGTCATCCTTCAGGCTCCTGATTATCCGATGTTTGAGGGATCTACGTGCGCCATCATAGTCGCTCGTTGCTGATATGGCCTCTCTGGCGGCAATAAAGTCTGCTGATCTCGACGATATCTACTGTTCATTTAGTCGAGTTGGATGGCTTGGATACACAGTTCTGAAGGCTGAGAGCATAGCTTCTTCAATTCGCCTCCATACGAACTCCAAGTAATCTTCGACCTCCGCATGACTGCGTTTCTAGTAGCTTCCTAGCCAGCTCAGCTCATTACTCTTGAGCTACTGAGACTTGTCGAAGTTTATGAATGGAACTGCTCTACTTTGGCACACGGAATACTAATGGAAAGTGAAGTGATGACCGGACTCACACAATGGCATGGTCAAAGTCAAACTGCGTATCCCAGAAGGGAGGACAATCTTTAATTAACGCTTTCCATGTAAATCGATGTGTGTTTTGTTGGAAATTTGTACTGGCCCGAAACAGACCATGATCAGTACACAACTGAAGCAGTCGCTCTTCATTATCCATACACTCAGCATCGACTTCCAATCTGCTACCTAACTGTGCTTCGTGTGGATTTAATCGGCCAACTTGAGCATTCGTATCACTCGCCAGGATTACTATATCCGTCCTTGGCGACCGAAGCAGTCGTGAGGGTTCTTGATAAAATCCGTCCGAAGTCTCAGAACTGCTGTTTGTTTGGGCGTGTCCCGGTGCAGTAATTAAACACCGTTTGCCGCATCGACCTGCATTGATCTTAATCGAACAGGGCAACCGCACAGCGCGAACAGGACTGTTTGCTATGATCCAATCCAATAAAACGTTTTCAACCTTGGAGCTGATTGCAACTCCCACACCTAAGATACCACGAGTCTTTGCGTCAGGGTCACCGGATACTCGAAGAGTGAAATGTGGAGCATCTGAGCTTGTCCGAAGTGGCTCGAGGAGCACGACCTATGTAAGGTCTTGTATGCATGTTTCAGAGACACAATACTCACCGACAGAGAGCGAAAGCAAGATTTCATCAAAGGATGCCTGTTGCCCGATTTGACATAGAGTACGGACATTAAAGGCTACAATGTGGATCAGATCTTTTGAGGTTAGCAAGTGGTTATTCTGGTTTATTTTCCTGAGCTGCATCGCTCGGTGGGGAGAAAGTCACTGAACGCAGAACTGCAAGAGCAAATCGTTCAGCTGTAGCACCCTTTCGGTGCCTAGCTGCCATGCCACCCGAAGGAAGCACGAGGGCTGGGATACTGCCAGGTTTCCCAAGCCTAGACACGGGAAGTCGAGAGGCAGAGGCAGGGTCCGAACCACGGACCTTCCGGTCAGTACGCTCGCGCTCTAACCGCTGAGCTATCTCGCAAGGGCAAATGACACTTGTCGGTTGCCCAAGCTGAAGAATGGGGTTTGGTTGGGGTACCCCACCCTGGGCCTTTGACCCAAAATTTCAACCCACAAGACAGTGTGAGGATGTCGAGTTTTGTTCGGGGACCGTGCCCGTAGCCTCTGACTCAAAAGTCTGGCTCACGATGCGGTGGGTAGTAGGGTTTTCTTGAGGGACCCTTCCCTTTAGGGGGCCGGCCTAGCTCTGCTTCTTGGATTAAGATGTTTTCAGTAGCACAGTTTAAATTACAAGCTTCACCTCAGGCATAGCATCGTGAGCGGCCATACAGTGACAGAATAGGGATAGAGCTTAGATCTGCGTAGACCGAAAAAACTACTTGTTTTCATCCTGTCTCCACTGGCGTTAAAATGCGTCCTCGAGGTAAATTACGTTGCTTTCTAGTTCTGTGCGATTTTGACCTTGGCGAGGTGGCATAAAATTCGACCGAGTGGCATAGGTTAACGACCATTAGACAGTACACTGTACCAGCACATCTCAGCCGCGGATTCGCGGGGATATTGGATATCCTGATTCGTGTCACTCTCGTTTGATCAGTCGTCCCCCTGTGATAGTGCAATTATTCTGGTGAGTCTGTACCAAACGGAAAGCACTAGACTTGACTTTCGCTCTCATCAAAGGTTATCAGCAGTGAAAACGTGGTGAATCCACTCTGTCGCACACTTAAAACGTCCGATTGATAGGTCTCAATATGAATCAGGTTTAATTGTTCCGGTGTGGAGAATGCGTTGCATTGTTTTTATGCGTTCTGTACCCAAGGGAAGGTTTTGCGACCACCTGAAGAAGTTTTTCCGGAACGCTTAGTACTCTAGTTTCCGGCGTTGAATTTCAGCAAAGTTCAGCTTCCTTAATCGAGTTTCAAACAGTTTAGAGGTTGTCTGTGCGTTGGCTTGCCTGTCTTATCACGGTTGCTCAACTTCGCCATTTGAGGCCTAAAACATCTGATTCTTTTTCCTGTCTATCGTTCCCGTTCCCGACAAGGGAACCCAACCCTGGGGAACAAAATTGTTTACTTTCATGTGTTAAAGAGAATCTTACATAGATATTTAGGCTGCGGCTTTTCCTGGAATTCCACTGTATTATCAGGAGGTTTTTTCTTGACATGGAAGTGATGTGTTGTGTTACCAACACGGTTAAGTAGCAGGTGGTAAGACATTTATCAGAGTAGCCGACAACGTATTTTATTTCGGGGAATAGGTCAAAATTTCACTATGCCGACCCAGAATTCGAGTGGGCGATGACAGAATTAGGCAAGAAAAAACGTGTTTCGCCATCTAGCTGATCGATAGCAAATCTTTCAGAGCTGTGGAATTTAAAGTTACTGCGAACGACTGTTTTAGTGACAATCGATAGTCGGAACACTGGAAATATCAGCGACGCCATTACCCGCGTGAAGGCACTAAATGTATCAGGTCTACTTTCTGCCATAAGATAATCAAGTTGGGGTAGAAAAAAGATTGACAGTTCGAGCCGGACAAGTTTAGGTACGCTGACCAGTGAATAAAAACAACCCCCACTCTCGAACCGGAGGTTTTTATTGTCAGCTAAGGCGAAGTATCTAGTGCTCCTAGGACTGACGCACTACTTATAAGCTTGCTAAGACTTCGAGTTTAGCTGGGTTGTATCTCCCAGCGATAGTGTTCTCATTTTAGCCGGTGGAATTGCATGGCTGTCAGCGTCCACCTGTGTATGCTAATGATATATCATACGTCGTCCAGTGATACCCGGTGTTTCTGTGTATTGGTGGCAGTTCCACACACAAATGGATCTTTAATAGCTGAACCTATTAGTCATGAGAGTCTCTGTACTTGTCCAAAAGAAACACGGTTGTCGGAAACGTTCAATTTCCCCTTTTTTGGAGCCCATCAGGTAGGCCAGCCGCCCACCTCTTATTTCACGCGAACCGTAATTGTACGCATTTCCCCAAGTACTCTCATCTTCAAACTGACTTGGCTTTGACAAGAAACTCAGCTTAATCCTAGGTGAATCACCCATTTAAGATGTTTTAGTCGAACACGATTTTGATGGAAATCTGGGTACTACGTCTACCCGAGAAAGCTGAAACTGATCGTTGGTTGTTGAAGGGTTTTCAGCAACTTCATGAGTAGTATCATCCGTCTAGATAGTCTAATGCTTGCGTCAGATGGATAAGTCCGGTTACCTTCCGTTATTTTTGTCAGTAAAGGCCTGATTGAGCCTGTCTCTGTTTCTTCTGGCACAAGACATGGCTTGTCGGATGCAGTAAGCACATAATTTCAATCAGTCAAAACAACGCTTGGAACCGACTGAGTAGTCATCGTTTTCGGAAAAGTTTAGTAACAATCAATAGATTTATTTCTGGGCAACGTTTCGCTTTTGACGCAAAAGCATCGTCAGGCATAAGAGTGATTTTGAATCTTGATCAGTCTGTTTTTTTACACAACTGCTTACTCACAAGAGCAGTCTCCAATATCCCCAGTTTTAGCTAATATTTGTATGGAGGACTTCGAACAAATGGTATGGCGTTATGTTGACGATACCTTTGTTGTAATCAAACGTGATGACGTGAATATTTTCCACGACTATCTTAATAGTTTGAATCCTCACATCAAGTTTAGCATAGAAATAGAGTCCACCTTGGGCACATTACCCTTCCTGGACTATAGCACATAAGAGTGGTGGAAAATTAAAAACTACTATCTACCAGAAACCGACAGACACAGGAACCGTCTTAAACTACTCATCAGCACACCCAAAGTCCGTGTACGCCAGCATCGTCTCATCGATGGTTAGTCGAGTCAGAGTTCTGTGCACAGAAGAGATCGACCGAACAGCAGCTCAAATTAAGATTGTCAACAGATTTCAAGTAATTGGATGCCCAGTGAGTTTGGTTAGTGGCAGTTAAGAAGGATATTGGCTCCGTTATCTAGACCCAGTACGGAATGGACTAGCACAGCAGTCATTCCATATAAAGCAGGAATGTCGGAGGTTATTCGAAGACTGCTAAACTTAGCCAACATTCGAGTAGCTTTCCAGTTTGAAAGAACTAGGGACTGCAAAAACGCTACGCTCAGTTCTGGTGCAATTGAAAGTCCCCCTCCCCGACTAGGGACTGTGTTGTATAAAATTAACTGCATCGATTGCACTAAGGTTCACATAGGACAAACTGCAAAATAATTGCACACCAGAATTGGTGACTATAAAAATGAGGATAAACAAACCACCAAGGAATGCGGAAGAATACCAAACGCTGGTCAAAGGCTCAGCGGTTGTGATACACGCCTTAGACACGGAACATAGAATAGATCTGGAGAATGTGGAAGTTTTAAGATGGAGACTGTGATTCACACCACAACGGCTGATAGCCGAGGCGGTGGAAATCACCAAGCCTCATAGCGTTGCCCAGCAATAAATCTACCGACTGTTACCAAACTTTTACGAAAACCACACCTAATTTCAGTGTTTGGGTACCTGTTGGATGCCCTCTTCGGGAAAGTGATGAGGAACAAAAGCTGAATACTTGATTATACAAAGTGGAGGGGATGAACGGCTTATCAGGATTATTTGCTACTGTTCTTCTTGTCTTTTGCTTCATCGCTAAGTCTGCAGTGACGTGGAACACACGAAATTCGTACTGTAAAACAGTATGGATTCTTTCGGTTGGGTTAAATTAATGTCCCTTTTGTACTGGCGTTTGTGTTGTCTTCCATGCGAATCGCTCAGAGCTCTATATCAACAAGCCTCTGATAAGTCGTGCTTGGTATTCGTCAGTGTAATGTTGTTCATTCTGTTCGTTATCTCCAGAACTCTTTGCCTCTTTCATACTCCAGCACTTCAGAAGGTTGATTTCAGTGCATCTACTCACTACACAATGACACTTGTTTTTTTCGCGTGCTTCCTTTCATGGGCTCGTTCGCGTGAAGCTCAGGTTTGTCTGTACTAGTAGGAGAGTAATAATTTATTCGATATACTGTTGCCACTAAACCATCTTTGTTTCTGTCCACAGCCCTAGCCGAATATCATCACGATAACCCGGAAGTGGTTCGTGCCCGGTTCTTTTTCCGTGACGAGTTCCTTGTAAGTCGTATAGCTTATCACCAAAGTCACGTTATTGCTATTTTTGTGTGGATAGTATTTAGCGGAAACCGACACACTTATGCTTCCAAAACTAACTGGCCCCAAATTCTAAGCGGTTTGGGCTTGTCTTGAAGGTCCTTGACTCATCGAGACAAACCAGTCGTAACATTTGATATCTAGCTGAGCGACTGGCATCCTAAACGGATTTGTTCAACAGCAGTGGCTCAATTGCTGAATGTTTAACTCTGATTGGATGTTACCAGCCGGTTTCAGTAGGATACCATAATAGTGGACGTAACAACAATACATAATCCCCACTTGATTTTCAGCTGTCAGAAATCATAATCTTCTGTCACTGCTTACAGTAGAACGCTTAGCATCCCACCATTCTTGAGTCAAGGACGCCTGAATGTTTTCTCCACTTGAGTACAATTACTATCGCTAGCATTACTATTAAGGGCCCACAATTGTTAATAGTGGTTGAAGGCTTAATTGCAGATGCCGATCTAAATCCGGTTGTGCGCGAATCTTGATCTGCGGTTCACTTTGATGATAGGCATTTCAACCACACCTGCCAAGTTTGTTCAGTTTAAACCTTGACTGTATTGACCCGGTTCTGCAGTCAACCTTCAAATCTCCAAGTTACCCTCGCTCAGTTAACGGTTATTTCCTAGCCCTCTTTTTAATTAGCTGTAGCCTTTCAGTCTTGTTTTTCTTTAGTACCTTAGTACCCGATCTATATAATTGACAAATCTTTTTGCGTCTCTGCTTTTTTGTTTTTCAGAGAGTAACGTCAAACAACAACGGTGGTCGTCACTATTGTTATCCACATCTAACGTGTGCGGTGGACACAGAAAACATTCGACGTGTCTTCAATGACTGTCGAGACATAATCCAGAGAATGCATCTGCGACAGTATGAACTTTTGTGAATCGTTGGCGTAAATTTGGCTGTGTTTTTGTTTCTTTGTGTTTGAACGAAGCAGCCGCAAGTACAATCTCCTGGACTGGACCTACCCCACCTCTTCCCTTATGCACTGCTGTGACTATTCACAAAAGATCTAGCCACTACACGATTTTATGGTCTCCGAACAACCTGTTTCTCGGCCCGGCCAAGCCTCAAAATCGGTGTTCCAAATACCTTTTGGTCAACGCTCAAGCCCTTTCGCTTTCCGAGCAGATCACTCTCGTCGAATCCTGTTCTCTCCATATCTAAAGTTTTGGACTTTTCGAATACGACATGAAATCTCGTCCGTGAGCTAGTAACTGGCTCTGGTGGTGTTACTGTGTTACTCACTTTCCGTACCACCCGTCATGGTCTTTCGCTTCGGCAACTCACCTATGCTTTGGCATCCCAGTCTATCACTGCCACCCTCTTCAATTCTTTCTAGGTCTAAAATCTGATCCGTAGCATTTCCTACCTCATGTGATTCCTTTGGCCAGGTCATATTCTTACACACGTGGTATCGTTGTGGGCAGACTCCCTGGTCGACGGTTTACATGGGCTGTGTACATCTCCATTTCGGTTCCTCTGCGATTTCGTCGCCAGATTTACTCCTGCTTAAGGTTTTCATTGTCATGCGTCGAATATGGTTACTAGCGGCATCGATTCCCGACCGCCAGGTGCCTCCAGACCCATCGAAGTTCAACTAGCCTGTTTTTTAATTATATTTTACGTTATCAGTTCCAACATCAACTATTTGGTTTCGCATGATTGTTATTCTTTTCTCTCTGTTGTACCGGCGAACGCATTATCTGGCGCGTTTTCACAACACAACTATGTTATGTTTGCCACGTTCATCGATATTAATTTTGCCACTGGCGCTCGTTTTTCTTTGAATTGTTTCCCTGACTTTTGCTTTTATTTGTAATTTGCCAGTCATCAGTTCTCTCCGCTTTTTGTGCCATCGAACAACTTCCAGAGAGCGCGACTACGACGCATAGGTATGTGTTTGTTTCCGTGCATCCTTCCATTCTTCGGTTGGTAAATCAGACCTACTCTGAACACCTCCCATCACCCACGCGTCGCCACTGTACAGCCAAAAATGTGTTTTGGACTGAAGCCTGAGTCAATCGTGACCGTTCTTTTTTCATTGTAAAGAAGCGCAACTTGCGAATCACTTGGAGAAAATCTTGTTGCATCTGAACACAGCCTAACTAGTTATACCAATCAAAGTGTTTGATCTGCTTCTCGTGATATGAACAAGTAGTTTGGTTTCGATAAATATTTGTCCGTTCGCCACTATTTTCTATTATTTGCGCTTCATATCCACACACACCGTACCACCATCAAGTTTATATTTATATATTGGCATTACTGTTTTGAACGGTCCTCTGCCCTGTCCCCCTGTTGCTATCATGCTGATTAACGCAGCGTTGCTTGACAACGTTGCTGCATTGTGGGTTAGATTTTTCGCACAACAAACTTAACGTATGCCTGCTCTGAGAATTTCATTTTCTCTGGGCCTTTGTTGGAAGGTAATTGCGTCGTCAAAAATCCAGTTTTGACGCAGTCAGCCACATCACATGTTCATCTCCAGAGATTCCATCCTTCGTCGGTGCACGTCTTCACTCGTTATTAACTAACCGTTCCGTTACCCTATAGAATTTATTTCATACCTTGCAGGTCTGCGCGGTTTAATTTTGTTCTAGAGCTTGCAGAAAGCTTAGTTTTGAGACATCCTACCCCCACTAAATAAGAAACTTAGTTTGAGTTCTTTGCTCCCCCTCCACCGCGGATTGCACATTCGAAGACTTTAGAGAATGCTTTTTCATTGGAAGTACACGATGCTTGATCGCCTCCTATCAAAAGCAGTTGCTTCCTGTATGTTCTCACTTTCGATTAACCTTAGGCGATTAAACGCCCTTTCATACAATTGTTCATTTTCGCCAAGGAAGAATGATGATTGGCTGGTCCGAATGAGCTGGATTTCTCAACAACAGTGAGGGGAAGCTGTAAGGTAGCAACAACTCATAGGTGCAACTTATCAGTGGTCTGGCTTACGTAATACAGATACCAGGTAAAGAATGCAGTTTTCACTAACTGGAACGAGAGGACGGGCTCACACTGGATCGCTCAGAAAACGCTTGAATCATAAAGGTTACCGTTGCACGAAGTTAATCAGTGCACTCTTCAGACTAAATCGATTACTCATCCATTCTTAAAAAGGCCTGTTTAGGCGCTCGATCAACCAATGTCCCGACGGATGGGCACGCACCCAAATGTACATTTCCGAGGGACAACCAATAGACCATCATAAGTAAGCCATTCAGTCTACCCCAGCCCGAGATCCCTCAGTTGTTAAAGCGCCATTTAACTGACCGGAAGGTCCATGTTTCGAACCCGACCTCCGCATCTCGACTGCTCCTGTCTAGGCTTGAGCGACTGACAGCATCTCAGTCCTCGCGCTTCCTTCAGGTGGCACCTGAAGGGAGTTAGAGCTGAAGGATCAATGCGTCTTTCGCAACTTTCCCGTCAGCCTGAACACATCATTTTCGTCTGTGGGGTTCTGTTCACATCCATAACTAGTAACAAACAGCCGTGACTTCGTATACACTTGATCCACTACCCATAAGTTTGCTGAAAACTTCGATAGCCCACGATCGGTTTCGTCCTTATTGGGGCTCGTCAGGTGGCGCAGGCCCCAAACAACGAGTGTCTTTGTTGAATATCGTGGGGTCAAGAAACTCGGAAACTACGCCTACCCGATCAGCCCCAATAAGGGCGAAAACAGTTGTGGGCTGTCAAGTTTTCTATATCCTTATAATTAGTGTCTTACCTCTGCAATTTGTTGCGATATCTCAAATGTCGCAGCAACATAAGCATGAGGCTGCCTTGTGCAGCACATTCGGTTGCCTAAGGACATCATAAACGGGAGATTAAGCTGGGTTCCAGGGTAGTTCCGTGAAAACCAGTTTGGTATTCGGGCGAGTGTCATCATCATCGATAGCATGACATCAGTGTTCAACACCAATGCTTTGCTGCCGTACAACCATGATTTACTTGAAAGCCTTATTGTGAAGAAAAGAATAGAGGTGGACGAGGAAGGGATTTGGTGCTAGCTTACTACAATCATTCCGAGTTACCTACACCTCCAGACACTCATTCAGGCAATCTGGATAGAAACTGACAACAAGATCGCCACTGACATCGGTTGGCAGGCATATCTTGTAGTGTCTCCACCCAGGCGCAGTGAGGATCATGCGGTCCCCATCTTGGAAGGCGAGTAGCACCAATGGCACGCAAGCGTTTCGTAATCTCATTCATACCCCTCTGCCAGCTCAAGGCTGGCCACCTCTGCTTCCGCACTCTGAATTGGGCATGGAAGACAGTACTCCGGCAAACGACGGTTAAGCATATTCAGCACGTCTCAGCCAACGCAGCTTCTGGTGCTAGACACATTCTTCAATGGAAGTACCCGTTGCACAACCGAAAACTCGCTTGCTAATTGCCTCGTTACGGATACGCTGACACCAACCCACATGACCTATGGTTCTGAGACAACGATTATCGAACACCTGAAGACGTCTCAGTTCTGCTGCTCGAACAGGTCAAGTCTCACAGCCATAAAACAAAACAACCTGCCCTATAGCTTGATACACACGCCCCTTGAGATTCAGGGATACACCACTTTGACACCATAGGTGTCGAATTAGCAATCGCGACCCGGGCCGTGCAGATTCGTGGACTGGCCTCATCTGTCAGCCTACAGTCAGAACTAATACAACTTCCAAGGTACCTAAACGTTGTACGAATTCGAGTGCTCCTCCATGGATTGTAAGTGGCCTGTTTAGTGACCGCATGTCCAGGAACATGGCCGTACACTATGGGTGCAAAGTGTATACCAAAGGACGTGGTTCAGTTCATTGAGAAACACCTGCGCCTTCTCCTCTTCGAAGACGAGAACGATGTCGTCTGCATATTCCAGGTTTTCGTCACAGACTATTTGAACGCTGGGGTTTTGGAGACCTTCCAGCGTTCGGCTCATGATTTCATCGATAACGGAGTTAAATAGGAATGGAGAAAGTGGGTATACCCGACGGACACCACTACGGAAGCTTTTGGAGAGCTCGCCGTATACTCTCACGTCTGGAAATCAGAATACAAAGAACGTATTATATTCGGAAACTTCCGGGGCATTCCTTCATGGGCCAGCGCGTTAAGGAGAGCAGACCAGTCTACCGGGTCGAATGCGCTTCGGAAATTCAGGAATACTAAAATTGTGAGTCGCTTATATGTATTGCGTTGTTCTAGTACCTGACGGAGTGTGAAGATTTGGTCGATCGGACTAGTGTATTAACCGTGACTTCGTCTTCCAAACCCACTATTCCCTTATTAGTTCATTGTGCCGTCACCAGCTGCATCTTCCCGTTGTGTTTCTTTGGCTTGGTGTTCTCGGACAGTTTTAGATGGAGCCTGCTAATCTAGCTGAATACGATGAATGGGTGTGATCGTCTTGGACGCTAACCTAGAGGTATCCCACCATTCGGACTAACGGCTTTGTGTACGGCATGCCGAGTTGCGTTCTGATAAGTTTTGGGTAATGGAAGGTTGAATACTACCGGGTCACCATACTGTATTACGTCGAATTCACCCATTAGTTACATGCGTGAACATACAGAGATTAAGTTTCCTCACAGTTCTAGACTACTGGAAATAAAACTTGTTTGTTTATGGATTGCCGGACGTCTCATTCATCGTTGTTTCATGGTGGCGCTCCGAATGAGGATCGTATTGGCCAGTGAACTATTCATCAATGGAGGAATCAATGATTCACCCAATTTTACGTGACAGCCAATTGCCCTTTGATCTTAATTTTCGGAAGATGTCACTGTGGGTTTCAAAGGATCTTCGTATTCAAACTCATTTGCAGCTACAAGGGACAACAAACAATGCCGTCTTCTATCGAAATGCCGTGACTCTTCCCGCTTTAAGAGTCAATCACCTGTTACACCAGTTTGCGAGTCCTATTCCTCCAAGCTTTTCGCTTGGATGCGCTGGAATTTCTCCATCACAGCAAGATTGTCCTCCATGTATGTTTCGCTTCGTTAAAATACGTTATGCTTGAGACGCCTGGTTCCGTTCCTCAAAACCTTTTCAATAACGGAAGGGCCGGCTTGCATCTTGCGGTCGTCCATCCTGACAGACTACATGATCACTACAGTGGGGAAAACTAGGTTGAACTATTTACACTCCAGTATATCTTCCACTTATGAGATCATCAGATTAATGGTTTGGTGGTGTACCCGTTCTGGTACAGTAAATAATAGGAGGGGTACCATCTTGTTTACGGAAGTGACAGCTCATAACAACATATTGCGGTAGGACCTTCCGGAATTTGTTCGGGTAAATTTCGGCTTGGTTATGCTCTCAGTGGCAGGAAAATTCGGTCTAAGTTGTTCAGCTAAGAAAGGCACATCTTGTCCGGAGATCGCCCACGCGATCATTCAGTGTTTGCGGGCAGCGTTTCGGATCACGCCCAGTCGCATTCTTCAAGAAGCTGCGTTGATGGTAGTTTTATGAAATGGTGCATTAGACTACCTCAGCCGACCACCACAGTGAAACCCCTCAAAAGAGTGTACTCGGTAGGACAGGAAATTTTCCCAACTGCTGAATGTCCCTTCAAAGTTTTTGTGGACGAGACCCAACAGCAATCAAAGTATTCTCCCAAACAATCAGGCAATGAGGTTTGAGTTTGAAGGACTTATGACACTACTACTTTCCGTTTTCATTTTGTTCGGTGCCAGGTCTATATGACATACCTGGTTTCTTTCCGAAACCTTGAACCTTCAATACGTATCGGATGCGCCCTTCAACATGGCTTTCCTCTGCCCTCATAAAAATGCAGGCTTTGTCAGTCTTTTACCTATGACCTGTGAATGAATTCTCCTCAGTAACATGATGTCTAATTCGCTTCACTGCCTAACAGTTGATGGCATGTTCTGATGGAATTTGAGTCTTACATGCTAGGAATTGGTAGCTGTGTAATCCATGTGCACAAGTGACAGTGTTCCGTCATTTTAAAGACGGGGAGATTTTCAGGTCTTTGTATTCGGCTTTGTGTTTCATTCTCATTCGGTGTGGCCATATTTAATGCAACTTTGTTCCACTTTTCCCTGGACGCGTCATCCTATTTCCACAGAATGCATTTTACTGATTCATGTCTATTCAACAATATCTCATAACCAGTCAACAATGGCTTACCATCTAAAAAGAGGGCATATCTTACCTGACATAACACTTCACGTGATTGAGAAGAACCCCTGGGTAGCCCACTGCAAATTTTGTCCTTACTGGAGCTCGTCAGATTGACCTAGTCCCCGAATTTCGACTTTTCTCATTTTGTACTTGAGCGCCTGACTGGGTATATGAGCAGATAAATATTCATTTGCAAGTGAAATAGGGGCAGGTTTTCTACAGCATATACACTTGTAGAATATCAGAAATGAGTGCTTTATCTGAGGTTGGGTTAAGTCCGTTGCTAACAACAAGGTTTACCTGCATAAGGGAAACATGTTCCTGACTCCATTTCTCTTCCTATTCTCCGCGCAAGTTTCTTCTGTCGGAGATGGGAATGGTGGTCTTTTCTGTTAAAACGGTCGTTGTCCGCTTCCTCGGGGAACGATTGCATAATTGTTGACTTTATCGCATTGTGAATGGCTTGATCATCACCGTCGACTGTGATACACCAGCAGCAACTAGTGGTGCTTAACTGCCATACACTGTTGTGTCGAATGAGATTAGGGTTCTTAACCAAAAGTCTTGACCCCGAATCCTGACTAAATGGCAGCGCTGGTTATCGTAATAGTAGCGGGGTGAATTAGCCTTTTAAGAACAATGTGCCAGGCATTTTCTGATCCCTAACCCGAAGTGCCAGGGTACTATGTCACATCCCAATCCACTGACCAGTCAAGTGGTAGAAACCGCATGCTGGATTGGCGTGCTGCAGTATAGCTCAGTGGGTTGCTTAGGTTTGCAAACCACCGCACCAAGGTAAAGTTCAATCTCTCCGCAAAAGCCTTAATAAACAAGTCTTCAAAACTCAGAAAGACGGCGTTTAGTGTAAGCCGATAGATACCCCAGATCACAAAGTTGAAGTTGGAGCAAGCCACATCAACAAAGCTTCGCATGTCGATTCTGGACTGTCAACAGGCAATACAAGTGCGAACACGGATCGCTTACTTCTATTCAGCTGATGATCCGTGACAGGATTGCACCCTTATGTGACTGCTGGGGAGCACTAGCCTGAAGCGTTGTAGGCTGGTTTGAAGAGCGACCGGGGTAACCCAGTCCCCGAACAAAGGGTCCTCTGGTCTCTCCTAGGGAGTGCGCTTGCTGGAAGGTAGCTTCTAGGATTTAGCGTTTATGCACACTATCACGAAAAAATGGCGGAAAATGTTGTGAGACCTTCCGAAATTATTTTATCAACGAAATACGCAGCGGTCTTCGCCTGAGTTTGTCCCTTGGTAAACATGTGTTGAACCTATCCGTATTTTTAGAAAGTTTTCGGCCGTTCGAAGCAAACTGCTAGGACTGTTCAGTGTTCCCACTATCAACTCTCACCATGATCTGTGGTTTGTTACTTGTTTAAGTGTAGTTTTCCCAACGGTAAGAATCTTCCGTAACGTTCAACCTCACCTCAATACAAGTGATTTCCGAATCTAAAACCCACCTCGACCCTTGATAAAAATCTGCACCACCTTGGAACATCTTCCGCACTTCGCCCTTAAAATAGTTGACTCGTGAGAATCGACTTCCGCCTTGTTCTGGTAAACACTTCTGGCATTTTGCTTTACCCACCTCTTCAGGATATGTCTTGTCCAGGTCCTAGCCACCTAATCGCAGAGGAGTACTTTAGAAATCCAACTGCACTCGAAGTCTACTAGTAATCTGTCTACGGTGATTTTGTCACCGATGGCATGGAAGTTCGGTGCTTCAGTATGTCCATGACGAGAGGTTGAAGTACTTTAGAAATCCAACTGCACTCGAAACCTACTAGTAATCTGTCTACGGTGATTTTTTCACCGATGGCATGGAAGTTCAGTATGTGCTTCAGTATGTCCATGACGAGAGGTTGTGTAAGGCAGTAATTCACAACCAGAATCGCTAGAACAGCAATTCAGCCTTATCATATTAAGGTGACTAAGACATTTAGTGTGCGTTCCCAATCACCCTCTACCAACTAAAGTACTACACGGAAAGATCCCTGACACGGCAACGTGAAATGAAGGTGACTGCCGTTAAGCCGTTCTATGGGATTCTTGCGCCTTCTCGGCAGGTTTCACTTGATTCTTCTTACAGGTAATTGAAGATACTGCAAGAAGTGATACGTAACCTATCCCATTAGCGAGCGTGTTATCACTTTCCGGCTGAGCCGCCTAGTCAATATTTGTTGCGGTGCGCTTGGCTTGTATTGGGTAAGGACGTCTATAAAGTCCACCTTTCGCAATTTCTCAAATGCGTTCTATTAAACATATGATACGACCGCAGACAGACAAAGTCTACCGCATCATGTTGCACCTATTTTATTGGACACAGTCAATATAAACGTTCAGTGAAAGTCAGCTCTATGGCTTGGTTAATAACCCACCATACTTAAGAAGAATTAGAAGGAAGGTTTGAGCGGCAGAGGCCTGAAAGCTGGCGCAGCCATTGATTGTCGTAAAACGAGGGTTGCCAGGGGATAAAGCAAAGCAAACTGAGGGTCGGTTCTTCTGTGCGCAGTAAAAACTCCAGGAGGCGTTTCCGGTCCCGTGCAATGGATGCTTCACCGATGGCGTCCGCCAAAAATTCCACTTCGCAAGAAAAAACAATGGCTGTGTCTATGGTTGTGAAAGTGCCAGTCGCCTAGGATGGCCACTCTATTAACTTCAGGCTATCATTGCAGGTGGCAACAAATCTGCAGACAGAACACCTCTCTCGCTTTTCTTAGAGTGCTTGCAGCAATCGAGCTTTCCCGACACTTTCAACTCCTGGGTAATATAGCCCGCAACATCTTCGGAACCGCTACGATTAGGTTCCACTTCTTGGCTAGATGGGGTAACGATGCAAAGCTCACTTGTTTGTTGTACAACTCATTCCGGTGAAAACAGGACCTCCTGTTGTGATCCGAAACAGCCGTTGACTGGAACAAACGTAGGTCTTCTAAAGAAAGCATCTGTCTTAGAGCAATAGGGTACTTGAGATTATTTCGATTCAAACCAAAATTAAATTCCTACTTCAGCAACCGTTGTATAGATGCTTACGGGTTAATCTTGATTGAGCATCACAATTCGGCATTATTACAAATTCCTACTTCAGCAACCGTTGTATAAATGCTTACGGGTTAATCGTGATTGAGCATCACAATTCGGCATTATTACCCGATGCTTATAGCCCCGTTTTGAAGAGACTGGACCTTACCGCAGGCTAACGTTTTGTGCAGCTCCATAACCACTGGACTATATTTGGAAGTGTACGTGTGACACTCACAGAGCCTTTCATACCAAGTTTGTCAATAGGTGTCGGTCTGAATAACACAGTCTCCCGGTCCTCCAGGTTGGGGTTGGAGCATGCGTGTTGTCTGCTTTAACGGTCTCAAGCCAACCACCGCTGCATTGAGGTAAGACATTTGAGCCGAAGGGTTCGGTTGAGGATCCTAATCGTCCTCTTGTCTAGGCCTGGTAATATCCCAGCTTAACCATCAATCGCACACTTAAAACAATCACAGTGGTAAAGAGGCTTGAACCCAGCACTCCTCAAAGAACAAGCAGTACCGCTAACGCTGGTTTCTCCCAATCCTCCGGAACTTCGCCTTTGAACGGGATTTTATGTTTGGTCTCAACAAGGATGCGGAGCCATCAATTACTTGACGAACCGGAAATCGGAAGCCCTGTAGTTTTACTGTATTACAACGTTACATAATGTGGCGAAATTCCTCAATCAGGAGCGACTCACACTTGGAGGCTGCTGAGGTTTCATGGGATCAATTTTTGGAGAAGTTATCGTCAGTGCTTGGTTGTCAGCCCTTCAGTTGGTGACGAAAGCTTCGCAAGTTAGTTGGCAAGCGGATAAATCCAAGGCCGTCAGAGGATATTAAGTATCGATCCATGAAGCTCGGACACAATTTTGGAAGAGATACAGATTCGTTAGGTGCTAGACGGAATCCTGTAACAAAACCGACTTGGCAGTCGCATTTAGGATCTTCTATGGCTAGCAAGCCAAACCCGCTCTTGATTGGTCAGAATCCCGGGCCGCTTACCAGTCCGGCGTCCAGGCGATCTCTGATTGGTGGAGTGGACCCAGCAGCAAATCATGATTCAGTACCAGCCGAATGCTGGTTGCTAGTATCGCGTCCACAAGACCTTCGTAGTTTCCAGAATGTTGTTGCCGCATACACACTAAATGACGCGCTGTACATGTGCTTTTGACCTGGTACAGTTTGTGCACCCTTGGTGGAAGGATAAGACCGAAAACCGAGCAGGGGCACTTGTGTCAGTATAGTGGGTGGTGGGTTTTTAATCAAAACTTGACGTTATTCACTCACTCTGGTTAACTTGTGAACAACTATTTTCGTGTTTCTAACACGCTAATGCAAGAGATTGTTCTTCGTTATGAAGAAGACTGCTTAATGAACATCAAGCTGACCACTTACTGTCAAGCAGGCACAAACGTATCGGATTGGACGACTTTGGCGATTGAAGGGTTATATTATCAGCCGATGAATCCCACGTGACTGATGAGTACGAATGTTAGTATAAAGCCTGAACAAACGTATAAAACAGTTCAGCACTCTATCCTTGAGATTCTGAATAAAGGGCAATCGGTAATCTCGCTGAATTATTACTGTTGTGTTTTCATTCCAGTGGTAACATTCGCCCCCCCAAATCTTATGCACGAAATCTTTCCGCTTACGCCTAATCAGTGACCGAATGCACGATAAGGAAGATTCAGGCTTAATTCTGCCAGATTTAGGCGAAAATACTTGCTGAAATTTACAGTGGTAAGATACAGCGAACTGAAACAGTAGTGTGAGCGATCACATGTCATCAGAAACCCATTGGAGGGAAATGAAACGGAAGGACATATCAGAATGTGTGATGGATGCAAAAAATGGAACGGTTGAATACAAGCGTGGAAACAGAGTGGGTTCACGGATGAGGAAGTGTGATTTACTATAGCTTAGTTCAGTTGAACGCTGAATTATTGCGAGGTGCTCCTGTTGCACTGCGAAACTTGCTCGAAATCTGAGTGTGGAGTAAAAAAGGAGCGAGATAATTTTAGCTACTGATGTGCACTAATAAGTAGACCACCATGGAGGTAGTATTTTTACCAGTATCAGACGCACATGTGGCCAAGGACCCGTCCTCAGGATAACTTAGACAACTGTTTCAAAGACGAATTTCTTTGTCTGTTGCTGATGGTTGTCTACTGTTCCGTTATCGGATCATCGTTCCTAACAAGCCTCGCCGTCGAGTCTTGGCTAACTTTCACCAAGGACATCCGGGAATAAGCCTCGAAAAAGCTGCAAGTCCGTAGCGTAGTTTATAGGCCCGGTATGCTGAAGCTGTTTCCGATAAGCTGCAGCCCAGAAGCTACCTAATCTGTGTTTATGTCCTCAGTAAGTGGTCTAAAATTTTTGTCATTTCTGAGACAGCAATAATGGCAACTGTCACTAAATTGCGAAATCTGTTTCCAACACCCGGTCTCCCAGCTGCAATTGTGCTCGATTACGGTACCCACTTCACATCCCCAGTGTTATCGAACTACAACAACTCAAATTATGGCAAGATTAAGGCAGGGTTCAACGTTCTACTGGCAAGAAGGACAGGTGCAGATCAGCCATATATTCTTTCAAATGTATTTTTCCAGAACCACTTGACCTTTATTGGGGGTTCACAATAGCCTCATATCTTAAGAGAAAACCGTCCTTCGTTCAAACCGAGCAGCAAGTTCTCTTTGCAACAGGGTCGTGTGTTGTTAAAAAATGTGTGGAATCCTCAATAAGCAGTCAGAAGATTCCATTTCGAACCATATGGAACGACAGTAAATTATTTGCAGGACGGAATGTTCCGATATTGATTTGTTCCTCCAAAACAGCGTTAGAGCATGAAGCGTGAACTATAATGGTATAAGTCTGACAGGTCCAGTGTACCTCCTGACAATAAGCTGTATATGTCTACCAAATCATCGAGGAGGGGACTGCTGTAGGTGCTCAAAACAACGTCATTTTCCGAAGACAAAAAGAGACAGTTTTCGATGTCAAGAAAAATGCTGCCGATTTCGTTAACCGGAAGAATCTCTCCTGAATTCTTATCCTGTTTGAAACACTGTATGCCTCTTTCCTTGGGTGCCTACCGGTCTACAGAAATAACTTGTCCAATTTCATCACTTTCCGTGGTGTCAGGCAAGTCTTTATTTTCTAGCCATTCTTCTTCAGGCTAATTAAAACTCCTGCGTCTTTATCTGATATATCTAGGGCTGGATTTCTATGGTGGTGCTTAATCACGGATTTCAATTAGGTGAACGGTATTGCTGCCCGTGGATCAGTAGCTCAACAGATCCAAATCACCTCAAACCGCTCAAATAATTCTGTTCCAAGTGTTGGACAGCGTCTTCACATATGCAATGTGTAAATCTCTATTGTAACATGGACAAAGTCAAACCAAGACTAACGCATACAGACCAACCAGTCGGTGTTAAAGGTAGATTTCTCTGTCCGTGGCACATGTTGAACCGACCACTAAACCCATGGAAGCCGGAACAGATATCTTTCCCTTCAGCAGGCACGCCGTCGGTTTGAATATAGTCTGACTGCCAAATGCAGAGTATAGACTGCGATAGTGTAATCCATAGTTCTTTTTGAATCAGAATGGTGTCCTCCATGTGTAGGACATGGACAAAAGGCTTCAGTGACTCGCCAAAACTGCCTCTTGACCACTGCGCACGTGGTGTGGGGATATTGGATCAGTGATGTTAGGTTGATACAGAGGTTACTTTAAAAAACTCCCTATGAACAGGTCAGCCGGTTCGTTCCCTAACACCGTGGGACATGCTTTCCGGATGTTGGAACTTGTCACCTTATAGATTTCTTTCAAAAGCGCCCTATGTTGAGTGCAAGCGAACAAAGGGAGAACGGTATATGGCCTGGAAACAACGAGTGAAATCCTTCAACAAGAAGCTGGCAAATTTTGGCTCTCTGAATAGGTACCTTGGAACGCAACACAAAAGTAGCTCCAATTATACAAAAAGGCTATTTAAGGCTATTACACCGATTTTTAGCCACTCAGTCTCTCTCCTTGTGAGTTACCAGGAACAATTCAACAGCACTCAGTTGCTCAGACCATCGCTTCCAATGCATTGTTTCCCATAAATATTTTCCATGTTTCTTTGGCATACACTGTAGTAACGAAGGGCAAAGTGACCAATTTTCATCGTTCATAGTGAGATAACTGAAATGATTTAAGGTTCAACTCCGTCGTTTTACGGCTCTGGACGAAACCTTGACTAGAGAGCAGCAGGTGGTGTTTCGACCACATCCTCATCTTCTGATAAGTCTATTAGTGACACCATGCATATAGGTGATCAATAATCATAGCATCCTTCAACACTAAGAGCACGTTTGACTTTCTGGAGCACTCCACTGTTTAAAATGCATTTATATGATGACTGTGGACGCATGGACGTCTGATGGAATGCGTCTTTATGCAGCGACTTGATCCTGGAAATACACTGAAAGCAGAAGACATACATGCCCGACAGTGAGTCGTTTTTGAGATTGCCGCGTTGTGGACCAGGAGAACTTGAGATAATTGGGGAACCGGAGAAATGTGTCGAAAATACCAGAAGCTCTATCGCGAAAGCTTAGGAATAACCAAGTTCTAAGCACAGCTGAAAGCCAGAGGACCCGAATACAAGGCCACCACGGCATTTGGCTTCCTTGCTGAACGGGTCTCGAGAAATCGTCAGTTATGCACTGAGCACTGTTCACAGCGTGCATAAACACCAAGATTGCAGGGTATCGAGCTGCTGGACTATCCGCATTGCTGTAGAGCTGCGAAGCTGAGACAACACACAGACAACGTGTTCGAGTTTTTTACTTGCAGTGTCTACACAAAATACTTCAGATCAAACAGAGAGGCCGAGTCCCGAATAGCATAATCCTCCAGAGACCAAGCACGATTCGAGTTAAGTGCAGTTTGACGCAAAACCAACTCCATTTATTAGGCCGTCAGAAACTTAGGACAGAATCTCACATCCCAAACGAACTCACCTACGGTCAACTTCATAATGGACTTCGAAAATCGGAGAAGCCGTAAATTCCGTTATTTTGACAGTCATCATTTGAGACCAAAAATACTCCTTTCATTTTAGACCTTGTAAGGACCTAGGGCCCGGAAGTGCGACCTGGAGAAGGGCGACCATATTGCCGTAAGGAACTTTGAGACTCAATGCCATTCAAGGCGGGTCGTTCGAAATGTGCTTAACCTCTCTCGTGAAAACTCGACCTGTGCAGCGTACGGACACACGCGCTTGCGTGGGTCATCGGTTTACACATCGGTCCAGCTGCAAAATGTAACCAAATGAAACCGAGGTAAGTATGTATCCATTTTCAAATCAGTTCGTGTTGGGTGGATCCCGGGAACTTTCGCATGTTGCTATGCAGGGGGAAATGCGGCATTACATTGCAACCTAAAGAAAACGAACAACATCTTTACCTTGCCTATACCACCAAGTTTGATCCGGTTAAGACTTAACCACAGGCCTCTGCACGTCCACCCCCTGGTCTTATTCCCGGGAGCCTAGATCAGCCTTAAGAGTTTGCATCCAGTACCTAATTCGGCATCGCGGTCTTCTATCGGGCGCAGGCGTCCAGTGGTTTGACCATTGCTGATCCGCAAATCCGGTTCGAACTCCAGTCAATAGTCCGGAACTTGGTGAGAACATTTCCTTCCACATAAATTTGTTCGACAAATATGCATGGTCCCATCCTTTATATTCAGTTTTTTATTCGTTGCTAGCTAACACAAACCCTGGAGTTCAGAGCGTCGTTCGTGAGCATCCTGTAGATAAAGGATAGGCGGAAGATTTCTGTCTGATTTTCGGATGAATTGGCGGATATGAAGGGACCTACTGTGATGGGTCATGGGCCTTTGAAACCAGATTTGACGAATACGATTTAGCTGGAGACATTGTCATGTGCGCACACTTTACTGTGAGATGTTTGGCGTCTGGACTAGCTGTTTGAAAATGCTTATGCATTCCAGATTTCAACAGATCGTATCAGTAGATGGAAGAGTGTAGGTAACCTCCAATTGTGTATGGGCGCTTGAGTGGGGGAAGTTCAAGCACATTAATCGGTCGGATTTTCATTGAGAAAGCATTTTGAATTTGTCCTGGATTTAAGAGACAGAATATACATTCTGTCGGGCAGATACAAGCTACTTCTTTCAGGACAGTATTTACTCAAGGACCCACTATGGCAGTGAGGTTTACCTGCAACTGCCATCTTTACATTCGTCAGATCAAAATACACACATGGGCTTTATGGGTGGTGATATTCGGTTCATTTGGTGTATAAGGTGATGACATTAGTCTCACAAATTTACCACAGTTTCTTTGTCAAAAAACACGCTCGAGTTAATGGTACGAATCTGCATTTGTTCAGGAAAGCAGTTGTGTGGCATTTGAATACTTCACGACTGTTTGGTTGCCTGAATGATCAAAAACTCAGTCCCTTGGGGTTGCGTTGTTGATTCGTCAACTTTATGCTACATGGGTCTGTACAGCAGGACGTCAATAAGAAAGACCGTAGTATGCATAACCTGACGCTCGCAGGAGAACCCTCAAAGTACAACGTTCTGACCTTTCGCGTCATCTTCACTAAGTTTACCACAGTTTATTTGTAAATTTCAATCGCTGGAGCAATCAACCCGACCCTTTCCGGGAGCTTTCGAATAGTTCGTTCCCCTCGTCTTGTCGTCGTTCGGTTCTTCAAACGTTCAATCGGAATTCCATTACGTAAGTGAAGACAGTTTGTACCAAAAAGCGTTCTACAGCTGTTTTTTGTTATCGGGAATTACTGGCAGTGTGCATCCCACGGATCTCCTTGGCCATTTGAAATCCCGACTTTTCGGCATGTGCTGGCTATACTTACAGGATGAAATCTTGGTTGAACGTTTCCAGATCCCCTCAGTACTACCAACAACTACCATGTTCAATTTGCTCACTGCTTGAGTAGAGTAGGCTGTGTCAGACCAGAACATCAATATGCAATATAGCCGAATAAGCTAAATCTCCCTTCCATATACTTTCATCTCAGGGGTCGAAAGACTGGCTTCGACAGCATACAGATAGTGAATTATTAACGATACACAAGCTTTGCTTAAAAGCCTTTTTACTCAACATTTTGGACGGCATGCTCAAAAACTTCATTGTGTTTTCGGATGGCAGTTTTCGAGCCCAGGTTTTGTTTACTGCTTTGAGCCAGCCACATGGAATCAGAATCAGCTAAGCTGGTCCAGATAACTGGTTACGTTCACGAGCTACGCTCAGGGGAGCACAACTGATCAGATATGGATATAAAACTATTAGCTCGATAACTTTACCGGGCCATCCTGAGTGAAACGTAGGAATGGTTTTACGTGTAATGGAGTGAAGTCTCACTGAACGGGTTATCGGCGCTGGCAAGCACAATATGCGAAAAACTATAGGTTCAGATATGCTTTTCATAATTACCCCAGCCACCACATCGAATGAAATACTTTTTGATTTAAACGAAAGTTTCCGCCAGAAAACAGAAGCAGAATTATTAGACTACCTCTTGTGAACCGATCTGAGAACATTGGTGTCATGAGGAGACTTTGAAGCTTCAACAACTTTCTCATCCCACAAATGAATTCACTGCATGCTGAAAAGTTGTTCCACCCTTTTTTTGGGAATCCTCGCCAGAAGGCATTTCCTCCATGAGGTACACGCTTTTTCTTGTCTCTGACACGTATGGTTCAGCTGTTCAGCGCGAAGTGCTGGACGAAATCTCTATTGACACCGGAAACCGGGCGCAACGGAATTATTGGATTACATTGGGGGACCGCCTCAAAGAGTTTCCAGTTTGTACATTCCGACCAGTTTGACTCTAATCCGAATAAATCGCTCCACCGTGCTGTTAATGAGGATGTGGGCAATATGATGACCTACAACATATTTTTAGTGCTATTATGTCTGTCGCTTTGCCAATCGGTTGCATCTGACTGCTATCCCGCTCCAGCGCCTAGTGCCGGAGAAAAAGACTCACAGAAGGGAACACAACAGCTATATTCCGAACAAGCGAGTGCCAAAATTACAACGGCCTCAAGCTATTTGTTGGAGAGACACTGCTTGAACTCGGTCCAAAGCTGACGCACACCGTCTGGCTTTTGTACGGGGCTGTGACGCGCTGCATATTGGGAGGAGGTTGTCTGACGTTGATCAACGGTGATTCGCGTTGTCTGGGTTTGATACTAGGCCGTCACGTGCTGCATATTGAGTGGGCGTTGTCTGTCTGGTCAGCATCTAGCGGAGCTGAGGGTCTCAGTAGATTTCGGGCACTCAGTGGTTGCTTTCAGGAATCTGACCTTCCTGATAAGTGTGTACACCAATTCAGTTTTGGAGTTACAGACTCTATCTTTGTACGTCTGGCGTCTTATTATGTTTTACGGGTTAAGGTAAAGTTTGCCAGTCCGAATCCTCCTGACGAATGTCAAACATATCCAGCTCTTGATCAGGTGAAAAATGCAAACAGTTACCAGCTTGTCTTTTCACGATGACACTTATGCATCGCCGATATGACTACCCATCCGTATGTCTATGACGCCATTAACAATGGAAAGGAATTCCACGTCCATAAACCAGACACATTTTAGTCGGTTGAATGTTGATTTGGGATCTCTAGAGCCTTTGCAAGGAGCAAATAGACAGCATTAACTTATATACACCCCTCATTCGCCTATATTTGGAAATCAGACGAACTATAATGATACTAACACGAGAACATTGAAAAAATAAAGCAGAGTAGGTCCCACTTTCACATCAATAATGGTTTTGACTCTATCTTTCAAACCAACCTGACGATCTTATCTCATTCGGACTTAGGTCGCACTCATGAACAAAAATCACACCATTCAAAGAAACTGGGTATCTGATAGCTATATCGTTGTAAAACCAAGTCGATATGAATAGCATTCTGAATAGAAATCCAAGCATATACAATGCGAATGAAAGGACGAACGTTCTTGGCTGAAAATTGAACACGTGATCGCTCACAGTTGGCCGGATACCCAAAGAACAGCGGTTTGAATTAATGTAGAAGGTATGTATAACGTTGAATAGGAATACGCACACACAATATAATTTGACAACCTTTCGCAGGTTCCAGTCCAGTTTAACTGCTTCTGTCTTTTTGTTGGTATTATGCACAGTGGGAGTACTAGTTAAAAGTATGTGAACACCTGTCCATTTAACATCGGGAATTCACATCCATTTGGGTTTGTACACTAAAAACTGCCGATGGCCCACTTCCCTTCCGCACACTAAAACCATGAAGGCCATAACACGAGGGCCGGCCAACGACACGAGAACAACATTTGTTTGGTCAAATATTTACTCAGTACGCGAGGTGAGACAGAATAAAATAATACACGTGGGATCATTACTATCACAGAAATAAGGGGTGTGTGTAGAACCAGGTTCAATCACACATGCACTAAAAAAACAACGCACCACCTTGTACTGGACCAACAAATTCGCTCCGTGACGCGAAAATGAATATGGAATGGTCAAGAACCGTGAGGGAGGTGGGTGGTTTGAGCCATATTGGTTTTTACCAACAAGAGTACACAGTGAATGTTTGCTCATACCGTATATTGCACAAGTACGCAAGTGGACAGCTATGAAATTGGATTGTGAAGTAGTAAGTTTTGCCAAACGCAAAATGTGGAGGACTAGGAACAAGCCGCTAAAAGCCCCAAACAGCATGTTGGATGGAACTGATCAGATATGGATATAAAACTATTAGCTCGATAACTTTACCGGGCCATCCTGAGTGAAACGTAGGAATGGTTTTACGTGTAATGGAGTGAAGTCTCACTGAACGGGTTATCGGCGCTGGCAAGCACAATATGCGAAAAACTATAGGTTCAGATATGCTTTTCATAATTACCCCAGCCACCACATCGAATGAAATACTTTTTGATTTAAACGAAAGTTTCCGCCAGAAAACAGAAGCAGAATTATTAGACTACCTCTTGTGAACCGATCTGAGAACATTGGTGTCATGAGGAGACTTTGAAGCTTCAACAACTTTCTCATCCCACAAATGAATTCACTGCATGCTGAAAAGTTGTTCCACCCTTTTTTTGGGAATCCTCGCCAGAAGGCATTTCCTCCATGAGGTACACGCTTTTTCTTGTCTCTGACACGTATGGTTCAGCTGTTCAGCGCGAAGTGCTGGACGAAATCTCTATTGACACCGGAAACCGGGCGCAACGGAATTATTGGATTACATTGGGGGACCGCCTCAAAGAGTTTCCAGTTTGTACATTCCGACCAGTTTGACTCTAATCCGAATAAATCGCTCCACCGTGCTGTTAATGAGGATGTGGGCAATATGATGACCTACAACATATTTTTAGTGCTATTATGTCTGTCGCTTTGCCAATCGGTTGCATCTGACTGCTATCCCGCTCCAGCGCCTAGTGCCGGAGAAAAAGACTCACAGAAGGGAACACAACAGCTATATTCCGAACAAGCGAGTGCCAAAATTACAACGGCCTCAAGCTATTTGTTGGAGAGACACTGCTTGAACTCGGTCCAAAGCTGACGCACACCGTCTGGCTTTTGTACGGGGCTGTGACGCGCTGCATATTGGGAGGAGGTTGTCTGACGTTGATCAACGGTGATTCGCGTTGTCTGGGTTTGATACTAGGCCGTCACGTGCTGCATATTGAGTGGGCGTTGTCTGTCTGGTCAGCATCTAGCGGAGCTGAGGGTCTCAGTAGATTTCGGGCACTCAGTGGTTGCTTTCAGGAATCTGACCTTCCTGATAAGTGTGTACACCAATTCAGTTTTGGAGTTACAGACTCTATCTTTGTACGTCTGGCGTCTTATTATGTTTTACGGGTTAAGGTAAAGTTTGCCAGTCCGAATCCTCCTGACGAATGTCAAACATATCCAGCTCTTGATCAGGTGAAAAATGCAAACAGTTACCAGCTTGTCTTTTCACGATGACACTTATGCATCGCCGATATGACTACCCATCCGTATGTCTATGACGCCATTAACAATGGAAAGGAATTCCACGTCCATAAACCAGACACATTTTAGTCGGTTGAATGTTGATTTGGGATCTCTAGAGCCTTTGCAAGGAGCAAATAGACAGCATTAACTTATATACACCCCTCATTCGCCTATATTTGGAAATCAGACGAACTATAATGATACTAACACGAGAACATTGAAAAAATAAAGCAGAGTAGGTCCCACTTTCACATCAATAATGGTTTTGACTCTATCTTTCAAACCAACCTGACGATCTTATCTCATTCGGACTTAGGTCGCACTCATGAACAAAAATCACACCATTCAAAGAAACTGGGTATCTGATAGCTATATCGTTGTAAAACCAAGTCGATATGAATAGCATTCTGAATAGAAATCCAAGCATATACAATGCGAATGAAAGGACGAACGTTCTTGGCTGAAAATTGAACACGTGATCGCTCACAGTTGGCCGGATACCCAAAGAACAGCGGTTTGAATTAATGTAGAAGGTATGTATAACGTTGAATAGGAATACGCACACACAATATAATTTGACAACCTTTCGCAGGTTCCAGTCCAGTTTAACTGCTTCTGTCTTTTTGTTGGTATTATGCACAGTGGGAGTACTAGTTAAAAGTATGTGAACACCTGTCCATTTAACATCGGGAATTCACATCCATTTGGGTTTGTACACTAAAAACTGCCGATGGCCCACTTCCCTTCCGCACACTAAAACCATGAAGGCCATAACACGAGGGCCGGCCAACGACACGAGAACAACATTTGTTTGGTCAAATATTTACTCAGTACGCGAGGTGAGACAGAATAAAATAATACACGTGGGATCATTACTATCACAGAAATAAGGGGTGTGTGTAGAACCAGGTTCAATCACACATGCACTAAAAAAACAACGCACCACCTTGTACTGGACCAACAAATTCGCTCCGTGACGCGAAAATGAATATGGAATGGTCAAGAACCGTGAGGGAGGTGGGTGGTTTGAGCCATATTGGTTTTTACCAACAAGAGTACACAGTGAATGTTTGCTCATACCGTATATTGCACAAGTACGCAAGTGGACAGCTATGAAATTGGATTGTGAAGTAGTAAGTTTTGCCAAACGCAAAATGTGGAGGACTAGGAACAAGCCGCTAAAAGCCCCAAACAGCATGTTGGATGGTAGCGAAAGATAGCATTCGTCAACAGCAGGTGTCTGGTAGAATGCGCACGGAAAGCAGCGGTACGGACGGGTTTTGTTAAACCACAATGAAAGAATAATGACTCCAAACTAAAGAAAAATGGTCCAAGGAATCTAACAAACAATACGGTACTGGAGAAGAAAGCTGTGGCACAAAGATTGGGGAACTAAGCTCCTTTACGAGGTTGGCCAAAGTACACGTAGCAGAGGGATACGAATAATGTGAGTAGCACGGAAAAAAATAGAATACGTGTAGCAGAAAGTCGTCGTGGGAAGAATGCCAACAACCGAGTCTTTACAGGACCAGAAGTAAGACACTTGAGTGCAACAAACAGAAGAATAATCGAGAGGACAAAGAATAAGACGGCAGGTAAGAATATTGACAGCGTTTCATATGTAACTTCACCCAACCCACTCAATCCGTGCTCCTTCATTAGAAACTGTGGGCCATGCGAATCGGTCGTTTCGAATGAGGATGCACCCAGCATTGCCGTTATTGCACCAGGAAACTCACAGGCTCCTGGACCAAGCAGTACAGCTTGGGGAATGCCTCGACTGGAAAGTAAGCAAACAGAGGTTTGTAACAGGTAGGAAAACGGGTGAGCTAGTCCCAAACACTGTTCAATCTCAACTTCAAAAACTCACTCAGACCAACACCAACAATTCAAGGCAAATAATGAGTCGAATAGGAAATTTAGCAAAATTGGCGGGGCTAGAAAACCCAATGCAAGGGATACCGTATTCGGTAAGCTGGGTGTCAGGCCCACCACAAGTTTACAGCAACTAGCTGCCACGTCCTCACCAGCTGGTGGGTCCCACCGAGTATGACTTATTAGAACAGGAACGCTCGGCAACGCACCAATCTTGAGAACCGAAATGAAACTCGAGGGCGTGTTGTGTAAGGGGAGGTGTCACTCGACAACTTAGGCTTGTAAACTGGAACACCAGAACCCTAATGGATGAGGAGAATAGTGATAAGATTGAACGGCGGACGGAGCTTGATGTCAAGGGACTCAAACACAGTGGTGTTCACATCGCGACTAACCATCTGACAACACGAGTAGGACAGCGATTGTTCTTTGAATCTGCAGTCTGACACACCTTCTGAAGTGGATTGTCAAATGACAGTCGATGAGGACATGGAGTTGGAGTCTTGGTCACAGGAACTTGTTGGCAAAGATCGTCTGTGAACCGAACCACATCAACAATCCAACAATGACGGCAAATGGAATTCAACTCGCAAGAGTGTTTGGGCACATGTATGATCGCCTAGACGCCCACGTTGGAACAGTATGAAAGAAAAAGGAGAGTTTTTAAAGCTGTTCAATCAATACTCGCCAACGAACACCAGTCCTTAACGAGAGGTTTAGGTACTCGAGTTGGTCGAGATTCAGAAACTTGGGTCCCTCCGGAAACGGGTCAATGAATTTGAGTAGCCAACGGCGTTTGTCTGCATATGAAGCTCTCGGGCTGATCATTGCTAACATGGACTCAACCGAGATGTAGGTACAAATTATTGACTATGTTATTGTCAGACAAGGAAATCTCACAGATATTCCCCTGACCAAAGTGGTGAGGGACGGTGAACACAACACGCACCATTCATTGACACGGGCGATGGTGAGAGTCCTCTTGAGAACAAGAAACAATTTATCAGGTTGCACTTTTGAAAATCGTAAGACTCAGCATTCAAGTACTGTCTAAGAGACTGTGAAGGACAACTTCACGGGAAAGGTGGATGAACAACGGACTGTCGGGAAAACACATGTTAAACTGCACTGGAGATGATTCGGGTAAAAAAAACGGCGCGAAAGGATTGGTTCGACGAAAATGCTACTTTGATTTCGTCCATGGCTGATCACAAACGTGCAAGCGGTACTAAAGAACCCGTCAAACTCATTGGACCAAGAGGAATTTCAAAACCCAACAACCGATAAAGCTCGAGATCAAGAATGAATTGTGGAAAAAACTAAGTGAAGAATTTCTGTCGTACGCTGATCGCCGTCTCCATAAAGCTCTTTGGAGCACTGAAAGTTTATTGAGCCTAAATACAATATCGACGAGTTCATTCAAGACATTTGGACCGGCCGAAAGCTTGCGAAGGGTGGTGTGCTAGGCGTGTGGAAGACTCACATCCATGTACTGCCGGGCGGAAGTGGGCTCATATGAACCAAATGCCACGATGTAAAGAGAAGAATCACACGGACAACTCTCTCACGTTTGATTGACTACATACAACAATTACGCGGATGCAAAACGGGATGGACTCTGGCAGTGACAAGGTGCCCACCGAAACTTAGTGGACAAGGACTCGAATAGAAATGTCTTTAGCTAGCCCTCTTCATAAAGGAAGCTGAGAACGTTCTACAATGATGGCCGCCATAGTCCCTGCTTTTGAAGAGAAAGAAAGCGGACAGAGGACTAACAATCACCGGGGGAGATCAACCAATTTGTGGTTGTGAGAAAATGTTGGTTCGTATTCTGGCGAAACAGCCGAACGCGAATGTTGTGCACGAGGCCATTCCAGAGAAAGCGGGTTCCGAAGCGGACAGAGCACCAGTGATCTAAGCTTCTTAGTGCGATAAAAACAAGAGAATACCGTGAATGGAACCAAGTCGTACATGTCCTATTCATTGACTTCACAAAGATTTCGGGTTCGATTAAAGGAGAGGCAGTGTGGATCGTTCCTTGGAAGATGAGTTGGCCAAATAAATTTGTCAGTCTGGTCAAATCTCTTTACTCCGAGATAAAGACCAGTAATTTATCTAGCCTGTAGCTGAGTGCAACATGCGCGGGAACTTTTCGAAGTTTAGAAGATGGTAAACAAGTTGTGTGCCGTAGAAGGAACGGTAATATTTAACTGAGGCTCTCCATCGGTAACTGACTGCCACAAGATCCACGGGAGTGGTAAATCGCTGATTCTTCCGGGCCTATTCGTCAAAATCAGGCGTTATCATTAGATAAAATATCTTTTCTTCTCCTTGACTGAATCAGCCTTGAGATATCTCAATAAAATCCGTCTTTCTCAGTTTGTCGGTGGTGTGTTGATACGACAGATCAGTTACTGCATCGACCTACATTGACCTTAACTACACCAAAAAACCGCATGACGCGAAGGCGACTATTTACTGGAATTCAGTCTGATAAAACACTTTCAGCTGTAGAGCTGAAAACGACGCTCTCGCAATTGATGCCGCAAGTCAGGAGCATTAAATAATTGAGGAATGAACAATGAATTACCTCAGTTTGTCCGCGTAACTGAATTGGGGTTCATTGTATATTTTTCGGAGAAATAACACCCACGGACATAAAGGGAAAGCAAAGTGCTGACAAGAAATGTCTCGCGCACAACCATATTGGCGGAGGGTGTGGATATCGAAAGCTGCAACACTCCAAGATGTAAGTTCCAGTCGTAAGAGATTCGCGATAAACGTGCTGAACCTTGTGAAATCGCTCAACCTGTGTACGCACCTTCAAGGACATAATCGAACCTGTGGGACACCAGCTCTCCTATGCTGTAACAGCTGGGAGGTAAGTTGAGGTAAGCCTGATGAAATTCTTAATAAATGGAACTACGCCCTCTGTTGCACGTGTGCCACCTGTTTATTTACGACAGACGACGTCCTGAACACCCCCGCAGTGAATATGATTGTAAGATATTGTGCGGGGAAAGTGCTGTATAATACTGGAGCTGACGGATGATATCGGTAGCGAAATGTTTGATATCATGATATTGCTCATTACAGCGCCGTTATGCTTATGCCGGCAGATGGACCCTCATAAATTCCCACGCGTTCGCCAGCAAAACTTATTTCTTCGGACCCACAAGGTCACCCGCAGTAGTAAATCCGGCTCCGTGTTCATCATCCGTTTCATCAGGCTGTTTAGCTACCCAGCGCTCCGGCCACTGGTGAAATGCAAATCCACACTGAAGGCCAGACAATCGCAGACGGGAAAACTAGGGAGATGCGCTTCCTAAGAAAAGCTATCCAGTTGCCGAAGATTCGTTTTCTCCAACTGAATATGGCTTGTTTGGGTGGTCAGTAACCCGGAATTCTTACACCAATTCCTAACTACTTTCATCAAACACAGTAGCACTGTCAGATTCAACACAAGTGTTGCACCAAAGTCGGATGATTGCGTACTGTGCAAGCTAGCGATTTGCTCAAAAACTCATCGTTAGCGCCTAGCAGTCACACTCACATGAAACTGCATTGCACATAGGGATGGAATTGTAGGGTGGCTCGATACTTCATGTGGCTACCTCATTAGAGACTCACCAAATTAGGCTGTTGAATTTCGGTCCGATACCTAGACGTATCCGTCATGCACTTCAATTGGAAATTCCAAAATGGCTTGAAGTGCATCTCACCACCATCGCGCCTAATTTCACTTTTTAATTTGGGGTAACGTCGTAATAAGATACGTAATCAGCGAAATACACTCACCTGCAAATTTGTTTTTGCGAGAGACTCACCTGGAACCAAGCTTAATCTCTCGTGTGTGAACATAAAGTTGACGGAAACTCGAAGAATGTGCGTACCAGATGAGCCCCAAGAAGGACGAAATCGGTCGTGAGCTGTCGAAGAATTTTCAGCAACCTTATGAGTAGTGCATTAGGTCTATACATGTATCGCGATATCTCGAATATCGTAGCAACTGAAACATGAGGCGACCTAATGCAGCACATTTAGTTACCTGGAAACATCACAAACGAGAGATTCAGCTGAGTTCCAGATGAGTCTCTCGCAAAACCAAATTTGTTTGCAAATAAGTGTAGTTCGCTAATTTCGTGCAATTTGGTTTCAAGTAGAACATAAGGTGGACGGAAACTTGGGGACTGCGCCTACCTGATGAGCCCCAAAAAGGGCGAAACCTGTCGTGGGCTGTCGAAGAATTTTCAGTAGCCTTATGAGTAGTGCATTACGAAGATATGTAATCAATCAGATCTAAGGCAGAAAATTCATGCAAACGCTTTGTGGAGCGTGAAAACAATATTTGGTACTCCTGAGAAATCGTACGAACTGAGGAAGGATATCTACACTATTAGCCAAAAGGCACACATGTGTGAAACCGCTTACTGACATATGGGGGCAGAATGAACCTCCCTATGGTGGTCCGGGTCGTCACATGGATTCACTAAATTTGGTATCTCGCCATGCCAGACAACGAAGATCAAACGAAAGGCCATGCTGAAACACATGTATCAGCCGATCGTTCTACTCGGACCACCATTCGCTTCCTCGACGTGGTCTTCACGAAGAGTGAATGGCGATACATGGCACGGTGCGTCAAGAAGTCCGGTTTACGCATACAATATGCCAGAGATTGAACTATCCAAACTGTTCTAAAGCCGCGATTTCAGGAGCAGTTAGGACGACGTGAAAACGGACACAGACCTGGATAAAAATGATCAACTGAACCATTTGATGGATATACTCTGGCATGCTTCAACGCCTGTAATTTAACAAGTGGGTTTCCTATTTTTGGACCATTTAAAATTTTGTTCTAAACAACAGCTTCGTCCTTGAGTGGTACCGTATCCCAAATTTGAACAACGACGTTGTTTCGGCCAACGCCAAAACAAAGCAAACAGTGACCAACACCACATGACCCGCAAAAAACATTGATTTGCTGTCGCGATGAAGGGTAGGTGAATCAAGCACAAAAGTGGCAATGTTCCCAAAACTCATCGTAACGAACTAGCAACATACAGACTAGAAATATATATGGAGATCCTCAACCGTTCATGGAATAAAGAAACGAGTAAGTGACCACTTAAACACACACCTCTACCAAGAACGGTGAACAGCCGAGCGAACCAGACTGGTATGCCAGTTGCCAAGTTGCACGTTGTGCCATCATGGAAAAACATTATCAGTAAACGATCTCACGATTAACCATCCAGTAGACTTCCGGTACACTCGGTGCAAAATGTCCTTCGATGGATGAAAGGGGTTCATCAATCCCAGTATACTGGTATTCTATGCGTTTATCTCGTTGAACAAGCCTGTACGATCCTGTATTGTGCCGAACTGGCCTGTTTTCACACAGAATCATTGCACAAAAATGCTTCAGATTAAGAGACTCTGTCATGGGATACCCTGAAATCACTCCTGTGCCCTGACGGAATACACTTGTCCTAACCAGACACCAACTGAATCCGAAAGTTCGCGGACTTGTTCGTCTAGGTTGGGGTCATTTTTGAAGATATTGCGGCAAAACGCGCGGCTGTTTATGATCCTCATTATGCCTATGAGTTGATAAACCAAGAATGTCGTTGACAGCGCAACACTAGTTACTTCTATTGGTCTGTAGGCACTCAGTATGTGTCAAGGCTAAAAGTTGTTTGGCGTAGCAACGTTGCGGCAAACCTCTGGAAAAGGTAAAGGGTCAGACGTGTGCTTAAATCTCAGTTTCATACGCACACCGACGATGAACTGCCTATGTGTGGAACGCAGCACCAATGATGAAGTAAATGTGAGCTAGGGGTTTGACTCGAGAAAACTCAGAAAATAAGACGAACTTTTCAGATGTAAGAGGTCCGCAGGTCGAATCCTAACCTTTTTCTAGACCAAACAATCTGGAACACCGTTAGTCTGGCGCGTATTAAGAACAACTATCCGGTGTGCATTAGGTGGGCACGAAAGTAGTTTTGGTCATACCAGTTTGGTTTTGTCCTCGCGCGAAAGACCTGATAATAGAATGCCGAATACATGTTTAATTTCTGGTTAAAACGTATCCTTCCTTCGAAAGTAATGAACATATCAAAGTGAGATCAACCACTTTCTTGAAACATATCCGTAGGGCCGTTGCACCACAGTAGACCGGACGGAATTCAATTGATGACTATGCTGCCGTTTTGTCAAGCAAGCATTCACCTACTGACGAGTAGTGTCCACAACTCAGGACACGTTGATCTCATTGAAAGTCAGTCATGATCAATTGAAATAGAGGCCATCGAAGAGTACAGCCGAAGGTGCATCTGTCAGCGTCCATGCACAAGTTGAGAAAAGTCATTTTGTTACAACCAAACAAGAAGTCTAAGCACTTTTACGCAGTCGAAGATTCCGAACAGCTTTGAAGATCTTGCTGTCCATGGACTACAGTGGTTCTGAAGTTGAAGTAGACTGATGCTAACAGAGTTTGTTTTAGAAAGTCTCTCTAGTTGTTCGATAGGTGTTTATAAGAACTCACCCAAAAGGACTGACTCATCGGTCTCATACAGTTTAGTTGAAATACGTTGCAAAACGCAGGAAAAGGCAGGTTTAAGGATCAGCAGCCCATTGAGGTTTGCGATTGCAGACATGATGTGAGTAGGACTCATTGAAGAGCAGCCAAAATAACAGTTTTAGCCCATTCACTGGATCAATCACTGGATTCACTTCAATATTCTTCAACTAATTCGTCAACTGCTGCGCAACATATGCCTATGCGAGACAACCGAGGAAAATGTCGAAGACTGTACAGCCATAAGCATAGAATTTCTTGTCACCAAGCCTCATGTTTGGTTTTGGGAATCGAGTACCTGCCCATGCCTGAAACAAGTCGGTATATTTCTCTCTAAGAAGCTCCACTGAACAGAGCACTCGACGGATGAAGAAATGGTCAGACAATAAAGGAACATATGCCTTCATAAAGGAAACAACTCACAAGGTTGCTGAAGACTCCTCGACAGCCCACGACCGATTTCGGCTCATCAGTTAGGCGCAGCCTCCGAGTTTCCGTCAACCTTATGTTCCACTTGAACATATGCCTTGTTAGCTGCAACAAGCGATGATCCATACACACCACCATATAAACACACCCGCTGAATGTTTCCAAATCCATTACAGAAAGCAATCACACAAACCCAAACTGACGAAATCTCGCGTTATCTTTGGGGCCGAACGAGTTGTTAGCAAGACGGCGCGAGTGCATTCTTTGCGCTCAGTCGACACGGCGTCCTTCGTCGAACATTTTATCCAGAGAGGTTTATTAATCGTTTCTGCTGTAACAACCCATTGATGAGAAAACACTGGGACGGGTATCTAAAGAAAGTGCCGCGTTTATTCGGATGATGGGTGTACACTTGCGTGGCACTTGGAAAGGCCCCAAATAACCCAGCAATCCTGGAAGAACATTGACGGGGATGTAACCAACACCAGGTATGCAGATAAATCGAGGTGAGTGAAAGAGATGTTTTCAAACCATGAATCCTCACCCGAAACATAACGGAGCAAGACAGCTGTTTTGATTTGCAGCTGACCAACACAGGGTTTAAATGTGACAGGATGAAGTATCTTGTACAGCTCAGTAGCTCGGCTTGAGACAAGAAACGTTGTACTCATTGGAAACTGAGAACATGATGGATCTCACCACATTTCTAATTTACCGGTGTGTTGGTCCACAACCTGATGCACGGCTAATCGATTAGTGACTAATCGTCCAGATCAGTGAACGGATTAAAAACCATCTACACAACCTGAACTACCAAGAGTCACTTCTATAACATTTTCCGACCTCCAGAGCCCATGAAAAAATTTGTTAAACTCGAAAGCGAGTTCTGAACAATTCGGAGAACATAAAAACCGCAGCAACAATAACCTGATCATCCGACATCGCTGTTCCTCAATGCGTGGTCCCACAGTTGTAATATTGTTCACCCAGTGTGGGCTCCACAGCCGTTCGGCGATCCCACTAGTCACAGGCCTGAAATTGAAGTAAGACAATGTCGCTGAGGGTTTATAAATTATGGGATAACACGGCCAATCTAGAAATTGCATTACTGGTTCTGAGTAATGATAGGCTATTCGGGAGAGATTGAGCTGTGCACTGACCGACAATCGACATGGTACCAAGCAGACAGTGAATGAAGATCACTGAGAGTCTTTGATACGCAATAGTGTAGAGAGTCATCAACGGGACTAAACGCAGTGGCCTAGTATTGGCTATCTGCTATTCTACTCCAAGAAGACAAGTCCTGCCACAGTATCGACGGAAATAGATGCTTCAGGAAACATAGAAAGACAATTGTCACCGGAGCAATTTGAAATTCTTTGGGAAGGCTGCCTTTGCTAGGGAAGCCCTACCACATGTAATATATACATACTTGTCCGTAATAGAAGATTAAAAGAGGCATCCAGCGCTATAGCGTGACTTCCAAAACATCCTTGGTGGCTTGCGAAGCACTCCAAGATTATACTTATTCATTGTTTATATATTAATATTCATCGATTTGATACCAAGTGTCATCGTTATTTAGTATTGTTTCCTGTGGAGCCGGAAATGACTAACCATAAACCGTACAGATTAATGTCATACACAGGAATATGAAAATTTTTTGAACTGTGAGCTTTCACTGTAAGCTGATCAGCTGTTTGCGCGACTATGAGACAACAGTAGCATGTAGGTAAGGGAAGATGACCAGGATTTGTTTACAAACCTCAGGATGCACAACAAAACTAACTAATCTATGCTGGAAAGCTCAGAAGCACTGCATACGTGTTTCAACAGTGCGCGTTATACGAATCCCACGTACTGTCCGAACTTACAACCTTCGGGATGCGATGCGTAGTGCTAATCGTTCCTAATAAGGGCAAGACATCTGCCCAGAGATTTTCAGCCGAAGCAGAGACAGGATTCACATAGTTATTATGAGGTCTATAAAGTTAGTAAAAATTGGGGAAAAGACCACGTATCCAACAGACATTTGGAGACAACCTACCAGATTTTCTGCAGAATAGTGTCATCGGCTTGGTATTCACCCCACATGCAAGCCTCGCCACCGAGTAGGGTCGTCGGTCCCGAGCTGGACTGAAGATCAAGCTCTGGACAGAAAAGGGAAACGGCACAATGTAAGATGCGAGAATCAAACATTTGTGCATACTGAAATAATCCACTGCTAGACGACGGCCAGCTTATGGCCAGTCTCAGACTTAGTTTTGCGGCCGGAAAAGTGTGATCCAGAGCGATCTTTAGTCTTTGCTACGAGTTTGCAAACGAAAGAATCCAACAAATGATAAAGGAAACAAATTTCTTTTTTGAAGCGGTGACAACCGGTTTTTGTAGACTGAGTATCCGAAAAATAAATCGCTTCGAATGGTCATTTCTTCTGCCATCATTCATGTCGACGGTTTTCACGACGACCACAGATTACAGAGATGAAACAAAGTGCCTGAAGGCTAAAAATGACACGCACTGTCTTTCTAAAAAAACTTTCTGAGTCTTTGGACAGTCCCAGACTAGGAAGAGCATTCATGTGATTCCTGATGACTGGATAATCTTTCAAAATGAGTGAGACTATTATTAGAACACGCGGACTACAGGCAGTAGTGTTGCCAGGGTAGCTAGGTCAATGTTTCTTTGGCGCTCCTGACAGAGGATATTACACGCAGCCCGATGCAGTACAAGGACGCTTTTCACGTGGATACGTTTGATGTGAAGGCACAAATATCTTTCTCGTCAATTAAACGAGCCGAGGTTGTTTGTGTTCCGACTCTACTGTAGCCCTTGATGAAGCGCTTCGGATAAACATTCATCAGCAGGATTTTCTTCAAAAACCTCTCACCTTGCCCTAGTTGACGATGCAGAATAAACGCTTTCCCAGTTCGGGGTTATAAACTACAGGAGTGTAACGGAAGAACTGTAACCACTGAACTGTCCATCGGTTCGTCCGATTGATATAGATTTGTATGGGTCCATCGGTACACTTAAAATCAGCTACATTCAAAAATACAAGCAGCCATTCGATTCACGCTCATCTGTGACGCAGAGGTTATGGTGGGTGGAATAAAGAGTGCACCACGTTAATAATGATGGGAATGCCATGGGAAACTATCTTTACAAAGAAAGAAACGTTTTGGAGTTTCATCCGCAGTTATTCGTACAGCCATCTCCATAAAGATACCTGTCCAACGGCTCATTCTTCGCTACGTTCCACTGGAGACCCCAACAACGCACTGGTGACGTCAGCCCAATTGGTGATGAAACGTTTGAAATCCAACTATCAACCTCGGAAAACAGACCAACGACCACGCATGCAAACGTTAGCCTCAAAATGCTGCCCACAACGACACCATCAATGAGTTTACCACACTTGAACTCAAGTCTGAAATTGCTGATACAAAGTATACTCGTATATTCAATAAAATCAAAAGTTCATCTGTCACATGAATGGATACACGGTGTCACTGGAAACTAAATAAGATAAGTTTTGTACATGAACAAAGTTGCAATCTAGTTGGGGAAATTTGGATACACTTGGATACTTGGGTACATCGGAGTTAATGACGTCATTGGTTAAACCATTTTTTGAACAGGTGTACAGCCTGCATATTGCTCTAGTGAATGCCAAACAAAGTTATCCATTATCTACGTTGATTTGTTATTTACGAGTGCAATGTTAAAGGAAGCACGTGTTGGCACAAGCGGACGGTAGATACTTTATCACATGAGTATATGAATTGGAAGTCCCACAAGCACCGAGGAGCGTAGGAGGCCGGCAATTGTAGAAGTGGCCAGAAAGAATTGGATGCCGAGTGAAGCTCACTCCCCTAACTCAAATATGAGTGAATATGGACAAAACAAATTACAGAACTACAAAGGACACGTTTGGTCAGTTATCTAGAAGCTACTAACGAAGTGGCGATGGGCACTTTTATGAAAAATATGCATGCCTAGTCTAACGTTGGACAAGCGGGAAAAACGATAATTCGGTTTCTGCTGAGGCACATTTCAACAGTAAGATGTCGCAAAGAGTGAATTGTGGTTTGAGCAGCGCAGCCGTCTATCCAGGATGTTAAAATTTAACGGGAGCCCGAAGGGACCAACTAAAAGTGATATTTTCTGCCAGGAACTCTGTTTACAAAGGGGGACTGTAATAAGGGATAGAGTAGGTCCTTGAAGATCGGTTCCAGCAGACGTCCAGCTGGCAAACGCGGAGCTGAAACAGACCTGAAACCTGTAGCTTTTATTACCCGAAGTATGCAATGCAGTGTGTGGATCAAGTCGTGTGTTCAGTTTGAGCCATGTGGCAGGTGCATATTGAACAGGTCCCAGAAAATTCAGGTAAACAAAATGGGTAGAATTTTGATCGTGCGTGATTGTTACCTTCTTAGGTCTTCTAACCAGTTGTAAATGCCCCTATTCGTGACTGAAGATAACACTACAGATAAATGAACGTTAGACCTGTGGTAACACAATACTATACAGAACGATTTCGTTTGTAAAGATTCATTGCGTGTTGATGGATGGATCACGTGGCCGTGGTGACATTCCGAAACATTGGGATGAAGAAAGTTTGTACAAATAGTTTATCTAGCTAACAGGAAAATTGTCGCACGCCACACCGAAATCAAGAAATTAACTGATAGGCAATTGGCTACAGAAATTACAAACGACTCACGTCTGAGGGGGTCACACAGATAGTAAGGCACCCAATCTCGTATAAAGTGCAAATTGTCTAGATACCAACAGGAAGAAAACAGCAAATTTTCGGACAGCGCAAATTCCCCGGGGATGTCTGGTTTCCACACTTGGGATACGACGGAGTTTTTGAGCTGTTAATGAGAGTTCGAATTAGGATGTGGAGGAGTCAAGACAATGAAACATTTCAACGCAAATGATGTGGAGCACGTAATAACTAGGTTACACGGTTGTCACACGCTAGCAGGACTTCGAAAAGACGAGGGAGTTGGTCGTATAATCGAGTTCAAATCTTATGGTAAGCGTGCAGTGTCCACCTCACTCAAGTACTATGCGTTACCAGGCGAGTTATGGAAAAGAAAGACTGTCGTAATTTATAATACATACTGGATCCAATAGAGAAATATAGAAATCATCTTGGTACTCCATCAAAGTGAAATACGAAATCGAATTTGATGAAGTGTTCACGAAACTGAAATGTGTTCGATGAAGCCACACATTGGTCAGTGGAGTGTCATCAGCTTAGGGGTGGCACTCTCCTCCAAAACACCGCCATCCGAAGGCGGAACATAATCGACAAGTTGGTCAGAGAACAGTATTAGGCCATTTCTATTGTCCCATACTAGGCGGAGCCGACAAATTCTGCGTCAGACAGTTTTCGTCCGAAAATAAGCAAGGTGAATATAGGATCTACCCAGGATTTCTTGAAAAATGGTTCTTGAAGCAGTTAGGCTTCTCATCGGGTATCATAGGCCTCCTGCCGTTCTCAAATTGCTGAGGAACAAAGCATATCAGACACGTGATGTTGAGGTAGGCCAGATGGTTTTCGGGTAGGCAGAATTTACTCCCATCGGTCAGCGGGTCACACTACACAGGTTGCGCTGGTTGGGCCATATACTTCGTAAGCCAGAGGTAGGTTTGCCTCATATGACCCTCTTCGCCCAGTCTGGTGTTGGCTGGAGACGAGAAGAGTCGGTCAGTCCATGACTTAGCAACGAACCAGTCAACCAAGCGAACTAAGTGAGCATGCTCATAGATGCGTCTCTCATTCAAATTCACCATTAATTCCATGTCTACGGGGGGCGGCGAAGGAGGTAACTGAAGGCTGCCAACACAAGGCTGTCGTCGTGATCACTCTGGATTTGTCATAGGTGGTTGCAAGATTTGTCGAAGTCGCGTTCACATAATTCTCGTTTGAACAATCCTCCTCCTTTCCTGGCGCAATTATTCTGGTGAGTTCACACCAAAGGGAGGAAGCAGTGGACTCGAGTTTCGCTCTTATTAGAGCTCACCAACAGTACAAATCATTGGCCGTTTCGATAGATGTTTGAACTCCGGGCTATGCATATACCGAATTACGTCAATATCCGCCACCCACGCACCCGCACACCGATGGTGTCAGCTTGATTGGTTTGCAATCTAGTACCAAGTACAGCGAACAGATAAACAATCACCAGAAAGATCCGCTTCCATCCATATCCGGATTATTGGATTCATAGATATCAGGTTTAGATAGTGTCCCCATGTTCACTACGGTGAATACACAGTACCATTGACTGGGTCGGATACAAACATAATTTCTAGCAACGATATCTATCATACACAATATGTTCGTGTCACCAATTTCAGTGATGCTATTTACGGCGTCCGCTTATTCTGCATCACATCATTGATTTTTTTAACTTTCTAATCGCATTCTCGGTATGCGAAAAACGAAACAGCATACCAGTGGCATCAGAGAACCCGAATGCTAATGGGTAGGAGGAAAATCGAGACTACTTATAACGAACCGGAATTTCAATGCAACAGTCTGATGTGAGAGTTGGGTCGGCTCACATTGTGACCTTGACATGATGAGTCGTTTTCAACCTACAACCCGAATATACGCTCTGAGATAAAAGGATGATAATGAAGCCCAAGGAAGCGGGGGCCACGTACAGGAATTCATCCAGGCATGTAACAGCACCTTTGTGGAATGCTGAAAGTGTTATTTTTGGGTTAGCATTCACAAGGAGACAACGTTGCCTACGAGTCTTTCTTACCAATTTTTGTGCGTTCGTATCTAATAAAGTTTGCCGCAAAAAAGTTCGGAAGATGTTATCCCACCCCAATGAGCTTACAAATCACTTTAGATACTTTTCCTATGTATCTTCCGCAATAAACGACCGGTGGCCTACCAACCTTAATTATACGAGGAAAGCTGCTTCGAGACAATTGGCCTCCAGTGGATTACGGAGATATTTGGAAAATTCATCGAGAATACTTAAAGTCCAGCTGCAACACCCTTTAGGTGCCTAGCTGCCGTGTTATCCAACGGAAGCAGGAGGGTTGAGATACTGCCAGGTTGCCCAAGCCGAGACAGGAGATGCAGATGTCGGAACCACTCGATCAGTAAGCTCGCACCCTAACCACTAAGCTATCTCGAGCTCAAGAATTCTTAATGGTAGATGATACCATCAAAACAGCAGCATTCATAGTGACACCAATCAGTAACATTTGTAAATATCAAAGAAGTATTTTGTCTCGGTCTCCAGGGTATACATCTGTGAAAAACTCGTACCTGACTCACAGGTCAGCGTTCATCAGCGAATCAGTCACAGACTAGCTCGGTGAAGGTCAATTAGTGCTTTTAAGACGTTCGGCTACTAGACAAAGTTCTTTCAACATTACATCCCTGTTGTCCCTTGAGTGTCCGACTCACTCCATGACTGGAATGACGCACAAGCATCCCTGGATGATGTCGGTTCGGTTTGGAATGTGAATGAGAAAAAGGCAAACTAACGAAGGAATCACAATAGTAAATGTTTATATACCTCCTGTTTGATCTTACCAGCAACACCAATAGGGTTAGGGTTACAAGTCCTCTGCTTGAAACCACGAGTCACAGGTAGCTTCGCACTCTCGAGAGATTTAGAAGCAATTAAATGACATTAAATAGGGAAAACAATGTCCGACATCTTCACATAAACCAAGGCAAAATACAACAAGTGGAAGGATAGCTCGCAGTAAACACGGCTTAAAGTATCATTGTGCAACAGAACCTCCTATCGAGGTACAGATAGTATTGTACGGTACTTCGAATGGGATGCTGTACATAAATTATCAGAAGTGCTCTTGGAAACCCGATGATTCTTGCTGCTTTAGTGAAATAACTGCGGGTTTCCGGTAAACATAAGTGTGGTTGCACACGTTGCAGCTATAGACAGTTTACTTTAACCATCCTATTAACACGAGAACAACTTTGTGTTCGAAAATGAACTGTAAATTTTACGGTTTCAATTAATCAACAAATAGTATCCAATGACTAAACGTAACGCAGTATTCATTGGCCAAACGTAACGCACTACTCATTAGGTTGCTGAAAACTTTTCGACAACCCACAACTGGTTTCGCCCATCTTGGGGCACCGTCCTCGAGTCTCTCTCAATCTTACGTTCTACTTGAACCCAAGACAGATTTCGGCAATTACTCTCGTTCCACACCAAATTGGTCTTGACGGAGGACTCAAGTGAATCCATCTGAATCTCTCGTCCGCGGTAGTCCGCTTCAACGATTTTGTAGCCCAGAGCACTTCAAAGTCGGTGGCAATATTTTACGCATCAGAAAAATGTATAAGGAGTCCACAGCCCCAAGGTGACAGGATGACGCTGCGATCGACATGTCGAGTTCTCTACGTGGGCATCCATTTTTGGCGCTCATCCAGTTGGACTGAATTCTCGATGAAAAACGTGATGGATAGTGTGGTTTACGTGTACTGTAATGCATAAATAGGCCTATTGCGCTGACAGGACAGTTCCCAGTTGCGAATCTCTATAAACAGAAACTATCCCAACAAGGATGAGGATTCGACAACAACAACCACTTTATTGCCTGCCAATACGGAGAAACGGAGGTGATCAAAGGGAAGAAAACCAGCACGTGATGGACCAAGATGGTAGGTCTTCATCGAACACCGTTTGAGCAGAATACAGCGGTCTCCGGCTGAAAACGTTGTCCTCTTTGTGTCACAAAACGAACTGGAAGCGGTCACAGACAGTGTTAAAACGAAGCTCTATTTCCAACGTTGCGCATCTAGTGGGCTTGTAAACGCACATGCATCACGTGCGCATTATATGCAATCGGCTAAATCGTACTGATTGCTGCCCTTTCAGCAGCATACGTTTAGGTGCAGACTATGGCGTGGTGAGGCCTAACTGCATGAGGTTAAATACTAATTGCATTTTACCCAAGGGACGAAAGGCTAGAGTTACAGCCAAAAACAGAATGGACCCTGATGGTGCTCGTCGTTAACATACAACCACAGTACGCGGTGAATTCTGGCGACCACATAAGACAGATCATGTGCAACGGAAATTGGGAAACCACAATTGGGGTGAATTATAAGTGTAATCATGATTTGCGGACGAATACCGGCACACTTTAGGGTGTTAGCACATCCATATCGAGATTCGTACAAGGTGTGATTATGTTCACAGTATACCTTCACGTAAAGTACACCGTCCATCGTCAGTTTAGCTGGAGGGAGCTACATAATCCCATCTGAATGGTGAGTGTGTGACTTTAACGTGAATCTCAGCAACGGGAGAAATTTTAAGTGAGTTGGTGGCTGATCAGATGGCTGTCACGAAGAGACTGGACCTTACCGTGGTGTGACGGTTTCGGCACCTCGGCGACTCAGTGAGCTATACTGGGGGGTGTCCCCGCGACACACAGAATCTCTCATACCAGGTTGCTCAATGGTTAAAGGTCTGAAAAACACAGTCTCCTGGCCCTCCATGTTGGGGGTTGGAACATGCGGCGAATTGTTCCGTAGAAATGATAATGCATTTGCATTTCCCGCCAAACACCACTGCCTTGCGGTTAGGCTTTTGAGCCAAAAGTTGAGGACCCTAATTGTCCTCCTGTCGAGATGTGGGTGCCCACGTACAAACATGAACTGCACACATACAAATAAACTCATGCCACGTCGGCAGTCGCGTGGTGCCATCAGCCGGGTCGCCTTACTTACTGCATACAGCAGGGCGGGTAAGCAAAAACAGGCTACTGCTGACGCCTCCCTTCTTCCTCTTTCAAATACTTTTTCTTCCCCCCCCCTATTAGATTGATGATGATTTTATTGCGCGTTATCAGATGAGTTACGGTGTGGTCACCACGGACGACAACCAACCTACCCCACATGTAGACACAGAAAATGGGAACTCGGTCTCCTTGGATTGGAGCAATTTCAATACCAGACTAGCACAACTACGTGCCGAGAAAGGCGAAAATTCGGATGAGGTGCAAGCTTTCACTAAGGCTGCTCATGACTCGTTAACAGCGTACTACAATTCTCCTGCTTATCGGGAATGGTATGAAAACTACTGCAAACACCAGGCCGAGACGGCCAAACAAGCGCCAGCTGCTGTAACACAGTCTACCGTAATTCAGCCACGGAAACCAAGACACGATCTTAAACCGTCTGAACGCATGCGAAGCGCCTTAGTGGATGATGGCGAGGATCCCGAGGTTGCATTGGCTCGAGCTGAGGCGGAGCAGCAAGCGGGTGTTCCTTTGTCCGTTGATACCGAGGCACCAAAAGGCGAATCAGCCACTGAGCATACTCCTGCTGAATCAGCAACCACTGAATCTGCTGCCACTGCGTCAACTAAACGGAAAACCACAACGCCTGCACCCGCCTGGTACGAAGTGAGTGCCTTACCAATTCCATTTACGATATTTCTCATATTTGTCCAGAAATGCAGCATGGAGTTGGCTCGATGGACGTAGTACATGCCTAATTGAAATGCAGATGGATTCCACATATACTTGCTGGGTGAAGACGGCGTATATATTAAGGAAGGCAAACGAACTTATCCTTCTTACACCTAAACCTAGGAAGCTGGTTCAGATTCTGTTCCCGGCATCATAACGTAGAGGCTGGTCTCATCCAGACAATCATTTCGTTTCTCCCCGAGTGGTTCGCTCTGTGTGAGTGAGAAGGGGATCCAAAATGAAAATACGAGTACAGTGGCTGTTGGTTTGCAATTTTAAGATTGATGGCCATTTAGCTCTAGAACTAAGGTCTTTAAGCTTCAGCGACGGGGTTGCTTCATGGGACTTGATCGACTACTTAACTTTGAGTATTACCAACACTAGATGTGTGAAACCAGTCAGCCCACAATTCACGCGGTTATTCGATGGTGTGAATCATCTCTAGACCGCTGTCATAAATCACTCACTGATGTTTCAACTGAAAAACTGTACATTATCACAGTGTTCTATTTGTATGTCTATAGTTCACTTGCTTCTTGGCGATAAACGTGGCACTTGTGCCGTGATGTATTGTTTTGCACACTTGGAAATGTGTTCCTTAGGACGTAACCAGAATTGACCGCAGGTTGGCGGTTTACGAACCTGCTTAATTCATTCAGCTATACTAGGGAGTGCCGTTTTGGTGCTCACAGAGTCACATCAGGTTGGCCTATTGCTAAGGAAGCGGCTAACGGTCCTATGTTTCTCCAGGTTGTGGGAGTTGTTCGAACATGTATGCCAGTGCGTTTCTTAACGGTTGGTATTCCTAGTCTAGCCAAACTCCTTCGACTGATGACTTCTTCCAAGAAGGCTCGGGTGCACTGGAAATATTCTGGTTCACAGAAAACCACAGGTCACACAGCCAATGATGACTTTATATCCCCATCCCTCGTGTGTGATACCATCCGAGTAGCCTTATTTGGCTTATAAAACATGATAGATGGTGATGATAATAACGAGCTTAGGATGGTATAGGATTGTCATTCACTTCGTTGAAGTTTCGGTGGGGTAACTAATGTAGGGTAAAGTGCTCAACAAATATTCTTTCTTCTTCTGTAACACCCACTTGGTACCAGGCTATCATGCCACCTGAAGGAAACAGGAAGTACTGCGAAGTTGTCCAAACCTAGACAGGATCAGTCCAGATGCCGGGGTTGGGTTCGAACCACGGACCTTCTGTTTAGTGTGTTCGCATCGAAGACTACGAACTCAAAGTCACTACTGCCAAACAGCTCGATCATTTGAATTCTCGGAAGAGGCCTCATTGGGCACCTATGAAACTGTTGTTTTGCCTTCAACGCCTCAACTACCTACGACAAAGATGACGTGTTCAATATTTTGTTAGGTAACTCGAAAACCTGAAAGTAAGCTCTGCAAACTTGTGCTGGATGCTGTCTCGATCGGTGCATTGAGTCACTGCACCAAGTATGGTGTAAAACGTGGATGACATATGGGAATCAAAAATGAACCTCACTCTTTGCGGATCTGGTCCCTAATCACCGTTTAAAAAATCAGGAATAGTATAGGAAATCTGTAAGGTGCCTTAGGAGTCGAACAGTGACCACAACCCGAGCACTTTCTAAGTGCTTTGGCTTTAGGTATCATTAATGACAAATAATCTTACCTCTACGCTTTTTGAGCGCATTAATGGTACCGTTTTTCGGGGTTGATCCCAACAGGAAGCGCAAGCAAGAGGCAATCAAGCAGCTACCTCGTGGCTAGTGATGAGTCTCAAGTATACTTTGCTTTGTGCTCATTTCCGACGCGTCCTTTTTCATTTCTTAACCGATTGCACAATATTTGAGGAGCTTTTAGATTCCTGACTTCTGGAATGTGACCGTTTTACTGAGATTTTCACTGAATTCTCGGTATTTTTTTCGAATTGCTCTCAACATCAAAACCCATTCCATCTTGCTCTTGTCCGAAGATGAGCGAGGACAAGAATACACATGTCTACGTGACCGGTTTGCCGGTGGATATCACTGAGTCCGATTTTTTCGAGCTCATGTCCAAGTACGGTGTTATCATGAACGAACCTTTCACCGATCGGCCTCGAATCAAACTTTATTTGGACGAAGAGGGCAAGCCTAAGGGTGATGGGCGCTGCTGTTATGTGAAGGTCAGTCAGTGTGTGTCTAATTCATTTTCGGTTTTCTGCTAGATTTTTTTTACTCTAATAGACTGCTGGAGTGTCTAAAAGAGACTTCTCAAAATGAACAGTGTGGAGTGCACCTGGAGTAAATCCGAATCATCTGTATTCTTGATAAGTCTCTCTTAGTTCAGAGTAGTGACCCCCAAAATTGTATTCGGTTTTCGCTAGCACTAGGGGTTTTGTCAACAGTCTGTTCTCGTTTGCAGCCGTTTTTCGACACTTTAAGAAGGCATCGTAAGGCCAAAATGGGACGTCATGCAATCCATATGCGTAGCGAATTCCGAAAAGCCTTTTCAACCCAATTAGTATTGGTGTAACACTGTCGTAGCAAGTGCTGGTTTGCGCTGAAATCCACATTGCTCGTTGTTTTCAGCTGATCTCATTGGATTTGTCTCACAAATCTTTGTACGGCGTATTTTTACAGGACTTATGATGAGATGGCTGTTGATCTATTCGCCGGGCATGTATGGTGTTCTTATTCAGCAGCCAAAAAAAAACAGTCAACGAGTCAACATCCCGCACTATCACAGTGCTATGAAGACGGCAATGACTCCACTCGACTTCAACACGGTAGCCCAAAATCCAGAAGAAACCAGTTTCTTTAATGCACGCTTCCACCACCCAAGTCAATCCCGAACCAGAGGAAATCAACATTGCATGCTAACTCAAAAGGGCTTCGTTCGCTCCATCCCAGTTATTTCCAGTCCCGATTTTGGAGTCCATGTGGCGCATAGTCAGCATGGACAATGTAGCAAACGATGGCCTGTGTGGCGCACGCCTGCACATTGAACGCCAGAATTTGAATAACGAGAACAGCAGAATAAACCAGAAGGATGATAGTAGTCGTTCAGCCGAAGCACACTTTGGGCCCCAAGATACCACGCCGCCCGAAGGAAGCACGAGTGCTGAGACAGGGCCAGTCAAGATTCCGAGGTTGGCGTCGAATAACAGACTATTCAGCCAGTAAGTTCACGCCTTAACCACTGAGCCGCCCCAGCGTCTAGAGTGGCAGGGTTACCCCGTACAAACTATGACAAGACCAACATCATGCTGCAAGAACAAAAAACATCTCTCTATTCCTTAAAAAGGGTGCTGCTGGGTTAGTAATGGAAGCGGGATTACTGCTGTTGAATTTCAGCTTGACTCAACAATTTCCGGCAGGCTTTGGTCAGTGCACTCGATTGAACATTCAAATGAATGAGCCAGTAGGAACAGGAATAACACTCTCTCCAGTTGCAAAAAACGGAAGAAAAAGGCATTTTTCAATATACACATAAACTGGGTCTGGATTCGAGGGGAGGGTTTTTTTAGAACCTTACGTCTTCTACCAGATAGTATAGCGAAAAAGCTGCCTGCAATGATCCTTACGTTGTCATCTGCAGCTATCCAGGTCTGAGTGACCAATGAAACGATCACTTCTTTAGAGATGTCACTCTTAAGAAGAAACCGACTGGCGCACGGTTTGTGAGCTGGAAAAGTGAACTGACTAACTGAAAACAAACCCAGGGCGGAAGGCATGCAATACGGTTCCCACTGATCACATTGTCAAGGAGAACTTTGGGAACACCCTGAAGGTGTTGTCATAAATCCGGTAAAATTTCAAACCCACGGCTTCGCTGTCATCCTGTCCTGCTGGACAATCGATGATTAACTAACCAATGCATTCTGAATATTCACCAGCAGGTCTGCAAAAAACGAAGGTAGATTGCGCCGAGAATTGCGGCTGACAAGCGTACTATACCCCCAGGTCGTCTTTCAGGATTCAATCGGAAGGGGGTTAGGACCGAGAGGATCACTCTGATGACTTATGTGTCACTTATGAAAGTGTCAAACCTGACGAGACACTTAACAAAAACAGTGTCAACAGCAACAGCGCTTTATACGATACGACTAAAAAAGATGAAAAAAAACACTTTACCTCGAGCACTTGCGCGGCCACTTCCTGCCAAACCACAATTTTTCGACGGTTGGCCGGCTTTCTGTTACCCAGTTCAGTTATGATATTCTGTACACTGTAGAGCAGAAAGCACTTTGGTTACAAACAACAAACAGGTGACAGAGCCTCGTAAACATCAAAAGCCAAAAAGACTATCTTGAGATGCCTATGGATAATAACAATAATAATAAATAATCGTTCAGCTGTAAAACTCTCTCGGCGCCTAGCAGCCGCGCCATTCGGAGAAAGCACGAGGGTTGCTATACTGCCAGGTTGCCCGAGCCCAGACAGGAGCTGTCGAGATGCCGGGGTTGGTGGACCATCCGGCTAGTAATTTAGAGATACATGGAGCTCAATGAGGAGTTGTGAAAGGGAGACGAGTTTACTAAATATATGCAATGAATAGCGATGGTGGTTGATCAGTCGAACATGGTCTCAAAGCTTCTCCACCTTTCTTGGGCAAAACGTTCTGAACCGCCCCCATCAGCGGTCGTTAAAAAGACACTGGACGTCGTAGTGTTGCTCGAGTAGAGATACCGTGCAGTTCCGTATAAATCTAGAATTTATCCTTTGAAGCAAAAAACGGGTAGTAAGTGCACGTGGCGCCATGACGAAATTAGGAGTCAGAAATATCACATGCAGAATCCGTAGCAATATCTGTTCCGTCTTACTGGTAGTAGTAGTAGGAGTAGTAGTGCGCATCTAACAGAACTCCAAGGAATCTCAAACCAGCGATCTTCCGGCTACTACTTCGAACAATCGGCCACCAAGTCACTAGCAGCTAATCTACATTGTAATTGACTCGCACTTGGACAGGATGTGGAGTCATCAACGTTTCCAGAGCAGACTGATTTCGTTTACAAGAATTTCCCGCTGAAAATTCCAAACTCTATCGACACTACCGAAAGGGTGTTACGGCTGAACGACGATTATTTTTATTATTAAAGAAAACAGTTCATTCGAAGAGTGAAACTGAGAAAGCACCACTCGAGACGGTATTAGCACCCATGACCACGCCATTTAGATCCCCTGATTCAAAGAGGAATAGCGCTGTGTCCTGCCTAAGTGAGAGTTCATCACACTGACGATCACCCACTGAGCGGAGATTGCGAGTTTGAGATTCCCTGGAGTTACGTGAGGTGAGCACTACTGATGATTCTCAATAAAGATGAAAGAGCTGTCCAGCGAATCTCGGTCCTTCAACAGAGATTTGCTTCCCTTAGAGAAAGAAAACAATTTTCAGGATTTGACACAACTACCAGAAGAACTATACAAGTGAGTTCCGTTTGAGTTACAATGAGGACTTACCGTTTCCAGAAGTAATCGAGCGTCAAAGCACCCTGTAAATTTAGTTTGGCTTGTGTTCTAACCATTTCAAGATCGGCATCCCTGAAGAGAAAAGAAAGATATAGTGAAGGAAGCCAATATAACATGAACGAGTTTCGTCCGGGAAATTGGCGACACAAAAGCTAGTAAAGAAAGAAATGTAAATTGACTAATGCAATCGCCAGTGACAGTCATGGTAACAGTACGCACCAGCAGGCAGGTTGTACTTCGTCTCCGCCTAGATGAATGTACTCATCAGGAAAGAGATTGAACATCTCGATGAGGAAATTCTCGATAAATTGGTATGTTTCGTTGATAAACGGATTGAGCGGTCCAAAGTAGACAGTGTTATCCTCGTAACCTTGACACTGGGCTAGCAGTTCCGGTTTGGAGTAGGCCAGGCTACGGGTATGACCTGGGGGGAGGAAAAGAAACATCTCACTTAGTATGGATTATCAATTGTGATACGGTGAGACAGAACTGCCGATGGTATAAATCTATCACAAGCGTCGGTGTGCATGTGTGCGAGGTTGGCGCGAAAGACAGACATCCATTAATGCCACAATGGGAAGCCATAAAAAATGAAATAGCCCTTCGGTGCCAAAATCTCACTTCCAGATCACGCGGATGGAAAGACTGAGAAGAGGAATCGTAATAAAACCCGTGGACAGAGACTCCCAATAGTTTAATATGTATACGTGTAGAGATCCTTGGTTTTTTGAGTGAATGATATAGGACCCCGAAATGTGCAGATCCTTGCACTTAGTTTGAGATAGCCCTAATAGTGCTTCACACCATTTCGCCACGCGGCTTTATATTCTAGGTGTCAAGTTTTCTCAGTATAAATTCGGAACTGATCACTAGTTCAGTAAACAGCCGCTTCGAGTGATGCGCTAAGTCAAAACTTCTTGCTTAGCTGAGGAACCCAGTAAAACCGACCGGTCATATTAAGGTTTCGCATGCTGTATTATCCGAATTGGCCATAATCGCAGCGAACGATGGATAGATTCGAGCTTGCGTACTGCCACGTCCGGTCAAAACAAGAAAACCTTGCAAATCAAATTAGTAGGGGAATGCTAAGTGGATGGCGTGAACAGAACAGTAATCACATGGCACTGCACCATTCAATGCCAACACTAAGCACAAAAATCATTGGTAGTAATAGCAGCGTGCGTACGCGTCATCCTGTTGATTGAGAACCGAACCAGCATAGAATATCCATCAAGAGAAACAAACGATTATGAATGTCAGTCACATTATGACTCATTCAGGGTACATATAAAAGAAAATCAATTGAAAAACAGGGAGAAGCACAAACCAAACGAGCACGGTTGTGTCTGGTGTCAGATAATACATTAGACCCACCCAATACACAATTCACTCGGGTCCTAAGGGGCGTAGAGGTGCTTGAGCATTCATTCTGTCAACAGGATTGAGTGCCCATCAAAACCGACAGAAGAACTAAGTTGTGACATGTTTAGTGTGTTTTTCTCATAGGGTTGTTTGCATACTAATTGAAAACAGTGTTAACCTATCGCATTATGTACCTTTGAAAGCACTAAAAGACCTGAGGATTATCCAACCAATAGTATGTTTGCAATGAACGTCTGCAAGACAGGTTGTAGAACCATGTTTATGAAATGCTACTGCGCAAAACACCCTACTCACTCGTGGGAATGGATTCTTCACGTCAAATCAACTAATTTCGTGTAAACATTCGGTGCCTAGCTGTTCCGTGTAACCTGAGGCAGACACGATCTAGCCAGTCAATGTTTTTGAATATGTTGGAGAAAATTTGCCATTCAGAATTACGAAAGTGTGTATCAAATATTCGCAAAGAAAACTGTCAATAGGAGCAAAGAACTATGACTCCAGAGAATTCATACGATATAAGAAGCTCGGAAGGAGGAATCATTCACAGGTCTTGTGTGCAGTCCATGTGATAAGCCGTCAATCGAAGGACCAATGAACAGATCATAAAGTGATGTGAATTCCGTGACTGAAGGATAGGCGGCACCATATTCCGTCCAAGTGCGGACTCATCATACAGCTGACCAGCGTTTCCTGGCCGGAAGGTCAAGGGTTCTAATCACTCTGTAGATTCATGAGATGTGCACTGGTGATGATTTCCAACAAGGATGAAACAGCTGTACAGTGCTTCTGGAGTTTAATTACAGGATGAGAGCTCGACTGAAGTTTATGTGATAGTTTGCGCCCAAGGTGACCTGTCACCGGTTAGAATCTTGATGACTCAGGTCACGTTTCAATCGAAATACTTAAGTGGAGGCGGAAATCAGACTACTGAACAGAGACAACCCTGGTCCTGTCGCATCAGCAGATATAGACAGGCATACTCACAGCACTATTCAACCTTTAAGATGACGCATCGCTCGCGGACGCACATACAATATGTTCACATCGTCAATAAGTAGAGCGCCAACACTAACACACACGATCCATATTTTTTCATATTTAACATCAACGGCTCATTCAACTTTGTCACTCGGTTCGTGTGCTCAACTGTCACTTCTTGTGTTTAAAAACACAAGCATGTGAGTGAATGGAGAACATCGTTTCCAAAGAATACATAATGGCAACGACAGAAAATACTGCCATGTCTCTAGAAAACCCACATTTATCCGCTGGATTTCTCATCAGACCAAATATTCTAATTGGAGTATATGAGGGGAATCATGCGGAAGTAAAAAAAAGCGTTCAAGTAGCAGGCTGTTGTGGACCACAGTTGTCCTGATGCCTTCTGAATATCGTGAACCCGAGTCTGGATAGCCGCTTGATGTGCTTAGCCAAACCAGAAAGCTAATGAACGTGCGAACCAGCTGATCTGTTGAACACTGACGCGTACAGCGTGTCAGGTGCAGCCGAAAACAAGATGCTTATAAAGCTCACGTGGAAAGTTCTAGGCGGGGCAAAAAGGATGCTAAAAATAGAATTCATTTGTCAAGGGCAAGTGAAAGACAACGAAAAAGGTTATTCCATTGGTAGTTGTATAGTCCAGTTACGTTTGGAGCTGGTTCTCCTATTACAGGCAATCAACAGTACCTGGAATGTCGAATTCTGGGATAACACGTATGCCACGTAGCCTTGCGAATTCAACAATTTCTTTGATGTCATGTTGCGTGTACACTTGGCGTTTATGCCACGCACCCTATGAACGGAAAGAAAAAAAACAGGGCATAAACTCGGGACTACCTTTCCGCAGTTAGTACTTGCCTGAAGGCGAGCCGCTCAAAATAACTGAACATCACGTCGACTGAACGGATGTCGTGAGTCTGTTGTGTACCAAAGAATTCTGATTGGTCAGAGTATAGACCAATCGGGATCGACGTATATATACCACCACGTCAATGGCCGAAAGCCTATGCTTTGCTGACTTACAACCGCCATTTACTTCTAAGCTTTTTTTGAAAAAAATAGTGAAAATGGATGGAGAAAGGATACAGACAACTACAATCGCTCCTAGATGCCTACACTTCCAGACACTTATACAATCTGGATAGAAGCCGACAACAAGAACGTCATTGTAATCGATTAGCAGCTACATCTTGCATGTTCCCCAGCATGCAGGATGCCGCATCCTGAAAGGCGAGTCGCGCCGATAGTACTCAGACGTATGTTTCTGTTACTCTGGAATGAGTAGAATGGCAATTATTTGGGCAAGCGATGATTCGGCAGTTGCACTACATGACCGGACCAAAACAACTTTAGTGTTGACCATATTCTTCGATAAACATCCTCCCCTGCAACTTTAAATTCTCTCGTTGCAGAGAAGCTGCAATCAGCCTACACGAGTTGTGGTTGTGAGACGAAGTGTATGGGGTTTAGAGCTGAGGATGATGATGACAATAAGGTGGTGAGTCTAAGACAACAGTTTTTGAAGACCTGAAAATGTCACAGTTCCACTAATTCTAAAGAACACATCTTACAGCTGTAACAAAATAGTCCGTACTGTAGCCTGATATGCACTCCCATTCGATTCCCAAGCACATCGCTTTGCCACACTAAGTGATCCAAATAAGAAAATGCGATTCCGGTCTTACAGAGCTGTGCATCGACCTCATCTGTCACAGCAGTGTCTAAGTTTATAGGGCATCCAGGATAACTCACGCGCTCAACAACGTCGACTACTTCTCTTTGATTGTACGTGGCCTGTTTCGTGTTTGCATATCTAGAAGCACACCCGTACACTTTAGTAGTACAAAGCGCATGCCAAAAGGACTGGCTTTGAACAGCTCAAACAAAAAACAGCTGTGCCCTTTTCCCTTCTTCGAAGACGAGAACGATCTTTTGTGTATATTCCAGACCGACCGGGTTTTCGTCAACATAGGGGAGTTGAAGAAATTCTAGTGCACGCCTCATTATCGCGTCGATCAGGAAATTAAATAGGAATGGGGAGAGTGGAACCCTGTCGGAAACCATAAGATTTTGGAAAGCCTCCGGGAATTTGAGAATACAAGGGACGTTATGTTCACTCCCGGGGCATGTTAAGGGGGACACACCATTCATTTGAGTCGAATGCGCCCTGGGAAATCTGGGAATGCTAAAATTGTGGGTCGTCTATACGTATGGCGCTGTTCTAGCATCTGAAAGAGCGTAAAACCTGGTCAACACAAATCCTACGAAATCCCGATTGCCTCACGGGTTATCATAAGGTGACAAAGAATAAGTAACACCAAAATTCTCGTTACAATTGTGACTGACGCAATCACTACGGACTCCTTTCTTGGAAACAGACACTATTGCCGATTATTCTGTTTGTCTGAGGCAGCTTACCTAGATCAAACAAACAATGAATGAGAACCTCAACCCCATCCTTGAACAATGCGAGTGGTAGGTCATCCAGACCAGGAACTCGGTAGCGTATGAAAGCAAACATACAGTCATAAATTACTGAGGTTGTGGGGAGTTCCAGGCTAGTTTCCCAACATTCCAATGCACTTTCAGAATCTGACGGGATAGCAACAAGCAGCCACGAAATTTGACGTTCGAAATTGCGAGGCTTAGCGGTCGAAGAATCCTTCTCTAGTTTCATGCAATCGCAGGATTTGTACAATTCGCATTCACATCGCTCTCGTTTGAACAAGCCCCATCCTGTCCTACTGCAAATATTCTGAGTCGACACCAAACAGGAGAATCAATGGACTTGAGTTTCATTCTTATTAAAGCTCAGCAGCAGCGCATATCTTCGTCTGTCTGGATCTGAGCACCAGAAATCCGGAAAGTGTGTTACCACCAGTCTTCGGGCGCATGATGTACTGGATTACCACGTCCGAACAGGCGAGCGTGGCCATGTCGTCACCTCGGTCTAGGTTCCGGCACAAACTGACGTGCAGATGTCGCGGCCAAAACCGAAATGAAACGAATGCGGTCGCCAGTCCTAAGCAGTGGGCCTACAGGAAAAGAATTACTGATGGTGCGGAGGAAAAGAGAGGGGAAAGTATGTGAACTAGGAAGAGGGAGTCATCAGCAGTAGCTTGTTTTCGCTTGCCAGCCCTGCTGTATACAGCAAATAAGGTGATCCGGGAGATGACAACACAGGACGGCCGACGTAGCACTGGATTAGTTCTCACAGTGGGGATCATGCTTGTACGCGCATTGGAACAACGCTAGGGCGCCAGAACCTAAACCGGACGACGACTTGGGCGCTCAACCAAATCCTTCGGTCCAAAAGCCTGACCGCAGGGTGGCGGCGTTTGGTGGGACATGACGGTGTATTACATCTTCTGATGAACAAGTAACCAAGCGTGTTTCAATCCCCAACCTGGAAGACTAGGAGACTCTTCGTATTAGACACTTATGCGATACCCTAAAAGTTTCGCACGAATATCCCTCAGTTTAACGCAAAGGACCACACGACTACAACTTCCAAGATAAGTAAACGTTGCACAACTTCGAGTGCCTCTCTATGGATTATAAGTGGCGTGTTCAGTGACTGCATGTCCAGGAGCATGACATTTGTGGGTGCAGTTGCACATAAAAGGACGTGATGATTTAGGTCAGTTCATCCAGAAACACTTGCGCCTTCTCCTCCTCTTCGAAGACAAGAACGATGTCGTCTGCATATTCCAAATTGACAAGGTTCGTCACAGGTTATTTGAACACCGGGGTTTTGGAGACCTTCCAGAGTTCACCTCATGATTTCATCGATGACGAAGTTAAATAGGGATGGAGAGAGTGAGCATCTCTGACGGACACCAATTTGTGTACGGAAGCTTTTGGAGAGCTCGCCGTATACTCTCATACGTCCGGAAGTCGGAGAATACAAAGAACGTATTATATTCAGAAACTTCCTTCATGGGCCAGCATGGTAAGGAGAACAGAACGGTCAACCGAGTCGAATGCGCTTTGGAAATCCAGGAATACCAAAATTGTGGGTTATTTGTACGTATGGTGTTGTTCTCACACCCGACGGAGTGTGAAAAAGTGCTACACCCTTCGTCTCAAACGTCAAACCCTTCGAAGTTACCTCCTAGGCCTCCACTACTTGCGGACCGTTGCCACATAGAAAGACATTGAAACGGTTACCCAACAAGACCTGAGCGTCTCCTTTCAGTATCCTAACACTGCCAAAGCAGTGAACGGCTATAGGGGATTCCTTCGCTGTGTCTTATGCCCCTCGATGCGACTACACTTACAGCACTACCAGACACATAGATCAGACCTAGCGAACAAAAACCCCTGGAACGAGCAGCACAGAGTCGACATGGAAGGACTAGCGGCCCTGAACCCATACTCTCTATCCTAGAGGAGGTTACGGCGGGAACTCAGAGCTGCGTTCCAATCAACTCAGCTGTTCGGTGCTATCATTTACCACAATAAAGGGTCACCATCTGAAGCTAGAACATCAATAGAGTCGTCTCGATCGCCATCAAAGTTGTTCTTCCCTCAGTGTTGACCACATCTGGAACACACTCAGTTCGCGAGCAGCTCCTTCTGACAACTTTTAACAAATTGACGCACAACTCAATGAGCTACGCTTGATAACCACTTCACAGCTTCTCGAACTGGATATATGCTGTAACCTAGGAAATATGGAAAGCAAATGTTTAATGATACTGTAGCCATCCTGAAAATTCAAAAACAAGGGGGCAAATATGGACTAGCTGATTAGAAAAGCCAATAAGCAGTAGCGAGATTGTCAAGGAAACAGACCTTTTGCGACAAACTTGGAAATTTTTGGCTCTGATACGGGAAGGAGTTGTCGTCCACAATATGCCAATGCAACACGTTCAGTTTGTTGTACGCCATCGCCTCCTTTTTGCGAGCAATAATGTAAAGGAAAGAATAAACCGAGGTGTAAGGCCAGGCACATCAGTTTGGAGTCAAATAGCACACAGGAATACAGCCGAAACCATCAGTGAATTGCCAATAAATACTAGCAGTGGCCGTTCAGCTTTTCCGTGCCTGGTTGCCATGCCACCCAAACGAAGCATGAGAGCTGACATAGTGCCAGGTTGCCCAAGCCTAGACAGGAGCAGTGGAGACGCAAATGTTGCGTTCGAACCACGAACCTAAAGTTCTGCATGCGTAAAGGGCTTTTATTTGAAATAAGATAACCCGTTCAGTATAAAATATAGTCAATAACTAAAACAGAGTAAAATATTACTAACATATGAAATGCAGTATAGACAAAGGGCATGAAAGTCTTACGACGAGAAGAATCACAGTAGAACTTTGGGCATAGTTGAAGAGTGGGATACCCATAACATTCGGCCATTGTAGTTCATCAAGAAACAACGCTAACATTCACCCACCATAATGTTACGCACATATCGCAACCAGAGGATAAGCAACTCGCATGAATCTTTTCCAGGAACACCTGCTAACCAGACATATCACACCTACCAACTTCATCTACATCAAGTCGGACTCTAGGGCGAATTCATCATCAACGTCATCACTTCAGTTATTTATCTTCGACGATAAGTTCCAACCCTAACACGGGTCACATTACGCACAAAAATGATCGTGATTGTCTCATGATTTATGTAGGAAAATCGTCACGCTGCATATGTTTTCCAACGCCTAGTTGTGTCCAGGTTACACTTACAAATTAGAAGTTAATTAGAGCCGAAAGTTCAAAGAAGCATTTTGATGTGGGCATCTAAGTACCGCGGATTGAAACTGAGCCAGTGTGCTTGAAATTCAAGCAGGACAATCGACAGCACATGGGCTATGTGAGAATGATTTGCATGAACTTGGATGTGTGAACGAAAATTGTTCAATAAGTGGGAACGATGTACGGGCGTAATACACTACCCATAAGGTCACTGAAAATTCTTAGAAAGCCCACGACAGGTTTCAACCTTCTTGGGACTCATCAGGTAGGCGCAGTCCCCGAGTTTCCGTCAGCCTTAGGTTCTAATTGAACCCAAAATGGCACGGAATTAACGAAATTCACTCATTTGTAAACCAATTTGGTTTTTACGAGAGACTCATCTGGAACCCAGATGAATCCCGTTCATGATATTTATTATTATTATTTTTTAAATTTTTTAAGCAACTGAATGCGCTGCACCAGGCCGCCTTGTGTTTCAGTTAGTACGATATTCGAGATATTGCGATACATGTAAAGACGATGTTTCATGGTCCCTTCCCGCAGAGCGAGAGAAATCAACAATGGTCTAAGACCCGAGCTGAGAGATAGCCTCTTCAGAGCTCCAAAATTCAACGGCAATATCGACAGATGTGACTGTGATCTGTTCGAAAGGCGGTTAATGCATATGACACTAACACAGACGAGGCAATGCTGTGTAACGGAGACGTGAGATTAGTCAACTACAGAAAACTGAGAATAGAATTATCATGAATACATTATCACAGTAAGACTCTGAATAGCTAGCAGACCTAATTCTATATCAGCTAGTTTAGTTTCATGGGTGAACAGGACCGGAAGGTAAGCTACAACAGGTGGAAGTTGAAACGACCTGGATAGACAAGCCGATCAGATGCGTCGGGCCGACAGCTGGGGCAGAAACGTTAGACGAACAATACCGTATGCACATGAACCCGGTTGAAAGCATCGTACGACATAAGTGCACAGCTTGAACACATGTCATACAAGTCAACTGGATTACTTCGAAGTCGCACGATTGCACAAATGCGCCTATTCGTAGCAGATTTTAATACAGGTAACAAAACAACTTCATATTTTCAGTTGTAACCAAAAGTTGACAACTGGTACCATAGTTTCCGATGATGTTTTTTGGTTAACCACATGTTAACCGGTGTCCGTATGAATAGTTACGGCATGACGCTGAATGTCAGGGTTGAACGGAGGCAGAATCTATGCCTCACAAGGTCTCCGGTGCGTAGAAAATTGATGGATTACGCAGGTTGTTCACTGAAGAGGGAATGTGGTAGTGGTCAAAGACATGAAGAAGTCTCGGCAGAGGTGGCCAAGTCTCGCCGCCGTACAACAATACAGCCCGAACTGTAGTCTGATGTACAAAGATGAACTGCACATTTAGAAATGATCTCACCTACAAATCCCACTTAACACAGGATTGGAGGGGGTGTTGTCGTCAGATTAGAGGCGAACAACACAAGCCAACTTAGTTGGTGGGACTGAACAAATTTCTTTCTAAGTTCGGGTGCGGGAAATCGGATTGTGATAGCCTCAGCAGTCGCGAGATTACGTGATCTGATTGGATTTGAAATACGTTTTTGGTACAGGACCCAGAATACTGCGTACTGATTAACCACATCTACTAAACTAAGAGACAATTTTAACATTGGGTTTGACAGCTGCATCCTAGGTGCAGGTATTTCGGTTAACGTTCCCTAGATAGGTGCGAACCGTACGACCAGCCAGGAACGTGCGTAAATACTGTCCCAAAAATACCAATCAATTCCTGCAAACCAGATCGGACGCGGTTGTACGCCACTTGGCCAATAAAAAAAACAAGCACTTACAGAATCCTATCCAGATATACAGTCGTTCAGAACACTGACTGGGAGTATGCTTATTTGTTTACACACACAAAACCTGAGAGGGTCGATTGCATGTAAACCGTGTAAACAGTCAAATGAGATCCGGTTCAACATCGAAAATGCGGAAAATCCAGGTGGTTGGAAAACCTACCAAGTTTACCAAGAGAATGGATTTGCTGATGAAGTGTCTCGAAGTGTCGACCAACAAGCCACGATGTGGAAAACGGGGTTTATCAAAGATGTATGTCTGGTTGATGTAGACCTGTGAGAACAAGGGATGAAAACGCATAGATATAAAATGAACACGAAAGCAAAGAAAACATATCACGAATTAGGACTAGCTTTAAACGATCGTTTCATAGAACGAGTGCCAGACGTGAAAGGTCACGATTGGGAAAAAAACAGCCAAACGTCCTGGAACGACATGACACAGTAGATAGAAAGACCTGGCTGTTTGATACCGACTGAATTGTATAGGCATTCAAATAGTTTTCGTGAATATCCGATAACCTTAAATGAGAGATACGCCCAAAGGTCTGTTCGTAACCAAAGGAAGCTATGCAGAAACGGACTACTACAAATATTTGGACTACGTCGCAATGCGGGCAGCTCCGTTTGCTATAGGTTTGTATACCCAACTATTCATTTGGGGCTCACATAACACGCGTTACTAGACATGCTATGCCGGTGGTAAGGAGTTTTGACTCGATAGACTAAACACATGAGTCTGGCATTCGCGCTCGAGGTCTTGGCCACCCACAATTGGACTTCCTAGCTGTCTACATTATGACGCAACGTCGAGACGGATTAAACGTACCCTGACCAAGTGTGAGGTGATAGACATCAGAGTGTGACCCATCTCAGTTGTCAGTCTCATTGTCGACTAACGAAATACTGGAGGGTTATCAGAAGTCCGAAAGTAACTTCGGAAATGCAGTGCGCGTTCAGAATATAGTTGAGAATGAGTTTGTCTCACTCACATGAGAGATAATTTTCTGCCTAATGTATTTTTATGAAAGCTGATTGCGAGGTGGAAAAAAATCACGACATTGTCAAAAATACTACAGGGGACTATCGGTCGACCAACCGAATATAAAAATGGACTGATACCCGACTCACTTGTGTCATGTCTGAGGTCCTCCACATCAGCTGACTCAGACTCTCTAAACCACGTAAGGCACCCCACGTTTCGTTGGCCACTAGGAAGATTTGTTCTCCGTCAACCAGTACGGCATCTGTGGTAAAAGCAAGGTGTATATGGAAACGTTCATAACCGAGAATTAGAACAAATGGTTCGAATCACCAACGGAAGATCTTGGAAATCATGCAATAGGAAATAAAACGCATGAATTTGGAACTAGATTTGTGACCGAGGCTTGATCAGCTTGAAGACCCGTATATCCTCGTCAAACTATTGGACTTCGCGTGATGTGAATTAGAAAAAAACACATGGGCGGTATTCTTTGTTAAAATGTTTTTATACATAGGGCTTCTTATAGACAAGTCACACACCTATAGAGCACACAGTTCGTGTACGTGCGCAGAGACACTGTCAGAGTGATTAGGGTCCCCAACCGAACCCTCCAGTGAACAGCAGCTACGTGAATACGTCGCGGCATTTGACACGATCCTATCGGGTTACCATGGCTAAATTCAACAGACCAAAAGTTGAACAAACCAGACAAGCTTGGTACCGAATTCTCTGCAGCCGTCAATAACTATTCAAAATACAACTACAATATGTTGCCGTGACCTGAAACTTGAGGATTTTGTAGATCTGCAAGACACCCAGCCATTGGTTAAAGATATCCTCAAATAGTTTAAAAGTTTCCTCAATAATGGTCAAAAAGTCTCATTTGAGGAGTCTTTCACAAGCACAATATTCGTAACTACAGTCAAGAAACGTCGAACATTCATCGTAGGAACTGTTGGGTCCAATCGAATCGGCTTGTTTTACGAGGAATTTTTCAATTTACTGCAGCAATGTCAATCCACAGCCGTTAGTTCTTTGCAAGAAACACCACAGAAACTTCACAATAGAAAGAAGTTTTCTACGGTGCTCTCCTATGATACTGCGGTACGAACACTGTAAATACTGTGAAATTAGCGGATTCGTTGTGCATTAAGGTATCAAAGTATATCACGACATGGTTAAGACTTTGAGACTATTCGCGTCGCCGTGACGAGCTTAAATCTGTCCACACAATTGATTATCCAGAATGGGTGTGAGGTGAACATTTGGGGCGGTAGCGATGGACAAAGGAATCAGCTGACTAACACGGTTACAGTCCACCTGATCAACACTGATCGTTGAATCCATCTGCGTATCCAATGTGACTTAACGAGTTTCCGCAAACCATTCGACGGCAGTCCAGGGATAAGAAAGCCGTTCGCAGTTTACATGGTTCACTTGGAAAACGGTACCAAAATATCAACCATACGTTAATGGACCAAAAAATACACATTTTCGTGACCAACAACAGTAGACTCACTCACTCCAAATTCGATACCGCCACTAAAACTACTACTTTCCTTAACAATATGAAACTAAATAGGGTGTATAGGAAGAAGGAAGCAGGACAGAAGCGACCGACTTACAAACGGAAGCCAATACGTTGTCCCTTTGTTGGAAGACAGTGTCGGTGGGGCATACGTATCAGGGAATTTACAATCAGTTATATGAATAGAACAAGGCTAGGAACGAATTGATTTCTAGTAGTAGACATAAACAACCGGAAAGCTTGGATGGTCATAATAATACGGGCAAAATGGTAAGGGTACCAACTGAAATCCAAAGTTGGTCGAACAAGTATCAAGGGACGCTGGTACAACGTTCACTTATCAGTAGGAAACGGTGACACAAATCACTTGATACAACCAACAGATCAATACTAGACAGGGAAAAACGTCTAAGAGGGTATTTTCAGCACCATCACGTGAGGATCGTGTAGTGGTTCAAGCTGATCAAAGCCGGGTCGTAAGATATCTATCAAGGTAGCCGGCTATAGATTGGCTATCTGAAATTCACTTACGCATGAAAGGGTTGCATTAATGAAAAGATTAAACGGGACAGCGGTGGGGTTCTGACAAGTTCTTTCTCAGCAAAAACCAATGGGACTATTGGAACGGTGAGAACAAAATAAAACCAGTTTTAGATGGCCCGAAAGGGTGTGAATGTGTGATGAAAAGATTAAACGGGACAACGGTGGTGTTCTGACAAATTCTTTCTCAACAGAAACCGATGAGACTATTGAAACGGTGAGAACAAAATAAAACCACCTTTAGATGGCCCGAAAGGGTGTGAATGTGTGCAACGCGATCGGATGGAAAAGGGGCTACATAAAGATAACCGGTCCATCCAGAAAATTAATTAATGATGAGGTGGCATACACTCACAAGATTCGTCCATTTGCAGAGACGGCCAATCCTTGCCAGATGAACGAACATAGATCCGGATGCGATGCAACGGTGTGGATGGCTGATGTTGTTGTTGTGGGGATTTGAATATCTGATAGAACCATTGCACTCGTTTCTCTGACCACCAAAATGTTGGTCGCTCAGCAATATCCAAATCGGCACCAGCAGTTCCGGCCACTCGAGTGGATGTCCGCTTGTTCGTTTGGTACTCCTTGGTCCAATCTGCGAGCAACGGTTCTTGATGCGTCCAGCGGTTCGGGTACACCGACAGTCCACTCCGACTGGTAATCACCTGTTTACACCGCGAAATCGCACTCTGCCAAAAGGAAACATTAACGTAAATACGAATAGTTGAACTACCATGGTATTTAGGGATACTTCAAGCCGAGCAACCCTGTTACGCGTATAGCACCGACAAAACAGGTTTCGAAATACAGCAGTCCTAATCGAAGCACTCGAAAACCGCGGCAACTTATGTTCGTTCCGCAGTGCCACTTTTTTGACGAGCCATTTATCTCATTATTTCAGAAATGTGATGTTAAGAGATTCTCAGCTAAGGCGACCGCGCCCACTAGTGTTCATGACATGAGGCACAACCAAATGAAATGTATACCAAAAAACAACCGAGCTTCATATCTTAATAACTCCCACACTCTTCCTAGGGTGACCGTGTACGAGGAACTACTCAATTCAGTCGCCTTCTACCCATAGACCATGAAAAGTGAGGAGAGCATGTAAACAGATAAAATGCCGTCGACAGGATGGCCAGTTGGAACTTGTAGTTTCAATTGGTCGCATTCACCTAACAATTGTATCGCTTCACAAGTTCGCTACCGAAAATTTGTCACCACAAAGAAGGGAGTGCTGTTACTTTTTAAAAGGCTTGTTTTGCTCAACACGGGGAAGTACGACGATGACACAAATTCACTGCCCGGCTACATAACCGACGCAATGGTGCTCCGCAATACACCATCGAAATTTACTTGATTTGTTGTTCGAGGTAGTGCAACTACCTGTGTGAATCATTGGAGTATCAGTTGGGTGACCACCACAGCTAAGGTGCTAACATTTCGTGTAGGCTTACCAGCATTTGCGACCAGGAACGTCGTGCAATCCACGCTCAGCTGTGTGACTGAGTTCAACGTACTGGATTCTAGTACACAGTCGTTGTCTTTGTGCTATCAGGCTGTCTGGTTTAAACACGGTCAGTGTCGACCGACACAGTGCTTAGTAGAAGTGTCAGAGTACACACCGACTGACACCAGATAGGAGGTTGAAGAAACACTACATTTAGGTCTTTCTAGGTTCTCTCGTCAAGTGAACAATGTTGACCCCGCTAACCCTAGATGCGATGTGAACGCTCCATTCTGTAGACTGATTCACGCGGAAGTACACTTTGGCGGTCGATTCGGAACCGATAACGAGGAGTGACCTCTGCAGACATGCGTTGTCCGTGCCGGTACCAGCATCCAGGAGGCACAGGTCTATCGCGTAACCCGTTGGCCACTACAACCAAAGCAACTATAGACGTACTTGAATCAAATGGCCAAAAACCACGTTAATCCAGTACTCCCAAAGAACAGCTACGGTGCAGATATATCAACCTCAGCTAGCCAAAACGCCCCCAAGGAAACAAACACAATGCTTGCTCTGAACGCGTGGAGGAAACATGGAGGCAGATAGAGGAGGCCTGGTTGGCAGCACCTGATATTGTCCGCCTTGCTTCTCCAGCGCGACATCATCCAGATCAACAACCCGACTAATAACAAAAACTATCCACAGACAGCAATCCCTCTGCAGGAGTTGGAATCCGTCGAATAGTTTCTGAGAGAAAGAACTCGCGTGCGACCTGGCAACGAAACCGGAGAAACATCACGAATAAGTTCAGTCATGCTGTCATTTATGTACGGGAGAAATGCGAACCAGTGGATGTGAAGTTTCATACCGATAGAAACTGAATCGTACTGCCGTCTACAACTCCGCAGCACAACCACATCTACTTCGGATTACGTTCCGATCATATGCAAGATAAACTGGTGAACCCGTTCCAACTTATGTTAGCACGGCTGTCCATAGAGGGCTAGCCTAGATGGAGTAAAACTCCGGATTATTTCACCGATACTGCTATCCCCAAAGCAGGTATTTGATATCAACATTGTCTCAGTGGGTATCACATCTAACCACTACTTATTATTCTATCGCTGTTAACCTTAACAGGGCCTAGTAGCAGCTTTTGGCAGGATCACGTGTAAACGAACAGAGCCTATCAAGGCGGTGCACGCTTTCCGTCTGGTACGTACTGTGATAGTTGCTAGAGTAAACTACGATAGTACACGCGCTGTTGTCACTGATAGCAACCCGTAGTTAATTATCAGCGATGGAAGCGGGGCCGAGTGGAACATAGATTTTCGCTAGTTGATTGATGCCAGCCCACAGAACTTTCGAAGCCCTAAGATTTGCCTGCCTACCAAGTGAAGAAATAAATTATGGCACAATCAGACTGTACTGGTAAAGTATGGAGATGTTGCGCCGTATGATAAACTAATACTTGTGTGAGCTGAGTGTTGGGCGATCGTTGTTTTAGACAGGATTCTCGCAAAAAAAACTGGATCGAAAGAAAAGCGTTTTGTTATATTATCTCTAAAGTAGCGGTCATTGAACGTCATTAAGTGAGTATTTATTCAATGAGAAAGATTGACATCTACTAAACTGACCAGGTCGTCCGTTTTCCTGGCAACCTTTTTGTTCTGTGGAATTGACTGAGTTTCGTTTAGGCGTACTCAAATGAAGTAGGATTTTTCGAATCTAAGATGAACGCAGTTGGTGGATGTGATTCTTTCGGCCGTCCGTTTAATCGTCATCATCATCATCATCTACAACACAGCATCAGTGCTCAACACTGATGCTTGGCTGCTGTACAAGCACAATTGACTTGAAAGCCTTACTGCGAAGAAAAGAATAAAAGTGGACAGGGAAGGGACCTAGTGCTAGCCTACCACAATCATTTCAAACTTCCTACACCTTCGAACACTCATTCGACCTGGGTGGAAATTGACAAAAAGAACGTCACCGACATCAACTAGCAGCCATGTCTTGCAGCACCCAAGAACATGCATAGTGCGGAACACGCAGACCCCATCCTGGAAGACAAGTCACACAGCCAGCACCCAGTGTTCTCGTAATCGACTATACAGCCTTTCGACTGGGAACTGTCACCACCGATGGTCTCGTGTGTGCATCCAAAATCAAATTTTCAGCCAAGTACATTCACGTCAGGTCGAGAAGTACCCATTGAAGCGGCGGTTTACCGTGCTGATGGCGCCAGCTGTTTTTCTGCGGTGGGCGAAATTCTAGCATTTGATGAACAGGTGAATATTCCCCTAGGGTTATGCGGAGTTATTTACTCAAGGCTGATCGCGATCGAAAATACTGCATGCAGTAAGAATCTTCGCTTTGAAGGGAGTGTTTCCTTTTGAGAGGATAATGAAGAAGGGGGTACTACAGCAATTACTAGGTCAAGCAAATAAGTACAGCAGCATAGCGCTAGTATACCAAAGTATATTCTATTGTCATGGAGCGTAACAACACTCCAACTGTGTTGTGCCACTGCATAGTAGAACATGTAATTAAAGCCAGTTTTGTTTATCCAGTTATTCGATTTCTCTCAACGCTGATTTGTTCGCATGCAATGCTTTATGCACTTCATTTACGACTGTTGTAGTCTGAACTGATTATCGACCGAGTTACGGTGAAAAACCTCAAAGCCGGACAAAAATCGTTCCACATTATCGTGTGCACTTGAATAAGGCCTTCTGTCTCTTCCTAGCTGATAATTAATTTTGACTGGCAAAGCGACAACTAAATCCAACTAACTGAGTGCAATCTCCCTGCTACGGATTGTGGCGGGTCAAATGATCAGACTAGACTTGACTGTCTAACCTGTCTGCCACTCGTGTAGCCTACGAGTTCTGCATCTGCAGAGAGGCTTGCACTGACAGAACTGACAAATGTTGAACGGAAAGTATTCCGAATCACGTGCTCTGAATGGCATGCGGACAAAAATAACCAGGTCAGAGCTCATCGCTTGCACCCACATCCTTGATAACCAAACATCTGTTAAGCAGAAAACATAAAGCACAAACCCCAAGGTTTCATCGATAAGCGAAGCTCTGCCTATCAAGCATTAACATCAGTCCCCTAGTTTGTTCACGAAAACGATTGACGCAAAGCTTGTTATCGACTGGGTGGCGATTCAACACTGTTCCTACTCTTTTCTGAGTACAATCCGCGACTCAAGAGTGTAAAAGGAACGCTAACGAGTGGCAGAATACATCTCTTCTCAGTTGCCGGAGAAGAATAGAAGAAACGACGTATCAAATAGATCAGTATTTTCTAACCTTCCAGAACTACTGAACTAGGGAGAACTTCAATCACAAGACGCACTTGTTCATGAGCGGCAACCAGCAGCAGTCAGACGCTTCATATGTCCTGTTGGACATCACAGATTTTCCTGACTGTTTATGTTATCGCCGGCGAAGACAAAACTCGGAGGAATTCGCTGAAACTAACAATGATCACGCTACGATTTATGGAACACTCCATCTGCGCACGCGGTCACTCGCGCGTGATGCGACCACAAAAGTAAATGCACTTTCTAGTGATCATCGAGATTTGGCATACCTTGAGAATTACTGTTATCCTGATCTCCACGGTTCTAAGCTCAATCTCAATCGGGAAAGTCTCGAAGGACGTACTATCAATCTGTGTGATTAACCTCACCGTCGAGAATCGCTAAGAGTTACGGATTTTGGTTCAAGCAGAAGTCAAGTCTTGGTTTCATCAGTGACACTCGTTTACAGATTGCTAGTCTGTCTCCGTCAAGAGCACAGTTTATTACTTGCTACCACCATAAAAGCACATGCGTATTACCAAAGCAACTGCTGATCTTATCCGGAAGATGGAACTTCATGAAATACTCAAGGAATCATCAACTGAGAACTCGCCCCAATGTACTGCTGCATTCGTCAGATTACAATTATTACGCCCTAAAACAGTGAATAGATCGGCATGGTGAGCGGACGAGACTACTCATGCTTCAGGCAGTGGCGCACCATCCTATTGGATGGAATCTCAGTTGAAGAGACATGTGCATCGACATTTCATTCACGCTGCATGACAAAGGCCTTCTCACATACGTTCACAACTGTAATCAACCGAGTCCCTTATGTATAGAAGTACGGTGAACAGAGGTTGTGTCACCGGAGCCCCTCGCGTCAGTATGATAAATCTTTACTTGATTTTCAGAAAACGAAATCAAATGTGAAGAAAACCACTGCTTCATCGCTTGTTGTCAGGGGCTTCTTGAAAGCAAATGATCAAGAATAGCTTCGAAGACCCTGTTGGTTTTTCATGTGATTCAGGCTTGTTGTGTTATTTTGGTTAGATGACCAGCACTCTACACGTTTATAAAATAGCACGTCCACTTCTCGCATGCCCTGAACTGTGGGGGGTGATCTATTTTGGCAAAGGTAAAAGACACAACAGGGAAAAACCCATGTGAGTAGATCTTATAAGAAGCCCACGTATAACACACTACACCACGGTTAGAGTTCACCTTGAGAACCTTGAGAACACCTTGAGACACGATCAGCGGGGTGGAAGACGAGGTAGGGTCAATCATAAAGGGTAATTATGATCTTACCTCGAAATCTAAGCTTCTCGTCATCAATATCCCACGTATGAAATAAATATAAATCATCTCGTAAACAGAAGTTGCAGTTATTTTCAATTAGTCAGATAATGAACATCACATATTCTACGTTCCCTTTTGTGAGTACGACATATGGGATCATGACCATAGGCTAACGGGTAGTTGCCCAAAGCAGGAAATAACTCGGAATAGTGAACAGGAAGGCATTCCGACTGCGACATCTCAGTATCCATGAGACCGTACGAACAAGAAGATGGTAACTTTGAACCGCAACAAGACAAACGAAATGATGGAACTAGTGGGCGTTTGCAAACCGTCGAAGTTACTAACTCCTCGCATACGTATTGACATGAATTCTTCCAGATGGTCTATATGCATGATACGTAGACCCACCCCTAGCAGATCATCGACGAGAATGGTGAAAAGTTAGGACTGAAACTTGACCACCCTCGAGTACTCAAATTTCATGTACAATTTCAATACATAGACTAAACCAGGAAAGCACCCAGCTCACGTCCGCCATGCGTATTCGTGTGGTTGGTGACAACGATGGGCTAAAGAAAACCGTGAAAACTGTTTAACTAAAGGAAACGCAACCAACCCTGCTACGTCCAAGTGATGAGATACAGTTAGGAGGAAACGTGCGGTGAGTTGCTTTTCAAGAGCAATCACATCAATTTTAGATAACTGATTGGAAGAGATTATGAAAAAGCACTGTGAATCCTGTTAGTTCTTTGGCATACCAGATACCTCGTAAGTTGGTCCATTGGCATCTGCGCGAAGCTCAACGGTGTAGAATACGTGAAATTAGTAAACAGGGACATAAAGGAGCTTCCAAGAAAAGGAGGAAAGTGTTGCGCACAATATCGTCCCATAGCAGGGCGCAAAACAAAGTGATAAGTCAACTCAGACACGTCAAGCACATACAATCGTTTACTCTCGTTTGTTGCCGAGGGGGCTGTCAGGCCGAATAGCTATTTCGCTCCGACTTAGTGGCGATCGACATTTCGCGTTTAACCTAGTGTCTATTCAGCTCTGACAGGAAGACTGGTTGAGCCACCCACTAGATTCAGATGACTTCTCGCGTCCGCCCCCTCGGTATAGCCTAAAGATCCTAACGGTCATTCAGCTTGCAGTGGAGCTCTTACCACACCCTAGTGACGATGAACGTCAGCTCTTGGTTTCGGCCAACCTTACACAATCCTGCACCAACTTACGTGAAAGCGACTGGTAGAGTCAACCGTGCACTGAGTCGTAAATGAAAGATGCATGCCAGTGTATGCTTATACAGTGCGTCCATTGGGTGTCCTGGTCGACCGGGTCGGGGATGGTGACGTGCACGGACGAGTTCTCACCCACTAGGACACAACTGGGGACGATAAAATTGCTATCTGGGCTCTTTGAAATTGGTCTCAGTACACTAGGAAGAGCTAGTGTGATTTCAAGAGAAAAAGTGTATAGGAAACAAACCCACGGCTTCATTTGTGCTCCCAAGGTGCTCTGAAGATAATTGGTATTAAAGTCGGCGGTCACTCGTGAGACTTTAGATACTTGACCATTCACGTGACGTAACAGCTCAGGTTCGACAAAATACTCACTGAAGCGGCGGCTCAGCGGTGGCACCAGTATGACACAACGTCACTTCCACAGTCCAACTTTCCCAACCCACCCCGCATCAACGCGCTACTCTTGGAACAGCGCGGCTTTTTCGTCGCTTCTGTTTTGACAGCTACATCATAGGCACTCATTTCTAACCCCCACCAAATGGGTCAATCACATTTATATGTGACTTCCGGAGTACAGACTCGATAGGACGTTATACTGGACCGTTTAGTCGGTCTCTGCAGCTAGGCAGTCTCTTCTGGAACAACACTTACCAGAACAAAGACTTAGACAGGCAGAGGTAACCAGTGATTTCCATAAGTTGGTTTACCAGTTAGCCCCTTCACAATGACCCATGGCCAATTGGGAAAGCCACGCATACGAATAGTTGTTAGTGATATCCATTAAAATTCAGTCAGTTAGTTGTATGACATTTTCTCCAAGATATTCATTGCTACACGGGGGTAAAATGTTGCGAGTGTGGAAAGTCGTCAGGCCTCTTGGATAGATTCTATTTTTTGGATGATTGCATAGAGGATAACCACTAATGCGAGAAAATCCTATCAGTTGAACTCGAGTCCACAACCTGATATGGAAACAGTCGAAGCATCATGACAAGACTAAAGAAAAAAATACAACAGACGACTGCCTGCCATGTGCGATTGTGCCTGCACCTTCTGAGTTTATCATATGGCTAAACCCCCGGTGGTGTTAGAAGCGAGCTTCCATCACTACCACCGCATACACCGAAATAGGACCAAAATGCCCTAACTGCTTATTAGCAGTGCAGGACCCCGCATACCCGAAGCGAACACCATTGGATTTAAATGCTGGGATGTTCCCATTTGTGCCCAGCAGTGCAGGACCCCGCCTACCCGAAGCGAACACCATTGGGTTTAAATGCTGGGATGTTCCCATTTGTGCCTGCAAGAAACGCGGCATAACACCGTGGACATTAGGGAGTCTAAGCACTTCAAGAATGCTAAAAAGGTGGCTTTCTGTGGCCACCGTAATGCATATCAGAACTAGGTACTTTGTGTGTGGTGTGAGTTACCAGGCGACCTTTCGTGCTGTGAGCCTCTCACAGCCTTATTGATTAGAGGATTAAGCACACAACTGGTTTTAGAACTGACCCATCATGTTCATCCTCCGGTCATATTCACTCAAGTTGAGACCAGATGAAGAACGTTCAGCTGGCTCCACATGCGGCTCAGCATTATACATGGTGTGCGGTGGTCCACAGGCGTTGTTCAATGAGGCAGGCCAATTCCGGAACGGATACCAGCATATTATTCGTGTGTGCGTAGCTTACACCGATACTGATCCAAATGTGTGTCTGCGGTTGTCATTTACATACATTTCATGAAATACAACTGTGCAGCGCACTCACCCTCAGTATATAGTTGTCGACTCCGACCAGTTGAAACTCCAGACCATTGACGTCTACAGGATAGAAACGTTCAGTCCCCGACCACCAATAGGGCAAAGGCATGACCATGCCAAACGTCGGAAATGGGGCCCGCAAAACAGGAATTCGTACAGAAGGAAGGTTTGTAAAGGCCCAGTAGGAGTTTTCATAGACCAGCTTGTCATAAGGAGTGACAGTCTGGAAAAAAACAATATCGAAAACAGGGTAAAACGAAACAGAATGTGACAAATTTTCGGTACTGGTTAACTTATATATACCCCAAAACATACAAAGGTTGAGTCTCAACGAATTGGGGGACATCAATCGAGAGGTAGCTTGTAGCCTAATGGTTGTGGGGTTGAATGTGACACCTACACCGATAATGGCCCCGAAACAGGTACACGGCACCGTGAAATTGATGGAACAAAGGTGTTCGTTTGATGAATTGTTCTGATCAGAACTTGGAAACCACTGGATGATTTCCATAATCATGAGTATTCAGTAGTCAGAAGTCATCCGGGATTGCACAGATAGAGACCATTGGATGGCCGGGTTCTCTCCAATTCTGACCGAGTAGTTACGATCAGGTTGAACCGCATTGTTCAACTAGTGTTTCGAAATCGATCACAACCGTTTGATCAATAAAATCTACTTCCCGAAAAGAATGCTCTACTCTCGGCTCAAACGCTCGGCTTCCTGTACGTAAATAACTCATCGTGCATTGTTCGCAATGATTCATCTCACAACTTCATCTCCACTGATAGGCAACTCTCTTTCACTCTGTCTCCATCCATGAAGCAACTTTAGGAAAGAAACTGTTTTGGTAATTCCGAAAACTTTCATCTTGAAAATAAAAATATCCTCTCTTTATGGCAACTTATGGGAGTCAGTTTTCCGTAATATGCACTAGCGAAATGCGTCAGTCATTGAGAACCCTAGCTACAAAGTAACCAACGTGGCCTAATTTCGAACGTCAGAGCATTTCATCCACCATGATGATCTCGCTAAACACAGACCTTTCGGTCAGTAAATTCGCTGGAGTCAGTTTCCCGTGATGATGATCTCGCTTCACACAGACCTTCCGGTCAGTAAATTCGCGCTCTAATCAATGAGCCACCTCGTCCAAGGATATATACTGCTGATTAGCTCTGATAAGAGCGAAACTCAAGTCCAGTCCAATCCTCACATTTGGTGTGGACTCACCAGAATAAGTGCACCAGGACATGAGGAGGAGGACTGGTCAAACAAGAGTTGCGTAAGCGTGAATTTCACAAATGACCAACTCATCCGGAAAAAATCCAAGACCCGAGGAGTGCCCGTCAGTATGTGGCTGTAACAGACCTGTTCTATGGCATAGGGACCAATTTCCTGATTGCAAATTTAATAAACTCTTCGTCTCCTTGTAGGTCACCTTTAAGAAATTCGAAGCATTAGGCGTTGGTGTGTAGGATAACATATTCGCCGTGCGAGATTCTTCACACCAAAAACAATGACTAAATCTTTTGTATTTTTCCCCGTGGCGACAAGAGGGAGACCGGACACAATAGGAACGCACAAATTCCATATTCTAAAGCGTCGGTTACTATAATTAGAAGTTTAGGGTTGAAATGGGTTGAGCGAGCGAATGTTCAAAATGAGAAAAAGCTGTCTGATACGCGTGTGGCCAGTTCCACTCTGATAAAAGATAATCCGTTAGGAGTAGACGGGTCTGGATCTAAGTGAACTACTTCAATTTGAAGGTCTGAGTTAGGTGATAATATCTAGTTGCATCCACGAGCGCCAGTTCTTGCTTTTCTGAGGTGGTGCTTCCAATGACAGCTAAGGAATTGCAGTAACATATAACCTGGGCATTATATACATTATTACAAAGTGCATTTCCTGACTGTGAGTGGCACTAACTGGTAACGATGCGAGCCAGCGTAATTCGAAAAGTTCACATAGTTGGAAGAGCATCTCCTGGTACACAAAACTAGCTTTCATTTATGAATTGATGGCTATAACGCGGCCATTCGTCGCCCGAATTATAAGTGCTTACTGGTGGTGCTGGATCCAATAATTCTCAAGACTTATTTACCTAAACAAACAACCGATAGTAAAAACTGCGATCACTTGTGACATTTACCTCCATACTATCAAATGGACGGAAATAAGTCTTTATATATCCCCACGAATTGCGGTTTGGGTTTGCCACGGACAGGCGAAATTCCAGGCAACAAGACAGGATGCCACACTACTGTACGAGCAAGCCTTCAACTTGGAAAGCAGTAAAGTACGTGGTTTCAAACATACATCGAAGATGGTCAGGGAAGTGTGCAGAATATTGGACTTTTTTAGTGTGGTTTATTGTTTGACTTGAACGGTGCAGTGGGCGGACATAATTAAAGGCGAGTTGCATTTAGAGCCATACAAAGCAGGTTTCTCGGCAATAACAGAGTCAAGGCCTCTGCTGTTTTCAAAATGCCCTAACACAGGATAAATCGACGTGGTCTATAACAGCTAGAGAGTTGTACAAAGTCACTATTTTTGACCAAAATTCACAGCGCGCGCCGAAAAGCCTTCTTGACTCGTTGCACGAACAGCCAAGTGTAGTGTAGATTTCTACAACTAGGGGGAATTTTATGACACTGAAGAGCCTGAGGCTGCACATAACTGAAGAAAGTCAAAGTGAAAGCGACTCTCCAGCATCAGTGACAATCTGTCAGAACACCACTAGGGTTTTCTACACAGCTACACCTCAATGCGGCCGGATCAATTAGAAATCTGTGTGCACGAACAGTTAAACTGGAATATTAGTGTTTTACCAAAAGTTTGGAACCGATACAATGGAGGAATTCTGTCTGATCCCCCAGTGATACGATTGCATCGATGATCAATTTTTCTCAGGATAGACCGTGAGTAAAGCGATACGATGAATGGAAAAGATGTTGCTTCACATTGTTGTCTTCGAAGCACGACCTAAAATACAGCACGGCGCTTTTACTTGCTTTGCTTGTGTTCATAATTAATTATTTTCATTGTTTCCTGGAAGCTGGGAAAAGAATCCTGTCCACTGTTTCACCTTAAGTAAAAAGGAACATCAAATCAAGCGCTTTCGATGGTATCGCATCAACGTTCAGTTCCAAGGTCGTGGGGCAGGAGACACTGAAAACCGGAGGATGAACAGGTTTGAATAATCGTGAAAAAATTGATTTTGAAGAAATTTGAAGACTCGGCCTATCTATCCAGGGTTAAATTAGTGGTTTAAATACGCCAACAAAAACCGCTGAGTATATCAGCTGTTGGAGAGGAGTTGGCTAGGCAACCACAGCACCATGGTAACTTGGTACAAATTCGTCAACTCAGCGGGTAAGTGGCGTAAAAGCTTGACGGAATCGAGAGACCCGATGTGAAAAGCAACCAACCAGAATTAGGAAAATCCAGCAGCAATTGCCCCCCTCTCCAGTATGTTTCCGTAAACGAGGTTAAACAGCGGAGAAATTAAAAGGCCGGTTACGTTTAGAAGTGACCGGAGAGTGATGTGCTCTAGTCTGGGGACAATGCTGAGAGCGTACCAGACTTAATCAAACTCACAAAGAATGAGTCTGTCTTAGGGAGAACCACCTGCAGCGCAGAACTCGGGACAGCTTCACCTTTATAGGCTCCTTTAGAGGTTTAAAGTGAGTGAAATTCAATTCGGTCAGATAAAAAGGGAGCCGAGGCCTTGGAGTCCTACGGATAAATGTACAAGTCGTAAGATGTGATGGTAAACACGACAAGACGAAGGCTGAAGTAATCCGAAAGAACATGAAGCATCATGTAACAGACGCAGTATCGTCTGATGGCTGAAAACGAGGACACGGTGAACTTTCACACAACTTAGTGTAGTACAGTTTCGTTTTTTTCTCTCAAAAACAGTGGCGGTAATTGAGGATAAGTCAATAGTGTGACTGTACAACTGTAAAACAGACGTAAACAGTCTGTAGAAGTGACAACCTACATGACGGTCCCAGATGTATGGATTTTTCTTTTGGTCATCCTTTTCCGTGGTACCTGTTTTCGGTATAGATTCAACGTTAACATCGATTTCTATAAGAAACGGGGAAAAAGCAAGGACGGTTGGGGAGCAGGACTTGCAAGAGGGACAACTCATGATAATATATCGAAGCTAAGTTTAATTGGGGCTACAGCGGAAAGTGTGGCGGACAGTGCATAAGTGTTGTATGAAGGGTCCCTAGACACAAACGGGTGAGTGGCCACCTTTATGTCCCTACTGTCGAGTACGAAATATGGATTGACCGCAGCGTACCTAAACCTAAAACCAGCTCAACCCTCGAGTTTGAATTTTTTGCAACAAGCTCCATGGACTGAGTTAGACTGGAGTTGATCCAGACCGGTTATTTCAATTTGCGCACACTCAACCCTCACCAAAGTTTGCTCCCCAGCTATTTTCGGTGTTCACACAGCTGTTGAGACGTTCAGTCATACTCGACATCGAATCAGGACAAGTTTCACCGTCAACTTCTGGCGACTGTAATAACTTATCCAAAAAAAAACTGAGAAACTCGTATTTCAACGGGTCGCCAGTCTACCCTATCCCAGGAATTCAGTAGTAGATGTCACCAGACCACAAACCACTGTCCCAGTATTTCAGCTGACTAGAACGCCATTCATGTCTTTAGGGTCATTATAGCAATGTCGAAGAATCAAAGATGCGTGACCCTCAGCAGAGGCAGCCTTAACTGTAGCTAGGTAGGCACACGCCGCTGTTCTGCTGTTCGTGAAGTAGAATAATAAAAGAGAGGTTTCGTCCCGTCCAGGTTAGTAGTAGATCGTGACAGAAACTGAACTCATCGGCTGAATTCAGAAAGCCCATTAATAATGGGGGCCAAAACCCCACAGATTTGTGACCAGTCTCAAGCAGAACCCTTGACAGTCGTTGCTCTTCTGATTAGCTGATAATCTTGTGGTTGATCAACTCGACCTCGGTACAATGTAGGTAACTGAGGACTCATTTAAAGTTCATGGACTGTTGATTTACAAGTACATTCAAAACAAAAACCGAGCGGTTTTGCTAGTTAGAAGGACTAGTAATTGTTCCATCTGCAAGCGTCGTGAGAAATAAGTTATTTCACGGTGCACACACACAGAGAGAAAAAATCAGCTTAACCCCAGCGTGTTTGGATGCCACATAGTGCGCGTCATACAAAGAAACTTTGAAGACTAGGGTCACATTGGTTCCATCCATTGGTTCAACCGCAAGTTGATAGTGAATATTTTTACCTTTCGATGAATGGTGAGCGCAAAATAGTGAAGCGGTGGACTTACGCTGTCGTTTGCACTGTGTGCTGCGGCGGATAGGAATGTGTTTAAACAAACCGCACTTGCTACTGTTAAACCAAAGCCAAGAAAACAACATTTTGACGGAACATTTATCCGAGCTGCGACGATTTCATAATACCTTACTCATTAGAGTAAAGTGCAGAACAAGCATGAAAACAGTATGGGACTGAACGTGTGAAAAACTGACAGTGGAGGAATAACGTTACTATAGTTGATAAATCAAGGAAATTCGGGGTCAGGCGTGCAAACACAGGCTTCAGAGAAAGGTTAAAGAAAAACGGAAAACCAAATTTGAAAAATACAGGTTCGTTTAGGAACGTCGTTAGACCAAATCAGTGGCCAACGGAGAATGTAACCGGATTGGAACAGAAGTGTCGCGCAACTGCACAGAAACTCAGATAACTGTGTTCAAAGTTTGCCCTTCTCCTGGTATCGGTTTCAAGTCCACCGACTGTAGAAACCGTTGTTTTATGTTTATAAAAGTAATTGATACACCCATCCAACCTTTATGATATATGTAACCAGACGTTCAGGAAGGCATTCACCCACATGAGAGTACCATGTTTCGTAGGATTGGGAGATGGTCAGCCACGGGTACGCAACCAGACAATCAACCAGCTGGTTTCATCGGACAAAAACACAGCGTCTTTGTGATGAGAAGTTGTCAAACGGTCGGAAAACCAGACAGTGTAAAAACGGTGTACAGTGAGTGCCAATATGAAGTCTAGATGAATCCCATTTTCAGTTTCAGAACAAATACTACTTCTCCCGCGATATGCTTGGATTTTCTAGGTTGACATTTTCCCCTCCCTTTCCGTTTATTTGGGTTCCAGCAAATACTATCAACATACCCAAGTGAAAACAGCCGGAAACTGCTGCCACAAATTTCGACACCGACAAATGTCAAACCCACAGTACCAATCGAACGATGTTGCATCGACCCATAACAGAAAACCCGAGCAACCAAAACGAGATACAGTTGGCCAAAGGACGTGTACGGGTCGATTGTAGCGAAGCTTTCAGTAAACTCAGGAAGTATCCAATCGTATACGGAAGAAGTAAAGCCTTGTGTTACAACGGACAGGATACAAGGAATTTCTACCACAGCACGCAGTGATATACCTATAGGGCATTCAGTCTACGTAACGATCTGTGCTGTAACCGCTCCCGCCAGAATACGACCGCGCGAGCGTGCACCGCGATGTTCACCTCTTTGACGCAGCAGAGTTTGCTTTGCCTTTTCAAGGTCTTAAAAGAGATTGGGGGACACGATTCACCAATTGAGCAGCGGTTAATTGACTGAACAATGCGAACCAATGTACTAAACGCTGTGATGGCGTGTTGGCCTAGATAACCACCGGACATAGAGGAATAAAACGTATGCATTGAGTGGCAGTTCTCGTTGAAGAATACGATAAAGACGAGAGATTCAACTGGGATTCCGGTGAGCCTCCCGTGAAGACTAAATCAGTGTGCAAATCAGTGGATTTATTGAATATATTTTAACCAGAATGTTCCGAATAAGTATGTAGTGACAGCGTCCTTACAAGTATGAAATTCCATGCAATCCCAAACTCTTGTTTGAAAAAATCACAATGCCCCGTCCCTTATGAGTAAGTGAATTCGGTTTGCTGAGAAGAAACAAAGACCTTTACTTCCAACGCATACGACATAACTCAGTTGAAGTCCAAGCTTACGGAAGGGAAGGGTACTTATATGAAGTACTTATATGAGGTACTTATATGAAGTGTGTACATCACGAATCTGTGATGCAATGTCCATAACTTTTTCGCTCTGCCCCGTAGAGATGCCAACGACTCTTGTACGCATGACCACCTCGACGTAATCACCAACAAGCACTAGCAAGAAGATGAATAATTCATTTGTCATTGAGAGTGGTATGAGGTAACAGGAGTGTTGGCGAACAGTTCACATGTATACTACATCTTTTGGAATAATTTTTTTTAAACAGCCTCACATTAGATCTCGTGACAAAACGCGTTGAACGGCATTTTAAGTCAGCTTCATGCAGCTGCTAACTCAGCAATATTCTTCCAACTACTGACGTTTTGGTGGAAATCGTTACTTGTACAACGTGGTAAATAAACAGGCGCAGGACCGACAACCTCCTGTTTCTTTAAGGATATCATCCTCAAATCTATGTCTGATCTGGATCTCCATGGAGGTCGTAGAACGTTGGGGATCACAATTGAATGCTTATAAAAGAAGCCAGATCTCCTAAAGTTTTCCTGATAACTCGAATCTGGTTAAACCAGTCGAGTTCTCGGCTACGAAAAAGCAATCTTCTATGTGTTTCACGTCAGTAGGGACTTGCCGGTGGGTGCAGCAGGGTTCAGCTACGTGATTTTCGAGTTCAAAAGTAACACTCTTTACCTGAAAACCACGTGGCCGAGGAGCTCATTTTTGTGACCTATGTGGTTCAGTTTGATCCACTTTTAACCCACCCTCAAAGGTATGAAAATCTCAGGTAAATAACCATTACTGTAAGGGAACTCGAATCCCCGACCTTGCGGTCAGCAGTTTAATACATTTCACCGTGGACACAAGTGGCGGATCGACACTGTTATGACATTCAACTAGTCGGTATATCGCGCCACTATCTTTAAACTACACAACTCGTGCATTTAATCTGGAGTTGACTAGTTCATGGAGTGAACAATTCTCAGAATCGAAGGCAATGGAACCTGTGAGAGAGGAGATTACTTACAGTCTGTAGACAATGAGAGGATTTGGAAGTTCAGATCGATATCTCTTTCTGAAAGTGAAGTGAATCTATGCTGAAAGACCGAAGAGCACCCGTGCAACTGTCAGTACGAATGCGTTCGATGAGCACCACCGCTGTTTCCCAATAAGGACGAAACTTCTTGACTTTTCAGCGCAAACTTCAGTAAAAAATCTCAATCCAGACTTCTAAAAGACCGGCTCACTACCTGCTCACTCACAAACCATTGAGTTTGTCGAATCCTTGCACTGATTAGTCACTATTCACAATGACACACTGACAGAAAGGTTATCTGACAGACTCTAACTTAATGGTAAAGCCGGAATTTCGGTCCGTGTCAAGGTGATTGTCATGCAGTTCCAAATCAGGAACTGTGCCCAGAAAAGCCAGCTGAAAGCGCCGAAATGAGCATGACACAATTCGCCTCAAGGTTATTCACCACCTACTTTAGTGAGTGTTTGATTAAATTCATCCGAACTCCAAAACACGACCATAATGGCTGCGTTAGTACCCAATTCAGATTCTTTAGTCGAGCACGTAACAAGCTTTGGCGTGCGGGTTGTATGCGCCACGAGATATTAGATAAACAGACAATTCCAGTTTTCAGGGGAAGTATTGCTTCAAATTCACTTGTGTGATTTTTTGCCGTACATTCAAAAGTTACGGCAGTGAAGCATCGGTGTTGAACACTGATGTCATGTCGTCGATGATGATGATGATGACCTTCAGCGGTTGGTTTCACTCAGAAACATCTGTCATCCACATACTGTGCTGGGCGTCAAGGTAAACGTGAAATGAATAGGCGGATCTTTGAGGCGCAAATATCTTGTTGCACATACACGTGATACAAAAAAATTTCTGCAAAAAGATGGGAGTCGCGAGAATGCCAAAAATGCATGTTCCATTCATCATTGGTATGCACATAAACGTGAATTACACGTTTCCACGGAGACCTGAGCATATCTGGTTGTTTGACAACTTACTATTTCACTGGAAGCCCGTTGCAACCCTGCCACGTTACACTATCTGTACTTTCGAACTGAGAGCCTCGAAACACATATCTGTGCACGTCCAAAGTACGTTTCGGCCAACTGCTACAACCCAGGTGGAACATGCTCGTTTGAGGTCAAGTCTTAGAAACACACCTGACGGATAAGATATGGAGTAACAATTATCGATCTGCTGTCCAGAGCGTGAGGACTACTGTTAAGAGAAGAAGTGCCATTGAGTGCAGAGGTGTTTATTGACCAACCCGAACTAGGCGGTTACAAGCTATTAGACACGAAAGAAAAAGCTTGTTTGCATAGAACTTTTCAAGCGTCCTCTCGAAATTTCACGGATGTTCCTTAAATACTGAACAATGATGGACAAACACTGCAATGGTTCCATAACTTCCGTACCAACCTTCCATCAGATGCGGGAACAGCGCTTTGGCACTTGTTTCATCAGTATTATATACCGCTACACCTTATCCAGATAGTTTCAATAGCTTCTTCGTTAAGCTGAGCCTTCGGAGACCCAGTGCTCTAATCAAACACTTATTACTTTAAATGTTGCACTCCCAAATTCATAGTGTTACGAGAAGATTGAATGCCACATCAGTAGTTTATTGCGACTAGTCAAACAGACAATGGGCGAATCGGTATGAGTGGATGGGATTCCGAATCACATAGCAAGTACTGTTGGTGCATCCGAGATTTGCGCCTTCCATTAGCTGGAGGTCGCACTTGTCTCTGTGTTCCGCTGCTCACTGGATCCTCAGGCTGTGTGGTATACGTACGCGTTTGACTGCGCCCGACATTGCCCACTCGTTGTGCTGCACTAATGGACCGTGCCGTGGTGTGTCATGGCGGCAGAGACCCCAAACAAGTATTTAACCCGTTGGCATGTTCGTTTATGGGTACTATGGGCGGTGTTAGTCCGAAATCTCCGCAAGCAAAAACCTTCACTTGCCCCTGTTGAGTTGGCTGTGAGTGCATCTTTATCGTTCGCTGAAACATGCATAGCCATCGATATCCTACATAAGACGTACAGCTAATGAATCCAGCCCTCATCGGATCGAAAGACTGCACATGGAATGGAACAGTACGGCTTTCACGCTTGAAAATGCAGGATACAGCACTTTGCTTTGCAGAGCATATCGCATGTAGCTGCTCTATAACCTTAAATGGTAAAGTCCAAATAGGCACCGAAGGTATGACAGACGTACTACCATATGTTCCAAGGCCACCGGTGAAGTAGTTAAATAGAATATATATATATATATATATATATATATGTCCGAATCCAGGCAGGAACGCGCAGCTCACCATGATGATCATTTTAACAGTGCGTATTTTTCGGCGAACAGCGTATGTACGTGCTCCAGCGCAAACGAAGTTTAGGACAGAGTAGACTGAACTGCTTTGTCAATAGACCAAACTGGAATCTCATAAATCTATAATCCGAAAAATCAGTCGCTGTTATACGAAAATCAACAAAAGTAACGGAAACAACTTAGTATTCCTGATCAGGTGCACCGGTTGCAGCGGACTTTAGGTTAGGGAGGATTGGAAAAAAACTATGTGAGCGAATGAAAGGACATGACGTGTTCATCATAAGTACCGATCCACTATCTATAGAGTCCATATGTAGAGATTGGAAAAGTCACATATATAAGATGAAATCTTGGCAACCGAAGATACAAGCAAGAGAATCCTTTGAAGCGTGGCGGTTTATGACAAATCCAATCAACTGGCAAGTCCAAATGGGCTGAATCTATTTGCAAAGAACCATTGGCTCAACCAGAACACCGAAATAGAGCCGACTGTCGGATCGAAAAACCAAGGGAAAGGAAATCCCTCGAAATAAGGTCAGTAGGCATCACAGCGTGCAATGCAAAAGGGTGTAGGTGATAGCCCACCCGAGCGTGAACCAGTGAATACAAGTCACAGACGAACTCTGACAGTCACGTGGACATCAGCCAATCAGGGTACAATCTAATGTGTTAACTAAAAGAGCCATTCAGACCAATAATCGGCCAAGGTCAGTCCCAGTTATATAACCACGTACAGCAGCATTGAACGTGCACCACATGACGTGCTGCACCACTTCGCTACGCAAAGGGACGCCCATGGTTTCACGCTGATTACCTTGATTACCGAAACACCCAGCTCAGCGGAAAAACCAGTGGCCAGAATAGGCGGACTTCCCCTCTCGTTGTTTCGAACAAACACATTAGGCAAACTGACCAAACGTACTGGCAAAACTAATCCAACATAGCTAAGAGTTTACCAGTGCGAAATTCTGACTTCAAACATCTCTCTGCCTATGTGTACCGCTAACAATAAAGAAAACGATGTTTTCAGTCGGTTCACATCAAAACCTACGGCTTTCAAGCTGAGACATTCACGACAATACGAAGGTGAACAATACTCTCAACAATGGCTTTCAAGCTGAGACATTCTTGGCAATACGAAGGTGAACAATACTCTCAACAACTAAATATACCCAGTAAAATTAGTAGTATGATGTTTTCAAGTTTTGGACCATCAGGATCGCTTAAATATATTCTGTCCTATCGCTCTACATATTACCTATCGGCTGAACTACGCAAGTTATACGAAAAATCTAAGGTCCCGTAAGATCAGAAATGAGCGGTCCGCGAGTGGGTCAACAGGTTCAAAATCCACAGAGAAATGAAAACGCATATTCGGCAGGAACATGAAAACCAGGGGATTGCTAGCCTGCATGTCGCAAGTTAGTATTTTCAAGGTCTAACTCAGTCTGGGTGTGATTTATTTCAACCGGTTACACGCCAAGCCATTGTGCAAGGTTGAAGGGAGCAGCGAGCAGCACATGGCATGGAATTATTTGTGGTTTCGGTATAATCATCATCATCATCATCATCATCAGCTGTAAGAAACCGTGTACTTGTCGTACAGTGGTTGTAGCTGCCACAGTTTCGTCCGCCGATGATTTGGGGAGGTGAGGTAGGTAGCTGCGCATTGGAGGCGCGAGCTGCGTAAATGCACCACTGTCAATGGGCTGTTACGTCGGGGAATTGGGAAGGGGGCTATGCATTGAAGGCAATAGCTTGGATGCATGAGCGCCATTGAGGGCGCGATTGGGCCATGTCTGACAATGTCTCTAACCATTGATGTGGCCCGTCTCGGGGTCCCCATCCAGGAAGACGGCAGTGACCAGCGCAGCTGAGTTTGCTGGTAGTGGCTTTTACACTTCGCTGCCAAGTCATTGTTTGACCGCCTCTGGCTCGTTTCCACCCTTCACGTGGTTGTGCGAAAAGAACCCTTCGAGGAAGTCGGTCGACTGGCATGCGCAGCACGTGGCCAAGCCAGCGCAACCTATGCAGTGTGATCAGTTCATCTATCGAGGGTGAGTTATTCCTCCCGAATACCATTCGACGTACTTCAGCATTGCTGATCCGGTGTTCCCACCAGATTCGGGCAATGCTCCGGAGACATCGGTGGTCAAACACTGAAAGTCGTTTGACGTCCTCGGCGCGCAGCGGCCAGGTTTCTGATCCGTATAGTAATACGGAGCGCACAGCAGCATTATAAACTCGACCCTTGACGGATAAGCTGATGTCACGCCTACGCCACAGGTGACGCAGGTTCACAAAAGCTGCTCGGGCCTTCCCAATTCGGATGGAAATATCATCTTTCGCGAGACCACCGGGACTAATACAGCTGCCCAGGTAGACAAATTTGTCTACTACCTCAATCGGTTCACCCGCAAGCACTAGGCTAGGGTTCGGGCCCACCCAGTCTTGCACTAGCACTTTACACTTTGCAGGTGTGAAGCGCATGCCGAACCGTGAGGCGGAATTAGTTAGATTATTTAATATTCTTTGCATTACCACGGCGTCAGATCCAAGAAGAGCTATGTCGTCTGCATACTCGATATCTGTAAGCGGACGCCCCGGGAGCGCTTCGACCCCACAGGCAGTAGAGGCTGATAATGAGTCTTCCATGATCGTATCAATGACGAAATTGAAGAGGAAAGGTGAAAGAGGACAGCCCTGTCTGACACCACTTGATGTGGTGAACTCAGAAGAGAGCTTCCCGTAGACCTTCACACGGCCGCGGGAGTTGGCGTACAGCGCCTTAAGAAGGGTCAAGAATTTAAGGGGGACACCTTTGCTCCACAGACACTGCCATAGTGCCTGGCGGTCTACAGAGTCAAAGGCAGCCTTCAGATCGAGAAACACAACCATTGTTGGTTGCTGGAAGCAGTGTCGCTGTTCAAGAATCTGTCGGAGGGTGAAGATATGATCGATGCATCCTCTTGCAGGACGGAACCCAGCTTGGTTTTCACGGATTTGTCTCTCCCTGTGTTCAGTTAACCTTCGAAGGATAAGACCAGAGAGTACCTTCGATGCCACAGCTAACAGGCTGATGCCACGGTGGTTTTCGCACAGCGTCCGCGTACCCTTTTTGAAAATAGGGATAACTGTCGACATGCCCCATTCTGCAGGCACCTTCTCTTCGTTCCATATAGCACCAGCAAGCTTTGTCAGATGGGTCACCAGGGATTCTCCGCCTTCTTTGAAGAGGGCTGGATAGAGACCGTCCGGTCCTGGTGCCTTCTCACGTTTTAGTACGGATAGTTCGTACTTTATTTCTTCTTCCGAAGGACGATCAAGGTTTACATTCCACTGGCCCGTATGCATTATCTCCACAGGCTGTGTTGCAGGAGGCCAGCTGAACTGCTCTTCGAAGTGTTCGGCCCATCTTTCCAGTCGACGTTTTTGGGAGTGAATTAATGAGCCGTCTTTTTCACTTATCGTTTCGCTGACCGTTGTTTTCCTGGGACCAGTCGATCGTATCAGTTGATATAGGGCACGGCTGTTTCCCGTAGCAAAAGCCTTCTCCATCTCTCGAGCTTTCGATTTCCACCAGAGCTCTCGGTCTTTCCTTAGGCTCTTCACTATTTGGCGTTTAAGGGATTTGCGTGCGCCGTCGTACGCGTTGCCTGCTGGTATGGATTTCCGGGCATCAATCATGGATAGCGACCTCGCCGATATCCAGTGGTTTTGTGGTCGAATCGGGGAGGTTGGACAGACAGCACTGAACGCCGCTAACATGGCTTCTTTCACATTTTGCCATGCTTCATCTACACTCGCACTGCCAGTGCATGTAGAGAGTTGTTGGGCTAGCTCAGATCGGTACTGTTGAGCTATGGTCGATCTTCGAAGATACTGGATTGGCATGCTTCTTTCTAGTTTGCGAGGGCCTGAAGGGAAGCGAACTGTCAGGCGTGCACGCACCATGGCGTGATCGGAATCAAGTGGAGTGCCCCAAAAGGAACGGCAGTCTTGAATTGTGGCTCTCCACCGGTAGCTGATGGCCACGTGGTCCAACTGGGTCCACGGTTGATTTGCAGTTGGTGGCCGCCAGGTCACGCGATGCGAACGCTTATGTTGAAAGTTCGTACTTGCCAGAAACAGTTCATGGTCAGCACACAACTGAAGGAGTCGATCTCCGTTGTCTGTGCGGCGAGCATCGACTCCAAATCGACCGCCTAAATGTGATTCCAAGGAGCTCAGACGACCCACTTGAGCATTCAGATCGCCTGCAAGGATCACAATATCAGTGCTTTTTGCCTGCCGAATGAGCCCGGATAGTTCTCGATAAAAGGTATCCTTCTCAACATCAGAACTGCACTCCGTTGGGGCATAAGCCGACACTACAAACAGGCAGCGCTTTTTATGCCGAGAGGCATTGAGCTTGATTGAACTGGATAACCGGACGGCGCAAAGCCGACTGTTCACTGGGATCCAATCCAGCAAAGCGCGTTCAGCTCTGGGGCTGAGTGCAACTCCCACGCCATATAGTCCACGAGTCATCGCTTCTGGGTCACCGGACACACGGAGGGAGAAATGTGAAAGAGCTGAGTTCATCCTTGGCGTTCTGAGATGCATAACCACGCTTGGGTCTTGTATGCGTGTTTCGGAGACACAGCATACATCAATTTTAAGGGAGTATAAAGTTTCAGCAAGCTCTGCCTGTTTGCCAATTTGACATAGAGTACGGACGTTAAAAGCTCCTATATAGAAAGGATCTCGTGGATTTAGAAGGGTGTTATTTTGTTTACTGTTAATAGGCAGCAAGGGGCATAGGGCCTTTCGGTCAGATAACTGACAGTCAAGTGACCCAGTGACATTTGCTTGTGTGGTGGGAAGGGGTTGGGGAGGGACATCGGTGGACACAGAACTGCGCGGGCAAATGATACTTCCCGGTTGCCCAGGCCGAAGAAGGGGGTTTGGTTGAGGTACCCCACCTTGAGCCTTTGACTCAAAAGTCTGACCCACAAGGCAGTGGGGGGATCTAGGGTTTTGTTCAGGGACCCTGCCCCTAGCCTCTGACTTAAAAGTCTGACCCACGAGGCAGTGGACAGTAGGGTTTTCTTTGGGGACCCTGCCCGGAGCCGATGACTCAATAGTCTGACCTGCTCGGCTGCAGGGGGTTGGCCTAACCCGAGGGCGCAGGGAATAAGGCATTACTGTCTCATTCCTGATGCGGCTGCGCACAGCAGGTGCCTTTTGAGCAGCACCGGACTCTTTGGTTTTAAAAGTATTTCGACCGTAGTGGATAATGCGCCGGCGGTCACGGTCAACCGTTGGGCGATCGGAGTGTGCGGTTTTTAGGGCCGACCTTTTCTAACCCGTCCTTCCTCGGGGGAAGGCAGCATCGCTGCTTCCATAAATATGGACATGCTGGTCACCTGGGGGAAACACCTTACTGCCTTCACACTCCTGTCGCAGAGGACAGTACGACTTTACCCCCAGACCGCCTCGTAGCACGATTACTCGTAGTACGGGGTCTCGCTGCTCTTGGTCTGACTGCTCTCCTTTGGCCTTCCTGGCATGGTTGCACCTTGTGGAACGACGTTCCAGCCAGTGTAGCCCGCGGGATCATTGCAGCACTCAAGCCCGACCACCACGTCAAGGTGGCAGCTTTAGGTCGGTATAATCACAGTCGGCGTATTCGTGACCATAGCAACAATAAAATCCACAACGGTGCTCCAGAGCATGCTGTAATCTTGAGTGTGAGTTGCGAGCCCGCACAAACATACGGTACCAGTAGTTTTACCTGCACATTAAATAACCCGGATAGAAAAATTCCTCCGTTCTGCTGGTATTCCAACAGATGTATAATAGAAGTTAAAATAAAAATCATTTGTGGTCAAAAATGGAGCTTGAGACAACTCACCATCACCGGAACATCGAAGCGCAATCGACCAAAACAACAGGACAGCCTGCAGGCTCGTGTAGATGTGAACAATCGTAATCATATTAGTCGGTGAAACAGAAACGGAGCAAAACCACGTCGTAGCAGATGCCGTTGCCAACAATTGGTGGCAAGGAAAAGGTTTCGTAGTTAGACCGATATACACGGCTGTCAACAAAAATACAAAACAAAATGAAAAGAAGTCTGATAGTCCTACAGATTCTCCTGATTACACTTGAAGCTTTTAAGCTACATTAGCTTAATCGGGAGTCGCCTCAATGATACACCTTGGTGTTTTTTTTAGCATACAGTATGTAACTAAGTTCGTTCTCGAGGAGAATGAAGAAAGTGTCACGGAGAGGAAATTTCCCCAGTCGATAAAGTGAAAGAACGAAGAGATGACGGCAACGTGATGCGGAAAATTACTTCCTAATGTGCTGTGCATCCAGGCAGTTTCTGAGGGGCGAGATGGTTCAAGTGGCTAGAGCGCGAATTTACTGACCGGAAGGTCCGTGGTTCGAACCCTGCCTCTGCCTCTCGACTTCCCCTGTCTAGGCTTGGGCAACCTGGCAGTATCCCAGCCCTCGTGCTTCCTTCGGGTGGCATGGCAGCTAGGCACCGAAAGGGTGCTACAGCTGAACGATTCTCCCAAGGACCACAAAGCTCCTGGTTCGGATGAATTGCCACTGGAAAAAAAACTGCCCCATATAACTGCGGAGAGTTGGTGATAGTGCGCGATTTCAAAAAAGGACCTATAAAGAATTTATCCTCGGTCGCAAAGGTCCTTGGCGTCACTCGTCGCCTTATGGTGACTAATGAAACAATCATACGAAAGAACCAAGCGGGAAATTGGCCTGGTAAGGGTTGCATTGACCAAATCTTTACATTCCTCAGGTGCGAGGACGCCGTGAATATAAAATATCCACAATTTTAGTACTCCTGGATTTCCAAAGACCGATTCGACTCGGTTGAATGGGGTATTCTCCTTAACACGCCTGCTCAGCAAAAAATGCCGTGGAAGTTTGTGACTATAATAAACTTTTGTACTCTCAGACTTTGCGACCCATAAGAGTATACGGGGAAGCCCCCGATAACTTCCGTACACAAAGTGGTGCAAGATGATGCTAACTCTCTCCACTTCTGTTTAATTTCGCGATAGACGGAATAATGATGCGAACACCGGGATGTCTTCAAAACTTTGGTGCTCAAGTAGCTGCTGACAAAAATCCTGTAAGTCTGTAGGACTGTATCGTTTTCGCTTACAAGAAGGACAACAGGCGCAGATGTTTTTGTGTGCATTTTGCACCCACAAAGTCATGCAGTCATGCAAAGCCATGCTCCAGTCACCGAGCACGACACTCACAATCCAAACAGAGGCATTCGACACTGTAGAGTGTCTTACATATTTTGAAAGCTGCATTAGTTCCGAGTGTAGTGTCAGGTGAGATCAATGAGCGAACTTATAAGGGTCAGGTCGCGCATGCCAATCTGAGACACCTGCGGTGTCAAACCGGAGGGACGTGTGTATCAGGCTGCAGTACGGAACGTCTTCTCATATGACTGCTCAGTTTATTCAAAATCTTCAGGTTACAGACGGTATATCAAAATGCAGTGGTTCCAGATACTGCGGCTTTGTTTTCTGAGGATAAGGAAAATAAGGGAATGAGAGCCACGCGTTGGAGGTGATGACCCAATCAGTTCATTGACTTCGAATGGTTTTGTGTCCGGTGTGGCGGGGATGCAGACGTACGCAACGAGGGCGATAGCTGTGATGCAAGACCGCCACTGGCTGCATGACACAACGATGCCTGAAAGGGTCACTAACCATTTGGTGATCTTATCCCGCGGTATGGCACTTACAACGCGACTAAGTTGACTGGTAAAGTCTTTCTTGTTTCGCTGCCAGGTTATAGACTGACCAACACTGGGTTGTCTGTATCGGACACAGCTGGACATTTGCCCTCTGGGCAAAGAGCCCTGCGAGGTAAACGGTCCTCTGACATACGAAACACAGGGTCTAACCGGCGTAACCTGCGGAGTGCTGATCTATCGGTGGAAAGTGAACCTTCCCGAAAACCATCTAACCTACCTCAGCATTACTGATCTGATGTTCCCACCAGACCCATGCAATACTTCCGAGGCACCGGTGGTCAAACACAGTTTCCGAAGGTCTTCCGCATGCAGTGGCCACCTCTCTTAACCATAAAGTAAAACGGATCGGACCAGGGTATTGTACACTATCCCAGACAGTCAAGTTGGCATCGTGTCGGTGCCATAAATGTCGAACGCCGTATGGCTGGGATTTGGCCTCTGCGAGCAGTGGAAATGAGACGTCTTCAGATCTACGACAATAGCTCGCAGACTGGTGCCAGAAAATACCCAACGGGGCAACAAGAAGAGTGGTGTTCTGTTGTGGAACGGAGGCTTCAATGGAAGAATGTGACCGGCACAAAAATATGCGGTAATCCGGTCGCTCGAAAAACCTACATCCTCCTACAGCCTTTTGGGTCAAACTTCTGATTCAAATGTTCAAGGTACCTCAGCCAAACCCTCTTCTTCGACTTGTGCAACTTGGAAATATCATTCATCCCTACATGTCTTCGTTCACTGACTCCTGCACATACGTCCCTCACTCAAGTTCTTCTGACTCATTTAGCTGTCACTCACGTAACGCTTGCTCCGTATCCACGCCTCTGTCAAGTAAAATAAATAAACAAAATAATGAACAAATAATAAATAAATAAATTCAAGGGATCTGTTCCATGTTGGTGCTTCCAACGTCGTAATCTGTGGCAAACTGGCCAACATCTAGCTCTTGCTCAGAGCTTGTTCTCTCTTTTGATCGATGTATGTTGTGTCTCCAGAACATGCATATAAGACCTCAGCACGGCCATTCATCTCAAACCGCTCCGGTCGAACCCAGGTTTCTCGCACTTCACTCTTCGGGACAGTGTATGACCTGACAACGAAGTACGAAAGCGCTAACCAGTAAACTTAGTCGGGCGGGCAACTGCCGCCTCCTTGGATGGGGACCCCGGGACTCAAATCACCAGTGGTTAATGACACTGTTGATTGATTGATTGACTCTTCAAGTGTCTGGTGACCCTCATGCAAAGCCCATGGTCCCTAGGGCGTGGGACGACGTCTGGTAACTCGTCGGGCCAAATTATGCTCGGAATCGGCGAGGGCATTTCTTCTAGATTCGAACATTCCCATTGTCCTGTCAATTACCCAGTGTTCGAACGGGTCTGATAGCGCCATGCCACAGACAAAACTCCGAGAACTGTGCAAACTAGGGACAACCTGGTTTCAGCATGAATTCACATTTGATGGTGGAGCAGAAGACGATTCTGCTATATTCGTGTAACTTCTGGATCTGCCAGTCTCTCAATTGCTAAACTATTCGTCTGCACCTTACCTGGCCCTAGAAAACCAAAGGAGAAGTGACTCCGGACGAGCGCGTAGTCAGAATCCATACGTGTTCCAAAACGAGCGATACTGAGTCACTGATCTGATGGTGATGTGGAATCGTAGACACCACAGTGTTGGAGGAAACCATGTGGCCAGACGATGTCGGTTATTTCGGAATTTCGTACCACATAAACGCAGCCCGAGATCGGCACACAGCTGAAGCATTCATTTAGAAAAGTCGTTCAGCTGTAGCACCCTTTCAGTGCCTAGCTGCCATTCTACCCGAAGGAAGCACGAGAACTGGGATACTGTCTGGTTGCCCAAGCCTAGACAGAGGAAGGCGAGATGCAGAGATCTGGTCCGAAGCACGGACCTTCTTGTCAGTAAATTCGATCTCTAACCGCTGAGCCATCTCGCTGAGCACTCGTTCACCAATTTCCGTAAGTACCGAGTCCAATCCTAATCAACCACCTGAGTCTAAGACGCGCCAAGCCTGTTTTCTTGTGCAGTCAGATGTCCGGCAACCACAATATCTGATCTTCAGGTTCGCCGCAACAGGATACTCAAGGCGTCATATAAGTCATCTTTGGTGGTGCCAGAGCTACAATCGGTTGGGACGTGAGCAGACACGACAACCAGACAGCGATCAACTTCCCGCTTGTGCTTCACGGGCGTTATCAGACGAACCGCACAGAGGCGACTATCAACGGGTATCCAGTCAAGCATGGATCCCTATGCCCGGTAACTTAGGATGATACCAAACCCTGCACATCCTACGGCAGCGGCCTCTTGATCGCCAAGGGTACGCAGCCGTGAACGAGTGGAGAGTGAAGGAGCAGTTAGCCCAACTATTGTTGTTCCATCTTGAATTCTTGTTTCCGATACACAGTACACATCAATGTCCAGTGTGAGAGCAAGAGCAGATTGTTGACCTGCTTGTTTCAAACTGCGAACATTAAAGGCACCCCGATGGTTTGGGCGTCGAGGCTTGAAGGTTGATTTCGAACAGCTTGATGATGTCAACTCGAGATGACACACAAATGTTAATCAGATCTCTAACCACTGACCAACCTGGTATGAGAGAATATGCAAGCGTCGCATGGATAGCCGCCAGTATAGCTCAATGGGTTGGGGAGGCACACCAACACGACGATATAGTCCAGTTTCTTCATGACAGTTTCTGTTTAAATGAATGTCTGAAGGCTTGAGCACCTTGGAATGTTTGCGGTAGGTTAATATTATGTGCATTCTCCATGCACTTTTAGTCTTGTCTTCAAAATGAAGGTTTCAAATGGATTATGGTTGTACGGTAGCGAGGCATCAGTGCTTTGAACACTGGTGTTGTGCTGATGATGATCATCCTTGGGTATATTCGGAAAATTCAGCTGAAAGATACAATGACCGAAGGTATGTTGAGAACCAACATACTAACGTCGGAATAATCAGCGCTTGAGTATTGCGCTTCATCACTGATAGCTCAAACCTGGGCAACCTAGCAGTATACCAGCCTTCATGCTTCCTCCGGATGGCATCGCAGCTAGGCAACGAATAGATGTTACAGCTTAACGATGTCTTACCCAAGCCTAGACAGGAGCAGTCAAGATGCCGGGGTTGGTTTCGAACAACAGATCTTCCGGTCAATAAGTTCGCGCCTCAACCACTGAACTATGTCGAGGTGAGAGTGGTTTAGATCGGTGCTACCTGCAGGAAACTGGAGAAGAAAAGGCACGCTTGTACAATGGAGAGGAGGAGTGGAAGATAAGGGAAACAAGGACTTTATTACGTATGTCAAGCCACAATAAATCGGCAAAGTTTAGGTGAAGGGCGATCAGGAGGATTGGAGAAGCGAGTCAACAGTCGGCGGTAAAGACACAAACAACCTGCAATGCTTCGACAATTCTCGGTCTGCTTCGACACTAAACGATCGACTCTGTAAGAAACATGCAATGCAAGTTTACATCTATTTCATAAGCCCAGAGGGTTTATGACTTCTGAGGGACAGTCGAAAGCGTTAGCAAAATTCGGTATCAGATAGCGGTCCCTCGTCGTACGCATCCGTTGGACTCTCCATAAGGAGAAGCAAATTCGTAATGCATAGCTACTTGAATATGAACTCTTACTGAGCTAAAAAGACCAAGTTATTTTGGTGCTTTGAAACGGCCGTTTATAGGGTGCGTTCACAAACAGTTCAGGAAACGGTTGGCAGACCGACCAGTATATAACTACCTGGTAAGCATCTCTTCAAGAGCATGGCCAGTTTCTTCGCATCTAGCAAGACTGCTATACATACCCTTTGCTTTCAGTCACCATACGAATCTGAATCCAGACACGCATTCCAAATGTATATGAACTGGGAGTAGGATGCAGCGTGGACAATTGTCGAGGGAAGCTTATTCCACGCACCAATTACCCTAAGAGGAAGGGGTGGCTTAACAAAAGCGCATGCTTTGTCCTCGAACAACTTTTTACCACGACCCCGCGAGCGTTAGTGGGCTCAACGGTTACAAACAAGTCGATTACCCGTGTTCAAACAGCTGTTTGAACAAGGGTAAGCTCCTTAAGTACCGAACATAAACTGAATCGCAACTCGAAATATACATGCGATGCAGTATCACGTTATGACATTGTAGATTGATATGGTTTTTGGCTTCTTTATAGTGCACTACCGTCAGTAATTAAGGCACCTGCCCGATCACAGCTCAGGGGATGGGGAGTTTCAGGAGACCAAATTCCCGAGCAATCTGATTAGTGCGACCGAGCGATAGCCGCCTGCAGATCATATGGCCGTGACTATTGTAATTTTTCCGGGACCGATGCTCGCAAACGAGACGCCACCGCGTCGTAAACAAAACGTAGACACGGCAATCTAGCGTATAAAATGCGCCTAATGGCGCGGAACATCATCTTAGGTTCAAGTGAACCAGCTAAGTCTCTAGCCTCGAATCCTCGCGCTGTCACATATGTAGGTGTCTTGTCTCCAGTCAGCGTGGTGCATACCTACTACCACAAAGTGCGCGAAAGTGCATGCAGTTTAAAACTGCAACTGCGGTCAATCGGTGCGCCAGTGCTGTGTTGATTCAACCAATCGAAACACAGTTCACTTAAGTTGGCCCACTGAGTCCCATAGACTTGTTCACTGGGCGGAGCTGAGGGATTGTAAATTCGTTTTGTATTGTTCCTGCTAACTCCCCCTCAAAAAACGGGGTGTATCCAACCAAATGACTAGTCCCGATTCCAGGTGACCTCTCAGATCAACGGATTCACGGATCGATACATAGGATCGAGGCTTTCGCGCAAATTTCCCGGGTCGGTTTTGTTCTTGTCGTTCAGCGGCTGTCGTTCACCTGAAAGGCACAAGTGAAGAAATGGTGTAGCACTGTTCTTTAAGTTTTCGGCGCGGGGCAGTAAGCATGCGAGCGCGAGGACTCGCATAATTAAGTGTTTAATGGCAATTTGAACTGGGTTCTAGAAGGGGCGTGGACACTCGTCGATGGAAGGTTATTCTGCGCAGCTACTACCCGAAATTAGAAAAAATTCTGCCTGATGAAAGTGTGGGCTCCGAGCTTGAAAATATTCTTACCATGTCCCCGCGTTTGTTTGCTGGATCAACGGTGAAAAACCTGTTGGCCATGCCTTGTTCAAACAGGGCATTAGTAAGAATTTGGTCCCTTCAGAGGCAACGATACCCCAGGAGAAAGAGGTCAGCACCGAGAGACGGCTTCCGTAGTCCACGGACTTGAGGCCGGCAGCCATTTTCATAGCAGCTCGCTGGACACGCTCAATGAGGGTCACGTCTTTCGTGCGTACTGAGTGGACAACTTGGTTGGCATATTCAAGGAGCAGTCTGACACAGGCCCCACATATTATTTGGAAGTCCATGCGAGTAACACGGGAGAAGGTACGCTGAATCATCCGCAAAACGATGAACACCTTTTGGACCGATTTCTCGTGGAGCAGTGATAAGGATATGTTTGAAGAGACCCAGATAACCAAATCCTATTTGGCATCCATCCTCGTGATGTCTTCTGGTCCTTCCCCACCATACATGACGAAGACGTTCGCTGAGTCTCTTCCAAATGACATACGGACGCACTTTTTGTCATTCAGAGTAAGGTGCCAGTCTAACGACCAGTGTAGGATTTTCCTGTGAACCCCTTAAGACTCGAGTTTGTGGAGCAGCGGGACGTGTTAGATTCGATCAAATGCTTTTGAGAAGTCGAATAATATAGCATCCGGTATGAGACCGTCGTCCTTGGCTTGGATTAAGCTGTCTATAAGTACGAGCATGTTCGTCACGCAAGAACTGTTGGGGAGAAATCCGTGTTGACCTGCGGATATCGAGTTGTTGGAAGTAAGGTGATCTGGGACGGCTAGCTGGTGAGTCTTGTAGGACTGTAGCTGCCAGGCGATAGTCGGTCATTAGTTTTGTAGATTGGTGTGACAATCGTTTCCTTCCAAGCAGAGGGAAGGCAGCCTTAGACAAGCGACTGACGAAACACCAGATATAAATGAGTTGCTAGTGTAAACGACGTTCCCTTCAGGATCCCTGGATGGACTTCGTCAAGCCCCAACGCGCAGAATGGGTTGATCTTGTGCAAGAGTTCACGAATATCCTCCACCGCGAAGAACAAGTCGGTTAGAGTTGGTTTCTAGATACGCCTTGATAAGCTTTGATATGATGGGGACGCAGGGGCTGAATATAGCCCTGTATAATGCTCCCTTTAGACCTCGGGTACCACCCTTTAGTCGCTCGCGGCTTCCCCGTTCGTGACCCTCAGGGAAAACGCGGATGGCTTGCTTGTGCGGTGACATCTCATGTATTTGAATAGCACATTTCCGTTTTTTCGGGCGAGGTGCACAATGATGGCTTGTTTTCGTGTGTTCCATTGGCGGGTTTTTGATTTACAGCCGTCTCGCATTCTACGAAATGCCAGATCATCTTTTGTGTCTCCTGTAGTCAACTCTTTGTAAAATACTTGAGGCCTCTTTTTCAAAAGTCGTCGAATCCTTGTAGATAGCGTTTACGGCTCATCCGACTGCGTGCCGGTTATTTGGGACGACCATCGCGTCAGCCTCGTGAGCGTTCTGGACAATGGTCCTATATGAGTCTTCCACTGGAGCTGGTCCCAGCTTAACTTGTTTAAGAACGATGAGCATTCCTGAAAAGTCTGCACGGCAGGATGTCTGGCCCAATAGCAGATGAAATCAAAGGTCAGCACACAGTGGTCGCTATGTTCCGGCGGGGCGAAGTGTCTTTCGTTTGTGATGACCGGGATGGTAGTTGGCCTGCGCGGTATCTGGTTGGTGCAACGACACGTTGAATCCAAGCGCTCTGTTGAACGACTTCGGTCAGCGCCGCCGCAGAAGGTCCACTTGATCCGACGCGCTGGAGCTCCATTCAGAGGGCCTATGGATCGTTGAAATCACCTACCAGCAGATGAGTAAAGTGGTAGCTGTAGGAGAGTTGCTCAACGGTTCGTATGAGGAACTGGTCATCTTCCGGAGGACTCGAGGGGCAATGGTACACCACACCGAGAAGGAGAGAATCGGACCCGCGCAGCGGGACTGGAATCCACAGTGCATTGCAAAAAGGGTGCACGAGTGGTGTCAGAGAGGACAATCTGGATTGGTAGGGCGGAATGTAAGTACAAAGCAACCCCACCAACCCTCCTTCGTTTTGCGTCAGCTCGAAAACAAAGTAGCCGTCTATCGAGATCCCTGAGACGTCTGGTGTGAGCCAGGTCTCTGTAGGTGCAATTAGGGACTGCATTTGAAGGCACACTGACTGTTTAGTATCGCAAAGTTTGTTGAAAAGGTGAGGCGGTTTGTGGACGAGCATTTCAACACTGTCTCTGCTGTCTCCGAAGGTAAGAAGCCGAGAGTTTTGTAACCAGAAAGCTTAGCAGACTTAATAACTGTACGTTGGGTTTGAGTCCAAGCCTCAAAGGAGGCCTCTGGGGCGTGCATTTTGCTTCCCATCTTGGTGGTTTCGAAGGCTGCTTTTCGTTTGCAGGGTGTTGTTCGCTCTTTGGGAGCCCGATTTGCGCGGGCCTTTTACCTTTGGTGGACGACGTTTTTTCCCGCGGGCGAAAATTTTGACCACTGCTACATGTAGCTCTTTCAGTACCGTCTTTTGGAAGACCAGCGTTGCTGTTGTTCAAGGATTTGTGGCAAACTTGCCTCTGTTTGGTTTCTTGGGCATTTTGGCGCGGTTTGATCGGAAAGGTGTCTCTGTGAGGCCCTAAGCGCTGGGTGGCAGCACCGAGAAGCAGTTCTTTTGGTGGCGCTCCCATGGGGCTGGTTTCCTCTTAGGGCTACGCCTTGAAGCCAGCCAGCCGTTTTCCGACCTAGCGAATCTTATTTGGCTTGTTTTGTTGCAATCACCTTTCTTTCATGCTTGTCTGTACACCCGAGCCGCCCGCGATCAGCGTGGCCGACTGGGTATACGACGGTCAATCCGGATCGCTGTATTAAGTTTTGTGGCTTTGGATGTTCAGGTCCTGGGCGACGACCGTGTCCACAAACAACGAGATTCCCTTTGACGGAGAGGAGCTAGAGATTGACAGTTTTACCTTCTCAATGATTGTACGGTTCTCGCAGCATTCCCCGACATCGAGGTCAACGCATGTGGTCGAGGGGCTTTGCTGCTTCTCTCCGCACGGCTGACTCATTCCAACTGAGAAGCTGTGACTTTGGCGTGAGGTTCACTGCTGCACTTTTGTCTCTTACGGAAAGTGATACATGTAAGCAAAGCACAGGCCCGCGCCTAAGCACACGCACATAACAGCACATTCCCGGCTTACTGCGCACCGGTTACATCTTGGTTGACTACAGAAAATTTGAACACAAAATGTTCAACTCCAACACACCATCAACCATCTGTGCACCCGTTATCTAATGCACAGACCTGAGTATGACCTGGTCTTTTTAACGCATATTTTGCTTAACTGACCGCATAGAAAGCTAGGTTGTCGAGGGTTATACTCGTGCATGAGTAATGGAGCACATGCAATAAATTTTGTCCGACAGGCCTATGAAGTAGCTCACTCTGATATAGTACTGGACGCGCTCAGGCAGTCAGCATTAATGACCCATAAGAATAGCCTATAGGAAGCTCCTCTATAATTGGAACAGTGTTCATAATAATTCCAAATCCATTACGTTTTACTTCGTCAGTACTAGACGGTACACCGAAAGAACAAATTTGACCTCGTCGGATTAGGTGAAACATAAGTAGCGTTTTGCTCCCGCATTCCTGGACTCGATTCCATTCTATGGACTTGCTTTAGCCAGTTGAACATGACGAGGCAGTAAGAATTAAATGAATTTTTGACAAATAAGTGCCTCTGGCGACCGATTATTGTAGTACGTATTCAACGGATGGCTTGGTTGCCCAGTGCTTTCCCCCTATTTAATGATTATGTGGCCATTCGTTTATGCCGTTTATGCATCCAAATTTCGCTGCCTGTCGAATACCTCAACGCTGGACCCACACTGTGACGATGGTTTTAATGAATTTTTTCGACTCTGGACAAAATGAAGTGTAGTGTGTGTTTCTAGACTATTGCAGTCAGAGAGGTACAACGGAACCCGGTTGAGGAACTTGAAGCGATTGGTCATATTCCACCCATGTTCATACATCCACACGTTAGTGTGTAGCAACACACAAGCTAGCTGCCGTGGTGCACAGCGTACCTAGTCGACTCCCGCCAGACGTGCCTAACTCTCCAGGCCTTCTTCAGAAATGTAACAGCAATAGGTGAAGCATCGTGGCAACTGTCAATGTACCCTATTCACGTCCGTCAGATGAACCAATGCGGCTCTTCATGTGAAACACCAAATACATAAAGGTTTCGATGCATCTACACAGCACGTGCCTCAGTGATGTCTGGCAGTAGGCGGGAAGATCGACCATTCAGCAGTATGGCCAGTTATGAATGCTTCGAAAGGACTGTGCAAGCTTGAACAGTCAGTGAATAAATGACCTGACCCAGAGAGTCCGTGCACAACTTGTCATAGTTCAGCCAGGTTTTTTTGTAGACCTGTTTATTACGTTAATAGGATTTAATGCCTGAGCATCGTCGGCTTTTGGGGCTTATCCATATTTTAGCTAACTGAGCAGGTCCAACAAGTATTTTAGAGATGATCTGCCTTGCTAATGATGTTTTTTCCTAGCTGATGGGTGACACAACTCTCGGCGTTATCAAAATAACGCAGCCAGGATAAAGGCACAACAAGCGGTAAGAATGCGGTAAGAATGAAAAACGTTTGACAGGCATATTAAAATAGGCAAGTTCCAACACAGACAGCGCCTGGTAAAAACTGGCACGACATCAATAAAACGGGCATCGGGGACGGCGAAACACGGGGTGGGGATGGTGTGGCTGGAAGCCCTCGGATAGTAAACCTGGCGTTCCGATTATGACGATAACGCCACCAGAATATGCTAGACATAAAACTTTGCTGCTTTTACCAAATTAGGTGTACAGTTGGAGTATCTTGCATCTCCCATCAGATGGTTTTGCGGGAGCTCCGGATCATATGATGAGTTTGTAAAGCGCAAAAGTGGCTACATCTTTAGCCTACTACGCCATACTCGTTTGTCGTACAGCAAGCTGGTAGTACTTTGGCGCACTATGTCTCTCAACTAAGACTTGATCTCCTTGAAATCCATCCCCGTTTGGTGATGTGAGATCAGGTGACGCTGGCGCTTGGGGGAAGAACCATGAAAGCGTACAGCACATGCCCTTTTGTTAAACATAACCATCACTGTGAAATAAAAGATTGGTTTGGTATGTCTGTAAAGCTGTGTTACAATAATAAGGCATCAAAACCCTGATTTTGGCGTCCAGCTACCAAACGTTCATGGAAGTGGTAGTTAAGATGCAAGAAGATACAAGAAGTGCAGAAATGGGACGTCATAAAAAGGAAAATCAGGAGAGTTCTGCAAAGGACCACTAAAACATGAAGCATTAGCTTTAGCGCGCGTGAGTGAAGAAGAGCAATTTTAACCGGCTCACAAAGAGTTCCAACATTTCCAGGGAACATACTGCAAAATCGACGGTAACAAATGTGTGGATAGATAATGCAGATTTATTTCAAAAGTGAAAGGCTATAACGGGAAATATATCGTATCGGGCGGGTCACAGGCCGCCAGATCAGGACATTCAGAAGTCGCCATGTGAGTAGGTGTTAGGATAGCGGGTAGAAAATTGAAGTTTAGAGGGTGTAGAAGGATTAGATTGTTTATATAAAGAGCTCAGTGGAGTTGGTGATTGTTAAGTGGGAAAAGATCCAAACGGAAAGCCCATTCGTTGGTGGTGAACCAGAAAACCGTGCAGCTGCTTAGTGGCTGTGTCGAAGTTTCTCAAATAATCTTAATAACTTCGAATACATGGTTGTCAAAATTCTTAGAATTTCATGGAAAGGCTGAGAAAAATGACTGTGATTATGTTGCGTTCGAGCGATAGCCGGAAAGTACAGTCCTGAAGACGAACCATAATGTTATTTCTTTCACAGGATAAGGAGATAATTGAAGCCATCCTGACACAGATATCCCAATGCTGTTCACAGTGACAGTGAGGTAAGTAAAAGCCACGCAAACAGTCGTCACAGGATTTGAACAGAAATGGCTGTCGTTGTACTACCGGAAGCAAAATTTTGTCGGCCACCGTTGAGTTGGAAAACAAGCTATTGCAGGCCCGGATAGTAGGTACCTGTGTAATGATGCAAAGCAAGCTCGAAAGTGAATTGAGAATGATCCAAGGGTAGTGACAAATGTTTGATATCAAGCGCCAAGCTTAACTAATGAATACACCAAAATGGCCTATATTTTGCAGCGTTTACAAACACAAACAATTTAATAACAAACATAACCTGCGGCTTCAGAAATCGGTAACATTTGGATAAAAAGGTCGTGCCTTCAAAACAACTGTGTGAATCATTCCGCTCAAAGGCAGCGAAACCTAGGATCTTCGGGTAGCGAATGCAAACCATCCAATTATTTGATCAACTTTGCCCCCAGAGCACGGTAGTTGGTAATAGGTTGTAACACGCAGTGGTTCGCAATCAGCAGCGTGAAGTTTGATTGACAGGCCCCATCAGAAGATGTGGACAAACACGTCATGTTGGTGGGCGCATGAATTACTTAGACCTGACCATTATCTACTCAATAATAAAAGGCTAAATTTCCAACCTGTGGCGGGCAACTAAGGCAGATCAAGTCGTTGAGGTTTGAAGATGGCTGGCAACAGCACAACAGAGGGGATGTAAAGCGATGGATTTGCGTATTGCATGGTGAAAAATTTTGAATTCTGGGAAACAAAAAGCTAGGACAACGAAGACCATCGAGCACGAGCACTTCAGTGGCGACCCACGAAAAACACGCGCAGGGTTGCAGCAGCAGTGGTATAGTTTTCTACAAAAATTTCTTAATTTTAATCGAGCACATAAGACCGAACTTTGGGGCACTCGCTATGAACAACAGGCGAATGGTTTGTCTCAGATTAGGCACTGCAAAAGTGGATAGGCTCTACAAGCTTTTGTGGATGTTCCAAGAATCCCGATGGACGGATTCAAAGAAGAAACATTTGGACTGGCTTTCCACCAGTTAGGTAGGATGAAAACGCTTGCTTTCTAAATCAACAACAACGCCGACCATGCTAAAGTTGCCATCGATCCTCGCGAAAAGCATGGAACGGCGTCTGGTTACCGAACATTTGCCGTAATATGTTGACCGTTTCACCAAAGCTGCAGTGAAGGGATGGCTTGGGGCTGATAAATTAACCATTCTGCTCAAGCTCCGATATTCCGCATTTTCATACCGAATATCTGGCATTTTATCTACCAACAAATTGAAAAGTGTATAATAAAAGTAATAGGTTTATTTTCCAACTTGAGGGCAACATACCATTTGGGGCATAATCCGGCCAACCCAGTTTGAACATGGCGGGAAACAACACACTGGAGCGGAATGAAAACGCAAGCAAGCATGCTGATAACGTGATAAGTAATCGTAGATTGTGGAAGGCAAGAAAGCAATAAGTACGACCAGTTCAGTCCTGAATCCGGCTGAGTTGAACTATAATTGGAAAACCGTTGCTGGCCGCAAGTGATCTTGGGTGCTTAAGTAAATCTTCATCGCCACCAAAAGCTCAAATGAACCGCTCCCTAGAAGCAAACTCAAATTATTTTCGCCGAAACTATAGAAGTTGTTACTTTTACGGGGAGTTAGTCTAATCCATTTGCACTTGTAAGCGAAATGTTGCTCATGGCACCTTGTTTAAGTGAGCGAACTTTCACGGCCAGGGATCATCGTTGATTCGCATTTTGCTACCGGTTTATGAGAGATAAAACACGAAATCGCACACTACCCTATTTTGGCGTTCTTTAAGAATGAAAATAACATCTACAGACTATCCAATCCAACTTCCACCTGGGAAAATCGGTCATTGAAGTTTGTTTGCTTTATACTCACCAGATTAACAAACGAGGTAATTTTATTCAGCGAACTTCGTCACAACACTTTCTTATGGAGCTCAGCTTTCATTGGATACAACGTCGTCAGAAAACAGCATGAATTGCGCAGTGAAGATGCGAGGACCATCTCTGTGAATGACTGCGTTTCCCAGCTATGCATAACTAGTCTGTGGACAATACAGCGTCGGGAGGTGACCTTAGGTAAATTACCAAAATACTGGTATCGTTTCTATTAGGAATATGACTCACCATAGCTAGAATACGTCATAAAGCGATCATCATGATAACGGTAGCCGTTGTCAACAGTAGCCACTGTCACTCACCTCGACTACTTATCGTAACTACTATATCCGTGTGTATGTGTGACGCTCATTATGAAGCCTCACCTATGCACGGCAACCTAGTTCAGTGGCCAATGACAGTTCTTCATCACTGTGCATGCTTTCAAGCATCTCGAATGCTTGTTGTAACTGTTAGGCCTGCGTCTATGTGCGACGCTGCTTATGAAGCCTCACCTATGCACACTAACGTAATCCAATGACCAACGGCTGTCTCTCATACTGATAACTGTACGCGATGTTGCTTACCTTTGCCACCCATAGTAGACACCAGGCCAGTATTTATGCGATCCGGTGAAAATAAGGCCTCCACTATGTGTGATAGTCTAATCCGACGGCCTGTTATAGAAAAAACTTCAGCTGTAGCATCCTTTTGATGCCTAGCTGCCCTGCATCTTGAAGGAAGCACGGGTGCTAGGATGTCGCCAGGTTGCCCAAGCCTAGACAAGGGAAGTCGCGAGGCAGAGGTCGCGTTCGAACCACTAACCTTCCGGTCGGTAAATTCGTGGTCTAAAGAATGATCAGTTGCGCCTGTCAACTGTACTCAAGGTCGCCTAACTTGGCTACTTGTCGTACCTGCTAGGCCCGTGTCGAGGTGCGGCTTTGCCCATGAAGCACTGATTATGCGCGGCAACCTAGTCTGTCACACTCATAACTATACGCGTTGTCGCTTATATTTGCTACTTAAAGTAAACACCAGGTCAGTATTCATGCGAACCGACAAATACGAGGCCTCAGCTACGCACACAAACTCAATCTAACTGCGAAAGACGGACGTCTTACTCACAACCGTAGTCGATACCGCCTACCTCAGTTACTTATCGTAATTGCTAGGCATGTGTCTATGCGCAACGTCGAATATGACACCTCAACTGGGCTCAGCAGCCTGAACTGATGGCCAAAGACGGCCCCTCACGCTCATAGCCGCACTCGACGTCGCCTGTCGTGGCTACTTATAGTAAATGAAGGGCCCGCACACATACTCGTAACTGACTAATGCCCAACTATACAAAATCCAACGGCCAAAGGCGGTCCTCCATATACATACATGGCATCCGTCTACCAAACCCATGCCTAAATATACACAACCACTTTAATCAAATCACGTTACCATTTGTTGTTTGCATCGGTACAAACGTAATGTGCAGTGAATTCAGTTCTCAGTTTCAGGAAGCGGCTTTAGCTCGACAGGTTTTCTGAAAGGAAAAATGTATAGTCAGTTATGACCCGTAAACATTTTCCGCGATATCACTTAAAACACATAAGTAAGCAAAGTTGTGGTGGCTAACTCACCAAGAGCTCAGTATATCCCTTTATCCACAATTCCAAATCGGTGTCCATGCTGAAGCTGGAGTCTTAGTGTTATAAAGGTAAATTCACTGCTTGCTCAATTAGTCCCACTAGCGATAATGAAGGAGCTATGTGTACATCGATTAATTAGTAGTGGGATTCGGCAACCATATGCATTATTGGGTGCAGAGAAGTTAAAGCTAAAGCGGGGTGTGCATTTGTCAGTCGGAAGACCAAGTGGTATAAATTTGAGCCCTAGGATCCACGTGAGTTATCAAACGTGCCCCCATGGATGCAGTGGTACCGAAGAACTGGCGAGTGGGTGGGTACTTGTTGTCAAGTCCACTCAGTTACAGCACTAAACCTCAACTTCTCTCCAATTCTGCTTCTCGTCTCGTCAGCTAGGGGCTACTTTCTGAAAAACCGATCAGCTAACGTGCTTGGGCTTGTAGTTTTTAGCATCCGATTTTATATAAATAAGATTCCACACGTCGGGCACATACGTTGGAAGCTGCCTGCTAATTCATAATATTTTGAGGCTCTATTCCATGCCTGCTGTATAGGTTTAAGCCTCATCCAAAAAATTCCGAAGTACTGCAATCCATCTTCACTCTCAAAATCATGTCTACGTATCGCCGCGCTAGGGTTGAGACAACAGTTGTCAAACACCTAAAGACGTCTTAGTTCCGCTGCTCGGACAGGACAAGTCTCACAACCATACGACAAAACAACCCGTACTGCAGCGTGATACAAACGTTTCTTGATATTAAAGGATATACCACTTTGACGCCATAGGCGTTTTGAAATTAGCAAACGCGACCAGAGCATTGCAGATTTATGCATCGACCACATCCGTCACAATACAATCAGAACTAATACCACTTTGAATGTATATATAACGCATCACAAATTCGCATGCCTCTCCTTGGACTGTAAGTGGCGTGTTCAGTGTCAAACTCACGCAAGAAATTCCAGATAAACTGATCCGTCATCTCGGGTGACTCACTCACGTCAGTAAGTATAGGTTTGATTTCCCTAACAACCCCACCTCTGCGTGCTTTTACCGGTTTGCTCTAGACATCTTGCACCGTAGTAGCATTTATTAGCAGACTCAACCTATGCTTGATCGCTAGTCTAATAAGTACGAATCTACTCCTATCCTGTCTCATTAAATCACTTGTTGTCACCAACCTGAATGTGATAAACGTTCAGTTTTTCTCTGTATTACCGCGCTTTATCCCAGCAGATATCCCCTTAAGCTCACCGGGCTTTACTGACATCATTCCATTCCCTCGTAATACCAAGCTTTGAACTTGGCAATACCCGGTTTGGACGCCCTGTTTGCTGCTATCCACTCCACCTGAGCAGTGATTTACATCCTCGGAGATCCCGAAAAGGACCAGAAAAATACCATCGATCTTACATTGCCTTCGTCCTACCTCTACAAATTCCCTTGTTTAACTCAAAAAACCCCGCTGCTGACAGAATTGCATGTCCCACCCCAGGCATCTAAAACATGACGTCCGTTCCGGGGCTGTCCTGAAACCGAAGTATGTCAGTGCAATAATGGCACGGCACTGTCATACCCAATTTGATACCACACCTGCAACCAATCCCTTCCTACTCTTGAATGTACCTCTTCTCCCACTCGGTCCATTATCTGCAACTATGAACAAATTCATGTTTTATTTTTAATGTAAGCTTATGATCAAGACTACCTGATCATGCTGCCCACCAGTTGTGAATAAACATTATTATTACCTTACACTTTGTGGGTGCAGGGTGCATACCAAAGGGCTTTGATCCGCTCATTCAAAGACACCTGCGACTTCTCTTTCAAGATGAGAACGGTGTCTGCATACACCAGATCGACAAGGGTTTGGTCAGATATTTGAAAACCGGGGTCCAGAAAACGTTAGTTAGTCAGGAATTGTGACCACTTTTGGCCGCTTGTTATTTCGGGCCGCAGTCCAACTCACATCATAGTGCTTTCTGGCAATCTTTCCGAGACTTTTCTTATTTTGTGTCCCCAATGTAGACACGGCTGTTATTGCCTCGCCTGAATGACTAACCGAACACCATGCGCCTTCAATGGACCCAAGAATATCCTTGATCCATGCTGGTCTTAATTTGTGACGATTGCCTGGCAAACCCCGACTAAAATGACAATACTAGATGACTCACCCAAGGTATGCATATACGGGGCTGTCCATGGACCCAAGTACGGCTCTGCGATGACGGTATCACGACTGCCATACCTATTTTGATGGTTTGCCCGTAGTCCATCATATCCATAATATTTAGCGGACGAGTGTGGTACGTGCACCCACAAGACCGCCCCAATCCGCCAAATTTGTGCTAGGACTTGAAAAAACTGGTCACCATATTGTGTTGTCTGCTTTTTCCGACCATAAACACACTAATTCTCCCAACATCACTAAGGATGGTTTGGTATGGCCTTGCGCCCGACATAGCGTGTACTGACCACCATAAAAAGCAACTTACTAGCTGTGACGAATTCCTTGGCTTGGTTTATCAGGACACTTGCCACAACGATAGGAGACTTTTTCATATACGCGTCGTGAAGCGCTGCTCACTTTTGAGCTTGCATCGACACAGAGGGCGCGATTATGTTCTTGTCGTTTCAAGATTATTTTCACGTGAAGAAACCACAAATTCCCCACCGCCATCAGGGAGACGTCGGGCGAAGCCATTGACAGCCATGGAAATACGAATTCCGCACCCATGGTGGACTTCAAGTACGTTTAAACAACTTTTAACAAAACTGAGCCCGCATGGGGAGATCTTAAAGGAGCGAATTAATACCATCAAATGCTGAAACTTTATGTTAAAGTTCTCCCCCTCCGAACTATAATTTCAGAGAAATTTCGGGTGTGCATCTAAGGCTCGGCTCATTCGAGGCCGGAGTTCGTATTTTGATGACTGCCAATGGCTTCACAAATGTCTCCCTGATGAGAAACGTATAGAAGAGCTGGTTTCTTCGTGTGTTTTCTTCTCTGTTGCATTTGGACATGGTCTGAAAACGACATGAACAATTAATACTCCCTATTTGTCGGCGCAAACTCAAAATTCAGCAGCGTTTCACGACCCGTTTATGAAAAAGTCTTCTATCGTTGTGGCACACGTGCCGTTAAACAAACCCAGGGATTTCTTCACAGCTAGTAAGTTTTCTGTTCTCCTAAATAATGGTCAGTACACGCAATATAGGGCGCAAGGCTATACCGAACTATCCATGGTGATGTTGGGAGAACTAGTGTGTTTATGGGCAGAACAAGCAGACAGCACAATAAGGTAACTAGCGATTTCAAGTCCTGGTACAAATTAGACGGATTGCGGCGGTCTTGTGGATGTATGTAACACGGTCATCCGGTAAAAACGAGGGATGTGGTGAACTGCGGACAAACCATCAGACTGGGTATGGCAGCCGAGGTACCGTCATCGCGACGCCGCACTTGGGTCCGCGGACAGCCCCGTACATAAACATCTTGGTGAGTCGTTTTGGGTCGTTATTTTAGTTAGGAGTCGCCAATGAATCGTGACAAATCACGATCAGCATGAATCAAGGATATGTTTGAGTCCATTGAAGGCGCATGGTGTTTGATTGCTGTCATTCAGACGAGACAATAAGACAGCCGTGTCTACACTGGGGGCTCACAATAGGTAAATCAGCTAGAAAGCATCATCAGTTAGACTACGGCCCGAAATAACAAGCGGCAAAAAGTGGTCACAATTACTGATCAACTAATGTCTTCTGGACCCTGGTTTTCAAATATCTGACGAAAACCTTGTTCATCTGGTGTATGCGGATATCGTTTTCATCTTCGGAGAGGAGGAAATGACGCAGGTGGCTTCGGATTAACTGAACGAAGTCTGGTATGCACTCAGCACCCACGAAGTGGACGGTTATAATAATTATGTCTATTCCCAGCTGGTGGGTGGCACACCGCCAGGCATGATCATAAGCTTACACACGGAATGAAGCGTGAGATTGCTCATGGTTGCAGGTAATTGACCGAGTGAGCGAGAAGGTACGAACACGAGTAGCAAGAGATTAGTTGCGTGTGTGCTATCAAACCGGGTATGGCAGTGCCGTGCCGTCATTGCACTGACATACTTCGGTTTCTGAACAGCCCCGTAACGATCTTCATTTTTGAGGTGATTTGGCTGGGATGTGCAATTCAGTGAGGAGCGGAGTTTTTGAGTTGGCCACGGGAAGTAGCAGAGGTAGGCCGAAGCCAATCCAATATCGGGGGTATTTTTCTGGTCCAGTTGAGGATCTTTGGGGATATACATCACTGACCAGGTGGTATCGATGACAGCTATCAGGGCGTCCAAACCGGGTATTACCAAAGTTCGAAGCTTTGGAATACGGGGAAATGGGGAGCGATCAGCAAAGCCTAATGAGTTTGAGGAGGCATCTGTTTGGATAAATTGCATTAAAATAGAGATCGGTTTCCCGGAAGGTGGCCGCTGGCTGACGAGACCGCTACTGCGTCTGAGTATGGGATGGCTACGAGTCGATTCTATTAAGCTACGTGGTGTTGGTACCGAGAAGCAGTGGAGTGAAGTTAGAGGTTGGTGTTCTAAATGGGTAAGTTTGACACCAAGTATCTGACCACTCACTAGGTCTTCTCTACGGCTGCATCCATGGGTGCACGTTTGAGGACGCACGTAGTCCTTGGATCCTAGAGCTCAAGTTTATACCACTTGGTCTGACGACTGAAAAATATACACACATCTTTAGCCTTAACTTCGCTCAACCAATAAAGCGTATGGTTGCCGAATCCCGCTAATAATTAATCAGTGTACACACAGCTCCCTCATTATCGCCAATGGGGCTAATTGAGGATGCAGTGAACACGCCTTTATAACATTAAGACCGCAGCTTCAGCGTGGACACCGATCTGGAATTGTGGACAAGGGGATCTATTAAGCACTTGGTGAGTTAGCCATTATAACTTTGTTTAATTGTGCATCTTAAATGATATCACGGAAGATGCGTACAAGTCCTACATTTACATTTTTTACATTTACATTTTACATTTTTCCTTTCAGAAACCCTGTGTAGTGAAAGCGGCCTCCTGAAACTGAGAACTGGACTTACCGCACACCACGTTTTTACCGATGCAGCCGATAGATAGTAACCTGATTCGTTAAAAATGGTTGTCTATGTATAGGCGTGTAGTTGGTAGACGGACGACATTATGGATATGAAGGACCGCTGTTGGTCGTTGGTTTATGTATATTTGGGCATTAGTCAGTTACGAAGATTTGTACGTGCGCGGCAGTTACTATAAGTAGCCACGGTAGGCGACATCGAGTTATGAGTGTGACAGGCGAGATGGATCATTGTTTAAAAGGCGAATTTACTAACCGGAAGGTCCGTGGTTTGAACCCGACCTCTGAATCTCGACTTGTGGTAGACGTGTGTGTGGACGCGTACGTCCTGCAGGGAGGATCGCCGTGTTACGTTGCACCATGCTGCGTTCGTATGCTCGCCACCCCTCCAGTAGCACGGGTGTATCGCTCATCGCCGGTGGTTTTGGGTCTGGCCTGTAATTCAGGAAAACCAAAAAAGAGACCGTTGCTGTTTTTCTGTAGCTGGATTGTACTTGTTTCGCTTGTCATTTATCTCCCAACGCGAAGAAATGCAGGCGAATGACAGCTGTCCTTTCGTTTGTTTTAAAATATATATACGCATGGGGTAGCCTGAAGGTACTGTGTGAGGCTCACGGCTAACATCGACGTGCAAGGATTTTCCACCTTCGTCACAGATGGATCACACCACCCCAAGTTCACTTCATCATCCAAATGTAGCACACACGTTCTTTCCTCTTATCATCTATAGCAATCATATGCACAAAATGCAAATAACTTATTATTTCCTGATTTTAAGCAGTCACAGCTAGCACTTAATGGCTGATTTTTGCTATGCACCATTCGTTTTCTGGAGGTACAACAGTGACTCGGCGACTGGTGATCCTTAATCTTACTTTCCTGTTAGGTTGACATAGTAGAGGTCAGTTAAGCTACGATTCTTATCCATTATCCGGGAAGCTGTTGCCTGTCCGCTTTTTACTTGTCTACTGTCACTGCTCACATTAAACCCTTTTTTGCATAACAGAGACCCTGTCATGATTCTTTGGTAAGCTAAAAACTACCGCCCGTTCTAGTCCAACAGCTAGCCTCCCTGCTAGCTACCTCGACGACAAAGTTCTTACCTTCTTAAAACTAGGCACTTACTCTGGTCCAACTAGTGCTTGGTTTCTAGATCAGCAAATGTATCCACCTTTCCTGGATCCATTTGGCTTGCTGTCATCCCCTTTTAGATTAATCTCTATTGACACCGTTGTATCATATGCCTCCTGACGCTTGCCACACACTACTGCTTTCATTCTATTTCTTCCTCGTTGCCCCTCTTCCAAAGCTTCAAACTTCCGCTGCAGTTGCCCAAACGCCCCGTAGGACTGTCATTCATTCAAACCGACTGGTCCCCGGTCTACAATCACACGGCCCTCCAAGGAAAGGGAAATTAGCTGTGACCCTGCATCCGCCCAACTCTCTGTGTCAATCTCCGTCTCACTCAGACCTAGCTGCCACGGAACTGCGCATCCCTTCTCCGATCTCCGCACCCTTGACGACCGTTACCGGGCTGTTCATAAACCGAAGCATGTCAGTGCAATGATGGCATGGCACCGTCATACCCAAGGTGATGGCACTCCCGCAACCATTCTCTTCATAATCTCGACCGCAACCCCTCGCCCAATCGAGGCTGTAATCGCAACTACGAGCAAATTTTTCATCCGGCCCCGTCTCTGGGATGAGTTCTTTCGTACCCGATGGATTTTCGTCCAAGTTTGGCTAGCCTGGTTTTCTGCCACAATTTTGGCTTGCCTCTTCCACAAGTTCAAATCCGTATACGGTGTTCGGTTCACCTTATGTATTAGCGCCATGTCCCCATCCAACCTAGCCCCTGCACCTGACTTCCCTACAACAGTGCAGCCAGTGAGTCTGCTTAGTTTCTGATTGAACCACATTTTTGAGAAAAAACTCGCCATGTACTCCCAGTTCGAATTATTCCACCTCCATCTCCACTTTTGCTCGTTGTGACTCCGGCCATTTGCCCAACCGCCCAAGTTCACTCATGGCCAGCAGTGGTTTTCAGTTTTAGTTCATGCCAGCCGGCTATGTCTTTGAGCTAGTCGGACCCCATGCCCATTGTTCCCCACAAGTTGAGAAAGAAACCTATTATTATTATTTCATTAGATACTTCCCACTGTCTATGACATTGTTCTCTTTTCGCGCAATCCACACCACCCGCAATTCCCCCAGTCATGCTTCATCCTGACTTTAAACGTATGATCATGCCAGACGGTATGTCACCCTCAAGTTGGGACTAAACTTTATTATTGTTATCATTATTACTTCACCTGTCTAGGCCTGGGCAACGTGGCAGTATCCCACCCCTCATTCTTCCTTCTTGTTGCATGGCAGCCAGGAACCCAACGGGCTCTATGGCTGAACAGATTAGGTTATCACGCATAATTGGGACCTTTTTCGCCGGCATGCATAGATGCTGGCCTGGTGTTTACTTTATGTAGAATGATAAGCGATATCGCGTGCAGTTCTCAGTATGAGAGACACTCGTTGGTCAATGGCTTAGATTACTGTGCATAAGTAAGGCCTGATAAGCAGCATCGCACATAGACGCCGGCCTATCGGTTAAAATATGAATTCGCAGTGATTGAAAACGCGTACAGTTATGAGTATCAAAGGCCAGCATTGGCCACTGAATTAGGTTGCCGTGTAGAGTTGATGCCCCACAATCAGCGTCACACATAGACACGGGTCTAGCAATTACGATGAGTGGTGACGGTGGGCGATATTCCATACAGTTATGAACATGACAGGTCGTCATTAGCCGTTGGATTAGGTTATGGTGTGTAGGTGAGGCCTCGTAATCAGCATCGCACAAAGACAATGGTCTAACAGTTACAAGACGTAGTCGAGGTGAGTAACAACGACTACCGTCATCATGATGACCGCTTTAAGACGTATTCCACATATGGTGCGTCATACTTTTAATAGAAATGTTGCCATTGTGTTGGTAATGTACCTAAGGTTACCTCCTGACGCTGTATTGTCAACAAGCTAGGTATGGATAACTGGGAAGGTGAATGATCCACAGAGATGATCTTTGCATCTCCACTGCACAATTTGTGCTGTTTTCTGACAGTGATGCACTTTTGGAAGCTGAGCTCCATAAGAAGAAGTTTTGTGACGTAGTCCACTGAACAAAATTATTATCCGTCTAACCTGGGGAGTATAAGAACAAACGTCAATAGCCGATGTTCCTGGGTGGAATTTGCATAGGATATCCTGTAGTTGTTAGGTTCCCTCCTAAAGAACGCCAAAATATGGTAAAGCGCGATTTCGTAAACCGGTAACAAACTGCGAATCAACGATGATTCCTGACCGTGAAAGTTTGCTCATTTAAACGAAGTGCCATGAGCAACATTTCACTAACAAGTGCAAATGGATTAGACTAACTCCCCGTAAAAGTCACAACTTCAAAACCATTATAGTTTTGGCAAAAACAAGTTGAGTGTGCTTCTAGTGAGCGGCCACACATGAAGATGAAGTGGGAGAATTTTGATCTGGGGACCATCTCAAAAATACGGTTTACATTTAAACTGAGTAGACTCACTGTTCTCGCTTTTGGAGGGAAATCGGGTAAACAGGGTCGTTGCGAGGAAATGGAAGTGCTACTACATAGGGCTGAAAGTGTACAGCAAGTAAAATCGATGAGCCTCTATAAGGGGAAACCTGAAACCGCATAACCGGAATGGGCGAAACCGAACGAAAGTTCAGTTGGTAAGGGCGAACTCGTACCAGAGGCGCTTATGGCCGGGTGAAACTTTGGTTGCAATTGAAACCAAAGGTGCAAGTGCGAGGGAGGAGGCAGTCAATATTACGAAAACTTGTTGCGGAAGTGTCGTCACACTGGATACGGCAGTGGCGCGCCAGCATTGCACTGATATACTTCTGCTTCTGGACAGTTCCTTAACGAACGTAAAGGTCGCAGTACTTGGCTGGGGGTGCGCTTTCCCGTGGCAGCTGGCTTTGGTTTAGACGAAGGGATTAAGGCGGGTGAATTCAGGCCAGTGTTGGGCTACGGGTAACTTTGAATAAGTTGGGGGACCATGTGTGTGTAAACCGGGGACCGGCTAGAATTAATAAATCACGGCCATGTGGTGCGTTTAAAGCGGCTCCTACCAAGGGTTGAAGCTTCGGAGGAAGATGGAATGGGATGATATCAGTAGAGACTGGTTTGTGCCTGGCGGTAGCAAACTAAATGGTGTACATTAACACGGGAAAATCTAAAAAAACCCAATGACAGCAAGCTGAGTGAGCTTACGAAAGGTTGGATTTTTGTTGGCCGACCAAGCGATCGAGGACTACATGAGGTTTTCGATTTAGTATAAGGGCACATCAAATAACTACTAGTGTGCTTCTGCTCGTCGAGTGTGCAGCCCATTTAGATAACGAGGCCCGAGGCCAGGATCGATGTTAAGGGTTGGGCCTGTTTCATGCATTTAAAAATCAAATGAAAAGATAGTTGTCCTTTGTCTGTATTTCGCGTCTTTGCCAAAAAATCAAAAGCCGGGACGTGGAAGGAATGGGGATGGCGGTAGGGGTATCTTGGGCAGGTGCGAGTGCTGGTGGGATAGCAGGATTGCTGGATGTGGTCGTGGGTGCTTCAATGAAGGCAGGCTTCAGACGAACGGTGGAGACGGTCTCATGCTTCCCGCTTCTCTCTAAAACGGAGTAGTTCGAATGACGTTCGATAACCTTGAAGGGACCATCAAAACAGGGTTGAAGGGGTTTCCTCGTTGCGTCATGTCGGACAACTACAAATGATGTAGAAGAGAGATCGGTCGAGGTGTGTTCTTTTCGCTCTGATCGACTTGTCGGTGTCGCACGAAGTTCAGACATAAGCTGTTTCAGACGGGTGACGAATGTGACAGATGATTCGGGCTGTGCTTCAGAAGGGGAAACCAGTTCACCGGGTAAACGTAAAGTTGTACTGTATACTAGTTCGGCTGGTGAACAGTGAAGATCCTCTTGATAGTGGAGCGAATAGCCAGCAAAATGAGGGGTAAAGAAGAGGACCATGAAGATGGGTTCATTTGGACAGTCAGTGCAGCTTTGAGGTAGCGATGGAAACGCTCACCCAGACTGTTGGAACAGGGGTGATACGCGGTAGTCGAAATGTGGTGGAAACCGAATAGTGTGGAAAACTCACGGAAGAGATTACACTGAAACTGTCAACCGCGATCGGTTGTAACGGTAGAAGGTATGCCGAAGTTACTCACCCAATGCTGCAAAAACGAAAAGGCTACCGTTTCAGCTGAAGTATCCCAAATGGCCACAGCTACTGGCCAACGGGTAAAACAATGGATCATGGTAAGAATATGAGTAAAACCGTTTGATGGGGAAAGTGGATCGAAGATATCAGGATGAACGCGTGTGAATTGAGCATCAGGAACTGCAAATGAACCGATAGGTGAGTTCGTATGCCGAGTTGCTTTACTGCGTTGATAGCCGACGCACTGTTTGGTCCAGGATGTTAGATCCTTGTTCATCCATGGCCATACAAAACGTGCAATAATTAACTTCCTTGGTGCTCTGATTTTTAGATGCAAAAGTCCATAGAAGTGGTCAAAAACAACTCGTCGAAAAGCTTCTGGAACGATTGGGCGAGCTATGCCGGTAGACATATCACAAAGAATGGTTCTAGACTGGAGGGGTAAGGGAGTTGAATAAACTTGAAATAAAGGGGAGGATAGTACGAACGTAAACTTTGGATCACAACGCTGAAGGTTCGACCATGCTGAAGGTCCGCCAGCTTGGCCAGGCCCAACTGCGTGTAAGAGTGAAGCGTGTTGATGTCTGGACGGGATAGGGCGTCTGCGACGACATTGTCTGATCCTGGAGTGCGCCGAATGTCAGTAGTGAGTTGCGAACTATAGTCTGGATAAGGTATCTCGAGCGGTGAATAGCGATCAGGCTTGACGCTGAAAGCATACGTAAGCGGCTTATGATCTGTTTGAATGGTAAATGATCTACCCTCCAACAAGGCCGAGTCTTAGACGCACACCCAAAATTTCTCTGAAACCATAGTTCGGAGGGCGAAAACTTTAACACAAAGTTTCAGCATTTGATGGCATTTATTCGGTCCCTTAAGATCTTTCCATGCAGGCGCAGATTTGTTGCAAGTTGTTTAAACGTACTCCAGGTCCACCATGGGCGCGGAATTTATATTTTAATGGCTGCCAACGGCTTCGCGTGATGTAGATCTGATGACGGTGATAAATTTGTGGAAGAGCCGGTTTCTTCAAGTGTTTTATTTTGCACTGCGTTTAGAAATAATCTCGAAACGACAAGGACAATGATTTTGCCCTCCGTGTCGCCGCAAACTCAAAATTGAGCAGCTTTTAACGACCTGTGTATTAAAAAGTCTCCTATCATTTTGGCAGGTGTTCTGCACAACCAAGCCAAGGAATTCATCGCAGCTAGTCAGTTTTTGTTTTTTTATGATGGTCAGTACACGCTATATCAGGCGAAAGGCTATACCGAAACATCAATAGTGATATTGGTAGAATTAGTGTGTTTATGGGCATAACAAGCATTCAGCACAATAAGGTGGCCAGTGCTTTCAAGTCCTGGCACAAGTTAGAAGGAATGAAACTATCTTGTGGGTGCACGTAACATCCTCATCCGGTAACTATTGTGGATATAGTGAACTACGGGCAATCCACCAGACTGGGTATGGTAGTCGCGGTACCGTCATCGCAGCGCCGTACTTGGGTCGTGGTCAGCCCCTACATGAACATCTTGGGTGAGTCGTTTAGGGTTTTTATTGTAGTTACGATTCTCCAAGGAATTGTCACAAATTGAGACCAGCACGCAGGCATGATCATAAGATTACATTCAGAACTAAGCATGAGTTTCTTCGTAGTTGCAGGTAATGGACCGAGTGGGCGAAAGGGTACAGTCGAGAGTAGGAAGGATTAGCTGCGGGTGTGCTATCAAACTGGGCATGGCAGTGTCGTGCCATCGTTGCACTGCCGTACTTCGGTTTCTGACAGCCCCGTAACGGACGTCACGTTTGAGATGATTGGGCTGGGAAGTGCAATTCTGTGAGCAGCGGGTTTTTAAGTTGTCCAATGGAGTTTGAAGAGGCAGGGCGAAGCCAGTGTAAGGTCGCAGGTATTTATGGTGCGTTTGGAGATCTCTGGGGATATAAGTCCCTGACCAAGTGGGATGGAACACAGCAAACGGGGCGTTCAAACTGGGTATTGCCGGGTACTGGAGCAGACTTGACACCCAAGCACCCGCCCACTCAATACTGTTACCCCCTGCATCCATGGGGTAATGTACATGATATGGTGGTTGTGTATCTTAAGCATGGGGTTGGAAAACATATGACATGTATAGATATGAAGGACCGCCGTTGGTCATGGATTGGTCTATTATGCATATTTGGGGCACTAGTCAGTTACGAGGATGTGTACGGGCCCTGCAATTAATATAAGTAGCCACGATAGGCGACATCGAGTACGGTAATAAGCGTGATGGGCCGTCGTTGGCCATCGGGTTAGGCTGCTGAGCCTAGTTCAGGCCTCATGTTCGGCGTTGCACACAGACACAGGCCTAGCAATTGCCATAAGTAGCCAAGGTAGGCGATAGCGACTGCAGTTATGAGTATGACAGACCCACGTTGGGCGTTAGATTAGGATACCACGCATAGATAATGCCTTATTTTCAACGGCCCACATAGATTCTGGCCTGGTGTTCACTATAGGTATGCAGGGATAAGCGACATCGCGTACAGTGTGTGAGAGACAGTCGTTGGTCATTGGATTAGGTCATTGTACATAGGTGAGGCCTCATAGCAGCGTCGCACATAGAAGTGGGCCTAGCAGTTACAACAAGTATTCGAGATGATTGAAAACGCGTACAGTTATGATTACGAAAGCGTCATTGGCCAAATTATATCGCCGTATAGGTGAGGCCTCATACTCAGCGTCGAACATGGACACGGGCCTAGCAGTTACGATACGTAGCGAAGGTAGGCGATATTGAATACAGTTATGAGTATGACTGGTCGTCATTCGCCGTTCGATTAAGTTATCGTGTATGGGTGGGGCCTCATAATCAGCGCCGCACATTGACACGGGGCTACCATGCTGCAGTGACGATAAGTAGTCGAGGTGAGTGACAAGGGCTACTGTTATCATGATGACCGCTTTATGACGTATTCCACCTATGGTGAGTAATATTCCCAATAGGAATGATACCATCGTGTTGGTAATTTACCGAAGGCTACCTCCTGACGCTGTGTTGTCCACAGACTAGTTTGCATAGCTGGGAAAGGCAATCATCCACAGAGATGGCCTCGCATCTCCACTGCACAATTCATGCTGTTTTTTGGCAATGTTATACTTAATGGAAGCTGAGCTCCATAAGAAAAGATGTGATGAAGTTCGCTGAACAAAATTATCTCGTCCGTTAAATCTGGGGAGATTTATATAGAAGCAAACAAACGTTGATGGCCGGTTTTCCTGGGTGGAATTTGCATTGATATTCTGTAGATGTTATTTTGTTCTGAAATAACGCCAAAATATGGTAAGGTGTGATTTCGTGTTTTATCTCTCGTAAACCGGTAGCAAAATGCGAATCGGTGATGATCCCTGACCTTGAAAGTTTGCTCACTTAAACAAGGTGCTATGAGCAACATTTCGCTTACAAGTGCAAATGGATTAGACTAACTCCCCGTAAAAGTCGCAACCTTGAAAACCCTATAGTTCCGGTGAAAATAGTTTGGGTGTGCTTCCAGTGAGCGGCCCAACAAGTGCCTGAAATGGCAAATAGCAAGGTGAATGGCGGATGATTCACGACCATAAGTACTGTGACGCGGTTGTGCAGCCTGCATCTTCTGCGAAAAAGGCTAATGGTTGAAATATGTTGTTAACAACTCGGATGAAGTACGGCGCCGACGGCAGCGTTCGAAGTATCAGTTGTCAAAATAAGCTTTGTGTTTTCGTGGGTATCGAGGAAAGATATTTTTGTGGCGTGAGCGATGGCTTGCTTGGCTCTTTTGAAAGCAGTAATGGCGGCGGGGGACGAGGCGACAGATTTTTCTTTGGAGCCAAGTAAATCGGTAAGTGGCTGTAAAATAGCCGCGCAATGAGGGATGAACCGCCGATAATAGTTGATGATACCAATGAAACGATGAAGTTGGGTGCTAGTGGTGGGTACGGGAAAGGATTCTGAGGTCAAAATGCGATCGGACAATGATGAGACACCGGTTGGGTCAATGTGTTGGCCAATAAAATCTAGGCTAGTAACACCAAAGAAGCATTTTTCAACCTTCAAACGTATGTTGTAAGTATAAAGACGTTCAAATACTGCCCTGGGATGAGTTGCATTCTCAGTTGGGAAGGTGCTGGCGATTGAAACATCGTCTAGGTGGGCATACACAAAAGGTAGATCACCTAAAACTTTGTCCATGAAACGTTGAAACGTTTCAGCTGCATTTCGAAGACCGATGGGCATAAGCGTGAATTCGAAAAGGCCAAACGTTGTTGTAATAGCTGCTTTATGGATGTCATCCGGGGCTAAAAGTATGTGGTAGTATGCACGTACGAGATCGAGTTTGGAGAAAATGTTTGTATGGCATAAGGTGCTTGCGAAATCGTGGATATGTGGGATGGGATACCTGTCTGGGATAGTGGCGTTATTGAGAGAACGGCAATCTCCGCAAGTTCTCTAATCACCTGTAGAATTTTTTGTAATATATGTAGGGGGTGACGACCAGTGACTTGATGAAGTGCGGATGATGCCGAGTTCGAGCATGTGTTCACACTCGTGCTTTGCGATCTGGAGCTTATTCGGATGAAGTCGACGGGGTTGGTATGGACAGGGAGACCTCTCGTCTGGATGTGGTGAACGATGGAATGAGTGATCGGTTGGGTGTACTGACATGGATGAGTAAGGGTTGGAAAATCCCTAAGTATGTCAGCAAAATGGGAATCAGGTAAGATAACTCGGATACCTGTGGATGAAGTTGGGGCACTAATTCCGTTGACTGAGAGGGAAGTTAGCATGTCCAAGAGGCGTTTGTTTCGAACATCGACAGACAAGTTGTAGTGGGTCAGGAAGTCCGCACTAATGATGAGCGTTTGGACGTCGGCCAAAAGGAAAACCCACTTGAATGAATGTCACGATCCGAGGTCAAGGGTGAGGGAACGTTCGCCGTATGTGGCGATGCGGGTACCGTTAGCGGCTTGTAAGGAATAAGAAGCGGAATCGGGAAGTGCATTCTTATGTGGTAACACACTACATTTAGCTCCCGTATCTACGAAGAAACGTAGACCAATTGGACGATCGGTGATATGGAACAGGCGACTAGTGCGAGGCACACAGGCAATCGTCGCCGTTACTGACTGGCCGGGGTGTTTAAAGGGCTGTTGGAACGCGGCATGAAGGAACAAGGCGGTTGGCATTTGTGTGCTTGAGGACCGAAAGGTTGGTGATACCAGCATCAAGAGGGACGTTTATGAGACAACGATCGAGATCGTGAACGTGGTTGATGCTTCTTGATCTCCAGCCGTTGGAGGCAATCAGTCAAGGTATCAAATCTAGTTTGTAGTTGTGAAATGGCACAAAGTATTTGATCGGAATCTGTGAATGTAGTGGGTGTAGGGCGGGAGAGGGAATCAACGGGGTGGCCGGGGTAGGTCTCGTGGATTTTGTCCGCTGTTTGGGCTAGCTGCTCAAAGATGTGGTCATCAACGAAAGCACCGATGACGCCGTACATGAGGGGTGGAATTTTACCGGGCCATATTTGTGCCATGATTTCCACCTCTAGCTCACGGCCGCAGAGCAGGCTGCGCATATGGCGAAGCAGTTGTGACGGCGATCTGTCACGAAGTTCTGCTGTGGTGGATAAGTCCCGTAGCATCTTGTTTTCGGACTTTCCTGTCCTACTGATGACGGCCACTCGAAGGGCGTCATAAGGATTTTCCTTGGTGATATCTTCCAACAAATCTACTTCTGTTGCTACATCACAAGGGAGCTGCTGGACGACATAGGAAAAACGGGTGGCTTGGGAGGTGATGCGTCGTGTGGTAAAAGCAGCCTCGACCTGGTGAAACCATACCCTGGGACCGCGGTGATTATAGTCTGGTAAACGTATGCTAATTGCATTCTCTACTAAATCCGATGAATTGAAGTGTGCCACCATAATGACCGGGTAAAAGGAATAAGTTTGACGACTTGAAAGGAAATGTTTTGAAAAAATATCTAGAAAGACTCGGGCTTACCAAATTTGTAGTGGGCTGGCTACCCAATAAATTACTTTACCGGGAGTGTGTGGCAAAGAAATAAAAAAAACGCTAGATTGAGTATACAATAATAGAGAGGTCAGATGGAACAGACACTAATAATTGTTCTCTTTAAAATAGTTCGTCGTTGGCCCAAATCAGCGACTAAACAACAATCCAAGCATTGTTGTCCGGTGATCTTCTTCTGAACAGTTCCCACAGATAATAGATTCCGAAGACAGTCTGACATGTATTGACACCAGAGTTAGCACATGAGACGCGCGAACGACCGCTGTAAGCGCGAGCGAAATCCGAAGCGAGGGTCGGAGCGCGTGGCCACGGTTGTATTGCGTGAAATTGTACAAGTGCGCGTTTTTGTATTTTTTCGTATTCAAACAAAAAACGGTCATGCAAGTGACCAAATACGTAATGTTTTAATGGGAGCAAAACAAAAGTACAAAACACCTAACGTTCAGCTGTCCGCTATGATTGAGGTCATGGTCTTCCTGGCATATATCGCAAGGTATAGGGGGACAATGGTGTGTACCAACAAACGCACGATTTTTCCGGCAATAACGAATGAGGCCACCGCGATTTTAACACGTATTAGCAACTATAGAGCAAATATGCAGGAATGGCATCTCCGCATATTTTGCATTAATAGGAGCCACGTGGTTTCCAGAATGTTCAGCGAATTATTTCAGCTGCAAAACTATCTGCAATTTCCCTCCATTGTAAGTGGTTCACCTTTTTTCGCAAAACGCCAGATCTTATTACATAAGGCACCGTTTTCAGAGTTGGTGGTTTTTGATCACCTTAAAGATTCGCTCAATTACACAAGTCACCCATGTAGATAACTTGCATAGCAGTTCAGTGTACATAGACATTATACATTGTGAAGTGGCAACCCTGAAAATGTCGTAGTTTTTGTTAAGTCAGTTCCATTGTGCGAATACTGAACGGCCGCGAACGGTATCAGTGGTTTCGGCAATCCCTGGGAAGTGATTGGCTTTTGCCCTCATTTGTTGAACCAATCGGAGCATGTGCGGATGCCGGGCCGGACACCCGGTCACCCCACCGGTCGCGTGCGAACTATACGAAATGGACCCAGTGTCGCCAAATGGAGCAATAATGTTTTTGGGTACAAGATCCCGCTGAGAATTTGTCCCCCCCCGTGGGCGTGACTGGAAACCCCACATGCTATGACGCGTAACCAGTCCCACTGCTGACATTGTTGTCACTTCTTAACCAGAACGCCTAGTCAACGCTTGACTGTGATTGTCCGCTGGGCTTCTGTTGGTCGAGGCTCGCAAGGGATTCACGGGTTGATACGCAGGATCGATGCTCTCGCCCAAGCTTTGTTTGTTTCTCGTTCTTGTTCGTTCGGCGGCTTCCTTTCACCTGAAAGGCACAATTGAAAAGAGCATGTAGTGCTGCCCTCCTTGGGTTCTCAGCGCGGAGCACTAAGCTTACCAGCGCAAGGACTCGCATAAAAAAGCGTCCAATAGTACTTTGAACTGGGTACTAGAGGAGCGTAGACAACCGTCGGAGGAAGATTATTCCGCGCAGCCATTACCCGAAATCAGAAAAAGTTTTGCGCAATAGAAGTTTGCGCTCTGAGGTGTGTTTGAGATGTGAGTTGTCTCCACCGTATGTTACTTGGGTCAACGGTGAAAATCCTGTTGACCAAAACTTGTTCAGACAGGGCATAAGTAAGAATTAGGTCTCCTCGTAGGCGACGATACTCCAAGGGAAAGAGGTCAAGCACCGCGAGACGCGTTTCATAGACCACGGATTTAAGGCCGGCAACTAGTTTCCTAGGACTTCGCTGGACACGCGCAATGAGGGTTACGTCCTTCTTGCGTCCTGAGTGGACATTTGGTCGGCGTATTTACGAAGCGGCCTGATGTACAGTATTTGGAAGTCATGCGAGTAATACGGGAGAAGGTGCGCCAAATCATCCGCGGAACAGCGAGCACTTTTAGTGTTGATATAGTGTGCTCATATATTGTTGGTTGCACCACTTCACAAAGGGAGCCTCCAGATTGTTGCTGGGCTATGAGCAGTACCTCCCAGTAAGAGTCAACATGAGAAGGCCTCTTGTCCGAAATGGACTTCAGTAGATTTTGTTTCGCAATAAGGTCGGAGAGCTTCTCCATATCCAGGTGGAGTGTGCGCATCCTACGCGCCCATGAAGAGCGCAACTAGAAGCAGCAACGAACAATTAAGTAAACGGCATCCACTTCAATGCTGCAGAACGAGCGAAATTCAGTAATTAATCCACACCACTTACAGCTAATGATGATGTAGTGTGCCTGTTGGATGCTGGCTTGCATGCCCGACACACAATTTGGCCAAGCAGCTTCTGAAGTTTTGGAACTCATAACTGCACTGGAAGTCAGTGGCTGGTACAACTGCAGCAGCCATTCACCCTTGTCCGTGCCTTTCAATTCCAATCCAAGACGGTTATCCAATTGAGGTATATTTATTCGTTCATCTGTAACACCATTTCGGTGCATAGTTTCCATGTCACCCAAAGGAAGCATGAGGTCTGAGATACCATCAGGTTACCCAAGCCTAGACATGAGCAGTCGAGATATCGGGGGTCGTTTTGAATCCCGGCAATTCTTTCAGTAAATCGCGCCTTATATACTGACCTACCTAAATGAGCCTCAACAGCGCTAACTCTACTCACTTGCACACTGTTTTGCCTGCAAACAAAACAGTGTGTAAGTTCTTAGACTGCTGTGCGCTATATCTTGTATCCTCCGTCCGCTTGCGATAGGAAATATGGAGGAGCCGCTTGCCTACAAAGATGGGGGTGAGATTCTCAGTAAGCGCTCGTCTGATCTGCTTCCCTGCACTTGGGGAAAAGGAGACTGTCCCAGACAACTGGGAAGAGTTAATGATAGTGCCTACTTTCAGAGAAGGGGCTCGTAGTGAGTGTGTTAACCACAAGGGGGTCAGTTTGACCCGGGTCGTAACGAAAGTGTTGGCGTTACTTGTGCTCCCTCGCCTCATGGTGGCTCGTGAAACACTTACTCCAGAGTAGCAAGCAGAATTTCGGCCTGGTAGGGTTTGCTTTGACAAAATCTTCACACTCCGTCAGGTGCTGGAACAACACCATACGTACAAACGACCCACAATTTAGTATTCCTGGATTTTATCCAGGAGCATTCGACCCGGTTGATTGGTCTGTTCTTGACACACTTGCCCACCAAGTAATGTCCCGGAAGTTCCTGAACATAATAAGCTCTTTGTATTCCCAGACTTCTGGACGTGTGAGAGTATATGGCGAGCTCTCCAAAAGCTCCCATACACAAAGCGGTGTCCGTCAGGGATGTCCACTCTCTCTATTCCTTCTCAACTTCGTGATCGATGAAGTCATGAAACGAACACTGGACGTTCTCCAAAACCCGGCGCTCAAATAGCCTATGATGAAAAGCTTGTCGATCTGGAATATGCAGACGACATCGTTCTCGTCTTCGAAGAGGAGTAGAAAGCGCAGGTATTTTTGGATGAACTGACTAAAGTCATCCCATCCTTTGGTATGCACTTTGAACCCACAAAGTGTAAAGTCATGCTTGTAGACGTGCAGTCACTGAACACGCCACTTACAACCCAGAGAGAGGTACTGGAAGTTGTGGAGCGTATCTTGGAAATTGTATTAGTTCTGATTGTAGTGTGACAGATGAGGTCAGTGCACGAATCCCCAAGGCCTGAGTCGCGTTTTCTAATTTGAGATAATTATGGCGCAAAGTGGTGTGTCCCTGAACGTCAAGGGACGTGTGCATCAGGCTACAGTGCGGGCTATTTTGTTGTATAGTTTTGAGACTTGGCCTGTTCGAGCAGCGGAACTTAGACGTCTTCAGGTGTTCCACAATCGTTGTCTCAGGACCATTGCTCATGTGAGGTGGTGTCGGTGAATCCGCAACGAGGCAATTAGAAAGCGAGTTTAAGGTTGTGCAACAGGGACTTACATTAAAGAATGTGTCCAGTACTAGAAGTTGCTTTGGTTAGGCCATGTAATGCGCATACCAAACCATTATTTTCCAGAACTGCACACATACAAATAAACTCATGCCACATCGGCCGTCGCGTGGTGCCATCAGCCGGGTCGCCTTACTTGCTGCATACAGCAGGGCGGGTAAGCGAAAACAGGCTACTGCTGACGCCTCCCTTCTTTCTCTTTCACATACTTTTTCTTCCCCCCTCCCCGCCCCATTAATAACTCTCCTCTTGTAGGCCCAGCACTTAGGACTGATGACTCCATGCGCCTTGCATCGGTTTTACGTGCAGCATCTGCTCGTCACATGGCGCCGACATCCTCAGGTATCTCCAAATCACTCTTCAAGCCTCGACACTCAGTCTATCTGGCCGCCTTCAATGTGCGCACTCTGAAGCAAGCAGGACAACAAGCTGCTCTTGCTCTCACGCTGGACTCGCTTGACATTGATGTGTGCTGTGTCTCGGAAACAAGAATTCAAGATGCAAGCACAGTGATTGAGCTAACCGCCCCATCAGTCTCCACTCGCTTCCGACTGCGCACCTCTGGTGATCCAGAGGCTGCTGCAGCTGGATGTGCAGGGGTTGGTATCGTCCTAAGTCACCGGGCGGAAGTATCCTTGCTTGACTGGATACCTGTTGATAGTCGCCTCTGTGCGGTTCGTCTGGCAACGTCTGTGAAGGAGTCTCACAAGCAGGATGTTGATCGATGTTTGTTTATCGTGTCTGCGTACGCCCCAACTGACTGTAGCTCCGACACCGTCAAAGACAGGTTTTATGACGCCCTGAATGCCCTGCTGCGGCGAGCTAAAAGCTCAGACATCGTGGTGGTTGCTGGAGATTTGAATGCACAAGTGGGCAGGCTTAGCGTATCTGAGACTCAATTAGGAGGTCGACATGGATTGGACTCGGTACGTACGGACAATGGGGAACGATTGCTTCAGCTGTGTGCTGATCGCAGGCTGTTTCTATGCAGTACTAACTTCCGGAATAGCCGAAGTCGTCTGGCCACATGGTGTCCTCCAACGACACGCCGACCACAAACTCAAATCGACCACATCGCCATCAGTTACCGATGGCGCGGATCAGTAACTGACTGTCGGTCGTTTTGGAACACATTTGTGGATTCCGACCACGCGCTCGTCCGGAGTCGCTTCTCCCTACGTTTTCCAGGACCGCGTAAGGTGCGGACAAATCGCTTGGCAACTGAGAGACTGGCAGATCCGGATGTTAGACGAACTTACCAGAATCGTCTTCTAGGGTCTCTTCCAAATGCTCCACCATCAGATGTGAACGCATACTGGGACGAGATTGCCACCTCTTTGCATAGTGCTGGGAATTTTGCCTGTGGCACGGCACCACCAGGCGCACTCAAGCACTGGATATCAGACCGAACGGTGGCACTGCTTAAATCTCGGAGAAATATCCCAGCCGGCCCGGAACATAACTTGGTGCGACGAATTATCAGACGTCAAGTGAAGGTGAGTGTGAAAGCCGACCGCGAAGTGTGGTGGACACAGAAAGCCAAGGAAATGGAAGAGGCCCAGAAATCCGGTAATGCCCGAAGATTATTTCAGTTGATCCGTGCGACCGGTCCCCGGAAACCACCTGTGAGCGAAACTATCAAGGATCGGAATGGAGTGACCATCTCGAATAAAGAAGAACGTCTCGACCGATGGGCCGAATACTTCGAACAACAATTGTCATGGCCACCAGCTGGCGCCCATCTGGAACCCACAGGTGACGTAGAACCCTGGACGGTGAACGTGGAACCACCTACGGCCTCGGAGGTTTATGACTGCATATGTTCTCTCAAGCGCCACCGAGCCTCTGGTCCGGATGACCTCCCACCCGCATTGTTCAAAGATGGGGGTGAAATCCTCAGTCAACGCCTGTCTGATCTGTTTGCCTGCATCTGGGAAAAGGAGTCTGTCCCAGACAACTGGGGAGAGTCGTTGATAGTGCCCATTTTCAAAAAAGGGGCTCGTAGTGAGTGTGGCAACCACAGGGGGATCAGCTTGACCCCGGTCGTAACGAGACTGTTGGCGTCACTTGTGCTTCGTCGCCTTACGGTGGCTCGTGAGACACTGTCTCGAGAGCAGCAAGCGGGATTCCGGCCTGGTAGGGGTTGCGTTGACCAAATCTTCACACTTCGTCAGGTGCTAGAACAACGCCATACGTATAAGCGACCCACAATTCTAGTATTCCTGGATTTCCAAGGCGCATTTGACTCGGTTGACCGGTCTGTTCTGCTTGACACGCTTGCCCACCAAGGAATGCCCCGGAAGTTCGTGAACATAATAAGCTCTTTGTATTCCAAGACTTCCGGACGTGTGAGAGTATACGGCGAGCTCTCCAAAAGCTTCCGTACACAAAGTGGCGTCCGTCAGGGATGCCCACTCTCCCCATTCCTGTTTAACTTCGTGATCGATGAAATAATGAGACGAACGCTGGAAGGTCTCCAAAACCCCGGTGTTCAAATAGCCTCTGACGAAAACCTTGTCGATCTGGAATATGCAGATGACATCGTTCTTATCTTTGAAGAGGAGGAGAAGGCGCAGGTGTTTTTAGATGAACTGACCAAAGTCATCCCGTCCTTTGGTATGCACTTTGCACCCAAAAAGTGTAAGGTCATGCTCCTGGACATGCAGTCACTGAACACGCCACTTACAATCCAGGGAGAGGCACTGGAAGTTGTGGAGCGTTTTACATATCTTGGAAGTTGTATTAGTTCTGATTGTAGTGTGACAGATGAGGTAAATGCACGAATCTGCAAGGCTCGGGTCGCGTTTGCTAATTTGAGACACCTATGGCGTCAAAGTGGTGTGTCCCTGAATCTCAAGGGACGTGTGTATCAAGCTACAGTGCGGGCTGTTTTGTTGTATGGCTGTGAGACTTGGCCTGTTCGAGCAGCGGAACTGAGACGTCTTCAGGTGTTCGACAATCGTTGTCTCAGAACCATAGCTCGTGTGGGATGGTGTCGGCGAATCCGTAACGAGGCAGTTAGAAAGCGAGTTTTGGGTTGTGCAACGGGTACTTCCATTGAAGAATGTGTCCAGCACCAGAAGCTGCGTTGGTTGGGACATGTGTTGCGCATGCCTAATCATCGTTTGCCGAAGAGAGTGCTATTTTCCGTGCCCAATTCAGAGTGGCGTAAGCAGAGAGGTGGCCAACCCTTGACCTGGCAGAAGGGTATGAAAGAAATCACGAAACGCTTGGGTGCTGTCGGTGCTACTCGCCTTCCAGGATGGGGACCGCGTGATCCCCAGTGCGCCTGGTTGGAGACGCTGCAAGATATGGCTGCCAACCGATGTCAGTGGCGATCTTGTTGTCAGTTTCTATCCAGATTGCCTGAATGAGTGTTTGGAGGTGTAGGCACCTCGGAATGATTGTAGTAAGGCAGCAATAAGTCCCCTCCCCGTCCATCTTTATTCTTTTTCTTCACAATAAGGCTTTCAAATAAATCATGGTTGTACGGCAGCGAAGCATCGGTGTTCAACACTGATGTCATGCTGTCGATGATGATGATGATGAGAGAGTGCTGTTTTCCGTGTTCAGTTCAGAGTGACGGAAGCAGAGCGGTGGCCAATCTTTGAGCTTGCAGAGAGGTATGAGAGAGATTACGGAGCGTTTGGATGCTGTCGGTCTTTACTCGCCCCCCAGAATCGGAACCGCGAGATCCCCACTGCGCCTGGTTGGAGACGTTGCAAGATATGGCTGCTAATCGATGTCAGTGGCCGTCTTGTTGTCAGTTTTATTCCAGATTGCCTGAATGAGTGTCTGAAGATGCAGACAGCTCGGAAAGATTGTAGTAAGCTATCTCCAAGTCCCCTATCTGTCCACCTTTAACCTTTTCATCACAACAAGACTTTCAAATAAATCATGGCTGTGCGCCAGCGAAGCATCAGTGTTAAACACTTATGTCATGCTGTCGATGGTGATGCCTACATGCCTGCTTACCCCTCGTCAGTTCCTCCCCTCCCTTCCTTCCTTGGTTACTTGCCGACCGAAAGATGTCACATTGAAGTGGTGGTCTGGTTTGAGTACTGCTATGAGCTAGCAGGTTACACTGTGCGGAACTTCGTGCAACCTTGCCAGGAAGACCAAAGGGGAGCAGTCAGACCAAGAGCAGCGAGACCCCGTACTAGAAGTACTCGTGCTACGAGGCGGTCTGAGGGTAAAGTCCTACTGTCCTCTGTGATAGGAGTGTGAGTACAGTAAGGTGTTTCCCCCAGGCTACCAGCATGTCCATATTTATGAAAGCAGCGATGCTGCCTTCCCCCGAGGAAGGACGGGTTAGAAAAGGTCGGCCTTAAAAACTGCACACTCCGATCGCCTAACGGTTGACCGTGACCACTGGCGCATTACTCAATACTTTTAAAACCAAAGAGTCTGGTTCTGTTCAAAGGGCACTTGCTGTGCGCAGCCGCATCAGGAATGAGACAGTAATGCCTTGTTCCCTGCACCCTCGGGTTAGGCAAACCCACTGCAGCCGAGCAGGTCAGACTATTGAGTCCCCGACTCTGGGCAGGGTCCCCAAAGAAAACCCTAATGTCCGCTGCCTCTTGGGTCAGCTTTTTGAATCAGAGGATAGGGGAAGGGTCCCCGAACGAAACCCTACATCCTCCTACTGCCTTGTGGGTCAGACTTTTGAGTGCACCACTATTAACTCGTTCCAGTTAGTTGAGACAGCAAAATAAGTTAGACAAGCACCAGCCCAGGATTTGAGCAGGTGAGGATTTCCCATGACCAGCAGCCGGGTGACGATTGAGAAACAGAAGGCATTTGCTCATTTCCGAGCCCGCTGTGGCATTCCACGTTCAATGTCCCTGCTCCCCGCTGCCAATTAACAATAAACAAAATAATACCTTGCTAAATCCACGACATCTTTTCTACAAGGGAGTTTTTAATGTCCGTACTCCATGTTAAATTGGCAAACAGGCAATGCTTGCTGAAACCTTATACCCCCTAAAATTGATGCATGTTGTGTCTCCGAAACATGCACACAAGACCCGAGCGTGCGTATGCATATCAGAACGCCAAGGATGAACTCAGCTCTTTTTTATTTCACTCTCCGTGTGTCCGGTGACCCAGAAGCGATGACTCGTGGCATATATGGCGTGGGAGTTGCACTCAGCCCCGGAGCCGAACGCGCTTTGCTGGATTGGATCCCAGTGAACAGTCGTCTGTGCGTTGTCCGGTTATCGAGCTCAGTCAAGCTCAATTTCTCGGCATAAAAAGCGGTGCCTGTTTGTGGTGTCGGCTTATGCCCCAACGGAGTGCAGTTCTGATGCTAGGAAGGATACTTTCTATCGAGAACTATCCTGAGTCATTCGTCAAGCAAAAAGTAAACATTGTGATCCTTACAGCTGATATGAACACTCAAGTAGGTCGTCTTAGCTCCTTGGAATCACATTTGGGCGGCCAGTTCGGAGTCGATGCTCACCGCACAGACAGCGGAGATCGACTCTTTCAGTTGTGTGCTGATCATAAACTGTTTCTGGCAAGTACGAACTTTCAACATAAATGTTCGCACCGCGTAACCTGGTTGCCACCAACTGCAGATCAACCGTAGACCCAGTTAGACCACGTGGCCATCAGGCGCCGATGGAAAGCCACAATTCAAGACTGCCATTCCATCCGTGGTACATCACTTGATTCCGATCACGTCATGGTGCTTGCACGCCTGACAGTTCGTTTCCCTTCAGGTCAGAAAGAAGCATGCCAATCCACTGTTTCCGACAAACCACCATAGCTCAACAGTATCGGTCTGAGCTAGCCCAACAACTCTCCACAGTAAACCAATGCTGTGGTGCGTGAGTATATGGATGAAGCGTGGCAAAATGTGAAAGTAGCTATGTTAGCAGCGTTCAGTGCTGTCTGTCTGACTTCTCCAATTCGATCACAAAACCACTGGATGCCGTCGAGATCGCCCTACATGCTTGATGCCAGGAAATCCATACCAGCAGGCAACGAGTACGAGGGAGCACACAGATCCCTCAAATGTCAAATAGTGAAGAGTCTTAGAAAAAACCGAGAGCTTTGGTGGACATCGTAATCTCGGGAGGTGGAGATGCTACCAGAAACAGTTGTAATGTACATCAAATGATACGATCGACTGGCCACAGGAAAGCAACGGTCAGTGAATCAATAAGTGAAAGAGACGGCTCATTAATTCACTCGCAAAAACGTCGGCTTGAAAGATGGGCCGAACACTTTGAAGAACAATTCAATTAGCCTCCTGCAACACAACCTGCGGAGATAGTGCATACGAGCGAATGGAATGTAAACCTGTCAGAAGGACTAATAAGGTACGAAATATCCGTACTGAAGCTTGACAAGCACCAGGACCGGATGGTCTGTATCCAGCCCTCGTCAAAAAAGGCGGAGAATCCCTGGTGACCCATCTGACAGAGCTTATTGGTGTTATATGGAACGAAGAGAAGATGCCTGCAGAATGGGACATGTCGATATTTATACCTATTTTCAAAAAGGATGCGCGGACGCTGTGTAAAAACCACCGTGGCATCAGCCTGGTAGCTGTAGCATATAAGGTCCTCTCTGGTCTTATCCTTTGAAATTTAACTGAACGCAGGGAGAGACAGATCCTCGATAACGAAGTCGGGTTCCGTCCTGCAAGCGGATGAATCGATCACATCACTCTGCGACAGATTCTGGAACAGCGACACTGCTTCCAGCAACCAACAATGGCTGGGTGTCTTGATCTGAAAGCTGCCTTTGACTCTGTGGACAGTCAGGCACTATGGCAGTGTCTGTTGAGCAAAGGTACCCCCATAAATTCTTGACCCTCCTTAAGGCGCTGTACGCGAACTCCCGCGGCTGTGACGGTCTACGGGAAGCTCTCTTCTAAGTTCACCACATCAAGTGGTGTCAGACAGGGCTGTCCCCCTTCACCTTTCCTCTTCATCTCTGTCATTGATATGATTATGGGAGACTCACTGTCAGCCTCTAATGCCTTTGGGGTCGAAGTGCTCCCGCTGTGTCCGCTGACATAAGACAGAAACGGTGGTATCGCACGTCGATAGATACCAGTCCGTGGTATCTCAATCAGTTCCAAAGACTGGGTCCACGAACCTCATCCATTTCAGTTACTAGACGAGTGAATTCTTATGGTCTATATTTTCCCAGTTTGAACGCCCAAAGCCCCTGTAATGCCATCGAGTAAGGCCCAAATGGACGTGACGAAACAGTTCTCCTTTCCCCCAAGTATATTACAATCAGTGCACATTCAGGCTCAACTGGTGGTTTTGTAGGCACGTTCCGGCTTCAGACGAAAATCAGAGGTCGAACTGATTTGCCATTAGTATAAGGTAACAAACTCACGCAAGTCAAGTAACTTCGTCTTGGCTGTCAAAGCCTCTTAGTGTGCTCTTGCGTTGCACCAATCTCTCTGTTCTCTTGGATCTGTCTCTGCAACATTTTTGTAACTTTTACAAAACCCGTGGTTGCACCATGGACAGTGGTGTGAGAAGTGCCATCCATTGCACAACCAGCAGGGTGTGGGCTGTTTTCGTGGGATCCCATTGGATCCGTTTGCTTTTTGCAGGTTAGTCTGGGACACTTTATGTAGTGTGAGCAGTTCTTTACACATCTTAGTAATCAGAAGGGTCACTGAAGATTTCAGCCGGCGTCTGCAAACCCGGAGGCCACCGGGAGGTCCGTGGTTCGAACCCAACCTCTGCCCCTCGACTTCCCCTGTCTAGGCTTGGGGAACTTGGCAGTATCCCAGCCCTCGTGCAACCTTCGGATGGCATGGCAGTTAGGCATCGAAAGGGTGCTACAGCTGAACGACGATATATATATATATGTATATATATATATGACGACAAAAATCGACAAAGACAATTCCAAGCTCTACAAGAACTTGAACCCCTTTAATCAGTTAGTGTAGCTGACAGAGTAACGTCCATTTTATCCAAAGTCGATTTCAAAGTGACCAAATTCGTAGCTGGATTCAGTCGTCTTTGTCGTATCAACATCGATACAACTCCCCGCTGATGATGACTTTATGCGCGGTTAGAGTCCGGTCAAAATGCCAAAATGTGCCACAAAACGAAGAAACTGTTCATCATTGGTGACAGGTTTGTCGCTTCTTTTCAATCTCAAATGCACTCACCCCAAAGGCATAATATATTTATGTTTATTACGTTTCATCAAAAACCCGATTTTGCACACTCTACATTCTGACGTTTTTTTTGTCAGTCTATTAGTGTGTGCATCAATAACATAAATTTCCACGAAAGTCAGAAAAATGGCCAGTTTACTACGTGATTCATTGGCGAGGCTCACTTTTGTGACTTCTCTTGGATCCCCAGATTTTTTATATTCCGTTTCAAATGCAGTTTTACCCGCACTGATGAGCAGTTCTAGCAGTCCGCATATCCATCTGGCTTTCCAATTTTCTTTCAGTCCGCCAACTGCCTTCACGATTTAATGCACTATGTTCATGCCCGTTACATCTAGATGGTTGGGTCAACTCTGCCACAACGGTGCAGCTGCATGTTCCGCATCAGCACGGTTCGCTTTGGGACGTGTATTTTACACAACTGACTCCTTTGATCAGGATGGATTTCAGTCTGATGAGGCGGAAACCAAAAGTCCTCTTGATGATGAGAAATCTCTAGTCAAGAATTACCAGATTCGCCAAGGGGGAGATATTAATTCAGTACATATATTGGGCACCGTCGCTGGCATCAGAGTACGTTTCCCGTTTTCTGCCTTGTCTTAGCTGATGTAAAAAGGCTGAGGTAAGCTCCTTGGCTTCATGGAGCATTATTGGACCTACGTATTTAGGCACATTACCAGATGGACGAGCAACAATGATTCACGAGATCACTTCATGGAGGGTGTGGTGGGTTTGTCCATGTACCCCTCTTTAGTTGGTTCCGGACCATTCGCCGCGTCACCTAAGCGTAAGGTAACAAGTTTAACTAGAATGAATCTTATCGAAACAATAATCATGATTTAGTGGCCTGAAGTTGAATCTAGTCCTCACGATTGTCTTCTCTTTTAGGTTGTCAACACCAGTTATCAGCTGGTTCGAGGTCTCAACCACATTTTACCTTTGATCAGATTGAAAATCGGGGCAAGTATAACGTAATAGTTGTGAACTCATTTACGAGGACTGGCATTCTGCACACTGGTCGCTAAATCAGAGAAGATTTATGCTTAGGTGTGGTACACAAGTCATCGGTTCCCATGTGGGCGTGATGGAATTATACAAGCGGGTAAAAACTCAGAGGCTATGAACATAAATTTGATGACAAGCTCATGGAATTGACATGTATACTAACCTCTTTCAGTAGCCTTTTCTTTCATCCTTCTTGGTCACACATGGCATTCCACGTTTTGCTCAGGTGGGACCTATTGGATTACTCCGATCTTTGGGATATTTCAGTTCCTCGCACTACACTGCATCACAGCTTTTACTCATTACTTTGGTCTTATACTTCGAAAGAAGACCGAACTCTCTGTTTGCTGTTTCTTGCAAGTAGTTCTCGGAACAATAGCCTGGTCAGCTTAGTATTCTCTGTGGGAGTACCACACACACACGTACACCTTTCAGAAGCTTTGATTTGGTCCGATTTCCGTTAGTAACTTATACGCTCATCCATTGCTAGCTTGCAAACGACTACTTTACCTTGGCCTAAGTGCATCCGCGTCTACGAAAACCTATCATCTTCGGTTACATTTGGTTTGACGGATTGGCTCCTAAACCGTAAGCGGTCTTTCCTGGTGCTCCCTATAAGGTGTTCGAATCGGATAGGGGAGATGTCGACACCTTTATCTACTTAGTTTATCCATCAAAACGGTGTTGCAGGATATGGTGTTATAATCCCAACGTTTCACTTCTGTAGGTATCATTTGTGAAGAATTTTTATCTACCAACAGAGTAAAACAGTAACACGAGTTAGACATCGTGTGTAATGATTGTTTTACCTCTGGCGAGGTGTGGACAAGAAAGTTCAGATTACTATGTCTACGTCTGTGTGATTGTACATTGGTTTTTACGGCTGGTGGATTGTGACAGTGCTGATATGCGATGGGTAGACCACGTGCTCTGAAATCTGTAGTATGAATGGGTCGTGATGAGCTAATCGAGACAAAATTCTTGCAAAATAGTTATACGATAGTTTTAGGTGACTCCTTTGCGCGGGCGGTCTGTGTTTTTCAGTCGTGTATAGTCTGTTTGGCTTCAGTGTTGGAATAAGTCGAGGTTACTTAAGAAAACAATGGAAAAATAGGACATTGGACACTGATTTTCTGTGAACGTCTGTGTTACGCTCACTGTGCCGCGAATTCTCCCTAAACTGTACGGTTTGTATTGTCAACATATGTTTGCGAATGGCACACTATACGTTAACAACCGAAATTATCCATGAGTATCCTTTGTTTTTCGGAATCTCAGTCAAGTAGATGTTTTTTGTCAATACACATTTGTTATTTCCTATTGAACTGCTTTTGACAGTCTCGGTAACGCTATCAGAAATTCCCTTTGCGCTAAGCTGATTCAGCTGGATATAGCTCAGTGGTTTTGGCGCTAAACCAGTCACTGGAAGGCCCATGGTTCGAACTCCATCCTGACTTTTGGGTCGCTTCTGTCTGGGATCGAGCCATTTGACAGTTTGTCAGCCTTTGTGCATTTTCCCTTCTGGCAGCTATGCACCCAAAGAGTTTCACGGCGGAATGATTGTCTCCATATCCAAAGCCCAGTGGTGCCGTAGAAACTGAGTCATTTTAAATTCCCCGCATCTTTGTTAGGTATGTGCAGTTCCAGTTACTTGGCAATAAATCAGGAACTGTCAGACTTTTGGCATGAAACTTTGGGTATAGGTTACTTGTCTGTGTACATTTTCGCACAAATAAAACTTCATTTTATTTTCTTCTTTGCTGTCAGTTTTCTCCCATGCAAAACAAACCAGAACGAGAGTGGGCTGTTATATTCGTCAGAACACGAACCCCAAAGATTGGTACTTCATCTCCGGACGAAGCTGTTCTCATGTCCACATCGAACCGTGTTCATGTGTTCGATTATCGGGTCATGAACACCGCACGACACCTAAAGTTAGGTGACCGACTCTTTGTTTCCGGTTTCTTGTCTTATTACAAACAGCCTCTCGCGGATTCCGCACCAGTTGGTGCACCAGTTCCTAAAGTATGTTGCGTAGTAGCCCAACGTCTGGTGTTCATGGGCTCGACCCCTGTCGTGCCCACTGACGCGAACGAAGAGCTTTCTTTTTAGGACACGAAAACTGAATTTCCCGTCTTTTTTACCGCGCCACACCAGATTTCCGTACTATCGCTGTATTTCTCTTATTGCATTTCATCTCATTCTACATTTTTGTTATCTACCGACTATCCAAGACTGTCCAGAATAAATCTCTTTCTGATATGTGGTTTGGCCTTTATACAGTGCGTGTGACGTCGCAACAATCTTGGCTATCTTTATCGGTTGTTGTAAGTAGACAGCTGAGCTCTTACCTGCATGGTCGATGAGCAGAATTGCGATGGTTGAGGCTGCTGTTGATATTCTGTGATCTACTGATCTTCTCTGGTCCCGGCTGTCGAGGCGAGATGCTACGATTTAGGCATGGCAGCCTGTTGGATATGCATGTGAGAATAGAGTGCCAGTTTAGTCCCACTTGAGGGTATGTTATGGACGTGACAGGACTGGACTTCAATGTCGAGACTGCACTTCTCAGAGATTAGTCAACCACTACGCTAGCTAAAAACGCACTGATGATGTCACCTGAATTGGCGATGAAATGTTTGCAATCAAACTGTCCGGCTCAGCGAACAAACCAACGACCATGCTTCACTCTTGCCTGGCACAGAAGGTCTGTCCGCGAAGTTTACAAATTCACGTCTTCAAAACCAAAAATCACTTACTTCACTTTATGTCCCGTTGCAATGAGATAAGGCGGTTTCTTATGTCCCGTGCTTTTGATGCCCACGAACTGCAGTCACAATGGACCCCCACCAATTGAGATCCACATCTGATTCCAGGACTGAAGACCATGTACGGGGTTTAAACAGAACCCCTCCAAATCTAACTTGACAGTACAGATCTAAGTTCCCAAACGGCTCCCCAAGACGGCAGCGCCACCCCGGACATGGCGAAGGAGCAATGCAAGTTTGCAAAGTTCGCTTCTAGGTTTTCGGGAAACGCGGCCGAACAGTGAAATGGTCGCTGATGCTGAAGCAGCATTTTCTAAGCACTGAGTTGTACATTTTGTCTAACCGTTGAATGTTCGGAATGGGCCTTAGACACCTGTCCCGAAAAACCTCGAGTTTGCGGGTGTGTTGAACGCGAAGCTGCCAAGTTTAACAACCACAAGTTAGGACTGGATAGTTTTCTGGTTTGATTGCACAAATGTTCATGCTCAAGCTAGGTTCCCTTCTCCATAAGACTTGCATAGAAGTGATGCTAAAAGCTACGCGAATTTAAGGACTAATCAGTCCTCGGAAGCTACGGAACCTTACTGCCTTCAGGGATTATTTTGAAGACAAGTAAACAAGAAATACCATTTTCTCTCATCGATTGTGAATCCTCATTAAAGTGGGCAGAATTTCAGCCTGAACCCTTTCACTGTGGTAAACCTCCTGAGTTCCACGCAGACTATATAGTTCTCAGCGTGACATCCACTTCTAATGAGTTCTCCCGCCTTTCCAATCGGAACTCATTCTGTACACATTATATTCGTAGATAAGGTCGGTGTTCTTGCTGGACGCATGTAATAAGATTCCCACCATCAAATGTTAAAGCGATTCCCCTTGGAGACCGTGTTCCAGTTACCCCTATTTCATACTGAGGTCAACGAGAAACCCTTGTATAAATTACCTCCAAAACAGGATCGATGGAAGGCTTCTTCCGGGGAAAATAGAGCGTATGGATCATCACTAAGACGTCCAAATAAGTTTAGTTCATTAAACGAGTAGATTTTCACACTGGTCATTCTTGTCATGTTTGTTAAGCTCTGGGACATCCATGCGTGGTTGTTGTGTACGTCTGCATTGTCAGCAAAATCGGATAAAACCTCATCTACGCTGATTACTTCAATTTGCAGGAATGAGGTAGACCATTGTAGTGAAATCCTATTGGTTCTGGAGTGCATCGTTTTAGAGCGAACCCATCCAGACACACACAGTGGTCTATTTTCAGACGTTTGTTGTTTCCAGTCATAGTGTTTGGCTATGACACCTTTTCGGAGCCTAGCTACCGTGCCACCCGATGGATGCATGAGGGCTGAGATACTGCCAGGTTGCCCAAGCCTAAACAGGAGCAGGTGGGAGGTAGAGGTCGGGTTCGAACCATGGACCTTCCGGTCAATGGCGCCTTAACCACTAAGCTATCTTGAACTCTCCACTGAAATTAGACTGATTAAACAGTGTTGCTCTTGACCGTGCTTACTTGGTCGTAGAAAATCCTTGGAAGAGATTGCCCGATGCGCCCGAAACTTTGGACTAGAAAGTCTTATTCCACTACGCCGTATTTCTTGTCTATATCTACAACATTGTTGTCGCATCTTTTGTTAGCACGCATGATCACCACTCCACCTGATCGGTATAAATAGAATTAGAGGGACGTGGAAGTTGGTGATGTGTATCAGGGATTGAAGGAATAGCTCAATGGCATATGACGACGGGGATGTCAACTAGTCGGATTGCAAGTCGGGGGTCGACTTATGGAACTGGGTTAGCTAAGGCACAGCTTATATGGACAGTTGATGCATTATGGTGCCAAGACTTGCTATCCCCGCCGGTTAACGGTTTATGCCAAATTTGGCTCCACCACTACCGTTTGACCCCACCTTCTGCGTAAATGAGACAAGCTGTCGAAACTAGGTTGTTTTACCTCTGTGGCGCCGTAAATGGCCGTGCAATCAGGCCCCTTTAGACGGGAGTATAACCTTGGGGGACTTGGAGCATACTAATTTCCCGATCGACTGTCTAGATTCAACCACGTTGTTACTTAGCGCCACTTTGCGTTGGGTGTTCGCAGTTCAAGATTTTAGATATCCGATTTCCTTTAATAAAACCAGATTTCCAGACTACGCCTATCTGACGAGACCCAACAATGGGTGAATCCCGTTGTGGACTGTCGAATAATTTTCGTCAATCTTACAAGTAGTGTTGTATCGAGAGAATCACTTTGAAACATGCGGTGGCCTTCGTGCATCACGTTCGGTTGAGGGATATTATAGAGAAGAAATTCAGTTTGGATGCCTTTGGCTTTTCTGTTAACACAGTTTCGATTTCGAACTGCACTTTCACACAGTTCGGTGTTGAGTAAGTAAATAAGATTGATGAACCTCGGGAGCTGTGTGCAATGGACAGGTACAAAGACGGATGAAGTCAGCAACGGTCTGTCGAAGATTTTCCATCAACCTCATAAACAGTGTTGTATCAGGAAGCAGGTTTCTGTTCACCTGGTGAACAGGCTGTCATCAGGTATCCGGATGTGGTTCCTGAACATCATCAAAATGGAAGACCTGTTATCAGAACCCAATCGAACGCCGGTTTTAAGCAGGGTATTTTTATGAATGCTTGTTCTTTAGACAGGTTGGTCGGTGTTTGCTCTTGCGACGGATTTTTGACAGCTCCGATGGGATTATCCAAAACGTTCACCTCGCTGACCGATACACTTCCCTGTAGAAGTAAGATGGCTGGAGTATTGTTAACTTACAGTTTTTGGCAAGATAGCTCCAGTCAACAGGTGGTCTGTGTAAGCAGTCTTAGTTCATCCATAAGCTTTTTGGAGGGACAAGTGTGCTCGCCATGGGTTCATTACTTTCTAGCAATTTAGTAACTGAACAGCCGTCCACGCAGTACAAATCTAAACAAGACGGACATCAAGTCTGGAAGAAAACTTCCCCCTAGGTAGACACCACCCCAAACAAAGACCGCGTTGTACAGTCGCATAGGGTGCCGTTTACGGAAAGGCAAAGCTATTTGGTACCTACCACAGGCTACTGAACCAGACATGTGCATGGATCGGACTTGTTTCAGCTCAGTTTGATCTTTTACCGCTTACCTGTCACCTTTCTGGGTGAGTTCATAGGTGAAGATTTCGACATATCTGTCTTTACGTTGACAGATGCGGCCTGGTGACGTAGTCATCGGCATTACTGAGTCTTTCGTGTCAGTCGTCAAACTAAAACAGTTTGTTGCGTGCAGGATGCTAAATATTCTGGCGCCTCTACACCGGCTGGAGTGGCAAGGTCGAAACGGACCTTCAGCAAAAGACCATAGTTGGTTAAACGACTGCTCAGGTGATCGTTCTGACATGCATCAAATCTTCGTATGCATTTTTGTCAAATACTGTAAATGTGGGTGGATCATCTTCGAACTAGGTAGAGGTGTAACAGACATTTTCCTGCCTATAGCTGCTTATTTGGAATAAGCAGTTCACAAACAGCCTGTTCCTATCTCGAGGATTTTCACTTATCGCAGTGCTGTCTAAGTGGTGAATAAGTTAGTTCCTATGTAAAGCTTAGGAACGATGGAAATTCGCAGTTTATTCGGATCGCACCCGCTCGCACTACAAGTGAACATTCATAGAGATGTGTGTGCATAGCAGTTGGTCGCACGAAACCCAGCTCGTTGTTCGGTTACTTGACTCGGTCTGCAAACATCGGTCGCACCATGCTCACGTTACTAGGAGACGGAGTAAGTGCACATGGTAAGTGAAGGAATTCCGATTGAAAAAAAACTGTTCCTTTTGTTGGGTTCTTCAAGCACTGCTGACTGAAATAATATGAAAGACGTTTATGCCGAAGTTGCATTTTCGCCATGTCCTCTTGCACTGTTTTTTTTGCACGAGGGGGAAGCTTGTGACCAGTGCTTGAATCTGCCCTATCGTTCACCTTACCGCACTCCCCGTTTGTTATCCCTTTAGCGATGAACTCAAATATAGTCACTGCTATCATCGGGTTTACTCCGTCCAAGTGAATGGACCACAAGAGGTGCTTTCTAAGTGGGAAAAATAATCCGAACTCGAGACACCATGATTATTATGGGTTTTCTTAGCGGTCTCCACCGTTAATACGAAAAGTTGCTCTCTTTCTTGCAAAAACTAACACTGCCACATGCATTCACCTGAAGACCTCAGATACCAGTGGTTGGCTCGAGTAAACATCTTGAATACATGTTCTGAGGCGCGGTGTTGTAAGCACACTCTTGTGAGGCCAAATAACCGTAACAAGTCCGTTGTGACAAGGCTTCCTAGAAGTGAATCGCTGTTCGGTGAATTTCGTCCAGATAACCATGATGCCTGCGTGCAAGCATACCAGGCGTGAAGAAGCCCAACAATCTAACCCAGCAGCTGAGGCACACCAGCCACGGTCGATGCGTCCCAAAGCCAAATGAATGCAGTCAAAAGTGACTGCAAATCATGATACCAGGAACTAAAAAAGCTACTGTGACAGCATCGGTTCTCCGAGATGGAGCGGTTTACCTGACGCCGAGTACATGCAGTAACATATGAACTATCCGCTTACAATACCACTGAGGCATGATGTTAGTTCAGCCCGCAATGTACGGGTGCGTTCGGAGGCCTGTGCTTAGTTCAGCCTGCAATGTACGGGTGCGTTCGGAGGCCTGTGGCGAAATACCACTTCACTGCTGGTGTAGACAACGCAGGTCACTTATCGTCACGGACGAGTTGTTTTGCCTATGAAGCGCAACACCGTAATATGCACGGATAGAAGGCTGAATTTGCAGATTTGGTGCTCTGAATCAAAAGAAAAATTGCAGTGGGATAGTTTAAACATCTGACAGATATTTTGCGCTAGGTTTCCAGGCAGCAGAGGCGCATTTTCTTATCCGCTTAATAACAGGGCCAGTTAACACGTAGATACCGAGTTTCACAAAAGACCGGCTTTCGAACCAGATGCAACCCACGTGGTTAGATGTCTGTTCGCATCAAACTTAAGGCTATTTAGACTGTTTGGGCAGACATTAGCACCAATCCTACCGGCTGCTTTTCTTTGCGAATAGCATGCGGACTGCTGAAGCGGTACGTTTCAGTATTGTCGTTTACTTTCAGCAGGGTGATTGACACATGACACACATGTACCTGGGCGAAACATTCGGCAGTCGGTGGAAAAGACTAGGAAGGCCGCTCGACTCGTCCGGCGGTGGTCACCTGAACTCCCGCAAGGATACTTGAAACAGTAAATCACAAGAATAGTTCAATTCAACTTCACTAGGTATGGTAGGAAGTCGTAAAGGAGTTTGTGTAGACCAACGAGAGAGTGACGGCAAATTGCTGTAGACGCACGGTGTTGTCCAGGGTGAAACCCCATATATACCTAACTTTTACGACGATGCTTCTGAAAGAACGGTTTTGAGAGGGACGCAGCTAATGTTCACCACCGATCCATTCAGTCCAAATTCCCGCATAAGTTAGAGGAGGGGTGTGAAGCGTTATTCTTTCTCAGTCAAACTAAACGCATCAGGGGTGCTTCAGTACGGTTGGGCACTGTAGTACATCAGAGGGCTGTTTGCCGACTGCTCGCTGCATGGGTACTGGCAGTGCGATACTTGCTAGCGAGCTACGTCTATCTAACTAAGGATGCGATGTTTCTCACTAGTACACTTGTTGCATGTCGCACTTCAGGCTAGGCAGTCTCCGGGGCCAGAAGTGAAGGGAATATACCCTTTTTAGTATAGGTTAATACTCCTAGACTAGGCTTAGGCAAAACAGCTGACTGACCTTCCAAGCCAGGGATGTCTCATTCCGACGTTGAACTAGGTCACAGGTTAGTCGGCTTCATAACTGAAGGTTGCATGATGCGCATTGAAGACCACCCGTTTCCTCTCCAAACGCGTTGAATCCAGACGTTAAGACCATATATTCATCAGGGAATTTCTTCACTGACTCCACGATTATTGCTGGTTTAGTAAGCACAAACCTCGAAACACCTTTTCACGTGCTGGCCACTCTATCCACCTAATCGATGTCTGCACTTGATCTGCATTCGGCCTGCGTGTTGCTTACGGATTCCAGCTTCGGTATTCCATGATCACTATCGTCGTGCTCCCAACTGTGCTTAGCACTCAGTTGAAGGCTGCACTTGTGAAAAGAGCGAACTGTGATTTATTTTGAGTTAACCAACTTCTTACAAGTGCATTTCTTGATGGGTATGTACATCGTCTATGCTCAGACAGAAGGTCGAATGAGCACAGGATGCAATCCAACGGAGCTTTCACCAATCAATTTCTCAACCAATATTCTTCTGATTAGGTTTCTTACTGAAGCCAATACATCACTGCAAACTCTGTGGACTAGAATACACCAAGAAGACCAATGCCTGATTTGCAAACAGACCATTCTAGTTCGCTTTTGGGCACCTGGCGTGCCCAGAAAGTGCTCGTGGGTTTCATTTCATTCGAAGCCCTTGAGCATAAGAAAGAACTTTAGGGGACCATAATGTGCATAGGGCACAGACTCGAGTGAGCCAAAGGTCCCATCTGACGAGATCATGAATGCAGCAATGTGATGTTCATGGACAATTTGTCCAAGTACTAGAAGCTCGGGCGGGTTAATCGGCTGTTGATCAGCTGGTAGTTGAGCAGTTTGCTGAAACTGATAATTGTCTTTCAAGTTGTCCATCACCAAGCGAGAAGACAGTGCACAGCTGATGACACACTGACTCATCTGGGTAGAACCTGTAGCAAGCACCAAGGTGTTTCAGAAGTTTTGTGAGTACACTGGTTGTCAGTTTGGTGGACGACTTCCTTTAGTAGTGTATTCACAATTCCAGTGTTCTAGACACCAGTGACCTTAAATTGTCGTTTACAACATACATATCACAGTATGTCTAGAAATTCCAAATTTTAATGTGACCCGTGCTTTTGGTGTGATACCGGGGAATTCGTCTTGCCTGAAGGTTAACATCCGGCAAACATGTGCAGCTGGGTCGGAAACACCTCCCTGATTGTATAGTAACAGTTCGCACACCAAGAACATTACATACCATACCATGACTCATGCAGCCAGCAGTCGAGCAACGAGTCGTTCGAGCGCTATACTAACAAACGAAAGACTCGTCGTTCAACTTATGTGAAAACGCGTGTTAAACGGATGGAGCTCAGAGTTGGTATTTGATCAGGGAGCTGTTGATCTGTTCGCCGAGTGTGGCAATTGATTTGCAAACGTTTCGTCACCATTCGAGGAGACCAACTAAATCACCCGAGCTACCAGTACTCCAACACATTACCGACGCACAGAGTACTGGTGAAAATACCTTAGCCCCCCCCCGTCAAACATATTTCTTCGGAAGCTCGCCGTAACAACAGGACTTCGTAGTCACTAAGTTGTTGATTTATTTTTGTTCAGACAAGTGGAAGTTCCAGTTTGCGGAACATCCAATTTTTCTGAGTTTCTCTGGCTTTTTGGGAGTTTCAGATTCGCTAGATTTTAAACACTGAGTCCCCATTGCATCCATAGCACCAATACAGACGTTAAACCAAAGTAATTTGCTCACCAGAATACTATAATGCACATAACTGTTTATTTAAATTCAATATCGATTATTTAAACTCCTCGAAAGGATGATCATCAAATTTGAGTCGAATTTATCCACCTGATTTGGGTGCTATGGCCCAGCGGTTTTCAACGGATCAGCTGGAGGTCAATTCATCAACCTGATCCAGTTATATGTTCTGGGCGACTGGAATCATAGTTGATTTTAGGATTTACAGCCCAGAATACAAAGCTGGACATGCAATTAGTCCCCTGGCCTTCAACACCACTTCTAAGGTTGCCTAAGACTATGGACAACCCACTACCGATTTCGCCCTTCGGGGCTTCCGAGGTAGGCCTACTCATTCGAACCAACCTTGGTAGTATATCTTCTGTTTGCTCAACTTTTCCTCTGTCTTCACTCATCAAATAGCTCGTGCATAACATGCATTACTTGTCAATTTAGCTCATGGTACCCAAGCTTTGGCCTCATTTGTCCAGTTTACATAGTCCACTGTTTGTCACTGACTCGAAGAGTTAATTTATTCGCTTTACTCCTTAGTTGGTTTGTGCCAATATCGTGTATACTTCTGGGGATAGATTTTTTCAATCGGATTATAATGCTAGTTGTCCTCTGAGAGGTTTTCTCCGTCTTTATCACGTTGAGTGAACGAATGTCCACCAGTGTAGCTCATTCTGCAAATAGGTTACGTAATCTTGGTGACTTACAATCCGAATGCCCGTGTGCACACACAACCGCTTACCTATGACAACTCACCCTCACTTCCTCCATAGTCTTCTGGATAATTTTCGTGAACCATCCTACGATTTACGGCCATCCACCTTGAAGTTAACTTGACCTATTCTCCTGATACACTGCTTCAAATATCCATGCAGAAGAAGTCCAGGCGGTTTATGCTGGAGGAGCTGGATGGATTATCAAACGGCTTTCCTAGACTTCATCACAAGTTACCGAATGGTTCACCCAGGCATGTGTGTTACCCGCTGTTTAACTGACCCAGAAGGCAGATTAGAGAATGCTTCTCCGTGGTTTGAAAACCGGGTGCGGGATACCCACCTCAGATCGCCAGTCGCTTCACTTAAGCGTTCCGTTATGATCTTGGAGTGCATATTTAGAGGTTTTGCACTCTTGGAGAACTGTATAGGGAAAGCAATCTGTCTGTGAGGATACGTGATCTGGGTGGTCTACAATGGCCATGAACGGGTTTCTCCATCACTTCCTATGCTTTGCGGCTCGCACATCATCGATAGGTGGATGGAACCGAAGTGAGGCCACAGTGACATCGCAAAAGTGTCTACCCTCAGTGCCGTCGTCTAGGCTAACCGCTGCTGTCAAAATGTTTTTTCCTCTCTAGTGTCACGATTTTCAACTGCAGCTAACTGCATCGATGACGTTGTACGACACTCACAGACATCAATCGCTTCCGTTGTCTTGCTAGCTACACGAGGGTCCATAGTGTCAGGGTTTCTTCACGCCAGCTCTATCTGCGCGCAGTCTTCATGCCGTCTATAGAGCAGTCGCAAGACCGACTTCCAGCGTACCTTGCCATCTTCCCCCCCCCTACGGCCATCCACCTTGAAGTTAACTTGACCTATTCTCCTGATACACTGCTTCAAATATCCATGCAGAAGAAGTCCAGGCGGTTTATGCTGGAGGAGCTGGATGGATTATCAAACGGCTTTCCTAGACTTCATCACAAGTTACCGAATGGTTCACCCAGGCATGTGTGTACAACATACCAACCATTCTGTTGAAAACAAACGACAATGATTAGACTCATTGTCTTCAGCAGTGGACTCACTTGGTATCGAACGCGTGAAACGTGTGAACGTGATGCAGCGATCATGTTTGCAAACCGCTTGACCCAACCATCCTTGATTTACAGACAATTTGGGTTAATACCAGGACAGTTTAGAGAGTCCGTCAAGACGTCCACAGTTTCCCGTCACAATGTTTTCCTTAAAAAAACTAGGACACGTTTTCATGATTCCCAGTCATTTCAACACAGTTTACCAAACTGATGGGTCCGATTTCCCTCGTGTTATTTCTCAGAAGTGAATCCATAAAATTACCAATCAATTTCCCTTTTTCCAAAGGGATAATAATGGTGTGGATGTTCTCCATCCTAGTGAATTGATTCACCAAGTGTTCATGTGCAGTAAGTCGCAACCGAATTCAGTTGTCTCCATGACAACCTGCAACTAAAACAACGAATCTAAACAGGTAAGCTCGTTCATCCTTAAAAGATTGGTAAGGCGCATCCATGACCGTTGTCCTCCCAACCTTCAGGTATTTCAAGTGCAAAAAACCGGTGACAAACACGACCTATCCAAATTGGATCCATTCTGGGTTACTGTTTCTTGCTCTCATACGACCATCAATCATTTAAGCCGCTGACAGGTCAAGTTAGATGAAAGCCTCAAAAATGATAATGATATTCATACGTCCAATTGTCGATTATCGATTCCTACGTTGCCAACTCACACAGATTCCCCATAAAGTTCAAACAAATCATTTCCCCTTCACGGGTTTGAGTTGAAGAAAGCAGCAACAAAAGCTTCGACTTTGCGTTGAATTGTTCAGTTGCCACACACACGTTTCTTCTGGGTTCCTTGATGCAGTCCATAGAGGTGATTCGGAGCGATAAATACCTAAGATTAAAAGCAAAGGAAGTGCCGTTCTTAAGCAGTTAATCAGTTCAAAGCTATGTGTCAAACCGAAATCGGCTTTCCAAAGACTTCATTATACATTTGTGAGTATCGAATTCGGGGTAGTGGACAAGGTTATGGTTTTTTGTTTTCTTAATGTAGGTAAAGCCACTCTGCCCGAAGCCTATCCTCACTGTCGCCCAACAAGATTGAGGAGTCTGTGTGAGTTGCCGGCCTAACGGTCAATGACCATCATGGAGCTATGTGACTGTTGTTAGTATTGCTTAAGTCACCTGTCGCCGTTCAGCTGTGGCACCATTTCGGTGTCTCACTGCCATGCCACCCGAAGGAAGCATGAGGGCTGGGATACTGCCAGGTTGCCTAATCTCACTGCCATGCCACCCGAAGGAAGCATGAGGGCTGAGATACTGCCAGGTTGTCTAAGCCCAGACAAGGGAAGTCAAGAGGTCGGGTTCGAACCACGAGCCTTCCTGTCAGTAAATTCGCGCTCTAATCACTTGGACCATGACCTTGTGTCACCTACTAGAAATTGGTCAGTAAGAGTGCAACACCGTCATCGAAACACTACTTGCCCTCGCCAACTATTCTCATTTGCACACTAATTTTATTTTAGCAGTGGACTCAACTGAATCCGAATGATTCCCTCGTTTTCTGGTGGTCTTTCTGAATTGAATGTGTTGCGAAACGCCGCCTAGTGTTTCGGTTGTTAACGATGTTCGAGATATCACAGCACATTGTCCACACGCAACACACCACTTGTAAGGATGCTGAGTAGTGTTGCGTCTAGACACTACATGCCCTGTTAACCAATCCGTAAGAACTACATTCGGACAATATTCAATAAATATTTGGAGAAAACCTGGCCAAATTCATTTTTTATACCAGGTGTTTCATAAACCGAACTTAATGTTAGAATGGTGATGCCTGAAATCTGTGTTCAGTTCGCTCGTGTGGCTAGTCTCGTAACAGTTTGGAAAACGGAGGAATGGATATGCCTGCAAGTCGCTTCACGCATGATTTATGTCCACCTCATTGCTCCGCGTGCAACATTGTTCGCGCGTTGTTTCAACTTTTTGGCCCCATGAAATCGTCTTCCACGCATCACACTAAAGCCTTTGTTCATCCTTCCGCGCACTTGATTTAAATTCAGAATTTATCTACATACCTGACGGCCTGGTCCTTCTGAAACCCTTGAGTGAAGTAGCGCACAATGATGACGACTTTTGAAAAGACCGTTCACCACAGTAAGGCGCTGATGCACAGTGCGATAAAAAAACATCGTAGTGTTATGCACTGGATCAATGAATCCACGAGAAATCACACCAACATGTGACACAATATGACCTTTGACGGGTGCTTTTGTCTGTTGGGCCGAAGGTATGTCGAAATGAGATCATGATTGTTTACTTATAGACGTATATACGCCATTCTATCCGACTGTATCGTGCCTGATCGTGTAAGGGATTTTTAACTTGAAGTTTCCCGCCCCCTGTCTTTCTAGGCCGTGTTCGCTCACATAGCTTGCAAAGCTCGTGCGCGTGTGTACTTGCTCATATGCTCATTACACAACCGACCTGGCTTATACATTACGCTCTGAGGAAGTCGTTGTTACCCGCTCGTAACAGAGCTTACACCTAGAGTCACACTTGTGTCATCAGTAATCAGCCGCTCTAGACATTTTATCCTTGAGATACCAAACTGTCCGTTTGCTTTCTTCTGCCCGATATTTGGATACATATGACATTAGAAATGTGGCAGATATGTGTGCATACGGGCAACCTTCTAGGTTTCTGATTGGATAATAACCTCTTGGTTCATAATGACGACGACTTTAGCTGTGAAAAGACCCTTTGTGGTGAATAAACAAGTACGGAAAAACGGCACCGGACTATTGGAACGCGGCGGGTTCCAGTCTCAGCCGCGTTTTCCATGTGGAGAGACTCTAGAAAGTTCAGTGCTTAATATGCGAACTTACTGACCGGAATTTCTGTGGTTCGAAACCAAACTCAACATCGCGACCGCTCCTGTCGAGGTTTGGGCAACCTGGAGGTAGCCTAGCCCTCATGCTTCTTTCATGTGGCATGGCGGCTGGGTGAGGGTGTTACAGCTGAACAATTATTTTGTTTTCAAAGACTATCTTAACATGGCTGTTCTGTCAAATGAGTTCGGTGACCCCGGATGCAATGTTAAGAAGACGTGATAGAAGCATCTCCGTCACTTAGTCTCTTCCGTCGCAGTTTTCCCTCGAACATGGGAAACTAACGGCGCTTGGGATTCTGACACCTAGCCACCAGACGAAATTTCAGATAACACCAGCACACAGGGTAGTGGAGTGTGTTTGGCTTTCAGGATTGTTGGCAGTTTATCTAACTACTGATGGAACGCAACCTCGCACAGGCGTCGCCCCTTCTTACAGTGGCGAAACTTTCGAAAGCCCATAACCCATAGCAGATCAACCGTCACCTGATCTATAATATCGTGATGGTTTCTAGATGTCAAACTCCGTGCGTCTGCCTTGGATGTCAGTTTTTCGGCTCCTCAAGTAAACCCTGTTATTCGGTGTTGGCAATCGGAAGAAACCGTGCCCCCACAATGTAACGGAATATCATATCACATCACAAAAGAGCTAGTAAAGTTGCGGAATGTAGGTAGCTCGGGTGCGCTGCTTGCTTGGCGAATAGACCAACAACCAACAGAAGAGAGCTCCCAAAGTTTCGCCAAGTGGCAGTACCTGTTACAGTGTTTACTACAGCTTTTGTGAACCGTAATACTTACCACACCATTCATATCACTATTTCGACACAACACACACACACATGCCCAGTTGCAACCGCAGAGCTCAGTGTGTAAGGCCACGAATCTTAGGATCTCGAGGTCAACTGAATTTCTGGACCATTACTTTCGTGCAGGCTGGGCAGAAAACAGCACTAGCGAGAACAGATGCCTCCTTTCATAAACGCATATACGGGGTTCGTGCACTACCTTGGAATCATGTGTAGCCTTAACTGCTGAACGTGAAGTTTCTAGGTGAGTTTTAGGTGTTCCCTCAGCTGCACTATGTGGTCAAGCCAACGTTTTGACCATACTAAGTAATCGAGCCGAATCTGTGTTCAATGACAGGATTCCTGCCGTCGGCAGTGCTATGTATTTTCGCTTTTACGGTTTCTAATGAATACAGTCCTGATGATTCATGGTTTAGACAATTTCTTACCCAGAGTTAGCCACATTTCCATAACCATCACAGCAGGAATTAGAAATGCACTGACGGATCGATTATCCACTACTGAGCGTATGTTGGTTAACCGACACTCCATGTAGAAGTACTTCCACAAATATGTCTGTACCATACTATTTCACTAGCACCAACCTCCTGTCGCTCCAAACACTCTTAGAAGCAAACTGACCACTTTACAACCGGTGATGAGGGTGTGTTAAGAGTTATACACCAGTCTGAAATGAACATCATCGGAGGCGATACGACTATGATCAGAACTAAAGCTCAGATGTGACACTCCCCTAGGCACAGACCACGCCAACCTTTATGCCAAATCTGTTTTACGAAATTCCACCGCGAATAAGTGTAGCGAAACCGCTACAAACAATTCAAGACTACCAGCCGGCATTTAAATGCTCGGCTTGCGGAAGCCTCCTGAATGGATGTTGAAAACCTTTGGGGACATATTCTTCACTGTATGACAGAAATCGCAAAGGGGTTATCGGCAGAAGGTCGCTGAGCATCGTTCGTGGAGCGAAATGGAGGTGCTCCCCTCCATTGGCATTGTTTGAGTCTTGTCTAGGCTCATTCGCAGACCTGAACGTGAGTGGGACTACAAGTGGAGTGAGTAGCAAAATCATCTGCAGCCCAAAGCGACGTGTGGAACGGTCAGCTGAACACATTCAGAAACCCTCTAGCAATACACCAATTTTTACTACCACACCGCATTTTGCAATTCCTGACTGGCAATCTGTAGATGAATCATCAAGACAACTAGAACACCGGAACTACTACAAAGCTGCCGGCCTGGAAGGTTTGTCTAGGCTCCATGCCAGGACGAAGGCAGTGCTCTAGTGGTCAATTTAACTCACTTTCTATGGTAGTGTGTTTTTATTCCTTTCTCTTGGAGACCAGCTAAAATCATGGAGACATTCAATAGAGGTAGTTGTTCTACTTGTCGTCGGAGCACTTACCTGATCGCTGTAGCTTCAAAAATTGTAGTCTCATCAGTTCCACGCGGAATAAGCATGGTGCATGCATAACGGATTCGTGAGCAACAATCATTTTTTCGTAGTGATTTTATGGAACATGTATTAATAGTTCACCACTGTTACAGCTACGCCGCTTCTCGACACACAAGGCGCGTTTTACTCTGCTGAGAAATTAGTCCTCTTGTAAAGCTCTTCGCTCCTACACGCACAGGCTCATCAACCCATAATATATGGGGTACTGTTTAACAGAGAGGTGGGGTCCTAACTATTCCGTTAAATTTCGCTATGAATCTGCAGCGGCTCCGCTTTTCCATCACTTTCACCTGCCATTCTTACGACCTTGACCCACATCAGGTCAGCTTAGTTTTGTGAAACTGTCAAGTGGGAATGGCCACTACTCTTTTCACATTGCTCACAATAAATACACGTGCAACTCAACGCAGCATACACACACGCGCGCGCACTCACAGGACAGGAGGGCGAATGAACTCTACACGTCCACGGACAATCATGGAACACGTGTAGCAGCTATACTGCAGGGAAAACATGTGCCGCGTCCGAGCCTTCATTCAAGGACTCTTATCAGTTATGCTCAGACGATAAGTCACCTTTTGACTCGATCAATTTTTCGCATTGTATTTATATTGTACAAGGTGCACCTAGTAACTGTAAACTATTATGATACTGGAAACTACTCACTCAGTGCTGCTGAAAACTCTTCAACAATCCGCAACGGGGTTGGCTCTTCTTGGGGCTCACCAAATCAGCGAAGTCCCCGAGTTCCCGTCAACCTTATGTTCTACTTGAATATCACAAACGAAAGATTCGGCAAACTCTCACACGCAGACCAAATTGCTATGCAAATGAGAGTAGTTGTAAACTATTTTGATGCAAAGTACGTTAGCAACGACGATTGGAGGGAGAAAATCCATTCAAAATCATCAACTAAAGGGCAGTGGTCACTAACCTCAGTCATATTCAGAGATTACATTTTCGATTTGATCAGACAGGTTTGCTTGGGGCTATGAAAGTTCATCTTATTATCTTGTACGGTTTGATGATTTTATCCATCTGAAGTTGATACTCGACCGCTTCTTTGTGGCTCCACGGTGCTTTGTAACGTATACTCTTCCAAAAATTCGTATGTATGAGGTGCTTTTTTGAGTTTGTCATACAACACCCTACAACGTGAGCGTCATCAGGCTACGTTTCCCTACGCGCCACAGTGCACCGTCTTTAAGTCCTTAATCAAGAGGGGTGCAGTGAACTACGAAATGAGTATACATGTGAAGATTTTGATGATCTCCCAGCCCACAGTATTGCGCTGAAGACCTGCTTTCCATTTCTGACCTAAACTGGAGGTGTGCAGAGTGAGCCTCAAATCGTGGACGACTGGTGGGCATTCTAAACGAGTCTCAACCATAGCAGACTGTGGTGAAGGACGACTGAACCTGGCTTCTACATCTGCCGGAGATAACTCAACGAACTACGCAGTTGCTGGCATGGTGGTCACTGCAAGGACATTGTTAGTAGAAAAATAAGACGGCTCAGTTTTTGAGGACCGCGGGCGAAATAGCTCAGTGGTTAGAGCTAGAATTTACTGACTGCAAAGTTCGTGGTTCGAACCCGACCTCCCCATCTCGACTTCTGCTGTCTGGGTTTGGGCAACCTGGCAGTATCCCAGCCCTCGTGCTTCCAGAACTATCGAGGGAATGGCCGTGGTTCGAAGCGAACCTGGGTTTCTTGATAGCTCTCATATGGGTCTAGGTGAATTTGCCAGGGCTCAGCCTTCCTTCAGGTTGCACAGCTGTTACACAACATGCATGGCAGCTGAAGGATATATATATATATGGTTTATCGCTCGTCCGACTATGTGAACACTGTGTACACCATTAGGTCAGCAACGGAGCTGACAAACTCCCAGCCCAGTTTAACTAACGTCATAAGGGTGCCAGTTTCAATAGAGCATATTAGCTAAAATGCACAACCACAAGTTTGGAAAGAGTACTCACCTGAACTACCATACGGCGATGTTTCTCTGTCCATTTCAGTGTATTACAAGAGGTCAATCCCCTTTGAAATTTTGCTAACCATGACAAAATACTCCGAAAATTCTAAAACTGTTCACAAGTAGTAAATGAGAGAAAATTAGTCGTTATTATTACTTAATCGATTTTCCACAAACACATTTCGAGAGAATATACCTCATTGAGAATATGATAGTTTCTCGAATTTTGAAGGGAGCCTCGGTCAAAATTTGTATTGGTTTGGTGAACATTTCTAAAATCACGGAGGCTTACTTGAACCGCCGCAACACATATTTTTGGTTTTTAACTGACTCCTTTGTCCCCGTGCTTTAATCCACAACCCATTTAGAAAAACGTGAGCCGCGAATGACCGTTGGCACAAAGCTCAGGTGCAAATCAAGGTGTAAAGTTTACCATCTCGTCATTTAGAAACTTTTTTTTCCAGAGAAACCAAATGCGTGCGCGTTAACTTAATAAAATAGACTGAAAATGATGCGAGGATCAGAACAATTGTATCACCCGCATACGGTTTGCAACCAACGACGCTGCTAATCCTCAAACCAAATTACGGTTTCATAGGCTGTTGGTGGCAGTTGGTACGTTTTCTGTCGCCTTCTAAGCTTCCAGGCTGATGTAAACAACTAGCGTTTTTCATTCGATAGAGTCACCTTTGTCACTATTTGCTTGTTTCAGGATGACTCAAGTGAGAGCTAAAAATTTTCCACAGTGAGACCACAAACAGCAGAGCGACCACCACGTGAACCTGCAGAATGAGGAACCTTGGATGGAATAGGTGAGACGGGCTCCCTTCCGCCAAACATACCAAGGACGGTCTTGAGAGCACAATCAGCAGCGAAACTGTCAGCAACAGAAAGATGGAGTAAAGTCCGTCGTTGGGGGGTTAAAGTGGTGCGGTGTTGTAAAATCAAAATTATTAGGCGATAGGCCTAAAATACAACCTTGTTTTCGGTGAGACCTGAGTAGGTAACACTATATAATGATGGTTTCCTAGGGCTGTCATTTGCTCCTTCATTAAAGCATCCTTACAGAGGTGCAGTCACGTGAACTAGGCATTAACAAAGGAGGCAAATGGATGCCGTTTGTTGCAGACAAATCCGCTTATCGCGAAGGAAGTAACACCACCGAAAGCCCTGGGTTTGAACAAATAGTGATTCAAAAGTTCTGTCCCCGAACTGCATCGTGCCAAGGTCGTGTACTGTAGCCTAGTGGATGGGGAACATCGAGGGCAGTCAGAGAGATACACCTACGTCACACTCCGATTTCCAAGAGAGCAAAAGGACCAAGAGACAAACAGGGCAGCTTCGGGTTAGGGGACCTGACGAAAGGAAATGGTACGCGAAGGACGCATCAAGGTTGATTGCTATGTGACTGGGACCTCCACCCACAGTTAGATTGATCAGTCGTGTATCTGTTTGGCTAGTCACAATAAACGGCTGACATGGCAATCGGTTGCCGTTGCATTTGGGCTGTGACCAGTCACAGGACAGATGAAGGGCAGCTGGCCACCAAAGTATGGAAACGGTTTCGTGAGACGTGGTCGTGTGGATTCGAAGCGATGAGTACTTGCAATGGTTTGTCCGGTGACAAAAACGGCTAAGAAACCCTCGGTACACTCCCAATTGGTTGTGCAAATTCAGCCTAATCACTCGGGGAACGGAAGGATTTGGCCGTTATTTATGGACGGATTCGAGCATCCCTTTTATTGGAGTTCTCCAAGGAAAATGATCGGGAAGAGGTAGTGAAGAGTTTTCATGTTAAATAACATAATCCAGTAGAAGAACCAACGGTGTATTGGGAACGTTCAGTGCGGTCGTCGACTTCGGATGTTGCTAAGGTAAAGGCATCTACAGAAATGCGATCATTCTATCAATAGCTTGTACGCCGTATTGAGGACAAGTGAAGGTTGCAGTCGCATATGGAATTGACGATATATACACACACATATATATATATGCGTTCATCCAGCATATATCAAAAATTATGTTGGCGAGTAGTAGCGGAAGCAAAGATGGTAGCCATAGCAGTGGAATAGAAAGACGCCAAGGAAATCGCCGGAGACGAGGACGAGGTGATCTTAGCCAGTTGCGCAGTCATCCAGGCCGCGTATACCTAAACTTGAGGTAAAGCTTGTTAGGTACCAAAAATGGCAGTTGTCGATCACAAGCATGGCGGTAGAAATGCGACTCAAGCCATATGATACCAGTGTGCGACTAGCGGGCACGACCCCACTGCGCGGTTGGGGAAGTTGAACCGTCAGTACTCAGGAAGGCTAGACTCAGAAAGTCACAATGCTAGTGACCGATGGACTGAACAAAACTATGATTGCAGTGGACCTGGTGAGCAGGGTGGCGGGGGGTTAATTTTTTGGCAGGGCTTATCTGGAAAAGATCCATCTTCTGTTATATCCGCTGATTCGCCAATCTATTGTATCTGACTGCTAGCCCCGCTCCAGTGCCTAGTGCTGGAAAAAAGACTGACCGAAGGGAACATAAAACAGCTTTATTCCAAACGAGCGGTTGCGAGAGCGTGAGCGTGTGCAAGTGCAAAAATACAACGACCTCAAGCTATTTTATTGGAGGGACGCTGTCTGACCTAGGTCCAACGCTATCTCGCCCTGTCTGGCTTCGATATAAGGCTGTCACGCGCTGCATATTGCGGAGGCGTTGTTTGACCTTGATCAATGCTGACTCGCGCTGCCTGGGTTTGATACTAGGCTGTAACGCGTTACCTATTGAGGGGGCGTTGTTTATCTGGTCAGCATCTAGCGCAGTTGAGTCCCAGTGGATTTCGGGCATACAGTGGTTAATTCCAAGAATCTGACCTTCCTGATATCTTCTCTCTGTCATACATGCTCCGATCATGTCTGTTGTTTCTTACATCGAGAGTTCAACAGACAAATTGCCATTTGCCTCCCCCTAAAGCAGGACTATTTCTCCTTGGTGCGAAACCACTAAAATGACTTTCTCAAAATGTTATACGATTTATTTCCCACCACTAGACTCGTCCTCCCCCTCGATAAAACTGAGAAGGAACCTCGTGAATGTCCATTCCGAAACCGTACGCACTGTGTCTAGATTTTCTATCATTTTTCAAAAATTTTCTCAGATACGTAGCCTCCCGGAAAGTTTCCAAAGCTAACATTTGCTATTGGGATGGCCACTGAAGTTGTAGCTGAAAGGTAAGACCACCATAGTTAAAAATCATTCGCTTAGATATTCGTTGCTAACAGCTGGCTCGAACAAGCTTCGAGTGTCTATCTCGTTTATGATGAGAACGTGCGGCACGAAAGCTATTTCAGGGTTCAGCAGCACTGATATTCAAGTAATCGTAGCACATCTTCCGAGAGCTAGCCGCTAGCTACCAAGCGACCACTTTATTTCACGGTTTAAGGTTTTTTACCGTCTCATCGTAACGAACGATTAACGCTGCACGGAAGCAAATGTTTCAAACTGTGGGTTGTAAGAATCCAAGGGTTAATCCGTAATGCTGGCTTTTAACAAATCGATCGGTTTAACTATGTCGATCGATTTAATCACTCTTGAGCTTAACATGCTTGTGACTGATTCCGACACATCGGGAATCAGCTGACGATGTTTATTAAATTGACACACTGGAACTTGGTAGCTAATTTTAAACGCTCCAGTGAAGTTGTCCCCTTGCTCATCTTCTCGGCCCGGCGATTTAGGAGCGCGCTGCACTCTTCTGCTAACCTTCACAAACAGTTAAGTTTGTGTTCAGGCAAACCATGTGGCATTTCATACGCGCTTCTTTCAAGAGGTTCAAGAAGTCTCTTTAACGCCACGTTAAGAATATTAGACTATACTGCTCTGCTTGCTTCGATATGTGCCATTGGAATGAGTAAACTACTCATTATTTGTTTCTGACGTCTCAGTAGCCATAAAGTACCGGATGAGGAACGCGGAAAAAGTGGAGCTGTTTACAGGTAATTGTGGAAGAAGATAGTTCAAGCATGGCCAGAAAGGGCGTAGTGTAAAACGGGATTGCGAATCCAAAATAACCCGGTTCTTCTGACGAAACCGATGTTGAACACGCGTAGTTCTTTTTCACAAAAAAATATACATAAGTGACGTAGTCTTCGGTGGATTCGTTGGCCGAAAGTCGAAGAGCCATCTCTGTGCATCTCGCAGATTGGCTGCAGTATTCAACTTTACATCGGCACTATATGAAGCTGCTGTATTGATAAGAATTACGATAATAACACAGAAAACGCCTAAAACATCCCTCGGTGTAGTGAGAACCGAGGTCATCATGCAGGATAGTTGAAGTAAACGGTAATTAAGACAAAGTAAGGTTAAAGGAAGCCTAGGTGGTAATTTAGCTGCTCGTCGAGCTGATATTTGCCTTGAAAACCAGTCGTTCCCTCACCAATCGAGAAGACGTAATCAATGCACGTCAGTAACCGCGTAGCAGCTAGCGGCTGGTTGTTTGTTAGACAAACAAACCAACAACCAGGTTGACTGCGAACTACTGAAGATATTAGCGTACCACCAACTGGTGGCTTGTGTGAGAGATACCTCCTAGCCTCCTGATCCACTTGACCAGCTATTACTTCCATTCGGGACAGTTTGCAACTGAACACGTGCTCCAAGTTTGCGGTAACCATAACTACCTACCATAACATCAGTGTACTTCCGTTGGTTAAGAGAACCAGCGACTGGCCTGTCCCTTGCGTACCAGCAGGAATAAAATGAAAATGGAAACTGGTATGCTGGGAGATACTTGTTATTCAGCAGAGGGAAAACGTTCGGTCACCCAGGCTTGTGAATTGTGTGCGGTCAGCGAAGCAGTTTCCAGATAAATTGGTTTTCCTGGACCTGTTCATGACCTTCTTTGGCAAAAATTTGAAGTACTCACTTTATGTCAACGCTAACCAAGACATCCTCATGGTCATTTGTCAGAAGGTTTGGCGTTCCAGTCTAGTGTGGAAATGACTGAATGGAACGAGAGCTACCATAAGCAACTAAGTGTGACCCTTGGTTCACTAGGTTGCCCTTCACTTGACTCTAAAGTACTCTTTCAAACGATTTCAGAAGGATGATTAGCCCAAATGCGGTCACTCCTCGGTACCTAAGCCGCACACCAACTCCCTGTCGTCGTGCTAGCAGACGGAAGATACTGTTTCTCTTAGAATATGACAACATCGTCTAAGAAGTACTGATGACTGATTGACGGAACCAGAAGCCTTGTCCAAATTCTTTTTACGCAATTTTATTATCCATAACATTGGACTCATTGGTAAGGGTGAATGCAGTAGGTGTGTTTGATAAACCTAGAAACCACGAGTGAGCTTGTCAAGGTTAGTGCCGCAAAGCTTCTCAAATTCTCACTACATTTTGCCATGAATCTGTTGCTGAACCAATTTGGTTTTCATTTGTGTACGGATCGATATGTCCACCACTGGGTGAGGTGGTTGGTTTGCTATCTCAGTTGTTAAACTTTGCCGATCTTTCCCAATCAGGACGACTGATCAGCACTGCAGAGGTTTTCAGGCCTATTTATGAAGTTGCATCAGAGTTACTAAAAGCGGTAGGAGGCAAGATTTCAGTCGCCCCTGGAACCTTTGGAATATCTGGTTTAAACTGCGGCGTTGAGCTCAGAAACTCCCTGTACATAAACCGGCGTTCATATGACCAGAAAATCGCATACAAATTCTACGTGACTCTCCGTACCAGTTCTGATGGAAATTTTGCTCGTTCACTACTTTCAGGTTGTTTGAACGCAAGTCAATTGCCGGTCGATTTCATCTGTCATTTATGTGTCTGCCCAAGCAGAACATGTCAGAAAAAAGCTAACTTCGCTTGTGTTGTGTCATTCTCCGTCTGTTTGAAAACGACTGACTCAATACAGGCTTCAGAATCCGTGCGGCTTGATACTCGTGATTCAGTTATGTAGTTTGCAAATTAAGTAGCCGAGCAGGTCACGCCCTCAAATTTTACTTCATGTCATTTACTTCATTTCATTTACTAAATAAACTAGTAGAATGGAGGATACTGAGTGAATCTGAGTAGTCATTTCACTCTTAGCGAAATAAACTCGTTCGCATACCAACTTGGTTTTGACGGGAGACACACCTGGAGCCAAGCTGAATCTCTCGTTTATGACGTTCTCATGAGTGGTGCATTACGCTAATTCACCCTTCTTGTTCCATGTATCCAATATCAGGATCCGACCACTCTGATGAGCAGTGCACAAATGACGATGAATTACATCGCCAGGAAACTAACTGGTTCCCTCAACTTGTACATCCATATTTACCTTAGAACTGAGCTTAACAACTTCGATACTTGATGGGATCACAAACAGATGCAATAGGTCGTGGTCAGTTTTGAAGAGTTTTTCCATTCAGCATTGACTTGGACATCGGGTGTTGAGGCGGCTAGCTGGCTATGTCGTGAAATATGAGCAGCTCGGATGTGCTATGTGGTTGTTGGGTAGTTCGCCGAGTTTTACAACTGGATTGCAAACGTTCCGTCCCGAGTTATGGGAAAATCGTCAGTGTGCAGCTGAGTGATGATGTCTTTTCGACAGAGGATGGGAATTCGCAACCAAACTTCCAAGCGTAAGGAACAAACCAATAAGTAAAGCTATGAGTATTGAAACCCCTTCTTCATGGTTCCCAGACTGATGAAAACTCTGTTCAGGGCTTGAATAAGCTGACCCCTTATACTGCCTTGGATACGTTTATCATCACACAATTGTTTCGTAACCGTATTATTTTGAACCGATTAGGAGTTGATCTGCATTTCACTACAGTTCTACTCCAATTTGAAGCAAGTTTTCAAAAGTAATGGGAGGCTTTCCGTCCCACAGACTGGGTGCTACGTATTGAATAGTGATACGGAACTTCAAATTTCTGGGTTAAAGTGCTCAATGTGGAACTCTGGAGAGCACAGACCGTGCCTCAACAGTAAAGAGTTGCAGTCAGATGCAACTTCGGGGGAATCCACATGGCCAAAAATTGTTATCAGTTGAGATCAAGGAAAAAAGGTCGATTGGTCTGTTCCGACGATATGACCTCCTTTTGGCGGCTCACCTTGCAAACTCACAATCCGTTCCGGCAAAAGTCCACTTATCCAAGAAGCGCATACAAATAAAATATATGTGCTGACCTAGCGTTTCAAAGATGCCCGTTGAGTTCGGCATTTAGACGGCTCAATGTAAACAAGAGGAGGTAGAGCAGAGTTCATACTGAGCTATGTCGGCCATAGTCTCACGTACACCTGAATGATTAAGATAGGAAACTGAAAAGTAGTGCTGGCTTCTGACGGAAACACTAATTTGTAGTTTACTTTGGTTATACTTAGAGACTTAGATAAGGAATTTCATAAACCAGCAATTCAGTCGAGCCTCTAGTTAACAACGGTGTATTTGTCATTGACTGTATCCCACCAGTTGAGTGCACTGTATCGTTCAAGCAAAAATATAAGGTTGAAAAAAATTGGAGACTGCACCTATCTGATGAGCCTCACGTTAAACGGAAGCAGCAATAGGCGTTTTCCTGACTAGCATTTTATCTCAAGAGTGGTGTATTTATTATCTGGAACAAGCACAACCACTGACTAGAATTTCAATTTTGCAGAAGATGCTATAAATTGACCAGAACTACCGATCACCCGAAGTATTCACCTCTGGTTATCTCACACAGACGGCCACTTCAGCATAGGATTAGAACTTCTTAGCTTTCACCCAAGTAAACAGCTAAACTCCACAATGAACACCTGTGTGGATCAGTCACCCGTATCATTCAAACATCACTTACATACGTCTAATCATGGTTTTTGGGCACATCTGACATCTGTGCACGAATGGCCACCGACTCCTTCACTAACTTCTGTGAGAAGCTAAGCTACCTAAGCACATCCACCTGGAAAAGCCAAAGGCGAGCAATAAACTCATTCGCTTCACTCGCGGTAAAGTAACCAGTCTAACTGGCTGTAAACTGGTTACACACAGGTTCATGTAACCTGATAGCTGCAGCTAACAGTTATGACGTACAATAAAGTTAATCATTCACCCTGACTAAGTGTCACTGCCGTCCAATAATGCGTCACACCTGCATGGTGCCTAAACACGGTAAAGCGGTCCCGTGTTCGGGTGTTATTTTACATCATCCTGTTCGAAATTCCGCCTGTTTTCTATCCGTTTACGGGTGGGCGAATTGTGTGGCTGAACACCAGGTGCTGTTTTATTATCTCAGAGCGGGTAACTGTGGTAGCCAGCGTTTGATGCTTCATCATCATCGGCAGCACATCGGTGTCCAGCACCGATGCTTCGCTGCCGTCAGATGCTTAAAAACTAAAATACGAAGTGTGTTTGAAATATTCGTAGCTCGGGGGCATTAATTAGTAACTGAACAGTTGGCCGTTGATCTGTTCGTTTGTCCGGCTAAAAACCACATGCTCCTTAATAAGGACATATTGTGAGGCAGGATATAGTCATCGCGTGTCTATCTAAGTTGGGGATGGGGAAGCACGCTGATCCTGAACAAACATGAATACCTTCAAAGGAGACTCTTGATACTGGGTGGTGAGACACGGAAGAAGACAAACCGACATAGTCAAAACGAGCAGGATACAAAATTAGATACTGAGCGTCCGGAAACATATGAAAGACACCTGCAAAAATAATGTGACTAGATTTGATGACCTCGAACGTTGAGACCCTGTAATTCTGAGAAAAGCTGCTTTTTTATCGCCATGACATCCTCAAATATCTAAAGTCTCTTGCAGTAATCCAAGGACCCATGTGTGCTGAAGAAGCCTCAAAAGTATGGTGCGAAACTTGCGGAATCTAGGACAACGTTTCATTTTCTACGTGGTGGACCGAGACGAATCGGATTCCTACGCATTGGTGACTAATTCCCCGTGTAAACTAGTGCCGGCCACAAGAGGCGCTACACTCCTCACCTCGCACGACACGAGTGTGACACCATAGTACAGTGCTTACGATCTGGAATGTAAACCAGCTCAATGTGTGGCCGCATTACATGCAACATCGGTGCTCGGATTCACAGATTCACAATCTTCAAGAGAAATGACATCAGGGCGAAAGAGAGTAATAGTTCATTCACGAAGTTGTTCTCTAACCCTAGTTTCACCGTCCTATTCGCAAGAACAGTCAACCAGAAGTTAAGGTCCGGTCTCAAGGTTTGCATGATCACTTAGATGGACAGTTTTTATCTCAAAAGTCGATTTTCATTCCATGTCATCAGCAACTCAAATGTTTTGCACTCCTTGAGAAAGAAGTATTTGCAGGTGAATGGTCAGGTCTCAAAATCTGAGTCCTATTTAAACCGACAAACAACTACGACTATATCGAAAAAATGAGAACCTTCTTGTATGAAGAAGCTAAACTTTGGAAAGCTAAAACCTAGGAAGATACGGCGTAGGTGGGAGGAAGTGCACTGTTCATAAAAGCAGGTAAAGAGGGGTATTTGTACTTTCCAGAAAACTTGATTTACCGGTACGAAAGTAACCAGGTCTTTTGAAACTGGACGACCTTTCTGGCCAAATAGCTTGTCATCATATTAGAACCATTCCAAAGAGTTCTTCAACCATGCACAGGGCGGATCACACGAACCTCATTTTGAAGGGTGATTCGCGCAGACAGTGCCCGGAATCCTATCCTTCTGCCAGGTCAAAGGTTAGCCACTACACAGAACTGAGCACAGAAAACGGCACTCTTCGGCGAAGGATAATTGAATATGCGCAACACATGGCCTAACCAACACAGCTTCTGGTGCTGGGTGTTGCACAACCGAACACTCGCTGGAAATTCTCTGACATCAGTTTACTAAAGTTAGTGTTATTGAGGACCTGCTCACAGAGGTGGTGTCGCCCAGCCATACAACAAAACAGCCCGTACTGTAACCTGATACACAAGTTCTTTGAGACTCAGGGACGTGCCGTTTTGCTACCAGCGGTGTCTCAACTTGGCAAACGCGACTCAAGCCTTGAAGATTCACGCAGTGATCTCATCTGTCACACTACAACTTTCAAGATATGTTAAATTTTCCCACAACTTCGAATGCCTCCTCTTCGATGTAAGTGGCGTGTTCAATGACTGCATGTTCAGCAGCACGATCTCACACTTTATGGAGGCGAAGCGCATGCCAGACGACAGAATGAATTCATCCAAAAACAACTGCGCCATCCTCTCCATTTCGAAGAAAAGAACAATGTCGTTTGCTCCGTGCTCTAAGCATTAGCGTTTACCACTGATGCGTCAGTCTGTGAGAGACCGTATCTGTCTGTCTATAAGATGTGGTTCGTTAAAACTGGCAGGCAGTGCTCCTACGAGACTTAACCACGAGATGGTTACTAATGTTTGAATCGAAAAACTAGAAGAGCACCATTGGGGGAGTAGCTAGGGAAACAGAGCTGGACGCCTTTCTTTGCATTGCAAAAATAAGGTCGACACTGTTATGGATTCGTTCAGCTGAGATGACCAAGTTTTGATGGTTCCATATGTCGTCAGTGCGTTGGGTTGAAAGTGACTGTTTCAAATACGTGACCTGTTGAGGTGTTCACTGAGTTCATTGCTTTTGGGGGTGTAGAAGCTCTTTCTGGATAGATAAATTTTGGACTGTTTAGGGGGTTAACAGTGAACTCTCCAAAGACAGGAAGTCTAAGGTTTCGTTCTTCTTCGGAAGGTCTCCTTTATGAAAAGTGCTGATCATAAGGAGTATGGCTAGGCAAGTATGTCATAGAATAATGACCGTAAACCACTATGACTTGCAACCGGATCGAAGAAGTGTATCACAAGTGCATTGCTCGCCCAATTTTCTGACATTTATTGTGATTATTTCTAACACTATAAATGAAATATTTCACCTGACGCTTACCCGTGTATCAAGATCCCCTTAATACCAGTGCCTAGAGATCGTTATTCGCTCATGCACTTAGCGGGTTTTCGTATGTGCACTGAGACCTACTTGGTGCAACAACGTGATCACTGGCCGATCGATGGTGACGTATTATGTTTTCACGCTCGCATTCGCACTTTTTCACTCTTTTGCCTGCCTATATTGTTCAGTTTTGTCTTTACTGATTTGGCCAGAACAGAAACTCATCAGTTTGGATTCAGCAAGTGCGAGAGTCACAAAGGAGGCATCTGATCCGGAAAATATAAGCCTGGTCCACTCACCGGCACAATAACGTTTGAATGTAAATTTGCTATCCGCGCAGCACTTAGCACAAACCACCCGGTTTTACCTACCGATTGGTGAGACAGGAGTCGAAGATAAATAACGCGAATCTATATAATCCACGGTGACTGTATTCAAGAAACATATCGGCCGCAATTTCAGCAGAACGCTACTAGCGTTAGTAATGATGAGAATTTGGATTTCGATTGCTCAAATGGGTTGACGCAGCACTGAGAGAAATCGTTGTATTTTGGGTGGCTGTCTTTTGGTTATGCCTGAATCGGGCAGGCCAGACCACGCGGTAAGGAGAAGGCAGGAGAACTCGGAACACGGATGTATTGCCAGAACGAACATACAGACCTATTGCGTAAATATGTAGGGTGGCTGTATGGCCAAATATGGTTATTCGCTTTGTTCGTCCGTCCAGCCAATGGCGACGTTCCTGCCATGAACACATTTACACCCACTCCGATGTTCGCATGGGGCTGAGCCGTATTTGGTCAGCTCCACCCACGCTATTCAGAATGTGTGGTACCGATGGTGACCTCAGGGACGCTTCGTTCTCTTCACATGTACTTGTCGTGTTTGGACGCTTCCTGACAGAAATCAATGAAACCGAAAGTTCAAATTCATCCGCCGAGAAGTCGGTGTGGATTTTGCATACGGAAAGTATTGTTGTAGAGAAACTTCAACGCCAGGACCCAGCAGTAATCAGAACTCTCGTCAAAACCTTGAAAAGTTTGAATGACGGAATTTCGGGGACTGCGCCTACCTGATGAACCCCAAGAAGGGCGAAACCGGTCGTGGGCTGTCGAAGAATTTTCAGCAACCTTAGGAGTAGTGCATTACGTATTTGAATGGTCTTGTTTTCTGTCCAGTCAGGTCAACTGATGTGAATCAAATGGATCTTGGGGTATATTCAGATAAGATTAGATGCACTTCACTTCTCAGCAACTGCATACACATATCGGTAAATGGCGTCGATCGTCAATCCACTAGAAAGCGTAGTTATTTCATACACAAGTTGAGTGTTGCTGTGCGAGTTGAATGAACGGAAGCACATAAAATCACGTAAAATTAGGGGACAGGTTTGAAAGCAGAAATGTCTCTTTATCGGGACCTTTAATTCTATTGAACTACACTCATTTGCATACCGATTTGCTTCTCACGGGAGACTCATCTGAACCTCAGCTGAATCCTTCCTTTATGATGTTCTTCAACTGCTGCAACAAGCCACCTCATGTTTGAGTTGGCACAATACGCCAGTATCACAAAGAATTGTATAGACTCAACACACTACTCATAAGGTGGCTCAAAACTCTTCCGACGGCTGAATTTTTTTGGTTAACTATGCGCTATTAGACATGGTGAATGAAACGAGTGCTGTCGAGTTAGCTTTCTACCACAAAGTGAATGTCATGAGTGGATCTAAGAATAGTACTCCGTCACGACTGAGGACTGACTGAGGTACCCATTTTCAAACGTCTCATATAGATTAGGCCCAACTTATGTTTAGAACCGTGGGGTTAGGATCACGGTATGAAACAGGATGTGTCAGAGGATGAAAACCGCGCTGGGTACCTCGTTTCTGCGGTTACGGCTTACAACTAAACATACTGCATGAACGGAATCCAGACGGTGAGTGCGGACTCAATAACGACGCGTCATCACAGTGGCCGTTACTTCGGAAACAACAAATCAATAATACAAATAAAGCAGCCAAAATCTGCACATGAGTGAACACGACATGTGGGGTTAGAAATGATTGGATTCGATGCATTTTATGAGAATGGTTGTTGGTGAAACCATTGTCATTCATGCCCTGTACAGAAGGGGGACCGTGAAACTGTCAGGTCAGTTTATCGATCTGTCTGGTCGATTGTCCACGCTGTCCACTCGATCCTTTCGAGAATCGTTTGACCTAACACATTTTAAGTGGAATTGTCATCCGCCCGTTCCGCTTGATAAGCATAATTTTTGCGTCATTATGGCTGAGAAAAATGAGCAACCTAAAGGAGAGTAATTCATCCTTCAACTGATGGTCCTGGCTGTTTGAAGCCAGTTCGAATGCCGCACGATGAGGTAACTAAAGGTGAATCGATTTTGCTTGAGGTCCCGGCTTTTTGAACCACACCGTAGCAGTCGAGTCATGATGCATCAATACAGTGGCAGTGTAGTCATAAGGGCGACGAAATTCATTATCTTGCACATTAGGTTGTTCGAAAGGATATTTCAAATGCATTGCCTTGTCTCACCCGGTTCTGCCCACCATCTCAACCAGCCAGTGCAAGTCTTTTTTAATTCCCCTAGGAATACCGGTGCATCATACATGAAAGCACCGTTGCTTTCCGTTTCTACCACTGACCGTTTAAAGTAATTCAGGCAGTCTAATTAAGTCATGTGTGCGATGTGGTCTCTGTCCCAAAAAGACACATTCGTTGGGGAGGAGGTTCCAGTCAGGATGGCTTCGGAATGAAAAATTCCGTCCACTTTCACCGGTCATCATACACCGCGAGAACTTGTGGAGGAAGGGGTGAATACATATGCATCTGGAAGACCGCGATCACTTTAATGATCTTAATGCGTGGGTCTTCCAAATTTTCTTAACAAAATGTTGAAAAGGTAGGAAGTTGCATGTGAATGTCTAGAGCATACGAGTTAACTCATCTTCCTCGATAATACAAAGTTCACGAAACACAGGGACAAAACCCCGGAAGGGAAAAATGCTGTGGGCCATCATTCAACACAACATGAAAATTCTAGTTTAATTGTTCAAAGTGGCACGGTTGGAAACATAGTCGGCTACGTGTGTGAGGACGAACCACCCTATTAATTCACAGAAATCATGCCGTACATCAGCACCTATAAGTACTGATGCACGGTGATATTTCTAAAGGTCTGAACTCAGTCACTAAGTACCACTGCACGCATTCACGCTTGGTCCAGTACAGTAGTTAACATACCACCGGTATCCGATCGCGCATACCCTGCAACGCGTGATTCCTACCAGTCGACATGATTCTGACTTCAGTCATGTATGAGAACCTTTATAGCCAAAAAATCAATATTCGCCAGAACCGTGACGTGCGATGTGTAAGTAGCATGGTGCAAACCAATGCATTTTGTGGTACAGTAACAAAATGATAGTGGAAACCGAAGACTAAATGTCTAACAGCCGTGACAGAATGAGGTCTTAATGAGGAGTGAAAACACAGAGAGAAAAGAAATCCACTTCAATAAACGTATCTGGGCGTTGCGTTAGAGTACAACATCACCAAAATCCCTTGCAAATGTCTCCCAACTCAGGCCTAGAATACAAAGACAGGCAAGCACTAGCGAGTTTCCTAGTCTGGTTAGTAAGAGACAGCGGGCTGAGCAAACCAAATCGCTTATATACCATGTCCTTTTGCGTTTCTAACCACAAATCAAGAAGATCATCTTTGTATATGCATCGGCTATGATCGTGAATCTGAGAGTATGTAAAACGACAGAAGATGGATAGCAGAAATGAGGTCAACCTGGAACTGTGATATTCATCAGACACAGGGAATCGATGAGTAAAAAAGTACGCCCAGCTTGATGAATTCACCGCAATGTTTTACCTTTTTCCAAAGGTGGATGAATCAGCAGCTACCAAGATTGAAAACTGTGGTATTTACCAGACACAGGGAATCGATATATAAAGAAAGTACGCCCAGCTTGGTGACTCCACCGCAATGTTTTACCTTTTTTCCAACGGTGGATGAATCAGCAGCTACCAAGATTGAACCTCAGTTTATCGTACGATCTACACAGCAGGCAACCGGGTCATTGAAAGTGATTCAGCTAACACAACCAAGGGATGAAAAATTTGGTCTTCGAAGGCCTCCAGAAATCATTCGTTCCCCTTACCAATCGTATGTCTACTTAGGCTGTACTGATTACCCAGTGTAAGCGGCCTTCAAATGTCCTCAACTGTCTTGGAAACATCACGCCAAATGGCTCCAGAAGAACACTAGAAACTGGTCAGTGCTTCTGTCCTTACCGGATCTGAGTAGGCAGTGGAATATGAAACTTGTCTTGCTGACTGGATGCAATCTAAGCACCATAAGTCAACTGAAGCTTCAGCAACCTTTGCAAACTGAATTAAAATGGTTGTCACCTCTAACAGACCAGCTGTAGAGTTTGAAGGAAATTCTCGTATTCTGTGGGGGACCTAGCGGCTGAAGCAACCTACAGAGTACAAAAGGCTAGTATCTTTATATATATATATTCTTTATTCTACCTGCTTCTATTCAACCTAAAACATTTAAAGTTTCAAAACATCCATCAAGAAAGCTTTTCAGTGGATCAGTGATCAATTTTGATTGGATAGGAATGGCGCTAAAAGTTGCGTGGCGAGCTTCATTAAGATCGGTCCACTGATCCAATTGACAAACGCTTCCTAAGTTGCACTTGGCACTGCGACTTTTTTGGATTCAAACGGTAACAATCCAACACCACAACTGCGGTTTCCTCAGAAGATTAAAACACTGGTGTGTTATGATCTCAAAACGAGGAATGCATGACTTCATTGGTTTCCACTGAAGGATATCTTTGGTTGGACCAGGTGTAGTACATACACAGATGGCCAATCGATAACGGATGCACTTCAAAAAAAGCTGATTGGTCGGAAATGATTTTCGACAAATTCCCGGCCCACTTCTTCGCAGGTGGAATACAAAGAAAACGTGCGGGAAGGTCGGAAACTTTGTAAGGTACTTTGACTCTCATGTTGGTGAGGCTCCTAAATGACCAGCAAACAAGAACCTCGTATTTGAAGTAGGTTCCGCGATTCGTACTTCATGCTTGGATATGCCTAAGAATTACCCTGGGGTCCTGCAAAATAGAAACATTTCCATGGTTGATAGAAAGAAAATTCGAGACCAGTTCCTCCATTTAAAAACTCGCTCATCATTTGTTCACGTTGTTTTGTGAACTGTAGGATGATCCTTACAACCTTATTAACGATATTGAAGATACTCGTGGAAGTTATGAGACGAGCAAACATGGGGAACTAAAATTGTTTTCTCTTTGCCCACATGCATAAAGGACTATTTGGAGATCACGGGTATATGAAATTCACACGTACGTATTCCGAACTGTACATGAGCTAATGAGTTATTGAATCAAATAAATGACTTCAGAGTCGGACATAATTAAGCTAGCCTGATTCCAATGTCCTCAATGGATCGATACCAGCTTGGATCGTACAGGTCGGCGTCACTTGAAATATAAATTTTTTGTCTTAGAAAGTGTGCTGTTTGTTTGTGACGTGACTGTTTCCGACCGGTTATGACGCAGTTGCACTTGAAATAACTTATTTCTCCCATCACTCAGGGACAGCAGATTGTTTTCACATGTTTTGTCTGACAGCCGTTCGTCGTACGAACAGCGTATGACGCTTCGCCCAAGCAGGCGAATGATTATACAAACAAGCTGGCGATATGGTTCACCGGTTTGTGTTTTAGCTGGGACCTGAAGGTTGGACCGGAACCGAAACCAAGACGCAGTTTATCAGCGATATGTGGCGTATCAGTAGAATGTTTGATCTTTGTGGTGACTTGTTCATCGATCTGTTCACTTCAGAAAGGAAGTTTTACGTGAAAGCGCTATTTCTCAAGCGAATGATGTGTGTTTCACTGATGTATCGATTCTTGTCTCGACTCGTTCAGAGTAACCACTTTGCGAAAATGTGTTCTAAAAATCGAAGTTCCTCATGAAAACTGTCAGACGAATTACCTTCCACCGTCCTCAAATGTCTGATCAAGTTTCCACTTTGTTGCAACAGGACCAATTGGATTGACATACCAACCCGCCCAAGTGTGTGATTTATGAACTTTTGAATGTTGACTTCAAGAAAGGTTAATTGACCCTCGTTTTCCGCCCCAAAAGTGAAACTGATATTCGTGTGAACCGATTAGAAGGCGTTTGACATGCCGATTATATTTTTATCTTAATTGGCAATTACTTAGTTCTCACCTTCTCAACAGGGGCACAAAGCAACTTGTTCAATCAACAATACTAGGTGTTGGGTGGATTGACTTAATTTGGATTCTAATTTTTTTCATTTACTCACAGCAATAAAAACTGTCGAGCTGATCACATCAAATCAGAACAAGTTCAGTTGTATTATACTCGAAATACGCGGTGAAAAATCGTATAAAGCCAAAACGTTCTTTTCGTGGACTTCCATCTATATCATCCACAAAAAAGACCCATTGAAGGTCACCTTGCTGGGACGTGTTCTAGAGCTAGAACAAAGCGACTTGTAAGCGGTACAGGTAAACTGTTTCATCAACTGGGAGCTGTGTCTGTTCTTGGAGTTCTCTGTGTGCCAGGGGTGAACAGTTGACCAATTCTGAGGTGTCTGCTTTAGACAGGTTTGTTTAAATTGACTTAACACCAAAACTCACAAATTTTGCTCTCTGCCTGCAACGTTGCTGACCACATCATAGAAGTGTCTGGTGTACCTATTTGCTTTCTCAGCAGGTAGTTTTAGGATGTCAATTCAAAATCTAGTCAGCTCATTTGATGCAAACACAGTAATGTCCAATATCGATCTTACTGGTCAAGTGTATCGAAAGGATCCCGTCCACGGAAACAACAACCTACCTTCTGAAGGTAGGTTATCAAATAGTATCTTTACGTTATAAATCTTCGTATGCATTTCGGTGATGTGCATATGAGAGTAGTGTGATTTGTTCGTCTAAGAGAGGATTAACGAGCAAAAGTTACAACAAGGTTCACCACAGTTTCTGCGTACAAGGTTGGCAGTGAATTGGGACACGGAGTAGTCCGGGAAATGTGGCACTGGAACGGTCCATCGGTCGATCGGCACTAGAGAGCAGAAGGTCGTTGGTTTGTTTGCCGAGCTAAACGATCGAACCAACGACCATCTACTCTGCCTGAGTTACCAACACTCTCCTCTATAGAAAGCAGAAGGATAGACAGGTTCACTCTGTAGCTCGTTTTACTCAACGAACGTCATGCTGTTTCATGCTATTGAGGGATTGGGCGGGTTAAGAAGGTGTTTGGTGGTTATGATAAATAGGTCCAAAAAGGAATGGGCAACCGTAGTTCGATACAATGAAAAAAACACCCCACTCCGGGGACGCCGTTCGAGACTTCGATCAAACGGATCACCTCGCTCAAGTGTTAATATGTTCACACGTGATGATTTAGAGGTATCCAGTATGTGGCAGTAAAGTAATCGTAATACGCTCGTCTCGCTGATGTTCTCACTTCAAATTCCGAAGGTATGTACTACTGATGAGCTATAGTAAGAAGGAAACCCCATTCCAGTGCTCTCTCTCTTCGGTGTGGACTCAGCAGGATAACTGCCTCAGTGCAGAACGAGGACTGATGATGTGTGCAGCTCAGAGGAAAGTTAATTTCACAAGATGAGCGAAAATTCCATCTGAGAATTTGTCACTCGAAAAGCTAGTCAACACGTGATCACGTGGTGAAGGTTCCGTGATTGAGAGATGAGTGGCGGTATGTTCCAATTAAACACAATGCTGATCAGCCACTCATGGTTAAGTGCTCAAAATATTAGCCTGGAGGTCGCGGATTGGAAACCATCTGAAGTTACGTGGGATGCTCACCGCTGATGATTCGTAATAAGGATGAGACAGCTGTACAGTGCTTCTGCGTTTTATCAATAAACTGATTTCGGTTGCAGGACAAGATCCCAACTGAGGAGGACTTTGAATGAATGACATGAGCATAAGCCACTCACTCAATGAGAACAATGCATACGAATCTGCATCCGTAGGTTGGTTCAATCCACTGAATTAGCTTTGGTCCATTTCAGAAGACCGGAAAGTGAACAGAACAAAAATGCTAAGGTATCACTGAGAAATGCAAGTTTGTTAGTACATAAATCGCTTGGCAACTGCCACTAGGCGAGCAGAGTAGTGTTTTCGAAGAACATCACGTGCTTCACATGATCAGTGAGGGAGCTATCAATCACCTTTGCTCAGGTGACAGACAGATTCTGTAGAACAAACCTGGAGAAATAACAAGTATAATAACGAATGTAACATTCCCTGCACGAAGATCTCGAAATCGCGCCGAATTAGAACCGGAAACATGAGGCAACCACTGTGCTGTCATCCAGCTGAAGAATACCGTAAACAAGAGATTTAGCCGAGATTTAATTGTGCCTCCCATTAGCAGGAGGTGGACTTACAAATCAGTATACCAATCAGCTGATTTTCAAAGCTCTCAAAGACAGATCGTTGTTAGTGAGAAGAGGTTTGTCAGTCACTGAAGTCAGTTTACGCTGAAAAGCCGAGGACCATTGTACAGCTGTTTCATCCTTATGGAGGATCATCCATTGTGCGAATCTCACGAACCTCCAAGGTCGTGGGTTCCAGATTCCTAGGAGCTTGGTGAGATGTGCACTGCTGAAGGTCGTGGGTTCCAGACTCCTAGGGGTTTGGTGAGACGTACACTGCTGAAGATGAAACAGCTGTACAATGCTCATCGGCTTTTCAGCAAAGATGGTCTTCACTTACAGGATGAAATCTCTATCAAGATTTTCAAATCTCCCCACGCTACCAACGGGCTAAGTTCACTCTAAAAGTAGGTAAGGGACTTAACCGAAATGCGTTCATAATTTTGTCGAACTTCTTTAACTATCAAGCGGAAGCCTGAGTCACATCCGGTCAATTGAACACCAGTGAGGTTATTCGAGTATGTCGTCTGGAATACTGGTAAACTGCGCAGCACAATCAAATTGCTTGGATGGATTCCAGGTCACTACCGACCTGGTCACAAGTCACATGCCCCAAAGTCACTCTAATCAGCACGTATCCCAGGTCGTTCCACTCTGCGTAGGATTACCTACTGGTCTGTTTCTTTGTATATGACTGTAGTGTAGATGTGACAATACGCAATGTGGTATATACTTGGAGCTGTGGTGTTCTGTGAAGCGGCACGGGTAGGTAGCAGCCTGCTAACCACGCTCATTCTCAACTGTCCAGTTGTTTTCACCCAGCAGTCTGGCAACCCTCGAAAATTTTCCAGTCCTTTGCTCTCTCTGTATACCTTTTTGTTTTGTCCGCAATCTTTCACCCAGCAGTCTGGCAACCCTCAAGAATTTTTCAGTCCTTTGCTCCCTCTGTATACCTTTTTGTTTTGTCCGCAATTTCATTTGATCTAGGGACCTGTTACCTAGGTCGCCAGTGAGAGACCGCAGACGTGATTGTTGCAACTTAGTCCCAGCCTTCGTGAGATCGAACAGCGACAAAACCAGGCTCTGTGGAGTAGTCATATTTCCCCAGATTTTTCAATTTCCATATTCTCTGGTCATCACAGCTAGGACAACATCAACTTATCATCGACCACGGTACCTCTCATCGAGAAGACTCGAGGAAGAACTTAAACTTGACAGTGAGATTCGTTCTGATCCTGAGCTAGTCAAGTTCGGAGTGTTGCCCATCAGAGAGAATTTCAAGAGTTCAAAGGGACTGAAGACTCTAGATATTAGACACTAAATAATGAATCATTGGTTATTGATCCGATTCGTCGCCTGACGCTTACAAACACAGTTTTGTGTTTGCCTTTTTCACTTTGCAATCACTTTTTGCCGACACCAGAATGTGTGCTGTTACTGAAAGACCCGCTTCATCCTGCTTGAGGCTTACCGGCCAAATTCCACGTGGGTAAAGGGCAGCATGTTATGGACTGTCTGGTTGCACTTTGTCCGGCTACATTTGTCAGAGAGCCACACACCTTGCATATGCATGTGGTCTAAACACGTTGATCGGGACAGGACAATAGACGAGAGGCTTAGAAGTTTCTTACGAGTCCCTGTTTATCGTGGCATCCGACGATGTATTATGAGCCGATACCATAAACTCCAAGTTGGGAAGATCCGACAAGCGAGCGGTAACACGGGTTAAAAGCTACCCCACGGTATCACACAACTCAACCAGGCCTGAAACGAACTGAGGGTGCATAGTTCGACAATGTGATTGTTCACCCTGCAGTGCAACAGGATCTTGGAGCACTTTTGCAGTGTGCTCACACTGCAATAGTTCTTAGGTCCTTCGTCGTCTAATGTCGGTTATACTATCCTAGGATCATGCACCGTCGACGCTAACCTGTATGTAAGTAAGATCGATTTATGCATTCTGTCCACTACTTGATAAATGCTTTACTATATGTGGCGGGAAATGTTAGATTCTTTGTGATACTTGTCCCGAGGTAGAAAGTTGAAAAATGATGAAAACGGATTGCGGGATTCGGGGAGCCTTGTATTCATGCTGTCATCATACCAAAACTGTAGAAAGCGGTGTAGAAAGCGTAATACCTGGGGTTTAGGGACTATGAAACCATAAATCGGTTTGATTACCATCACCGTTGTCAGCTGGATACCATGTGATGATAGGACCAGCGTTCCTGTGATTTCTTCCTATCTTGAATAACGGTCCCGTGAGCATTGCTTACATCCATGCTGAATTGCCTTATTGAGTCAGATTTCCAGAGTGAATTACAGATCAAAGTGAGTGGACAAAGTCATCTGGAGGTTGAAAATGACACCTATTGTGCCCGTTCTGTATGGAACCAGATTTACGTTGCTCAGCAAATCTCAAACTGAAAAAAATGCTGTATTCGGTGTTTTATTCTTTTTTTTTCGTAGGATACTAACAGGATAACACCTGTGGTCCACGGGTTTCTGTTTACTGCTCACGAGTAGTTTTCATTAGTAGGAATATTTCGATTCTGTCTGCGAAATTTAGGGGAGAGGTCTGCAAGTATTTTTTTAGTACAAAAAGAGGGTGATGCACTACGACACACTGCGTTCTCTCTCCTGAAGAGATCGTTTTTAATTAGTTCCGCCAGAAAATGTTTTGGATAAGTTTTACGGTAATTCGCTCCAGCTGACCAGTGCGCTGTTCGAATACGCACAGAGTTTTCTAGACTTCACTACAAGGGGTATACTCAGTAGTACTTGGCTTCTGTTTGTATGTATATTTCCAGCCTCTACATTCCTGCAAGACACAACAGCCTCATGGATTTATTGGAGTACGGGTACATTCATACTATGCTTCCACACTAACAAAATTCGGGCCACTCGGTGAGCGAGTCAAATCCGAATGGGGTTTGTGACGTCGACGGAGTGAGGGAGCCGGTGTTGTCTGGATACATGACAAACGGGAGAATCAGCTGGGTTCCAGGTGAGTCTCTCGCAAAAACCAAATTGATTTGCAAATGTGTGTATTTCTCGAAATCAGTCCAATTTGGGTTCAAGTAGAACATAAGGTTGACGGAAACTCGGGGACTGCACCTACCTGATGAGCCCCAAGAAGGACGAAACCGGTCATGGGCTGTCGACGAATTTTCAGCAACCTTATGAGTAGGGTATTACGTATATACATGAGCCGGTGTGTGCTTTCAATGGTAGACGACCGAAGGTGAACGTGCACACACAGCTGACTGTCCAAACCTACCCCAATCGGTTCGTCTGGCTGGTCTTAACTAGAACCGACAAAGGCAGAGTGCTGTGGAGCAAATATGATCTAATTCATATTGGTTCCGCTCAGAATCGTCCCCTGTGACGAACGAAACACTTGCGCTTGCTTTAGAACGGAGAAAACATAGGAACCATCGACACAGTCTGCGGTGACAACCCCGTTTGGGGTTGTTTACACTGAGAGTGAGGCAAACTTTCAGGCTTATTTCCCTATTAAAACTGTATTGAAACATGAAATGAAGAACTGAGATCATGGCATCACGTAGAAGGTTTCAGGAAGTACGCAACCATCGGTACGGAATTTCAAAATCGGCTCCAGTTTCGTAAAAGAATCTACTTTTCCTGGACGTTTTGTGGTAGCGTTGATTAAAATTAATCTCTGTCCGAAAGTACATGTCAAAATTTCCAGGGTTTTAATTCGTTTTTAAGGTTTTCTGAAGGACGCTGGGGCAGCAACACCACATAGAAAAATGAAAGGAATCTGGACAGCATCCAAGCCAGTTCAGTCTTACCCCGGTAGAAGAAAATTGAATAAGAAATCCGAGTAATCTTCTAAGATTCCGTTAGACTATGAGACTAGTTTCTTACGCTTCCATTGGCATTCATGCTCATTGGTCTCCTTCATGTTGACTTATCGAGCGATTCATTCACCGAACAGTCTTCATTCGTGCTGTCTAACCAATTCTATTCAGGTTTCTCTATCATATATGACTTCATGAGCATGCCAAAACTATCGCAATGTTAAATTTTCCCGTCCTTGTCTCTTTTCCACACCAAGTTTCACCGGATTTCAAGCAAATAGCTTGCATGCAGACTACTCGATGAACGGCTTATGCAAGAGACCCGTATAATGGAGTACACCGACTGTGCTGGTTTGAAGATGAGTAAAAACCTTCGTATGGATTGTTATGAGTCCTCGTGCCAAAATTATCGGTTCAGTTTCTTTCTGCCTGAAGAAGCCTGAGTTGGCTTTGCTGATATTCAGATTCAGATTCATGGTTTAGGTCCAGACAGGATTTGCACGGTCCGTTTCAGTCGAGTAAGTTGTCCGATTTTCACTTCACAAAATTAGTCGTTTCATGGAAACATCTCTTTATTATTCGCTGACGAAATACTAGTTCGTTGTGTGTGTGTGTGCATGAGCAAGATCAAACTGTTTTTAAATCGCGTTGCGTATGGTGAAGGTTATTTTTAGATTCTCATGATATTAAGTTCTATGTAAAGTTAAACTTGACCGAAAATGAGTAAGTTGGCCCCAGGGACTCCAGAGTACGGCTGTCCTAAATAAGGGCAGTGAATTTATCCATATGCAACCCTGAGTAAACTCAGTTTAATAGGGGTAATACTTTGTCTCGAGCAGTGGATGGAAATTCAAACTTGTATGCATCGCTAACCTGTCCTGATTTTGTGAGTGACCGCTTGCTTAGAAAAGAGCCACCTTTCGTCATAGTTCCAGGTATTATCCACCTCTATCCCCTGAGGTTAGTTTGAAATTAGAAAAGATGAATATGCTGACCGAGGGTATGTTTGTATAACCGCTTATAGCCTCATAAGTCTTAATAAGGCTTGGTGTGTTCAGTTTATAACATGAAAACGGCTCCAGGTGCTTCAACTTGTCATGGGATGTTTGACTGCGACTTCGTTGTATTCCGTCGTCTACGGAAATGTCCGTCATCATTGATGTCTTCTGCAGTATTTGTTAAAGCAACAGGAACAACAAGAAATGTCGGTATCCTGTAACTGCAAATGTTCATTACAGGATCGGACGAGAATGGCTTCAATCAGTCGGTCAAATGCGTTGTTTTCAGCCCATCTTACGGGCCTGACGGCGCTACGAAATCTTACACATTGGCTGAAAACCTACACATATGGTGGAAAAACCCTATGACCGCCAGATTCCTCACACTCTACTTTATTTAGCTAATTGCATGAGAAAGGGTTACGACCGCCAGATTCCTCACACTCCACTTTATTTAGCTAATTGCATGAGAAAGGGATGCTTTCTAACTCAGTAGAAGGAATGAACAATCCCTGAATTTCAATAAAAACATGCATTTGACTGTACTCAACGATGATTGCTAATTATTATTTGAAGTTGGCAGACCGCTTTGAGGCATTCTGAGTTTATTGTAGATGTATCCTACGGTCCAACTAACGGTCTACCCTGAAAATAGTCGACAAAACTCTTTAAATCAGGCCATGGGGAACATTTGCAGTTCGGATAGAGAGCTCCCTCTGTCGAACTACCATGAGGACTACTGGCTCCGCACGCCGTCCACCGGAAGCCATTGATCATTCTGCTGGCGGGCTTGACCGTCAGTTGTGCCTGTCCATTTGCTCTCGCTGTGACGTCGGTGTATTGTTTGTCCCACCTCATGTGATCGGCTGATTTGGTTGCACTGGTGCACTGTCGCACTCGAACAACAGGAGGCTTGGGTTTCTCACTTGCACTCGTCGGTCGCGTAGACAGCGACACTGAAAGTCGTCCATGCAACGGCGCAACCCAGTTTTCTCTGTTCGGCAAATGTCACTGCAACGAAATCTTACACCAGAACGAATCAATAAATAATTGATTCTTTTGCCCGGAAATTCAGGTCTTGACTGAGTTATTCTGTGGATGATTAACTGTATCGTCAGCAGTTCATAAAGTTGGTACAGACTGCACCGTATTTTCCGAATGTCATGAGCAGAGTCGACCGCGATTTGCTAACTTATTCGGTCTGCCCACAAGTAGAAGTGGATTGGAATGACATATTGTGTATATGGTACAATCAACTGAGCAATGAAAGTCATAAGTTTTCACTCCAATGCAACCACCTGAAAGCAAATACACGCTACAAGTCAGCTAAATTCAATCCAATAATTGGCGCTTATCGGATCTGCCCTGTGATTGGTGAACAGAGATCATATGTTCTGTCTTAGTCGCACGTGCTCATCCTCGTCACCAGTGACAGCAACACGTAACACAGGCAAGTTGATAAATTTGTGGTATCTTCCGAAGTGAATTTTGACCTCACAATCTGATCCGGGCTACGAAAGAAGATTTGGTCCCTCTGAGTTCCCAAACTGGTTTGGAGCCTTCAGAAGAACAGTCCAGATAGATTACGTCTGATGGATACCCCACAAGATGACAGTCTGTCTGCGGGTAAACAACTGTAATCAAGCACAAAATTATATTTGCCTCTTTTCACCAGCAGGTTTTCGAGGCACAGCAAAAATAAAGGAGAAAATACCGTAAGTTGGAGTCAACAATCTCAAGTTTTTGACCTATTCGGTAACCATAGGTGAATATGGGCAATTTAGAACCAGGGCAATAAGCACATGCGTATGCACGTCAACATCAGTGTAAGACAACCGATGCTGACAGAACAAACTACGCTCAAGACTAATGGAAATTGTCTGACAGGCGACTTCCTAATCCGTATTTCCTGGGACACATCATGTAGGTGTAGTCTTCGAGTTTCTACCCACACAGTTCGGTTGAATCCAAGCTTCTTTCCTTTAGGTCTGTTTTGAGACTGTTCGTACCTGCACCGTCATAGCTGACACGCTGTTTCAGTGCACGGATAACGAATTCAAAGCAAACATGCATGTGAAATATGCCCTCGTCCGTTTGCCCAAACTTCTAAACGTCAAAAGCGCCTTGCGCATAACGAATCAAAGTCGTTTCCCATATTCCTCACTAAAAACCACTTGTGTGGTGACTGTCATGTCGTCAAAGAACCTTACTGTGATTCAGAGATTGTCATACTTTTGTACTGTTATCTAATCGGGAAATAAGTTTTGGCTTGTGACAGTCTTACACGTATGTATGGGACGAACACTAAGACCCACTGGTTATTCGATGCCACATCTTCCCTCATTTCTCATGCAGGTTCCATCGGATTTCGTGCACGGTGAACTGCTGAGCAACCCAAGTTGGTGGTCGGGTGACGTGACTTGTATCGTGCTCACAACCCAGGTGGGGTTGAAAAAACAGGACATGGAATATGGGCAAAGTCAGTTCGTGTGGTTAGTCAAATGGCCGTGTATCCAAGCTTTTCCAAGCTTTTATGGAAAGTGAGGGTCCGCAATTAGCTTGCAACCGATTCGTCCCTAGTCAAGGAGACATCGTCAGTGGGCGGGTGAATGTGCACTTCCTCCTTACCTGCCTGAGGTCATATAGTTTTCGAAAAGTATCCAATACCCTCTCGTATGATTTACTGATTGGCATACACCCTTCTTGTAATCTTATTGGCCGGTTCGCAATTTGCACTACGTAGTGATCTGTATACTTCACATTCCATTGGCTTGTTGGATAACTCCTTTGAGGTTTTTAGGTCCACTGCTCGATCGCTCCTTTACTGATTTGTGTTACGTTGGGGTCTTTGTTGCTTGAATTTGGTTGGCTGTTATGGCTATTCCTATTTTTGGCCGCTCCTCTTCTTCGATCCGTCCGTAGTTTGTACCACCATCTCATCTTTTTGAGTTTGATTGGCGGGTTGCACTTCCTCCTTTGGTGTGGGTTTTGGGTTCTTTGTGGTTCCCATTTTTTTGAGCTCGGGCAGTTAATTTGATGCCTCCCTTGGTTGAGTCGTCATTTAACCATCTTCGATATATTGATTCGATGCTAGTCTTGGAAAGTGGATTAGTCCACTAGATTTTTTATTTGTCTGCTTCTTCTGTACACGTCCGCTCCGGTTTTTTGTGCAGATTTGGGTCATGTAGTTCTTTTGCTGTCACTGGTCGACAGACTGGTTGGATTTCAATGTATTTCTTTGTTTCTTCACTGGAGTACCAAACTTCCACAAATTCACGTTTTCTTAGCTCTTGTCCAGGCCAGTATGCGAACGTTGCTCCAGTCCAATTTGTGTCCATCTTGACCTTCGTGCACAAAGAATAGTGGAAATTGGCCGCGTCTTTTGGTTGCAAGCTTCTGTTCATATATTCCGGTAGAGAACTCCCTTCCTGTTTGCCCCACGTAGTGTTCGTTTCAATCGTCTTACTGAATCTTGTGTACGACGTTGGTCCTTAACATTGTGTCCAAACGTGTCTTTGGGTTAGACAGCACTCTCCATAGGGAGCTCGCAGGCTTGTGGGCCACACTTGTCTTATATTGTTGTAACAAGTGTGCAGTCATTTTGGAAATATTCCTGATGTATGGAAGTGTCATCTTTTTGCGTCTGCTTGCGCTGTTGAGTTAACCGAACTGGGTTTCCTGAGGGTCAGCCAGATGAAGTTTCTGAGGTATCCATTTATCTTAAAAGCGATTCGTTTCCCGGACTTATGACTCCGTAGGGATTCAGTGCGTCACAATATGCTTCAAAGGGGTCCGAATATAACTGTTCGTGACACTTTCGATGATTGCTGTGGTAACCGAGAATTTGGCCTGTATGTGTCGTAGCCCTTCTGTAGACTTCTGGCGTAGTTGTACGTTTTGACAATCCCATCATAAGGACGTCTAAGAATGCCAGCTCTTCATCAGTTTCTTCCTCCAAAAAGCGCTGTTTATAGGCTGGCTGCATTGTGGTTCAGTCATTTTGATGATGACAAACGTGTCGTCCACTTAGCGGATCCATAAATTGAGGCTTATTCCGGAAGTACAATCCGTTCCAGTTTTTGCATTACAATTTCTTCAATAAATCTAGAAATCTGAGATCCAGTAGGTGTTTTTGGTAGTTGTTCACAACACTCCCCGTTGAATTAAAAATAGGTGCTCAGGCATAAGTTGTGAAATTTACAGAGGTTTATATTCCTCAGTTTTTCCAAGGACTGTCTGTATTGTTGACATAGTATTGCGCCCCACTGGGGAGATATTTCAACCTCCTCGACAGTTCTTTTGGCAGGTTATACGTTGGAGTCCTCGGCAGTGATAGGATTAGTCATAACGGTGTTGTCTCTTTATGTACTTTCGGGAGTCCATAGAGCAAGGATGGCCAAGTCCTGAGCAAGCATTTTCCAGTCTCTTGTGATATTTGAAGCACTCAGGTTTTTACTGAATTTGTCCGCAAGTTTTTTACCCTGACTATTCGCGATACGGCGATATGTAGTCGCGTCGCTTATTGGGGCTTTCGCTTTGTTAATGTAGACCTGCTTGTTTATTATGACCGTCAGTCGGTAGAATGACGATTGTCTCGTCTTTCGTTAGCTTGTTCATTGCTCCCATTTCTTCGCTTGACAGGGCACTGATTTCTTTGTCGCGTGTGATGGCTGGAACTTCAGTTTGGTGGAGGTACTTCTGAGTGTCCTCGTCAAGTTGAATGTACCATTAGTGTCCTCATTTGTTAAACAAAAATAACATAAAAAATCATAAGACGAGATACACTAACAAAGCCTGTTTTGAGAGCGTGAGGTTACAACAACCAGGTGCACCTTAATAAGGATAATTAAATTACGAAAATAAAAGTTGCAAACGGAGGACTTATCAGTTTGAGCGCAGGTTGCAATAGGTCCTCCGAGTTTGCTTGGACTTAGGTAGTCGCGTTTATTTTGGCAGTTCCACTGGTAACTGTTCCCTGGTTGTCCGCAGTTTGGTGTGTTCAGCCGGTCCATGGTCTGACGAAACCACATGGCCTCCTTTAAACGTTCACGGAACTGGAGTTGACCTGTTGTTCATCAAGGTCGTATTCCTGTCAAGATGTTCACGCGTGATAGTGAGGCAGACAAAACAGGATGGGGATAATAGGTGTAGGTGTAATATTGATTGGGGGAGTAATTAAGTGGAAGGGTAACCGTTACAAATACTCTCCCTTTAGAGAGGGATAATTAGGCGCTGTAAGTAGGTGGGATGTCATCCTGCGACGAATCGATCAGGCCAGTGGACATGGCGGCCGGAGTGTGCAATTCGTGTGCTAGTGGTCGGAGGGATTTGGGCTGATGACGAGGTCAGCGTTGGTTGCGTTGAGTCGGATTTGAGCCTGCAGTTCGGCAGTTCTGTTACTTTTGAGAGTGGATCAATAAAATCGGAATGAGCGATCAATACTACAGTATCAGTTTCATCACGTAACTGAATGGTGAAATATTTGGCTTGGTGGCTTATAACAGCAAATGAACTCCCATAAGGAGGTCAACTACGATCCCCCCTGGATTTGGTCATCACCAACGAAAGACACTTCGTTGATCAGGTGACAATTAACGCTCCACTGGGACATAGCGACCACTGCGTGCAGACCTTTGACTTCGTCTGATAGTGGATCAGAAATCCCGAACCCCAAACGTGGATTCGAAACTTCTGGCGTGCAGACTTTTCAGGAATGCGCATCTTTCTTGAACAAGTTAAACTGGGACCAGCTTAGTGGCAGACTTATACTGGACCATTGTCCAGAAAGTTCAAAGGCTGACGCGTGTTCATCCCAAAAAGCCAGCACGCAGTCGGAGAGCCACAAGCTACCTAAAAGGATTCGGCGTCTTCTGGAAAAGAGGTCTACAACTATTTTCAAAAGGCACAGAAGATGAGCTGGCATTTCGTAAAATGCGGAACCGCTGTAAATCAGAAATCCGCCAATGGAACATACAAAAACAAGCCACCATTCCGACCTCGCCCGGAAAAACAGAAATGTGCTGTTCAAATACATGAGACATCGCTGCAGAAACAAGCCATCCGCGTTCTCCTTGAGGGACAGGAACGGGGAACCCACGAGTGACCCAATAGTGGTCTGAGTTCTACAGAGAACACTATGCAGGTCTATATTCAGCCCCAGCGTCCTCGTCACATCCAAGCTTGTCAAACTTGTCGAAGCTACGAACGGCCTCTAACCGACTTGGTATTCACGGTGGAGGACATTCGTCAACTCTTGCACAAGATCAACCCATTCTGCGCGTTGGGGCCCGACGAAGTCCACCCAAGGATCCTGAAGGAAACGTCGTTTACACTGGCAACTCAATTCCATCTGGTGTTTCGTCAGTCGCTTGACGAAGGCCACCTTCCCTCTGTTTGGAAGGAAGCGATTGTCACGCCAATCTACAAAACTGGTGACCGACTATCGCCTGGCAGCTACAGGCCTATAAGCCTCACTAGCGTGCCATGCAAGGTGATGGAACGCATTCTGAAGCGAGCCATTCTAGATCACCTTACTTCCAACAACTTGATTTCTCAGTTCAACACGGATTCTCCCAAACCGTTCCTGCGTGACGAACATGCTCGTATTTATGGACAGCTTAACCCAAGCCAAGGACGAGGACTCATATCGGATGCCATATTTTTCGACTTCTCAAAAGCATTTGATCGAGTCCCACACGTCCTCTGCTCCACAAACTCGAGTCTTACGGGATTCAAGGGAAAATCCTACACTGGATCAAGGCATTCCTATCAGACAGATCATTCCGAGTGAAAGTAGGCTCGACCTACTCTTCTGCGGCGCCGGTCTCCATTGGAGTTCCTCCGTTTTGGGACCTTTGCTGTTTCTGATATACGTCAATGACCTTCCAGATGTTTTTCAAGTCCATGTCTACTTTTTGCGGACGACTTGAAATCGTGGAGTTCCAATGCCAGTGCCCTCCAAATTGATGTAGACGCCGCAAAGCAGTGGTCGTTGGACTGGCACCTTCCTCTGAATGACGAAAAGTGCGTCCATATCATTTGGAGGAGACTCAGCGAACTCCTTTGTCATGCATGGTGAGAAAGGACCAGAAGACATCACGAGGATAGATGCCAAAAGGGTTTGGGTATCTGGCTCTCTCCAAACCTGTCCTTCTCACTGCACCTTGAGAAATCGGCTGAAGGCATTCGCTGTTTACGGATGATTCGGCGCACCTTCTCTATTACTCGCATGGACTTCCAAATACTCTATGGGGCCTATGTCAGACCGCTCCTTGAATATGCCAACCCGGTTGTCTACTCAGGACGCACGAAAGACGTAATCCTCATTGAGCGTGTCCGCGAGCTGCTACGAAAGTGGTTGCCAGCCATCAATCCATGGACTACGAAACGCGTCTCGCGGTGCTCGACCTCTTTCCCTGGAGTATCGTCGCCTCCGGGGGACTTAATTCTTACTTAAGCCCTGTTTGAACAAGGCTTGGCCAACAGGTTTTTCACCGTTGACCCAGCAAACACACGGCGGGGACATGGTAAGAATATTTTCAAGCCAGGCGCACACCTTCATCAGGCAAAATTTTTCTAATTTCGGGTAGTAGCTGCGTGGAATAACCTTCCTCCGTCGGTTGTCCATGTCCCATCTAGAACCCAGTTCAAGGTACCATTAGACACTTATTTATGCGAGTCCTCGCGCTGGCAAGCATATTGCCCCTTTTCACTTTTCACTTCAGGTGAACGACAGCCACTGAACGACAAGAACAAAACCGATCCGGGAAACTTGGGCGAAAGCCTCGATCCTGTGTATCAGTCCGTGAGTCTGTGAGGTTGTAACGGGCGTTTGACGCGGTCGCAGCGGATGAAAACGTCCGTACAAGTAGAGAGGTCAGGAGAAGCATAAGAAGATTTATTAACCATTGGTGGAGAATGATAACGGAGACGTGACATATGTGTTTTCAGTTGAGTGACGTACGCTAATGTATCACAGGGAAAACTAGTTTCTGAAGAGGACAACTCTCCTGGGATTCGTATTGATGTACCGGAGACTAACTCGGCTGGTGTACATTATAATGTGGAACGAAATCAATGAAACAGTGTAAAGGGGAACAGGTCACCCCAGTTGTTAGGTTGCTGATGAGCTTTGATGACCGTTTTTAAATGTCTGTAAAAACGTTCAACTAAACCATGAACTTGTGGATGATACGCGGTGGTACGGATGCGTTTGCAACCTAGAACTTCAGTTAAGTGCCAGAAGAGTTGAGATTCGAACTGAGAACCACGATCTGTTGTAATGGAAGAAGGAATACCGAGTATAGAAATCCATCTGGTGTCAAAAGTACGGGCAATCGTTGTCACAGAGAGTTCAACAATCGGAATGGCTTCAGGCCATCTTGTAAACCTATCGACGCAAGTAAGAAGATACGAATTGCCGTTGGATGGAGATAGTGAGCCACGAATGTCCAAGCGAATGTGGTCGAATCGACAGTCAGGGTTAGCAAAAGTACCTATGGCGGAGTGGGTATACCGAATGACTTTATAATGTTGACAGGCCAGAGAAGTTTTTGCCCACTGACGAATGTCACGCTTCATATTCAGCCATACGAAACGCTGGGCTATAAGTTTGACAGTTGCACGAATACCAGGATGTGAAACATTATGTAAGGCATTGTACACAGTTCGTTGCATGGAGGAAGGCGCCAAAGGACGGGGAATAGGGGTAGAAACGTCGAAATTAATTGTCCCAGGTGCAATTTGAAGGGGAAGCTGTTGAATCACAAGCGGACAGGATTTAGTTTGTGAGGACGAGGAAAAAGGTTCATCCTTTTGTAGCTGAGCCATGCGTTCCAGATCGATGATGGGAGTATATACAAGTTCATTAAGTGCTCGACGAGATAACCTGCCTGCCAGGATGTTGAGACGTCCCGAGATATGACGAATGTCGTTGGTGAACTGCGAAATATAGTCTAGGTGACGTAGTTCGCGAGGAGAATTTCTGTAGGGCAAAATTCAATGGCTTAAAATCCGTGAAGACACAAAATTGTCTGCCTTCAAGAAAATGACGAGTAGACAAGGTACGCAAATGTTCTAAATGCTGTTCGGATGTGGGGCTAGCAACCAAGATATCGTCGAGATAAGCAAAAACCGAGGGAGGTCCATTTAGCACCTGGTCAATAAAACGCTGAAATGTTTGTGCTGAATTACGGAGGCCGAAAGACGTGCGCAAAAATTCAGATAGCCCAAAATGTGTAGTGATAACAGTTTTATGAACATTTTCGGGATGTATAGGGATATGATGAAAAGCATGGAGAATGTCAATGTGGAAAAAAACGGTGCATCCGTGCAACGTGGAAGAAAAATCATGAAGGTGTGGGCTGGGGTAATGGTCAGATACGGTGACGTTATTGAGTGCCCAGTAGTCTCCAAAAGGGTGCCAATCCGAAGACGTTTGCTTCGGTACCATAGGAAGCGGTGACGTCCACATACTCTGAGAAGGTTGGATGATCCCCAGTTGAAGCTTGTGTTGAAATTTGTCTTGGGCTAACTGTAATTTCTCTTGAGCCAAAAGACGTGGACTTGTAAAAACCGCAGGACCACGCGTATGAATGTGATGAACAACGGAGTGTTTTGGTTTGTGATGATGGAAATTAGGTTTAGTCAAGTCTGGAAACTGATGTAGCAGTGCATGATAAGGTGAATCGCCACTTTTGAAATCTGTGATTGGATAGATGGAGGGCAGAACGATAGAGCGTCCTTTCGTACACCGTTGACTATTTGCATCAATAAGACGTTGTTGTCTCAGGTCTACCAAAAGGTTGAAATGAGTGGGAAAATCCCCGCCGATAGTGGAATGCTGGACGTCAGCAATTACGAAGAGCCATGTGAAGGCACGGCGTAACCCAAGATTTAGTCGTACAGTGCACTGTCTGTAAGTTTTAATAGGAGAACCATTCGCGGCGGTTAGTGTAAAAAAGAGGGGATGGGTTTGCAGGAAGCGGGATAATGCTGATGTCCGCTCCAGTGTCCACGAGAAAATTGAGGCCGGAGGACTCGTCGACGATTGTGAGGCGGTGAGCTATATGGGCGGGGCTTAGAACTTTACTCGCCTCTATAGTCCGGCCCGTGAGTTTGCCAACGATGAGTAAGGAGTCGGATGACTTGATCGGAAAGAACATAGTTGTGAACACTTCCGTGCTCTATGTCCGAACGTATGGCGATACCAACAGTATGCTCGTCCTCGGGAGAATGAATGTGAACGAGAATTTGAACGTGAACGAAAAGGTTCACGACGAAACGGTTGGTATCGGTTTATACGTACAGCCGCGACCTGATTAGCTAACTGATCGAGCCGATCGTGAAGGGCGGACATAGAATCTGATGCATCTATGGAGGAAATGTTAGTGGAACATGGTTGAATTTCGAATCCTGGTTGATTTTCTGAATCCTGTCCGCAATGCTGACAAGTCCAGCAAGAGGGACGCTATCAGGAGTGGATGCTAGGATGGTTTGTACTTCCCTTTGGTGTGGACTCACCGGAATAATTTCGCCATAACAGGAGGACGACCGTTCAAACGAGAGTGGTGTGAATATGAACAAAACACCTAGCCCGCAAAACTCCCAAATGCAGCCACAAAGCCGTCCAGTGGGTTTCAAGCGTGTGTTACGCTACCTGAGTGGGAAGTCCTGACTGGTGGGTCAATCGATCGTCACAACCAGGACAGTTACTGGGTCGTCGTTCGACCGGTCGGACACACCAATCACATCGCTCAAGAGTGAACGCGTTCGCCTGTTCAGACGTGAAAATTCTGATGCGTCCAACGTGCGTTGGTGGAGTAGTGGTAACACGCTCGCCTCGCATATCGGATGTCCGGGGTTTAAATCCTGGCACGGCCACTGGATATGCACTACTGATGAGCTTTAATGAGTGTGTTGCGCAATTGAGTGTAAGGTTCAGTGTCGTCCGGAGTCTGCAGTATATCGCGCAAGTCCGCTGTTATCTCTTCTGGAAGCACGACTAGAACCTGATAATACATAGTTTCCACGGAGAGCGAACCGAGCTTGGACTTGAGTGAACCAAATTGCTGGATCATGATGCCAGAACGGTGGAAGATGGACGGAGGCTGCACTGATGATGGGTGTGAATGTGATGATTGTTGAGGAAATACCGTGATGTGGCTTATTCAGTCGGCCCCACCAATTAGTGGTGTTCTGCTTTGTTAAACAAAAACAACTTAATAGATCGGAAGGCGAGAGACACTAATAAAGCCTATGTTTTGAGAGCGTGAGATTACAACAGTACTTCATTGCTGTTTCTAAACGAACTAGGCGGCTGAGTTTCGCGGCGCCTTTCAAGTTGAAATTCAGCCCACTAATTAGAACATCCTGTTCGACTTTTGTGAGCTGTCTGCCAGAGAGGTTCTTCATCCTGACACCGTAGTTATTTTCCTTCTCCTGCTTACCAATCAGCTTAGATGGTCTGCTTTCAAGACAGATCATTCAGTTTTTAGCGATAGATACGACTCTTCGTTCAATTGCAATGCTGAGTTGTCGTAGAAGTTCGGGTCCCAATACCATCAGGCAGGCCGCCTTATGTTCATTGACTATTACCTCGTATAGTTGCAATTGTGATCATATCTAATCATTAGCCTAACGATACACTTACCCTTCCGTGTTGCCGCCGTCCAAGTTTGTGGATGATCGAGTGGTGGTGAATGCAAGCTAATACCGAAGCTCGGCGGCCACCTGATCCAACACCATGAACGTGCCCGACCTACCAATATTTAGACACACCGGCAACTTATTCGGGTGTTGCATGCTCAAAACGGCTCGTCTTTTGCCTGTCATCAAGCCTCCACACGAAAACCGTTACACTTCTTCCACAAAAATGTGCGAAAACGTGCTCTTCCTCGAGGCGTAACCAATCAACTACCATGGGATCATCCGCAAGCTTGAATCACCAGTAAACACTTGAACTACCAATACCTTGACACATTGAAGTCACTAGGCTTATTTGTTTGCCGAATGAGGTATTGTGTCACTGATCCGCTTACAGATCGGTTAGTGCTGTGCTGGTACCTTGTCTACTACGGGTTGTTTTGCTTGTCACACGGCTGGGAAGCATTGCCGACTCTGTTCTGCTGTCTGACACACTGACCGTGTCGCAGGTTGCCCCCCAGTACGGGTCCCAGGAAAATACAAGTACTGTTCTCGGCCACTCACTAGATTTGTTTCTCCTAGTTGGCGTCCCAAACCGGATGACTGGAGGGATTTATTGATTGGCAAGAGGACCACTGTAGAATCCCGTGCTGAGCTGTACGTGTGCCCTTTGATTTGGTGATAATGCATTGTTTGGCACAATGAACGCTGGAGGATGCAAGTAGCTCGACTGTATCGTACCAGGGGACCTCCTTTCTATCGAGGCATCTTTAGAACTACGGCTAGAGGTTTTTACTCATCTTGTTTACATCGTTATGGTTTTCAAGAGATTTTTCACTTTGCTCGTCACATGTGCTCTCAGTTCTTCCTCAACTTTTTTGGGACACATGACTAACTAGACACCAGATCTTGTCGTTGACCAAGAGTGAGTTGATGCACAAGCTTTTAATGCCTTGTAACACTCGTCTCGCCTCGAAGCGGTTTAATAATTTGGATCGTCTCTTTGTTCAGCCAGTGAACAGAACGCAGACCCAGAATCCTGCCTATCAGAAATAGGTTTGTTACACAATTATGGCCTTTTGTGGAATAACGGCTATCAAAATGTATAAAGCGATTCCTTCCAGTTAGAAAAATCGCTCGCTTCAGAGAGTAGCACTATATCAGAGGGATTAACGGTTTTCGGGTATTTTAATAGTTTATAGCGTGGAGATAAGTCAATTACAGCTTCTAGTGCATCAAGTCAATTAGTCATGTGGAAATTCCTGCTGAAAAAACGACACCAAGTCACGTGGATTTTGGTGACAGTATAGCAATGGCAACATATCGATCCGGATATCAAGTGGTTCTGAACCGTGTCATTTCACCGAATGGTATTTTGTTACACTCCGCTCCAAAGCAATTTCTGTATGTGTTGAAATGGAGTTTGGAAAATCAGCTTGGCCCATTAACGATTTTTCTGCTTTTCTCACCGGCACAACATGAACTATCACCTTCAGTGAATCCAATTGGCTTCGTTGACATTATAGAAAAAGCATAAGTGTCGTGACGGTAGCGTGCACACACACCTGACTTCTAAATTTAGTACCCTGTTATGCATATGCACAGGACTTTGGTGAATGTCTGGCAGCAGATAGCCAACGGAGACGACAAACATAGCAGTTTTCTGTTCAGCCGCGGATTAAGCTGATCGCCAGTAAAATGGACTACATATCTAGGCCCAAAGCGAGCTTAGTGTGTAGGGGTGGAGTTGGACAAAAGAGAAATGAACGCTTAATGACGCGACGCTTTGGAAAGAGTACACATAATTTGCGTTTGCCTCACCATGCATATGCTCATACGCAGTGACAAGTCACACCAATGTCACGAAATTCAGCGAGGAGAAACAGCAGCGAAGTGGACGACTAGATGACCGTGGGATCTGTATGGTTGTTTTTTTCGAAGATCTTCACTTTAGTGCTGGGGATGGTGGCTGTTGAGAGGAACCGTGCAGTTAGATGGGTCATCTGTTTGTTGCTCATTCTCTGCTGAGGCCGAATTGACAATATGGAACCGAAATGTGTGTGTGTAAGGATTGTGGACCCGACTAATGTTGCAACTAATAATCCATGGCAGATACTGCCAAAGAGTGATAGGACTGAGGTGAGCGAGTCGAAACTATCAAATTAAATGAATATAAATACAGAAAAAGGGCACACACAGGCAAGACGTGTCCGGGTAAATGAGAGTTCCACGGGTTACATCCAGCTACTTCAAAGGAACCTCATCCATGTTGAGAATTCCCTGGAAGATTGCAACATGGACGTTGGATCAGCAGCCAAATGTGCTACGAGTGTCTAGCCTCAAAACGGAGAAGGATTTTCCCCGTTCTGCTGTAGTTCGGATGTTCCTCTTAGGTGTTTTGAACGCATCCAACAGGACGCCAAATGTAATCATTGCTCGTGTGGGCTGGTGAAGGTGAATCCGCAACGAAACAACCAGAAAACGAGTTCTCGGTTGTGCAACGGGTAATTCAATCGAAGAATGTGTCCAACACCAAAAGCTGCCTTGACTATACCGCGTATTGTGAGTGTCGAACCATCGTTTGCCAAACAGAGTGGTTTTCTTTGCTCAATTCAGAGTGGCGGAAGCAGAAAGATGGCTAACGCTTGACCTGGCAGAGGGGTATGAAAGAGTACGAAACGTTTAGGTGCTTTCAGTGCTACTCGCCTTCCAGGATGGGGTCCGCATGACCCCCCTGTGTATGATTGGAGAGTTGCAAGATATGGTTGCGGGTCGATGTCAACGGCATTGTTGTTTTCAGTTTCCATCCAGAGCGTCTGAAGGTGTAGCACCTCGGAATGATTATGGTGGGCCAGCACTGCGTTCCTTCCCCATCTGCTTTTATTCTTTTCTTCAAAAAGGACTGACCAACAAATCATGGTTGTACGGCAGTGGAGCATCAGTGTTAAACACCGATTCTATGCTGTCTATGATACTAGCTGAAGTTCGTATTGCAGGTTTCCTAAGCGGTCAATTCAAATACCTGGGATGCAATTTCGTTGATGACTGTGGAATATTCGCACAACTACTAACACTTTCGTTCCCGATGTTGACTAGATTGTTCCTCGATATTTTTATTACGGTCTGTGGTTGAACCATGGGGCACGACGTTCACTATCGTACTTTGCCCACGATGAAAAGCAATTGCTTGAGGTATTTGGGGACCAGTCGGTGAAAATGCTTTCTAACTATATCCCTTGAACTTCTTCAGCGCTCTGACTACCAGGCAGAATAGAGTTAGTATACCTGACTGCAGATATTCTCAATAGCAAAGAATTTGCACAATCCGGAAAAAGGATGGTCGATATTACTCACAGTGGGTTGAGAAAAAAAGACCATCGAGTCGGAGAATGGCAATCGTGGGTGAACCTACGCTCATGAGAAAAGTTTTTGGTGGCAATGTTGAGTAGACGGCTCATAGGTCAGCATATCCGGATAAATCAATATGTATACGGGAGTGTGGGCAGGATAGTAGTTCACAATCGTCAGGTAACTTTGAAGCCAAGGCGCAGTTCTGATGACGAAGCTTCTCTATAGTTTAGACCACGAAGGGTTTTTTCGTTCAGCTGTGACACCCTTCCGGTGCCTAGCTGCCATGCCACCCGAAGGAAGCACGAGGGCTGGGATACTGCCAGGTTGCCTAAGCCTAGACAGGGAAAGTCGAAAGGCAGAGGTCGGGTTCGAGTCACGAACCTTCCGGTCAGTAAATTCGCGCCATAACCACTTGGCGGGTACCTTGTTGGGTCCATTGCTGGATGTCCCCAACAGATCTCAATTCTGCAACTTCTTGAGACCATCACCTGATCAAAACAGGATCATGCAACTGTCCATAATCGCGAGTAAAAGTCTTCCCTGTTCAGTAACATTGTGCGTGGATTGCACAGGTCACCTGTCATACGCAGCAATAACAGACCTCCGGGTGTTTTAACTCAAGTCATATCCTGTCACTTGGAGCCGAGCCACGGACCGGCGGAATGCATATCGAGTCCAAGAATTTGTGATAGCCCCACTACAAATCTAACTAACCGTCTTGACGAAGTTCGCGCTTGCAAAACACGATGTTCTTCTGAGCCGCAGGTCAAAATCGTATGCCACTAATGCCTTCGTGAATAATTTGAATTATGTTGGTTGTGTGAACAAGTGTTTGTGGACACAATGCAAAGTAATAGTTCGACCACGGAGCGTTTAATGAAACTTTCCAACTGCAAACATCTGACTGTAGGATACTTATTTCATTGCAATCAATACATATGAAATGTGTATCATGGTCTTTACACTGATTCGTTCAGCTTTACAAATAAATCCTCAAAATCTGACAGTATTGTTGCATTCTGATTGGTTCCTGGGATTAGTTATATCATGACAGACGACACGATTGAACAGAAAGGCAGAGAAGATAACTCTAACGGAATCCCCAGCCGGGCAAGAACTTTTAATAATGCATCGTAACACGGCTGAAAGTCCCAGCCGCGCAAGAACCTTTAATAATGCATCGTAACACGGCTGAAAGTATGAGGATAAAGGGAGTACTTTTATACTGTTTCCTAGAGTGTCGCACCAGTATTCCATTCGCTTGTGCTTGTTCTGTGTTCACCTTTGAACATATCGATTTCCGCTCTGATTTTCACAGTTGCAAGTACGAGATATGGTGTTCTGCCGGTATTAAAGATGAGGAGTACCCAGCATCTACCGTACATCCGCAGTGTGCACCAGTGCACGGCCACCGTCTCTAGGCCTGATATACTCACTTATCCGTTTGATATTTTGACTCAACTATGAGCATTTGAATCACACAAGTTTCAGCAGTCGCGGGATCACACAAACATGTCTAACGTTCAACACCACCAAACTTTCCGGTTTAGATCAATTCAGAATTATGCACTATACGCATCGTGAACGCCAGTGCACAGAAGGATAGTTCTTCACATTTTCCTTTACCTAATTGTTGCTGACATAAAAAATAATCCATTCAGTTTAGGCAGATGGGTGATATATTTCACGCTATTAACATCTGTCTTCGGTCGCCGATGTAAAGTATGCAGGACTAAAATTTGGGACGGAACAACAATGGTAAACAGACACTTGTTGGCTGTCGGTCACATGACTGGTGCCATGGGAACCGCAAATTCTGAGCCAAAATCGTCTGCGCACACAACGGCTGCGGTTTGATAAGTCTCAATCACTATGACCTGACCAATCGCTAGCAGATTACGGTTCACATACCGCAGACTTGGAATTCACATACAATTAAATAGTTTGTCCGCTCTTTCTCTCGTGTAGTCTATCATCAGTTCATGTATGCTTGCAGTGACACCTATTGGTAGGACATCAACAAGAGCGTCTAAACACACTAAAATGGCCGATTCGCCTATTAAAAACTGGTCAATATACGTTGATCTCGCACACCGCCTCCAAGCCTCACTGGAAATCTTGAACCACATGCTGCTGAGACCATAGTTAATAAGGCCAAAAAACCGGATATAATAGCTCACCTAAAGGGACAAACTTACCTGTTACTCAAGGTCACATAGTTCAGCAAAATTAAACATGCCGTGAGTTGCCGAAAGGACTGCGCCTGAAGGTGAACAACTCAGACATGCCAGTGGGTTAAGATATGATGAAATTGGGGCTAAACTTTGCACTCTCTCATCCCACAAATTTCCCAGCGTCAAGACTCATTTGGAAGTACATGGCTAAGTTCATGTAAGCATACTCGGTCAGTTTTGATCAACCTTAAGGCACCATTAATAAGCATACTCATTTCTGAGTTTACCACAAACTAGCCAGCTAAATTGGTTTCCGCATCCAGAATTGCATGTCGGGAACAATAAAGCAGCTCATTTAAAAAAAATAACTTGATCCTAACGGGAACATTCAAGCTGAATCTCGAGCTGCTAAGAAGTGGCCCGTCAAGGAAATCCACCGCGATATCTCGAACGTGGTACCAATGAGACACGAAGCGGCCTTTCTACAGCACGTTCACTTGGAGAATACCGTAAACGAGAAAGTTGGCCACGTCAGTTGAGTCTCCAGTTAAAACCAAATTAGCTTAAAAATGAGTGCAGTTCGGGAATTGTGTACAAGTTAGGTTCAGCTAGAAAATAAGGTTGACGGAAACTAGGGCAGTGAGCCAAAAAACACCTGAACCCGAAGCCTGTCGGGGGATGCCGAAGGGTTTTCAGTGTGCTCAAGAGAGAAAGGAACGCCTCCGATTGTATATTCCAGTTTAGAAGTCCGAGAATTCAACGGTCGTCCTGCCGAGCTAATCATAGTGGTAGAAGGGTATTTAGTCATTTCGACGCACCGTACCACGTCCTTGCAGGTGTTAACATCAGATGTTGATTGACAGACCGATTAACAAAAATACAGTGCACAATCTTGGTGGTGTCGGGTGTTGACCCGGCCTAAAGTTACTGCCCTGAAATATTGGTCAGTTTACAGTGCTGCAATGATCCCGCGGACTATAATTATAGCAGAAAGGCCAAGATATATCAATCAGACTGACATCAACTAGAATTCCAATTACAGGTTACGAGGCGGTCTGATTGCGCGAAAACGAGGATAGTTTATCAAAATTTGGGCATATCCGGCAAAACAAAGGGAAAGCCAGAAACTCAGAAGGACGCGAAACGCGTGTCGAAAGGGTACCCACGTTGAGTCCTTTTCGGAGACCTATGGATTATATCATCAGCGTTTTAAACAATCTGTGCTGCCTTTCCCAAAGATAAAACCTAAGTGGAAGTATAGTGGAAGTGTAGTCCTGGCTTTATCAGCAAAATCATCATGGGACTGCGTAATCCCGGCTTTCTTTCCTCCAGACTTCGACACAACATCCAACAGTCTAACCGCAATGTGTCTTTGAATGAGTTAGCATACAAGTGAACCGTGAGAAACTTGGATACACCCAAGTATCCGAGGCAATCCTATGGCAATCGACGGATCGTGAGAGGAGCGAGGAGGATCCTAAAGTTTGAGCCTCTGTTCCGCAGTTTGGAGAACGATTCAGAGAGCCCCGACAAGAGACAGAAAGGGTCCGCCAAGAAGAGACGATGTAAGCACGATCAAGGTTATAATCGAAATGACGAATTGCATTGACAACTAAGCCACTCCGGTCGCACAAACGAGGGAAACCCCGGAGGGAGAACCCGGAAAATAAACCAAGAAAGTAATCAGGTGATGATGCGGTGATCCCCGGTGATCTAGCGTTGATCAGCTCAACGTCAATATCGTAAGTGGATAGAAACGATGGCAGTTCGTGAAAACCGATTAGTTGGAAGTGATTTGGCGGAGTCGAAATCAGAAATGAGTACTATACATGATGCGGCTTCACGAAGAGTCAGACACGTGTCCAGCGGGATGAATGGAAATAGGAAATCACCAGAGGCCAAATATGTCAAATATGTAGGACAGGAACTTCGACGGAACTGACCGGCATGAGCAAGAAAACCACCGCCCGGAGTCCCAGTACAACAACCACTAAGTAGAGTACTGGAAAATGGAAAAAGAGAAATTAGTAATTGCACGAAATCGCGATGATGAAGAATGCGGTAACAGTAATGGAAGACAATCAAAGTCGGAAATCTTTCCATGCGTCCTCGGTTCTAAAATCTCATAAGCAATTGTGAGATTGCACAGATCAACAAACGGTGTCGTAACCAGACCTGAGTATGAGCACAAATACTATTTTACTCGGATCAATGGAGATACTTCAGAGGTTAAGGTGCGAACTTACTGACCAAATTGTTCGTAGTTCGAACCGAGCCCCGATATCACAACTGCTACTGTCTAGACTTGAGCAACCTAGTAGTATCTTTGTCCTTCGGGTTGCATGGCAGCCAAGTACCAAAAGGTCGTTGTAGCTGAACGGTTATTTATTTATTTAAAAGTATCCACAAGAGAGAATAAGTCCATCCGATTCCACTACCAAGGAGGATCTTTCAGTGAGAAGTGCTCGTAGAGAGAACGGTGGTCAGAAATCAACTTACGCGAATCGTGATTATGGATTGTACCGGTCACCAAGTGTCCAGACAGGACAAATATTACCCAGGTTTACGATTTCTCAAGAGGGGCAATAGAGGAAAATTGGACACAAGGGTGATGGGGGTTGGCTGGAGGAACCAGAACACTTGTCTCGTATCTTAAACTACCAACTCAGGTTACAATGTGCACACCATCATTGAATTACAGTGCACATCACCGTACACAAGCAAGCGTCTTAATGCTTGCGGCCGAATTTTCAATCGTCGTCAGCGCTGGTTTCCTGGGCAGGCCTTGTGGTCGCACGATATTCACGTAAAACGGAAACGAGTCAACGGCAGAATGACAAGTTGGTTGTGGGATGACGCTGCTCAGAATGTCGAATTCATACCTTTGGTTAAAAAATGAATACATAAAAGCCTCCCTGAATTGTGAAAGAACGGGAATGCCTCATCCATCTCGTACTTGGCCGAGGGGGATTTTCCTGGCAGACAATCGAGACAAGCTACGTATTCGTGAGTTTGAAAATCTCAAACCCAACCTCATGTGCGTGTGATGATATCAATACACCAAACCAACAACCCCCTGAGCTATTACTATTTGTGCACCCCCGCCCCCCCCTCAAAAACAACCACTAAGAGAAGCAGGGTATCGTACCTGTTATGGAGATGCTGCCTGTTCCCGACGGGGAAGCTTCTCTGTGCTCGGAGAGGAAGTGGCTACACAACTGATGAACCCTTCTTGGGGGGCACAACGTTTCACATAATTAAGAACCATGTATATTGTTTCAAGTGTTCCGGTTTCGCTGTTCATAGGGCGATCAAAAACCGTGGGGAGGACGACTTGAAAAGTACATCACTGGTTTAAGCAAACGAAAACGACGATGTTGCTCAAACGATATGACGGAAACTATGACGTACTTTAATTGGCAGGATAAACCAAATTATCAGTGCGCGCATTGATTGTTCATCAAATTGCAGTTTAAAGTAGACCAGCTGTAGTCGGTTGTACGTATCCAACACCTCAACTAACCCTACACTCACCAAGACAAATCAATCTTCGATGTGCAACACGCACAGCATTCAGTCTTTACGCCTCACATGTTGTGTGCCAATTCATATGTAGGTGCGGCGAAAGCTTATGTGATCACGTCCCAGGACATTTAACTTGAGTCAGCTGACTACCGACCGATTGGTGGGCAGCAAGCTGAGACCCGGAAACATACTTCATCGATCGTGAAACACATTCTAACCACTGTTCACAAGGTTGACCTCGAAATATCGTTCGGAATTTCGCAAAGTCAACTAAAAATTGTTAGCTTTCAGCGAGGCTATGTTGACTGGTCGATACCCATCAAAATGTGTGAACAATATCTTGAAACAAACTATCAGTTTGCTGTGGACACGTACCCCCTCTTGTTATGTCACAGATTCTAATCTATTTGCATAAGCGAAACTAACGGGCCTCACGTTGTATTGTCTGGACGATGGTCTACTGTTGACTGAGAGGGCATGCTTCAACTTCCGCGACCTTGTTCGTGGGAAACTTGATCTCGGACGATGCCTCAACTTTTGCCCGGAGCCGAAAATGCTCTTGAAGACGGTGTCGTCCAATCGATATCGTGTTTTACAGACCCAAGTCTCTCTGTAGGAGAGATGGTGGGCTGCCCATTCAGGCGGTCGTAACTCTTTAACAATGGCAATCAACAGAGAAGATCAATTGTCAAACGCGTCAACTGGAAGCAGCCGTCCTGGAATAGGGTCAAAGCGGTCAATGGTCAATTTCGTCCCTTCTGTTTCTCTCCCATATTCTACTCTAATGACAACTCCATGAAAAAGCGATCTCTGTCTAAGTTCTTACGGTCAATTCTCACATCCTGTAGGTTCATCCAATTTACACCACCCGCAACTGCCCTGAGGAGCGAAGCTCGTCAGTTCTTCACACCTTAAGATACACTGGTTGCGCTTGTTCACCCGACAATGTTTCATAACTGTGACCCAGAACTTATTTTGATCGTCCGATCGTTCTATACTTCAACGTCTCTAGACATTTTGCCGTCGTCCCGAAAGAACTCACATCTAAAAGTGGTCACCTAGCGGTGTGATTCTATCCAGCCTTCTGGAGTTCATTCTATGGAAACAATTGTCGTTTAACTTTGGAGATAACACCTTCCGGCACCACTGCTCCGCAGGCAACAATTTGGCCTATACCTCACGCATATGGCCATCATAACACAACAAGATTGGTCTCCCTTGAAAGTTCGTAATCATTCGATCGTGCCTCGTACGCGGACGTCTGAAACACTCAACATGTACGGTCTGCACTGAACCTGAGCGACCATCCTAAGTGAGCACTCTACTCAAGTGCGCCTGGGCGGTGCGATCACCTGGAACTGAAACATCGGCATAGGAATTACTCAAAGATTTGTGGACTTTCTCGTTATTGATGACAATCTCCATTATTCCTGTCCCCCAACGTACTGACACACCGATTAGGCGACGACTAGCTAGCTCAGCAGTGACGCTGACATTCCGAAGATTCTCGATCGGGATGTCTACTGCAAAAACATTCCCTCATGTATTTACTCCTTTTCGCCATTCCTCATCTAACCTTCATTTCTCGCATCATTCCCCATCCTTTAAACTCACTTTTATCAGCAATCTTTCCTGGACTATTCATGTCAAGCTCCGCCGGACCGTGCTTCTGGAGAGGTCAGTTTCGTACTCGGAGCTAACGAATGCTTCATCCGCGCTCAGCTATTATTCTGCAGTCTTCAAATTCGGGCCATTCTGGGACATCGCCCCTATGTGGAAGATGAGGTTCCTTGTCTTGACCTTGCCTAAGTGATACCCTTTCTGTGAACAGCTGTCATTCAACCCGAAGGAGGCATGAGACGCTAGTGGTGTGCTCAAGCCTAGAGACGAGTAATCGAATGGTCAAGGTTGGGTTTGAACCCGTCAGTCGTCTCCCGCCTCAACCGCCCAGCTAGCTCCATTCAACTCAGTAATTCAGGAACCTCATAGCCAGATTCTCATCGTCGGGCTGTGACCCCCTTTATTTTTCCATTCTACTGCTACCGCCCAGAGTTAACTCCTTCCGCCCCTCCATCTAAGCCTCTTAAACGCGCATCCCGCCTACCCAAATCCACCAAACCCTACCAAGTTTCGGTCCCCTGGTTTAAGTCCAAATTGTTTGGCTCTTCAGTCTTTTCCTATAACAGCCTGTTCTAGAACCCTACCATTTTATGTGGTCAAGGAGCCTTACAACTTCCAGCCATTACAGTGCTAACTATTCGCGTAATTGCTGAATCCATCGTGGCATCTTAATTTCTGTGCGCTTTACACGTGGTTTAGTGTTTACACAAGATGTCGAACATGGGGTCCTCCTTTCGTTGTGGGTAAAAACACAGCAAAGCAACCGGAAACATCATCAGTCAGTGGGGTCATGAAGGCTCTATATCACTCTCAGTACAATGGATGTGCAAATATCTTTTCACGCAGAATTGTCGTTACGCTGTACTCTTTTCGATGCCAACCCTGATAGCATTACAGCTGCATACTCACCTACGGGTTGATACACTGTCCCACTGCTCTATCATTATTCCGAATGAATGGTATTCTCGCGGTCACTGTCCTACCAAACGAACTTGGTGCATATATAACCAAGATACAGGAAACAAGTCATTTTCCTCAAAAAAGTTCATAGCTCAGTTAATTGCATCCTGCCCACCCGTGCTTGGGCAACGGCATCAAATAAGACAACACGTCCTCACAAAGTAGACTGCTCAATTAGGTAACGCAAATAGGAGACAGCGTTGTTGGTTAAACGGAGAGTTATGGCAAAACAGTCGAACAGTTGACGCTTTTTCGAACTTGAGTTTGTATTGGTGGTACTTTTCCTTTGATAAATGTCAGCCTTCTGATTCTTCCCAAGCTACACACAAATTTATCACACCAGAAATGTAGAAAGAGTTAAAACGGTTGGAAGAACCATCGCTATAACAAATCTCCAGTTGGAACGAATATATTTTCGAGTCTTACTGAGTGCTATTCTGAAGAACACGTGCACAGTCGTTTCAAAAGGGTTTGGTAAACAATCGGTGGTTTTTAATTGGGCAAGGTTTCGCTTTTGACACAGAAGCTTCATCAGGCCAAGTGAGCAGGTCACCAAATTGGCCAGGTATTAAGGCAGACGGAGATGCATTCAATAAAACCTCCTCAGATGATCATAATAGATCAGTGTTGAGGGTCAATTAACGGCCCTTGTCGGTTAGTGTGGTTGCCAAGATCTTGCATTAATGGGTTGAAGTTTCAAATGAGTTCCGATCGTTTTTTTCCTTAATAGTCAACTCCAGGGTGCTTCAATTGATGATTCACCGCGGGTACCACTGGTAGATTTTCGTTGGTCTTCGTGGCTTGTGAGTGTTGCGACAATTTAGTTGGGGGGGAGAACATGTGCACAATTTTCACAACGTGGGAGGGAGGCTGTATAGATATTCTTGTCAAAAAGTGACTTTTAAGCGACGAGAAAGAATCCCTCTTAACGGAAATCTTCATCATTCTACTTGATAGGCACGGAAAACATCGCTCGTCTCGGTAGACGGCAAATCGGCGTGCATAACACATGGCCCAAACACCTTAGCTTGTGTCCTCATCACCTCAGTTCAAACTCATTGGGTCCGACCAATTCCAGCGATACATCTGAGGCATCGGTGGTCAAAGACCTGAAGATATCTCAGAGCCTGTACCCGAAGTGGCCAATTCCCGTAGCCGTACAACAATAAGCCCGCACTGTAGTCTGATACACAGATCCTTCGAGACTTTTTCGATGCTATCACTGGCAAAAATAACAAAAACAACTACGGCCTCTGAGATTCGTTCGTTCACTTCGTCTGTCGCACCACCACATAGCGTTCCACAACCTTCAGTGTCACTCCTTGAATTCTTCGGGGCATATTCAAAAGGTGTACAAAACTAAACGAAGTCACTTGCAGTAGCCCACTTAGTCGTGGAGAGTCCACACGAATCTGTCTGGTACTACTGGATTATTACAGTCCAAAGACCATCGTCGCTTTGGTTGTTCCGAAGGGGACTGAAATCCTTCCAGCTGATAGCCTCATTGAGCTTGGCCGGTAACTAGTCAGTATGATTAAAAGCTGCAGTTCCAACCTAACGTACAAGAAATTTTTCAACGCTTATCGGGCTGAAAATAGCTGCTGTGAAGGATAGTCAAATACCCAGAGATTCCGTAACCAAAATGCGTATGACCTGTTGAGTTTTTGGTAAGTTTTCGTAAGGGCCAGGATTTCAAGACAACACTGCCGAGCTAATCGAAACAAACTGCCTCACATTATGGTACAAAACAGAGACGAACACTAACTGAGATTCGTAGAAATAATCAGCCGGTTTAGTATTTTTAGTGAATGAAATAGATTTTCCTTCTATATTTCCAGTAAGATGTGCATCCCCCGTTTTTCGTGTTCACAGGGTTTGCTAGTAAACTGAAATCCTTAGCCTGGTATCACCAGCACCAAAATTCTTGGTGCCATTAGTACGACAATGAGCTATACAACGGGTAGAATGCGTTCTGGCTGCGGGTCCTGGAAACCGGCACCCGGTATCGGCACCTGCGACTTTCGAATACCCCAACATCATCCGCATAAGGTAATTATGCCTAAAACCCAAAAATTCCGCTTTGTTCCGCGACGCGGGCCAGCTTCGGTGTATGAAGACCTGCCTTGATAGCCACAAGGTGCTGTTTGATCAAACAAAAACACTCCAGTACAAACCTAACACGCCTTACGGAAATTCGCTGTGTAGAAACGCTAGATATCCGCGTTTAACTCGCGTGTATCAACCGAACTGATAGCCAACATGTCTGCCCTGCGGATAGCGCTGACCACTACCAAAAAAAGGTTACGCTAATTGAACTCTGTCATCTTCAACAAAACATGACCAAACATAAATCGGAGTATGGTACTGACTGAATGTTAGCTAATGCAACACAGACACCACTTGGCACGTGTTCCCTTTTGATTGGTTTGCTCTATCTAGAGGTTACCTGAGCTGAATCAAACAGTGACCAATAAAAAATCTCCCTCAGAAAGTTCCTGTTCGTTCCCAAATAGTATGTTATTATGATGCAAACGTCGTACAGACTACATTCGTGCTGAATTCGCTACGAATACTTATGCATGCTAGCTACACAGACGCTGGAAGAGGGACAATCCTTTGAGCGAGCTCAAACACCACTGGAGTGGGAGCTCTGCGTAGAAACTGACGGTTTTCTCAACTGTTTAGTGTCAGTCTCAGAGTAGGGACAACACATTGCTAAAGGGCACCTATGATGGCACTGTTCGAACTTCCTGAGTAGAACCTTACGGATCTGAACCCATACATGAGTTCGCTACTCTACCGCACCAACAAAGACGAATAAGTGAACCCGTTTTCCTACGGTCTAGAGCATGTTCGAGGCAACCGTGGAAGTAGAAAGTTGGGGGATCATCTCACTTATCGCGATAAACATTCATTTTCAGACCGATAATCGCGTAAGAAACAAGCTGAGTGGACGGGGACTGAACAGCGAAACTAGTAGTGGGCTGTCTCGAGTTTTCATCGAACTTATGAGTAATCCATCATTTTACTTAATTCGCCACCACACCATAATCACTAACATCAATACATCGGTGATATATGCTGGCGCTTAACCACCATAACTGAACAGTAATAATAATAATAATAATAATAATAATAATAATCCGGCTGGGGAAAAGCGGGACAGTAAGGGCCAGTATCAAAATCGACATCACACGTATGTTGCATAAGTTTTTTCCGCTCCTAGCTACCGCTGAAATCCGCCACTCACCTGACCACAAAAAGTAGAGCGCCTTGTTCTCTTGGGCGACTTTTGCAGTTCCTGCTGTGACTCCAATTGCTAAGATCAGAGCTACTAACGTGAGCAAACCGTAGACGACCAGGCGGACACGAGCGTAGGCTGGTCCAACGGAAGTGACTTTGCGACAATGAGGGCACCGGGCGGCGATTAGTCCAGCAGCACCGGCTGAAGTACCACCAGAAAGGCAAGATATAAGTGCGTTTTGTCGGGCTTCTGAGTTGGATGGATCACCCGCAACGGAGAACGGAGAATTGCAGTTCCCGCATGCAACACGCAGGCTTTGAGGAACACCAAACGTGCCACCCGGATTATACGGACCAAGCATACCACGGGTCCCTGATACACCATCGTTCCGAGGAGGTGCACCAGCGTCATTCTGTTGATTTCGGATAAGGAAAAAACACATCAAGAACGTAACCAGGGTCATTCGAATACACTCAGCCTAACTGATCTGTTCACATCGTTATTCGTAGCACTGCCGATACACGGTCAGTTTCTAAGACCTACGGACGGCAAGTGATGCTCTTGGGCTAAAAGGATAAACTGAAAAAAAACACTCAGTTTATAGAATTGATTGACTTGAGTTGGTTCTTGTATCGAGATTCTTTAGCAAATCTTATCACTGGCGGATAATCAGACAATCATTTTCCATGAAAAACCTGATAATCAGCACGCCCGGGGGGATGAGAAAAAGCGCTTTCAAATGGCTTGCTTCAATTCTGTTGGCTTTTTGTCACCTCGAGGCTCGTTCCCATGACTGAAAATCAGCTGAACTGTTGTATCTGACTGCCGTCCCCGCTCCAGTGCCTTAGTGCCGGAAAAAGATTCGCCGACAAGGAACACAACAGCTTTATTGTAAAAGAGCAAGTGCGAGAGTACAATGGCCTCGCGTTATATATTGAAGGGCACTGCTTGATCTTCTAGTCTCCAAATTAGGCATTCCACTTGGTCTTTTGGAGCTGTGTCAGACCTGATTGAAGCAAACGTCCGTACATCGACCGCTGAGATAGTTTTCAATCATTACACATGAAGCGTGCAAATGACCGCCGGTTTCAACCAAGGTCACTTAGGATCGTGTGCATATAAGCATCACCGAGGGTTGCAGTTACCAAAATCGGCCCTCCAACAAACGATTCGCCATCACTGAAAGTATACATGACGCAAGCGAGAGACTTACAAGATGAACCACTGCGAGCGATTTAGTACTGCAGCACACAACTTCTCACCAAGGTGAGATGGCGTACTACGATGAATCAGTAAATGGTGAAAGGATCTGGAGACGAGATGGTACCGACCCATACGCATCATCACAGCACGACGTACTGTGATCTCACCTCGAATAATTTGCAACAAAGGTACTAAGCACAGACAGGTTAGTCTTCAAGTTCACAACCTGGGCTACCAATATCAAATGCTGACTGTTCTGGCCCTCTGTATCTCGACTTCCTCTGTCTACGCTTGGGCAACCTGGAAGTATCTCAGCCCTGGTGCTTCCTTCGGGTAGCATGGCAGCTAGGTGCCAAAATGATGATACAGCTGAACGGTTCTGCCCCTCTGTCAATGCATAGCCATCCGGTTTTTTTTATCGAATACATGCAGAATTAGACGTTGTGTGACAGTAGTTTCTTCGAAATACAAATAGCCGTGTGGAAAGTTTCAAACAAGACTTCAGAAATAGACATACTGTTCATTATACTTGTCGCTTATCAAGTGGAGCAAGCAGATTTGGCTTAGACACATCAACAAAGATTGGGTATTAAAATACATATCGAAAAACATTTGTAGAAGGGAAGACGTAGTTCTTCCTTGTCGCAAATCCCTGTACGATAGGTATGCCTTTCGCGTCGGTAATCTAAGGTCAGGTTAACCGGAAAAGCCATAGCCGCCACCCGGGTACAAGATTTTGCGGTGCAATCTTGTGTGCACAATGTGTGCATCCCCAGGTCGTAATGGAGGAACGGCCCCACGATCTGGTGGTCCCATAGCGGTAACTTCAGGTGCAACGGCGTGACTTGGTCGGTTGGTATTTTAAAAGTCACGAATGTTCAGTGACGGCATCGTGCCAAGGCCGGTTGAATTGGCCTAAAAGACCCAACGAGCTACCGGGACGTAGTAGCTGGACCAATGCCTTACATATCAGACTTGTCAAAGAACAAACCATCGAAAGATTTGCATTCGATCGTCACTAACTTTTCCGGAAGAGACGATACAGATGATGTCTGCTCGCCATTAGACGTCAGTCTTGACTGACCTGCTTAACACTCACCGGTGTATGTGTTCGTGGGGGTAATCCCATGCGAATGGGTCTTCTTAACACCGACTTCCAATGGATTGCAGATCGCCCCACTACCCTTCAGCACAGTTCAACAAGTGACCACTCCCAAGTAAACCACCCAACGCAACCAATTCGGTCTGCCACACAGGATAGTATCTTGCTAGTAGGCAAACCATGATATTACAAGGGAACGAATTGCTATCGAGCAAACGATATCGAGTAACCTCAGGTGTTTCTGTGGCCAACGTCGTCAAAACAAGATCCACGCATCACGTCACACAAATCCAAACCGACAAACAAGTCGAGCACATCGGCTTCTATCACCTGGTTATGTTTTCAAACCGGTCTCCATTACCCATGCACTCAGCGAACTTAGATAACAGCACGAGCTGGATTCAGGTATTCTCCATTTACATACACACAATATAAAAATTAGGGAAAGTTACGGACACGTTTTCAAATAGACGAACACAGACAGGTCAGTGATTTAAACCGACAAAGTCAAACAAATCTGATTTTGTGAAGCGCCGCATCAAAATCAAGCTGTTACCTACTCAAGCTTGTTGAGTTAGAATAAAACTAGCCACAGTTCAGTTACGAAACCCGAAGGGAATCCGGAAACACATGGTCTTGAGGCGTGATCACCTTTAACAAGTGCCCATCCTGCGAAAATCGATCCACACAAACCAAACCCAGAATTACCACTGGACTCATCCGAGTTGCACAAACGAAGCTACACTGAAGTATGCTGCATCAACACGGAATCCAAAACTTTATACAAGCTGTCCGGATGAAGCGGTCACCTTAGACTTTATTTTGATAATCCTGTGTAAGTGTAATTCAACCAAATCAACAATGCACGTAAAAAGGAAACGAATTACACTAGCATACATGAAGAACATTTCCAAAATGACTGCACGTGTTGCGACGGCGGAACATTATGGTGGTCCATAAATCTACGAGCGCATAGAAATGGAGGCAATGAAGACCAACGTCTTGTACACAATTCAGTGCAAAGATTGTGACAAACAATACGTTGAACGAACACGAAGAAAACCATCTATCAGACCGCAGGGACACTTATTTGCGATCGAGGCGTAATCACCCTCATTCATTATTGTATATGAAAATCAGGAAGGATACGAACTCAACTAGGAAGAAGTCCACATCCTTCCCCAAGCAACAGCAAAAAAGGGACGTGGATTCATGGAGGTGTGGCATTCAAGTGAGAAAGCTAACAAGAAACACACTGAAAATAACTCAATCTATCAACCTCTTAGGAAACCCCTAAGGAACCCTTAAGCCTAAAACTGTACAATAAACCGGAGAAATCAGAGGTACTAAGTACAAAACGCAGCAGCTCACTTGATTGTACAAACAAACAGTATACGAACCAATGGACCGGGACCCAAAACAAGACAACAAAATGAGGTTGCGAGGAACAAAAAAGTGTACAGTGGACCAGTTAAAAACCGGTAGTGGCCACAGCGACAGGAACGGTGGATGGACCAATCAGACGACAGAAAGCAAGACCGAGAGCAAATCAAAACAAACAGCTAAAATCAAATTATTCAACGTACCAATCAAATACAAGAGGATCAGACCAAAACACAAAAGAACTTCCGAGCGGACGAGTCAAACCATGTGAAAGTCAGCCCTCGAACAACCAATCAGGTTGGACCTATCAGATTCTCTTTAGAATCCAGGTAGAAATGGAAGAAATACCCAATCGTATGGTAACAAAACGTCTGCAAGCCAACTACCAAGCACGGTGAAGAGATAAGTTACCACCTGGTGAACAGCCATTAAACAACCCCAAGCTAACATGAGTTTTTGCTGGCTACGTGTGACAGAATCAGCAAATGCATACGCAACCAACGCAGCTTGTGGTGCTGAACACATTCTTCAGTGGAAGTACCCGTTGCACAACCGAAAACTCGCTTTCTAATTGCCTCGTTACGGATTCGCAACCTTTACCAGGTCGAAATCCCGCTTGCTGCCCTCGAGTCAGTGTTTCAAGAGCCACCTTAAAGCGACGAAGCACCAGTGAACGCCAACAGTCTCGTTAAGACTGGGGTCAAGCTGATCCCTGGCTTTCTGTGTCCACCACAGTTCACGGTCGGCTCGCATGCTTACTTTCACTTGAGGTCTGATAATTCGTCGCATCAAGTCACGTTCACCACCGGCTGGGATATTTCTCCGAGACCTGAGCAGTGCCACCGTTCGGTGTGATACCCAGTGCGCCTGGTGGTGCCGTGCCACAGGCAAAATTCCCAGCACTATATGCAAAGAGGTGGCAATCTCGTCCCAGTATGAATTCACATCTGATGGTGGAGCATTTGGAAGACGATTCTGGTAAGTTCGTCTAACATCCGGATCTGCCAGTCCCTCAGTTGCCAAGCGATTTGTCCGAACCTTACGCAGCCCACGAAAACGTAGAGGAAAGCGAATCCAGAAGAGTGCGTGGTCGGAATCCACAAATGTGTTCGAAAACGACCGCACCATCGGCAACTGATGGCAATGTGATCGGTCTGATTTTGTGGCCGGCATACCTTTGGAGGACACCACGTGGCCAGACAACCTCGGCTGTTTTGGAAGTTAGTACTGCATTAAAACAGCCTGCAGTTAGCTCACAGCTGAAGCAATCGTTCACCATTGTCTGTACATACTGAGACCAATCCATGTCGACCTCCTAGCTGAGTCTCAGATAAGCTAAATTTGCCCACTTGTGCGTTCATATATCCGGCAACCACAACCATACCTGAGCTTTTAGCTCGTCGCAACAGGGCATTCAGGGCCTCGTAAAACCTGTTTTTGACGGCATCGGAACTAGTCAGTTGGGGGTAAACAGACTCGATAAACAGACATCGATCAACTTCCCGCTTGAAACTCTTTCAAACGTTGCCAGACGAACCGCACAGAGGCGACTATCAACCAGTGAAGCAAGGGTAATTCCGCTCGGTGACTTAGGACGATACCAATCTCCGCACGTCCCGCCGCAGCAGCCTATGGATCACCAGAGATGAGTAGCCGGAAGTGAGTAGAGACTGATGGGGCGGTTAACTGAACCACTGTGTTTGCATCTTGAATTCTTGGTTCTGAGACACAGCACACATCAATGCCAAGCAAGTTCAGTGTGACAACAAGAGCAGCTTGTAGTCCTGCTTGCTTCAGAGTGCACACATTGAAGGTGGCCAGATAGACTGGGCGTCGAGGCTTGAACATTGATTTTGAGATATCTAAAGGTGTCAACGCCATGTGACGAGCAGAGGTTGCACACAAAACTGATGCAAGGCGAACGGAGTCATCAGTCCTAAGTCCTGGGCCTACAAGGAAAGAGTTAGTAATGGGGTGGGGAGAGGTGGAAGAAAAAGTATGTGAAAGTGAAAAGAGGCGTCAGTAGTAGCCTGTTTTCGCTTACCCGCCCTGCTGTATGCAGCGAGTAAGACGATCCTGTTGATGGCACCACGCGACGGCCGATGTGGCATGGGTTTATTGTTAGATGTAGGTATCATGGTTGTACGGGGGTTCGGATACTGTCAGAGCACCCACATCTAGAAAGGAGGACGATTGGGGTCAAAAGCCTAAGCTTATGGCAGTGGTGTTTGGCGGGAAACGCAAGTGCATTACCATCTACGGAAAAGTCGCCATATGTTCCAACCCCCAAACCTGGAGGACCAGGAGACTATGTTTGTCAGGCCTATAACCATTGACCAACCTGGTACGAGACTCTGTGAGTGTAGTGGCAACACCCCCCAGTATCGCTCAATGGGTCGCTGAGGTGCGCAAACCGTCAAGCCGCGGTAAGGTCGCCTCTTTGTGATTTTAAACACTTTACTAAGAATAGCATGACGAACGGCAGTTTGACTAAAATCAGGCGGAATGTTCCGCTGGAGATCCTTTAACTGATTTGGTCTAGTGAATATCCACACGTTCTGACCTAAAGCTACCACTATGGCAGCAGAGGTCGGGTTCGAACCGGCCTTTCGGTGAGTAGATTCGCCCTCTAACCACTCAGCCATGTCGTCCCCGACAGTTGACATGCAAATACGGTTGCTGACGTAGTAGTGGTTAGGGCTTACAGAAAGGTCTCACGATACGTACTGAGGCAGCGTACACAATGGATTCATTCAAACTGAGGCTAAAATCGTTTAGCGAAGATGATATTGCGAGGTGTTTCAAGGGCTGTATACATCATGCTGGTTTCAAAGAGGGTGACGCGACTATATGGAAGCGTCCCCATGTAGATCTCAGAATTCCTTACCGAATGACTCTCCACTTTAAAGTTCGAGCATGGAAACTTCAAACCGGAGGTTAGTTTGGCACGCTTTGAAACTTCTACGGGTCGGACGGCCCAGTAAAAGTGGTTTCGTTCAGCTGTAGCACCCTTACGAAGCCTAACTGCCATGCCACCAGACGGAAGCACGAGCACTGGTTTACTGCCAGGTCGCCTAAGCCTAGACGAGGAAAGTCGAAACGCAGAGGTCGGTTTCGAACCATGGACCTCTCAGTCAGTAAATTCGTGCTCTAACCATTGAGCCATCTGGCTTCGGTGAACACTGGACGCTTTCCGGCGGACGCAGTAGCTTTGACAGAGCCCTATTATTTTTTAGGAGATGCAGGCCCAGAAGAATTAGAGATTAAGGTTGCCCAGGCACTGAAAAAAGGGAGAGAGTATGGAGAATCAGACCCACAAGTTGTCTAGCTGAAGATAAGGAGAACAAGGGAATGAGAGCCAAATGGTATAGGTGACGGTTCGAACTGCGCAGGGACGACAAACGGACCTGTTTGTCCAGTATGGCAGGGAATGAGGACTACGCAATGAAGGCGATAGATTTGGTGCAATAGCACCATTGGCTGCGTGACACAGCCACATCTGTCAGGGTCAATAACCACCAGTATGCTTCGGTCCACGGTCCTCATACGGGAAGACGGCAGTTAACAACGCGACAGAGTTGACTGGCAAAGGCTTTTGTGCTTTGTCGCCGGGTCACGGACTGACCGCCCCTGGGTCGTCTCCATCCGACACAAGACTGGGCACAGAGTGCTGTGCAAGGCAAACAATCCTCTGATATACGAAGCACATGGCGTTAACAGCGCAATTTGTGGGGTGTGACCAGCTGATCTATCGAGAGAGAGAGAGATTTCCCCGAAAACCAACTAAAGTACCTCAACAGTACTCGCCTGATGTCCCGAACAGACCCATGCAATGCTTCAGGCACTGATGGCTAAACAGTTTCCGAAATTCTCACGCATTCAACGGCCACGTCTCTGACCCACAAAGTAGGAGACTGGACCACCGCAAACGTCAGATCGCAATTCGGGAAGTGACTTTGTATTTTGCCAGTCAACCTGGACTTATGCAGCTGTCCAGACAGACGAGCTTGTCTACCAGATCGACCGCTTCACCTGCAAGCATAGTGTTTGGCTTCGATCCCGCGCCGTCTTGCATTGGTACTTTACGCACGCGAAGCGCAAGAGGAAATACGCACAGCTATTCACGTTAGTTAAAACAGCTTGCATTTCTAAGGAGTCTGATCCAAGGAGAGGAAAATCATCGGCGTACTCAATGTCCGTGAGCGGACGTCGTAATAGCATTTCGATCTCCAACGTTCGAGGCAGGTAAAAATCCAAACAGCATATCTATTACGAATCTGACAGAAAACAGTGACAAAGGGCATCACTCTCTGACATCACCGGATGTGATGAACTCAGGAGAATCGAATGCACACACGCCTCCAGGGGAGGAAGCGTGTAGGGATCCCACCGGAGACAAGAAATTAGAAGGTGCATCCTTCGTCAGATATTGACACAGTACCTGATCAACGGAATTAAAAGCGGATTTGAGGCCGAGAAAAACAATCGTTGTCGATTGCCTGAAGGAAAGGTTAGGATTAACGTGTGCCGAAACGACCTATCTGACTATCTGGCTGCTTTTCATGCTCGCACTGAAAGCGAGGCCACAAGCTATCCGCGCTTTCATACTGAGCTCGCTTCGCACTGAGTGAGCTGCGTGTAATGAAGAATAATTCAACGTCCAAGCTAACTGCCTATCAATCTCGACTCACTGCGCACCTTTGACGATCCGGAGGCCGCTGCGGCAGGCTGTGCAAAGATCGGCATCCCCCTAAAACGCCGGATGGAATGATACCTGCTTGACTGGACACTTTGGTAGTCGCCTCTGTGCGAATCGCCTGGCAAAACCGTGGGGTATCCCAAGCCGGAAGTAGATCGATCTCTGCTTACGTCCCAACCAACTGCAGCTCGGCGAAAGACAACTGACTGCTAGCGCACCGGTCGACTCACGCGTCGGAGCGATTATCAGCAAAGTCGCTATCGCACACCATGCAGACAGACCGCTTCGGACACATACTTACCCTGTATTCGTTGCTTTTGCTGGTGACCATCCAAGAAAGACGTAACATCTCGCTAACGTGCTCTGGGACACGAGACCGACTGTCCCTGGCTGGGCAGAAAGCAGCACATATAATCATCTCTCTAACTACTCCGTCCTCCGAAACGCACGCCTTTCTTCCTGCACTAGTTCAATGAATCCAGTGTCCACTGAATGAGCACCGATATAAATCAACTTAATAAGATTAATGGGGTTGTGCGGACTTTTCATGTTTCAAGTTTGGGATCGGTATCTAACTACACAGAAGTACTCACAGCTCATCTTCGAAACTAAACCACGTAAAACAAGAAGGAACACTTACTTCGTACAAGACAATGACTTTCTGACATTCGGGCCTAGGGCAGCCAACTCTCGTGGTTGCTGTGCTGCATATAAGCAAGCAATTGCATGGACAACGCACGTACTGTTTTCCAGCTGGTGGACCTTTTATGGGCTGAAAAGGAGTTTACTCCACAAGATATTATGTTACCGTGGCCTCTGCACATGCCGGACAGCGTACAACCATTTGTTTTTCACGATTCTCGATTGAAACCACATGGTTGCACACCTGACAGTTAATTGTGGCGTGGTTGTCTCCGGTGGTGGTACGAGCTTGTTCGACAACGGGCCTAGAAGGAGGCTGGCGTATCGGTGCCTCTTTATGATTTGCAGCTGAGTAAGGACTACGTCAAGACTTACCGGCTGTTATGAGAGGCGTTTTCTCGTCCATTAAAACCGCCAGCTGTGGATCATTTAAGACTCTAAATCGACCTTGAGGCGGAGCTCAAACAACGCGTTCAGTTCAACAGATTCAACTGGTGTACACACATATGGAAAGCCGGACTGTCAGAAGTGAATTATATCTCCCAGCTTAATGGAGCCATGGAAGCGCGAAGGGTTCTTTTTGGCCTTCAGGGTGAAGGGAATCTGGCGGGTGGTCGTCTTGGTTTTTGCAACAGGGTTTCAACAAATGAAAAGCAAATGAAAAGCAACCCACGAAACCACCAATCGAGGGAGCAGACAAGTAGGCCTCAGAGGTCCCTTCGGAGCCCTCGACTCAAACCCGACGTACAGCTAACCTCTCTGGTTACACAACTCTCGGCCCCTCACCATCGGAGGCAGCAGAGACAGTGTTTAGATGCCTGTCCATAAACTGCCTTAACCTCGTCAATAAACTTTACGATATTTAGCAGCCAGCTTGCCTTAAACAGCCCTGCATAAGCGCACTCACAGAAATTTGGCCGATGTCTCTGACGCGAAGCTCTCGATATACTGCTAGTCTGCCTTTCGAGCTGACTCAAAACGAGGGAGGGCTGGTGGGGTTGCTTTGTACTTACATGCGG